>CM024760.1:92343623-92943623 GCA_014218235.1 Colocasia esculenta
AGACGCAACACTTTTGCTGCAAAAACTCCAAACTAACCACAGTCTAAGGTCTGCGTACAGTATATGACTTCCTGTTCTGGGGGTTAAAATTGTAAAATCCTAATAATATTTTTCTGTCACAAAACGTCCTTCCAAATGGCTAACACTGCCTAACATTTCTCAGGTGGAATCCCAAGACATGTCAGAATATGTAGCTTCATTCGATTTTGGTGATTTCCACTTTTTGAAAAGTGGTTCCAAACGATGCCTAGAGTTTTTTGCTTATAGGCTGGACCAACCAAGCATTAGTCAACTGGGTTCAAGGAGCCCCACTATTCAGATTTAGCAGAGCACTCACTAGTGTTAGAGACAGACACGTCGATGAGAATTACGCAGCGAATATTAATTCGAAGAATTCGAGTCGATAATTCGAGACGTGAACAGTCGGCAAATAAGCCTCTAGCTAGCACGCACTAAATGTGTATCAACACCACATCATAATAGGGCCCAAATGTGAACTCAATTATAATTGTATTCAAATCTCATATTGTCTCAGATAAACTAATACAGGACTAAGACTCAATAAAAGCAAAAGGACATACTATCTCACTTCCTACTACAATGTTCTAACACTCAAAATAAACTAACTATAGATAGACTCATGTTTGGAACGCTCTTCACTCGGACGCATTCCCATCCTCGACTTGCGCTTCCTCTTGCACTTCATGGTCACCTAGATTGGGTAAAAGTAGGGAATGAGCAAACTAGCCCAGTAGGATTTATATCTCAATGTGCGGACAATGATATAAGTGATTAATATTTTAGAACTAGGCAAGTACGATGAATGATATGCAAGTACGAATAAAACACGTTAAAACATGATAGATAAAACAAGCTAGAGAGAGTGATTATGATAGAAAGAGATTTGTGAACAAGATGACAAGATAGAACTAGCAATAGATCACTTTGTACAAGCACGCAAGAATTCACTTGATGTCAAGAACGCAGATATCACTAATGGCATTAAATGCCAGATACATATCACGCAAGCAAGCAAGCAAGAATGTACGAGCATGATCAAGTAACATAATCCGGCACGTAGACACTAATGTACACCGAGAAAAGATCCATCAAGAATGTACACCAGGACACGTGTATGTGGTATTGTATCTATCATAAACACGAAACACGATTTTCCCAGCGCAGATGCAACGCCATAATCATTAACCCATGGTTAACAGTATAATCTATGACTCGACCGTCATTGGGGCTAGATTGGAGCCCTTGGACACACGCCGTGCCCTGTCAGCATCTCACTTAAAAATTTTAATGTAGATACCCACAGTCATTTATAATGGCCAATGAGAGTTTCAATAAGTAAGCATGTGTAATGTCATGTCATGATGATGAGAGAAACAAGTAATAAGTAATGGAACATGATTTCACGAGTACAATGGTCAAGAGATAAATCGGCAGCATAACGGTACGATTTATACTTCGTTCAATCTTTACATTAATGGCTTTAGTTGTAAGTCTCACTCAAGAGAAAGGAAGTGCGTGCTATCTCCAGGGAACTTCAATGGTACAACAACTCATCGGCCATGTGGGAATCCATGGTCAGAGGAGATTACGGAGGCCTTGGTGAAAAGGTCGCTAGTCTACGATTCGGAATGACCGGTAGAGAGTTTTCAATTTCCAAGAAAAGGCTACCTATCAGTGCTAGTGTAGTGCGGTACGCGTGTCTCATTCTCAAACCATCGGTCTCAAACTAGCAGAAGCACTTGACAATATAACATGGAATAAAACTATGCACTTTAACTCATCATGATTTGCAAGATTTTATGATAACTCTTATCATTTAAACATGGTAGAACAGTAGGAAGATTAAATCACAAGAAACATGAATGGATCATAACATTTAAGGAGCACTTAGAATAGCATTCATGTAATTAAAACTTTTAAATGGGTTAATCGCTTTTAAGCCATTAAGCAACAATCATGTAATGATCAGACCCAAGAAGGTAACTTACCAGCAAATATCACATTTATACAGACCTCGGGTATATGCGGAAAACTTTGTAAGAAAAAACGTGGTTCCGGTAAAAATCCTGAGATCGCGACATAGCCATATAAGGAAGGTGACAGGTCGGGCCCAGAAGGCGACACAGGGGTGTGAGCATCGCGAACAGGGTCGTCAGATCAGGTAGCCGGATAGCGACGGAACGCATGTCGCCTTGAGAAGGTTGATTGCGACATGCGTTCCGTCGCTATCGGCTACCTAATCTGACGACCTGTCGCGATGCTCACACCACCTGTGTCGCCTTCTGGGCCCGACCTATCGCCTTCCTTCTATGGCTATGGCGCGATCCAGGATTTTACCGAAAACCACGTGTTTTCTTACAAAGTTTTCCGCATATACCCGAGGTCTGTAAAATGGATATTGCTGTGTAAGTTACCTGTCTTGGGTCTGATCATTACATGATTGTTGTTTAATGGCTTAAAAGCGATAACCATTTAAAAAGCTTTAATTACATGAATGCTATTCTAAGTGCTCCTTAAATGTTATGATCTATTCAGGCTTCTTGTGATTTAATCTTCCTACTGTTCTTCCACGTTTAAAAGATATGGTTATCATAAAATCTTGCAAACCATGAGTTAAAGTGCATAGTTCATGTCATGCCATCATTTAAGTACTTTCCGTGAGTTGAGACCGATGCTTTGTGAATTGAGACACTCGTACATCACTACACACTTGCACATCTAGGCAGCCTTCTTGGGAAATTGGAAAATCTCTACGGTCATTTCCGAATCGGTAGACTAGCGACCTTTTCACCAAGGCCTCCGTAAATCCCTCTGACCATGGATTCCCACATGGCCGACGAGTTGGTTGTACCATTGAAGTTCCTGGAGATAGCACGCACTTCCTTTCTCTTCTTGTTCTCGTGAGTGAGACTTACAAACCGGACTAAAGCCATTAATGTAAAGATTGAAAGAAAGTATAAATCGTACCGTTATGCTGCCGAATTTATCTCTTGACCATTGTACTCCGTGAAATCATGTTCCATTACTTACTACTTGTTCTCCTCATCATCATGAACATGACATTACACATGCTTACTTATGAAACTCTCATTGGCCATTATAAATGACTGTGGGTATCTACATTTAAAAATTTAAGTGAGATGCTGACAGGCACGGCGTGTGTCCAAGGGCTCCAATCTAGCCCCAATGACGGCGAGTCATAGATATACTGTTAACCATGGGGTATAATGATTACTGGCATTGCATCTGCGCTGGAAAATCGTGCGTGCGTGTGAATGATAGATGCAATACCACATACACGTGCCCTAGTGTACATTCTTGATGGATATTTTCTCGTGTACATTTGTGAGACCGGAGGTACTTATGCCCAATAAGGCTCCATATCAGATCCGCTCCGCGAACGGACCGAAGTCTCGCAAGGGATATCTCACACACGTGTCCAGTAAGAGTATAAAAGACAAACACAAGAATATAAGACACAAGAAAGTACATGTGCTCATATCTGTTCACTGATTTGTATAACTGTCCCATTACATTAATACATGTCCAATTAAAAAGAGTACAACTACCTGGGGCATACCCCGAGGGAGCACAAGCTCACACAACACTAACTACAACTCAACTGCTGGGTGTACAAGTCTGACACGACGCCACTGCAAGCCAAACACACGGCAAGCCCTGAAAAGAACTGTAGGGGATGAGCCTCAACAAGTCACTGGCTCAGTAGGGGCTACCCAAAACAACACCGTAACCACAAACACTCAACCCCAACGGGTCTCACTGGCAACATCAATAGCCAAACCATTTCATGCTCACATCATGACAATAAGTAACAAAACATAACTCATGATAATAACCAAACGTTCTCAAAAGAAAAGTAGGACTACAGGACTAACATAAAATCATAGTCAGCCCAACTACTAAAGTGCCTAAACCACAGTCTCACTGGCACATGCTACAACAACTGGTTGCTAAACATATAAGCCACACAGGCAGGTCACTGCTAAGCTGCAAGTTTCACAGGGCAAACCTCAAGCACTTGAATAACAGGACTGCTAACAAAGAGCTGGTCCTTTATACTCCAAACCACACTACATCGGAAACTACACACAAGGTAACAGAACTGGCTACCACAAAGCCAATCCATAACACACTAAAACTATAATTGGAATCATACTCATAAAGAGTATAACTCAACAAGTGGAAGGTCTCACACGGCCTCCACGGAGCATAGCTATACTAAACCACAATAAGCCTAAGCCACAAGCCTCATCGGCAAAATACCCACAAAGGTAACATAATTAATAATCACAAACTAATCCACAAAAAATATAAACAAAGATCTACTTAAAACAGTTGGTTACAACAAGTGGCAGGTCAAACCATAAGACCTCCACAACACACGAGAGCTGAAAAGGTTGGTACACAATGTACCACCACAAAACTATAAAATAACCATGAAAGGTAACAGGTACCTGCTACTCTGAGTACCACAACACAACACCCGAACAAAGGGTACAAGCGGTGGTAGACACCACACTGAACCACAATTATATTATACCTTATTTAAGCACAAATTACAAGTAAAACCTCAACCGGAAAATCACACAAACTACAACTCAACCACATTGTGCCAACACCAGGGCACACCTCGAACTGGTCAAACCTCGACCACGAGTCCAAAACTCACGAACCACACAAGTAGCAAAGCACGAGTCGGAAGGGAACGACGCAACCACACGGGAACAGACTACTGGCTGATCAGGCCAATATCCAACCGGACAACACAACACAAGAACTACCTCTCAGCCTCGCAGTCACGGACGAAAGGTCCAACTGCCGCTCCACAAGGAAGAAGTCAAACAACTGTGGAGACCAACCAACACCACACCTGCAGACACACAACTACAGGCCCATGCCTGGCACCTCTAGAGTCTCTGGCGGAGCACTCTAAAGTGAGGCACTGGAAAACAGGACTAGCTGGGGACCAGTGACGTCTACTGGTGTCCGTACCCCCAACTAAGAGCGCGCTACAAGCGACTAAGAACAAACTCTGGGAAGTCGCTGCCCCACTGCCGTCTTTCCCTCAGCGGACGTACAACTCAAACTCAGGAGTGAGGGTGTCCAGGAAGACGACACAGACCTCGACGGTACATACCAGTACCGGGACAAAACCCCGAGCACAACAAACACACGTGCCTGGCTCACAAAGAACCTGGGGTACCCGACTAGAGAGGCATTCCGGAATAGGCACCGGACCACCACACTCGGCTAGCACAAACCACGATACTTACACATATAGCTTTACTTATAATTTACGATATACAAGTGTTAGGATTAGCTTAACATCGGTCATCATATGACCCCAAAGCTATCCCACACCAACACATACCTGAACCACAAACTTGCCTATCATTGGTCATGAGGTGACCTCCGTGGCAACACACACCACTTATCATAAATCAATATAATATTATTCAAAGACAACAACGGACCAGGGCTAGGTCGGTATGGACCTTCACTGCCCAAACACCACAAAGTCATGGCTAGGCTCACACAGGAACCTCACTGCCCAGTTACTACGACAAATCATAAGAATTACATTACAACAAAGTGTGTAGTACACACACACTCAAACCACGTAAACAACACGTGTATATTACAACCTGGTTGGTGTACCACACGTCTACCACATAAACCAGATGTCCAACACATGGACAACGCACTCCAAGAGTGCCACAGGTGCCAACGCACCCACATACTACGTAAAGCAATTACGTACATCACACATCATTCACGTAAAACATGCCCATTACATGAGCAGTATGCTCCAAGAGCATAACAAGTGCACTGGCTCACACCGGTCATCGCCATGCACACACAACACACAATACTCATAAACAGAAAAGCTACGTAACCACACTGCATGAGTACATGCACAAGTTGGCGGCAACATCGACTGCCGCTTATAAGAAATAGACGGCAAGCGATCTAGCCGTTTATATCCCGGCTGATGAGCTTGGCGACAAGCGATCTTGACGCCAAGTTCTCCGGCCTTAAACCCTG
Source organism: Colocasia esculenta (assembly GCA_014218235.1). Classification (NCBI taxonomy): domain Eukaryota; kingdom Viridiplantae; phylum Streptophyta; class Magnoliopsida; order Alismatales; family Araceae; genus Colocasia; species Colocasia esculenta. The sequence goes on from CM024760.1 coordinate 92,349,711, forward strand.
CAGAAACCCTAAATCCAGCTCTACTACAAGAAAATGTACTGGAACGGTTCTTTAAACATGCATGAACCCAAAACAACCCCACACAACATGCTACGTACATTAAATTACTCAAACCACCCATTATCCCCACACGGTGCAATATAATCCGAAAATACATTAAAAACACTGATTCAAGTGGTTAAGTCGGTTTTAATGTTTCTAACAAGCTAACAGGGTTCGTCCCCTACCTCAGAACACGCTCAAACCTCCCGCAATCTCCTGGTTCACACGAACCCTCCGCGAGCTCCCACGGAATTGCACCACGCCACGGCGTTTCCTCGCGCGATTCGTCACCGCCACACGTTCCACGGTCCTCCAAGCATCCTTCAGAACCTGTTGGAAGCTCTAGAAACACTGGGATGCGAAGCTAGGGCAAGGGGAAGAGAGAGGCAGGTGGGAAACCTGCTCTCGGGTGACCTATAACCTGCAGAATTCTCAGGTTGGAGTCAACCCCTATGCCGCCAACAGCAACCGCCACCCTCAGCGTCCAATCCACTGCCGCCAAGTTCATGCAGTCAACGGAAACCTACCTGGATGCCAACAAGTCAACGACCACCCTGGCCGCCAACTCCTACTCAACTGCAGCAGGTCCTATTTCATTTCGGGACCTAACTTGCACCACACCTACACCACACAACAAGTCTACACCACACTGGCCTTACAACAGCCATCACAACCACAACACACACGATCCAAAAAAGGATCCGAAAATAAATGACGTTACAACATAGTGTCTACGTGCCTGATTAGTGTTATTTGATCGTGCTCGTGCTTGCTTGCTTGCGTGATATGGCCATCCTGCATTTATTGACAATTTACATGATATCTTGCGGCTTGTACAAAGTGATCTATTTCTAGTTCTCTCTTGTCATCTTGTTCATCAATCTGTTTATCATGATCTCTCTCTCTAGCTTGTTTATATATCATGTTTAACGGTTTTATTCGTACTGCATATCATTCATCGTAATTGCATAGTTCTAAAATGTTAATCACTTAATCATTGCCAGCACATTGAGATATAAATCCTAGGGCTAGTTTGCTCATTCCTACCTTACCCATCTAGGTGGACCATGAAGTGCAAGAGGAAGAGCAAGTCGAGGATGGAATGCGTCGAGTGAAGAGCATCAAACATGAGTCTATCTATAGTTAGTTTATTTGAGTGTTAGAACAATGTAGTAGGAAGTGAGGTAGTATGTACTTTGCTTTATTGAGTCTTAGTCCTGTATTAGTTTATCTGAGACAATATGAGATTGAATACAATTATAATGAGTTCACATTTGGGCCCTATTATGATGTTGTGTTGATACAACATTTAGTGCGTGCTAGCTAGAGGTTATTTGCCGACTGTCCACGTCTCGAAATATCAACTCGAATTAATTAATAATATCCGGCGTAATTCTCGGGACGTGACATTATGGAGGCCCATTTTGGACAACCGCTAGCCCATCTCATCTGGCATCATGTTGCTCTAAGTCATCCTCATCAGAGCCTTATCCCATTATTTGGGGTCGGCTACATGAATCCTTTTTCGCCAAAGATTTCTATCAAGTGCTATATTCATGTTTAAAGTCAAGAGTTCAAATCCTTCTTAATAACAGCACACAATCCATTTTAGGACTTCCCTAGTTTTTTTACTGGCATCCACTAAGATTTGATCACATCATTTAACCGTCCAAGTTAGGGTGACGGTACACATGTCCAAACCACAATGAGTTTATTTTCTCACATTTTTCTATCAATTGAAGCAATCCCCAAGTCTTCATAGAACTGCTCATTCCTAATCTTATCTTTCTTAGTCTACCACACATCTATATCAACATCCTCATCTCTACTACACACATTTTGTTAATGCATTCCTTTCGCACTGTCCAACATTCGATACCATATAATAAAGCAGGTCTCACAGCCATTATATAAAACTTTCCTTTAAGTTTCACTGGTATATGACTATCACAGAGGACTCCTGATGCACTTTCCATTTTAACTGATTGCCTTAATCCTGTGTGCCACATCGTCATTGTAGACCCCAAAATTAGGAAGTTAAAATTTTAAATAAATGAAAATAAATAATTTTCGTATTATCGAAATTGTAGAACTTACGTACCACTATCGTACGTAAGAGAACTCATCAGAAAATTCCGTAAAAATTATAAATCAACCCCAAACATTATCCCTAAGTGTTCCACGAAGAAATTCGTGCAATGAAAAATCCGATTGACCAAGTGTACGTCACAATGCGACTGATTATCCAAATTAGAAAACTAAGTCGGAAAACCGTTAACATGGAAATTTAACACGATCATAAATTGAATAAATATGTTGGAGAGTCTTCCAACATCATATATTGATGACCCATTATCGAAATTGGGCCAATGGATCACTTTTGGCCCAAGAACAAAATGGAGCAAGAAAAATACCAGAAATTCGCAACCCTAATTAAGCTGAAAATGGAAGGAGGTAATTAGGGCAAATCTCAAGGCAATTAGGCTCTCTTGGCAACCCAATTTCGTGGCTAACCATGGTGGGAGATTTCCTAAAGCCTCACACACACTATTGAGGTGGGAAATCATCAAACTATGGAAGGTGGAATGCCAAAACCGCACCTTGCCTTTCCTTCACCCAATGAGACTTCTAAAACACACTAGATACATATATACATGCCATGAAATCTGAGGGGACAAAAATACACATTGTTGGGGTCGTGGGAGGTGTTCTTGAGCACCCAAAGGAGGAGGAAACCGCCCCAACTCGGAGCTTCTTCCCTGCTACATTCTGCATCAACCTGTGCAGAAAGCTCATCTTGGAATGACCAAAGGTAGGCCAAAACTTAACCAAACCTTATAAGACTTATACCCCTGGAAAGAGGGTCGAGTCTAGTTCCTAATCCCACTGGTTTGACTATTTTTGATTTAGTAGATCGGGTGCAGTAAGCGTTCTTCTCCAAGTGGTCTGAACGTGGGTTTTCTGAAAAAATGTGACTTCTTCAACCCAAACGGTAGGTTTTCTCAAGCCAAATCTTAATAAATCATATACTAATGTGTAGAGCATCGAGTCTACTTTCATGTCCAAGTGGTTTCATTGAATTTCATTGAGTACATCTTGAGTTATAAGCATTTTCCAAGAGTCGCGCACTGTTAGAGGTTTTTATGTTCTTCATGTGTTGCACATGATTCGAGACCGAATTAGATCCAACTTTCAACATGAAAATCCTTCTACTAGAAGTCCTCGTCATGTTTTATGTTGAATGTTTTTGTCTAAATATCAGTAGATAGAGAGATATAAACATGGTAAGAGGATAGCTGCTGGTTCTTGTGTTTTTGGGTTTTGGGTTTGAACCACGTCCGGTCCAGGCGACGCGATTCCAGCGCCTGGTATCGCAACGGCCTGGCCGACGCGATTCATTAAACCACGACTGAAGTCCAACATGATTCAGCATCTGACCAGTCAACGGTCCGCGTGAAACTTGGCGCTGTTGTGGTTTTCTGCGCTGGTCTGATACGCGACGGGAACACCTGACGCGATTTAACAGGTTTTCCCGCTCAAAGTTTTTCACAGATTTTTATATGAGTATTTTAATGATATTCATGAACGCGACGGGGATCTCGTCGTGATCAAGTTAAAAGGCGCCATGTAGGCCGACGCGATTTAATCCTTCACAGTTAGTCATGTTCTGACTGTTACTGCATTATTAAATGCATCCACTGTGTAGGACACGATTTCAAGGCTTACCCGAGACCTATTTTTACAGTGTTTAATGTTAGTCTTGCATGATATATTATTAAGATGCATGGTACAGTCTGTCTAATGACCTAAAAGCCAGCAACCCATGTTAAATACGTAACGATGTGAAGACTATTCTAATTGTTCATTAATGCTAAGATCTATTCTTGCAAATTATTGATTGAATCATCTATTGTTCTAAGCTTGTTAAGGTGACTAATTGCTATTTTAAAATATTGCAAACCATGGTTAGTTAATTGCATAGTTCCATCTCATGCCATCATGTTAATTGTTTTCTGGCAAGTTTGAAACCGATGGATTGTGGATTGAGACACGTACTCACTACACACTTGCACATCTAGGCAGCCCTTTCTTGGGGGATTGGAAGCTCTCCGTCGGTCATTTGTATTGACAGACTAGCGACCTTTCACTAAAACCTCCGTAATTCTCCGTACTCCGTGGATTCCTCATGGAGATGAGTTGGTTGTACCATTGAAGTTCCCTGGAGATAGCTTGCACTTCTCTCTCATCTTGTTCTCGTTAGTGTGATTTACAATCTAGACTTAAGCCATTAATGTAAAGAGTGAACTAAAGTTTAAATTGTGCCGTCATGCTGCTGAAATTATCTTGACTATTGTTATCATGCAATCATGTTCAACATACTTGCTACTTGCTCGATCATCCTCTGAATATGATATTACCATTTCTTACATATTGAAACTCTCATTGGCCATTAATGACTGGGGGTATCTACATTTAAAATTAAAGTGAGATGCTGACCGGCACGAAAAGTGTCCAAGGCTCCAGTCTAGCCCCAATGATGGAGAGTCATAAATATACTGTTAACCATGGGGTATAATGATTACTGGCATTGCATCTGCGCTGGAGTACTTGCGTGTTGAATGTTAGATACAATAACCACATACACGGGTTCCTAGTGTACATTTCAAGGTGGATCTTCCTTGGTGTACATTAGTGTCTTCGTGCCTGATTAAGTGAATCGTGTTAAAAGTTGTGCTTGCTTGCTTGCGTGATATGGCGATCTGCAATTATTGCAATCTAAAGTGATATCTGCGTGCTTGTTACATGACACACTATTGATACCATCTGACTCGTTATATCGGTCTAGATCTTGCTCTATCATGATCACTCTATCTAGCGTTTTCATGTATCCTGTTGTAATGAGTTTTATTCATACATGCATATCATGATCATCGTGCTTACCTAGTTCTAAATTGCTAATCATGTATATCATTGTCCGCACATTGAGATGTAAATCCTACTGGGCTATTTGCTCATTCCCTACTTTGAACCATTCTAGGTGGCTATGAAATTCAAGAGGAGAGCAAATCGGGGATGGGAATCGTCCGAGTCGAGTGATGAGCGTCCCAACACTTGTGTCTATCTTTAGTAGTTTGCTTTGAGTGTTGAACAATGTAGTAGGAAGTGAGGAATAAAATGTAATTTGCTTTTATTGAGTCTTAGTCCTGTTATACAATGTTTAAGTGTTGTATTAGTTCCTTTGATACAATGAGATGAGATTTGAATACGATTTCCATTGAGTCATTGTTTGGGAACTATCTGATGTTTTGTTGTTTACACTTAGGCGTGCTAGCTAGAGACTTATTTACGACTGTTCATGTCTCGAATATCGACTCGAATTATCTGAATTATTATCCTCTACGTAATTCTCGCGACGTGTAGTTTAGTGGTATTAGAGCCTAAGAAACAATAGGAATATTAAGCTAGGTTTAAGTGAAACAATAGAAAACTTACTTCATGGATAGTACATATAGTACTGGTGAGAATGGGTAGAGACTGGGAATATGTTAGAATGAACAAAACATTCCTTCCCATTGACTCTTATAATGTATCTAGAGACATTAATTGGTTTCTATCCTTTTCTCAAGAACCCTTAACCTTTACTACAACGTCCCTGGATATTTATACCCAATAAGGGTCCATATCTAGATCCGCCTCCTGCGAACGGACCGAAGTTTCGCAAGGGATATCTAAAACACGTGTCCAGTACGAATATAAAAGACCACAAGTACAATATATAACACAGGAAAGTACAAGTGTATATAACTATAATCCGCAATGTACAAAAGTCCCATTACAATTATTACCTGTCCAATTAAAAAGTACAACTACCTGGGGCATACCCCGAGGAAGCACAGGCTCAAACGACTCAACTACTCTACTGCTGGTGGTACAAGACAAGTCTGCACTACTCGTGCGTAAACCACGCCAAAGTCGGCCAACACCTGAAACAAACTGTAAGGGAGTGAGCCTCAACAAGTCACTGGCTCAGTAGGGACCTCCCACAATGAAACCAACAACAACACTAAAAGACCTCAACCCCAGAGGGACTCACTAGCAACACCGGTGCCAAAATATAACATGCACACACACGCATGTTAATCTACAACAAACCATAAACACACCAGCTAAACCTAGCCCTCTGAAAGTAAAGGGAAATACATGACTAGCTTAACATCGCTAGTCCACCCTACAACCAAACCACCTCGACCATAAGCCTCACCGGCAAACCACTGCCTAGGCTAGAGTCTCACAGGCAAACCAGCCGCACAAAGCATCGGGTTTGGCAACGACTAGCCAACACCCAATACCAAATATAACTAGAAAATTACAGTATGAATATAAATAACACACAACACGTGGAGAGTCACACCACAAGACCTCCACAGTACGCACGGTTCACCTCAACACCGTTGAGGTCGGGACTCACGTACCACCCAACACAACCCAAACCACGAGGGGGACATGTACTTGCTACCATGAGGTACAACACTAAACCACAGAAACCGTGCGACTCTAGGGCACACCACAACGGTAACAGTTTCACGATTATAACCTTAACTAGTGGTTCACACCAAACCATAACCAGTGGTCAAACACGAGTCGGTACAGAGACGACGCCACCACACGGGACAGACTACTGGTTCATGAAGCCAGTATCAACCGAACAAACAAAGCACAAGAAATATTCTTAGTCTCGTAGTCACAAAACGGAAGGTCCAACTGCCGCTCCACAACAACAAGCCAAAACAGCGGAGACTAAATAACCACCACAACCTACAGGTCACACACCCGCAGGCCCAAGCTTGACACCTTTAGGGGCTCCGACCGAGAACCCTAAAGTGAGGCACTGGAACAGGACTAGCTGGGGACCAGTGTCAACTATTGGTGTCCATCCCCCAACCACGAGCGCGTTACAAACGGCCGCACACCCACAAACACAAGCCGTTGTCCCCTGTCATCTTTCCCCTCAACCGGACGTACTACTTAAGCACAAGAGGAGGGTGTCCAGGAAGATGAAACAGACCCTGACGGTACTCCGGTACCGGGACAAGCCCTAAGCACCCGGTGCTAGAGTAACCAACTAGAGAGGTATTCCGAAATAGGCGCCAGACCACCAAACTCGGCTAACACACAAACCACGGTATTCATACTTATAAGACCTTTATGTACAACCCACTGTACACAAGTGTAAGGAATGGCTTATCATCGGTCACCCTGTGACCCTCAAGCCATCCTACACACAGCCGTTCATTAACGGGGTAATCACATGACCGCCAAGACTACACATTAGACTTACACACATTAACCATTAAACACTTATCTTAATACATTAACATGCTTAACACAAATCATAAACATGCCATATCAATATCAGAACACAACCTTGCTGTCATTGGTCACCCGTGACCTCCATGGCAACACACGCCATTTAACACATTACCTACAATAAATTTAAAGAACAACCACAAACCGGGCTAGGTCTACACCAGACCTCACTACCCAATACCCAATATTCCTTCGAAGACCAAATCGCGTCGAACACAGGCGACGCCTCTCAAAGAGCGTTGACCTATCGGACGCCACATAGAACCTTATCGTGCCAGAGCCAAGCACACGACTAGGTCACGTCGCCCCTTTCAGATGCTATTCAAGTGCTGTCACGACAAGCCTTAGCGACGCAACCAAGTCGCGTCGGCCCGACACGACGCCACTAGACTCAAACTGGTCAAACCTTCGGTCAACCCATAGTCACATCCGACCTTGTCGCCGCGTTTAACGCTAATGCGATAGACCATAAGGTCGTGACCAGACAACCGACTTAACAGTTACGTCGGAAAGCAGAACGCATTGACGCAATGCGATGTGTTCAACGAATCGCGGCGGGGACACCCGACGCGACTCCAGTTTGTCTGTGAGTTCAGCTCATAGACCGAACCCACTTTTCCCCATGGAAAAACCCACAACAATACACATCATTCAACCCATTAAAATCGTAAACAGGTTAAACCTAACAAGGCAAACCACCCTTACATGATCCATCCCTTAATCCCCAATCCATTCATGCTTTAAAACCATAAAACCAAGGTAGGAAGTCTCCCTACCAGCTGGAAGACGCCAAAACCTCCTCGCTGTCGGCACACCTATGCTCCAAGCGTCGTCCTCGCATGGTTCTCGCGCCGCACGGACTGCCGGAAGTCGAGATCGTCGAAAAAACCACCATCAGGGATGCCACATCATCCTCCCCTGCGCCGGACAGAGCATCCTCTTCTCTGTCTGGCCGAATGAAGCTTTTAACACTCTGATCGAAATCGTGTCCTGGGCAGACGCCGCGTTTAAACCCTTTAAATGTGTCCCTCCTGTCCGACGCCAAATGGAAACCCGTGCCACGTGTCACAGAGGCGGTTCTGGAATCACGTCCAGCAAGGCCGACGTGTTCATAATCGTGTCGCCTTCCTCCACCGCGATTCCAAACAGTGAACCAGCAGTGCAAATGGGCTGCTCACTCTGTGCTTAGAAAACTCAAACACAGCCCATTGACCATCTCTTAGTCAAGAGCACCACACATAGACCCGATAAACCCGGATCTGAACGACCGTACTGTTACATTACTAACACCTAAAAAGAAATGTCGTCCTCGACATTCAGGGTAAAACCACGGCAAAGCAGACCAACAACTAAAAAGAAACAAAGCCGTAAATAGAACAAGAAGGATACATTCTCCGTTCTTGCCTTTCAAATCACTGCACTTGGACTACTTTGATCCGCTTATTCTCATATCTTTTCTACTTTTCTTTCTCTTTCATAACTGCTCTGCTCTTCCCTTTTTCTTTATTTCTTTCCATACTTGCTCTGCCCAATTGGTACGATCCATTCTTCCTTTATTTCTAGCTGCAACAATTCCACCTTGCTGTTGGTGCTTTTTTCTTTGACTCAGCCTGCTTCCACAGTTTCTTTCCTGGTGGTGCTTGCAACATCCTTTTCTGAGCCGCTTTACTTCCTCAAATCATTATTAAACATACTCCACTGTAGTGCCTTACTATGTCATAACCTCTTTCAATTCTCAACTTTTCGGTGCCATTCATTCTATTATCATTACCTACTGTTTCTACTTATCTTTCTTTATACTCTCTTTACACATTCAACTGCTAACTTTCTACAGTGCTGGGGAAACACACTGTCATTCTGACTTTCCTGCCTTTTCATGCCGTTCTGCTTCACATTTCTTTAACTCTATTTCTTAAATTTCTCGATCTCTTGCCCATTTGTCCATCTATGCCAAAATCTGCGAATCTCTGACAAACAAGCAAACATGCGGGTTATGAGCTCCTCACACTTCCGCTGTGCTACTTTGAATGTGCTGACCACTTGGCACAATCTTTCATAAATTCTGTTTCCGCTATTGCTTTTACTTGATTTCCACTTTCACTATTACTCGAATCCTAGTTGGGCTTAATTCTCTTTTCACACATTTCTTTATTATTCTGCTCATCAATTGCCACTGGCCTGAAACACTGGAGTTTCCTGATCTACTTTTCTTTTATATCAACACATATTTGTGCTTCATCTTTGAATTCTGCACTTTGCCTCTTAATGCTGGCACATCTTGCTCACCTCGTACCTTTCATATCTCTAAATCATATAATCTAACTGATTTTTCACATTGCCTCTTCATTATTCAAAAATGTGCTGCTTCATTGCCTTAACTCTGCACTTACTTATTATATAATGCTGCGCTGACCATTCTGCACAGATTCCATATTTCTTAACTAACTCTTTTCACACAAGTGCTACATTTTCTTAAATATTTTTCCTACTCAACTGATCATCCTTTCTTTATGTGCTTATCCATTCCAATATATTACATCACATTTTTTCTTTTGATTCTATTCTGCTATACTGGGCCACATTCACTGTTCCTTAACTGATCTACCCTTTTTCTTTTTACATTATGTCAAAAATGTTTCCCTTCTTTTCTTAACTTGCCATTTTCTTTCTTTTTCTGGTCCATATTCTGCCAACTGCCAATAATACAACCGCGGTATATTCCTCTAAAGCACTTACTAAATGGCTAGCCTCAATACATCATTCTCACTGTAATTCTATTACCATCTAATCTTCTTTCTATTCATGTTCTGCCCCAGCCAAACTCTGACATACCTCTTTTAAATTCCATAATTTACTCTGCCTGATTCATAACCAAACACAACTTCTAATCATTACTAATTCTGCAGTTTTCAATAAAGTATTCTGCAGAACCTCCACAAACTATCGTCTGCCACGCATATATCTTTCTTTTTTAAAAAATCTCAGCTGAAACCCTATCGTACACTGATCCTTATTTGCTCTTTCTTTGCTCAACCTCGACACTTTCTTGTACAAATCTCTATTATCACAATTTCTTTACACTAGCACTATTCATAACAACTTCTTATTCCCGAACTCGCAGGTGCAATCAATGCTAATCACACACACTGATGTGATATGACTGCCATAACTATTGCTCCTCTGCTATCATTTTCTCATCTGGGATGATCCATTTTATACATTTATCCCAAATTTTCCTTTACATCTTAATCATACTATTCACCAAACTATTCCTGGGTATCAACTGGCACAATCTCAACACAAAGATCACCTCTACTGAGGTTCTCAACCATTAATGCACACTAACTCATCTCTGTCTCTACCCATTTCTATTTCTCACTAAAACATTCTTCCTGGATTTCACAGCTGAAATCACTAATCTTTCTAGTTTCATGGCTGTGGATTCCTCAAATAACTTAACCGGCCTTTGACACACTGAATTTCTATCTCCAATCTTACCATTTTTTCTGCCATGTCTAACATCTGCTAGGTTTACACATAACCTTTTTCATAATCTTTCACTTTCCACAAACTGCATTTCCTCTAACCACACCCTTTCCTGCTACCACCAATAACTGCCCAACCAACATATATAATTCACATAACAAAAGTCTTACGTGAAAACCATTCTAAATCACGTAAAAACGCAGACTTACTACTAGAAGTGGACATTAATCCCTGTATTGGGACATTGTACCTTCAATGTCTTTTCATATTCTAACTGGACCTTTGCTCTGATACCAACCGTAACGTCCCTGGATATTTATACCCAATAAGGGTCCATATCCAGATCCGCCTACCACGAACAGATCGAAGTCTCGCAAGGGATATCTCAAACACGTGTCCAGTACGAATATAAAAGACCATAAGTACAATACATAACACGGAAATTACAAGTGTATATAAGTGTAATCCACAATGTACAAAAGTCCCATTACAATTATTACCTATCCAATTAAAAAGTACAACTGCCTGTGGCATACCCCGAGGGAGCACAAGCTCAAACGACTCAACTACTCTACTGCTAGTGGTACAAGACAAGTCTGCACTACTCCTGCATAAAGCCAAAGTCGGCCAACACCTGAAACAAACTGTAAGGGAGTGAGCCTCAACAAGTCACTGGCTCAGTAGGGACCTCCCACTACGAAACCAACAACAACACTAAAAGACATCAACCCCAGAGGGTCTCAATGGCAACACCGGTAGCCAAAATATAACATGCACACACACGCATGTTAATCTACAACAAACCAAAAACACACTGGCTAAACCCGGTCCTTGGAAAGTGAAGGGAAATACATGACTAGCTTACCATCGCTAGTTCACCCTACAACCAAACCACCTCGACCATAAGCCTCACCGGCAAACCACTGTCTAGGCTACAGTCTCACAGGCAAACCAGCTGCATAAAGCATCGGGTTTGGCAACGACCAGTCAACACCCACATACCAAACCATAACTAGAAATACACGGTACGAATATAAATAACACACAACACGTGGAGAGTCACACCACAAGACCTCCACAGTACGCACGGTCTCTCCTCAACACCAGCTGAGGTCGGGACTCACGTACCACCACAACACAACCCAACCCACGAGGGGTACATGTACTTGCTACCACGAGGTACAACACTAAACCAAAAAATTGTGCCACCTCCAGGGCACACCACAATGGTTAACGGTTTCACGATTATAACCTTAACTAGCGGTTCACACACAAACCATAACCAGTGGTCAAACACGAGTCGGTACGGTGACGACGCCACAACACGAGAACGGACTACTGGTTCATGATGCCAGTATCCAACCCGGACAACAAAACACAAGAACTACCTCTTAGTCTCGCAGACACGGATGGAAGGTCCAAATGCCGCTCCACAACAACAAGCCAAGAACAGCAGAGACTAACTAACCACCACAACATGCAGGTTACACACCCCGCAGGCCCAAGCCTGACACCTTTAGGGGCTCCGACCGAGAACCCTAAAGTGAGGCATTGGAATAGGACTAGCTGGGGACCAGTGTCGACTACTGGTGTCCGTCCCCCAACCACGAGCGCGCTACAAACGACCGCACACCCACAAGCCGTTGTCCCCTGTCGTCTTTCCCCTCATCCGGACGTACTACTCAAGCACAAGAGGAGGGTGTCCAGGAAGATGACACAGACCCTGATGGTACTCTGGTCCGGGACAACCCCTAAGCACTCGGTGCTAGGGTAACCGACTAGAGAGGTATTCTGGAATAGGCGCCGGACCACCAGACTCGGCTAACACACAACCACAATATTCATACTTATCAGACCTTTATGTACAACCCACGGTACACGTGTAAGGAATGGCTTATCATCGGTCACCCTGTGACCCTCAAGCCATCCTACACACAGCCGTTCATTAACGGGGTCATCCATGACTGCCAAGACTACACATTAGACTTACACACATTAACCATTAAACACTTATCTTAATACATTAACATGCTTAACACAAATCATAAACATACCATATCAAAATCCGAACACAACCTTGCCTGTCATTGGTCACCTCGTGACCTCCATGGCAACACACGCCATTTAACACATTACCCTACAATAACCTTTAAAGAACAACCACAAACCCGGGCTAGGTCTACACCAGACCTTCACTGCCCAACACCCAACATTCCCTTTGCAGACCAAATCATGTCGAACACAGGCGACGCCTCTCAAAATGCGTTGACCTGTTCAGACGCCACATAGAACCTTATCGCGCCAGAGCCAAGCACTGCGACTAGGCCGCGTCGCCCCTTTCAGACGCTATTCAAAGTGCTATCGCGACAGGCCTTAGCGACGCAACTAAGTCGCGTCGGCCCGACGCGACGCCACTAGACCCAAACCGGTCAAACCTTCGGTCAACCCATAGTCACGTCCGACCTGGTCGCCGCGTTTAACGCTAACGCGACATACCACAAGGTCGCGACCAGACAACTGACTTAACAGTTACGTTGGAAAGCAGAACGTGTCGACGCAATGCGACGTGTCCAACGAATTGCGGCAGGGACACCCGACGCAACTCCAGTTCGTCTGTGAGTTCAGCTCACAGACCGAACACACTTTTCCCCACGGAAAAATCCACAACAATACACATCATTCAACCCATTAAAATCATAAACAGGTTAAACCTAACAAGGCAAACCACTCATACATGATCCATCCTTTAATCCCCAATCCATTCATGCTTTAAAACCATAAAACCAAGGTAGGAAGTCTCCCTACCAGCTGGAAGACGCCAAAGCCTCCTCGCCAATGACACACCCATGCACCGAGCGTCGTCCTCACGTGGTTCCTGCGCCGCACGGACCGCCGGAAGTCAAGATCACCGGAAAAACCACCATTAGGGATGCCACAGCATCCTCCCCTACGCCGGACAGAGCATCCTCTGCTCTGTCTGGCCGAAACGAAGCTTTTAACACTCTGATCGAAATCACATCCTGGGCAGACGTCGCGTTTAAACCCTTTAAACGCGTCCCTCCTGTCCGACGCCAAACAGAAACCCGTGCCACGTGTCACAGAGGCGGTTCCTAGAATTACATCTAGCAAGGCCGACAAGTTCATAATCGCGTCGCCTTCCTCCACCGTGATTCCAAACAGTGAACCAGTAGTGCAAATGGGCTGGCATAATCGGCCCACACGGCTCACTCTGTGCTTAGAAAACTTAAACACAGACCATTGACCATCTCTTGGTCAAGAACACCACACATAGACCCGATAAACCTGGATCCGAATGACCGTACTGTTACACTTACACTCAACTGCAATGGCTTGCAATCGGTGGTAAGCTATGCAAGAAACCGTAGCTGTTTGACCCAGGCATTATAGAATGTGTTCAGGCTGGAAATCAGGCTACCGTGGCTAGGAATGGAGCCAGTGATCTGCATCGTAACTTTAGGAGTTTGAACCCTCCTCATTTCTCTGGATCCCCTGATCTGGACGAAGTGGAGAATTGACAGGAATAGAAAGGATTTTCCAAGTTATGCAATGCACCAATAGGGAGAAGGTGGTACTGGCCACTTTTCAATTCACTAAGGATGCCCGAGCATGGTGGAAGGCCACATCGACCCATCTGCCCAATGTAGCTGAACTGGATTCCTAGAGATATTCCGAGGAAAGTATTTCTCTGAGAGGGTTAAGCAAAAGAAGGAGGCGGAATTTGCCGCACTGAAACAAAAAAGCATGTCTGTGGCTGAGTATGAGGCTCAGTTCACGCGTTTGGCTGTGTATGCCCCACATCTGGTGGGCACAGAAAGATTGAAGGCCAACAGGTTCATGTATGGGCTCAGGCCCATGTTTATCGAGAAGCTCGTACCTCACAACATTCAAACCTATACTGAGATGGTCCAAAGAGCTCAGCTGGTAGAAGACACTATGGCTAAAGTGGAAGGCATAAGGGGGAAAGACATCTCAAAGCCGACCTTTATAAAAAGAGGATCAGTCGATACAATTGGAACTTTCCACAATAACACCAACAACTACAACAAGAACAAAAGGCCAACCACTGGGAAGGACATGACATGAGAAAAAGATCTGTGACGGCCCTCGTTACACCGGTACGGTTATACCAACCCACGTCGGTATAGCGAGAGTCCTCACAGTGGGACATTTACCCAACGATACAAACAGCTGAGATACACGCGAATATATATAACAGAGTAGCGGAAGTAAAAGAGAACTATCTCCATTCATTCATCATCCACATTAAACATACATGCAATTTACAATTTGCAAAAGGAACTAAAATTCACATGATTTAAATTGCTGAAATAGAGATACAAATGTCCACATATTACATTCTTTTAATGATAGTTCTAATACAATGTCCAAGTACATACTAAGAAGTACACACAATCACAAGGATCTCAAAAGCTGGCTAGTCTCCACGCTCGGAGTCCGTCTCTGCTGCCTCCTCCGAGGGTATGGTGTCACCAACTAGGCCTGTACGCCGAAGCAAGGAGTGAGTCCAGGGACTCAGCAAGTAACACTATGCATGATATACACGTACAAGTCCTAGTGGTTTCTACAAGCACATATACAATTAGCAACACATAGCATGCTAGTCCATTTAAGTTTTCAACCTATCATGAAGGTTCTACAATTTTATACATAACGCATGCTTTCAGATTTCAAAAATATAACATTCACCTATCACATGGTCTCTAATCCATTCACTTATGAACTTTAATCTTATAAAGAACCAAACATGAGAGTTATCAACATGGACAATTTACATACATGAACGGGAACATAGTTAGCATGGATTCCACATGTTCTTAAGTACCTACATAACTTTTTCACATGCTTTAGGTTGCTGATTTCGCATGGTTCAAAGACTATAAACCTACATATGAAAGCTACAATGTGGCTTAGAACATAACATATGAACAATCCATCATGCCACTTTGCACACATACTCATTAATTGTTCCAAATCATGGATTCTAAACACTTTGCACACATAAACATGAATTGCTAACATGCGTTTGCTGAATTCATACGGTTTCAGATTTAGCCTCACATGATTTCAATACACATTTTACACATCTAGAATTTCACATTTTCTTTTGACACAATTTCCTCTTTTCACTGGTTACACTTTACACATGCACATTCACATATCACTTACACATTTACACATGGTCACATACACTTTACACATTACACTTTACACATATTTTAGGTGCCGTGACACATAGTCCAAACCACCAAAGAAGGACACATTCACATCACATAACACATAGACACCATCTAGGCAATTCAATGGTGACTCTTGGACTGTGCAGACCGGAGAACAAGTCTCCACCCTAACCAGTGGTACTTGTCCACCTCCAGGATTTCCCCCTAATGCCCTTAGGGTCACTTAACACAATGAACTTTCTCAGGGGGACTTTTCCCTGATACAGCTCCACTGCCTTCTCGGAAGCAGTATCACATTGGCACAGTTTACACTTTTACACATTTAACATTTTACACATGGTTTTACACTTGGCACTCTTCATTTCATTCACACTTTCTTACTCACATGAACACCTCTGTTTTCCTAACATGGTACTATAGAGTTTTCAAGATTCAACACATAGTAAACACACCAATCATGCTGGTTTAAACAAAATAAAATCACATTACTATCATATGTACGAATTATTCACAATTCACATGAAAACACATAACTTTTATTTACTGTTCCAATTAACCTGAAATTTTAACCACATGCTGTTTTCGGATTCAAAATCATACCCTCAATTTTCATATTTTTCTGAGCTAAATAGGATTTATAGAAAATCAAACACCTAATTAGCATGTTATTCACAACTTATGCTAACATGGGTCTAACACATTTGAAATTCACCCACTACTGTTTTGCACAGAAAACACTAATGCATGATTTCAGAATACAACATCATCCTAATTCATACATCTATAAATCCGTTACACAAACCATTTTTACATGCTTCTATTCTATCGAACCGAAACTATTAACAAATTGCACAATCATGGATAAGTTTCCTAAATTGCAAACACACATGCTGACCCACAATCTTCATGATTAAACCGAAATCAAGGCATTCACATTAATCTAAATCCTGAATCATGGGTTTTGCAAAATGGTCTACAAGTCATGCTCACATGTTTACAAGATATTATTATCCCACATTTGCCAACACAACTCACATACATCCATAACGAAAATGAACAATATACATAGCTTATAGGGATACCATATATCCTCATCACGAAAATCATAACGAAATTATCGTATAAGAGGGACAGAACAGCTCACTGTTCTGTCCTGAAGAACTAGACGGCGGTCTCTGGCCGCTGACTCAGAGTCAGCGGCATGGTCGATGGACGCCAAGCTCATCACAGGCGTCCAGGGACCTTGCCGTTTACTCAGGTCTGTGCAGAAACACAGACCCGAGCTCTGAAATTTGGGTGAAAGGAGGGTCTAGGACTCGAGGGAAATTCCATAAAAATCATAAAAACCTCCTAGACTCATACGGGGATACCATCGATTGGTCACTTGCCTCTCTAAAAATCCTCCAAGAGTTTTATGGCTCGAAGAAGACCTCCTTGGGCAGTTCCAAGAAGTTGTAGAAGCACCTCCAAGATCGCCTTCCTCCGAGCTCCTGGTGATCTCCACGCCGAGGGGATGATGGGGAGCCTTCCCCTTTGCTTCAGCTCCCTCCTTGATGCAGAAGATCTCCAAAACCAGCTTTAAGGGGTCGGATTTTTAGGGTTCTAAAGTGGGGCTTTCTCACAGAATGCTCTAGGGTTTTCTCTCCTCTCTCTCCTCTTGCAAGGGTGAATGAGAAGTGGGGAGAGACCATTTCGGGTTCAGGGTGTAGGAGAGGCCTCACCCACTCACCATGCCGATTAGACAGCCCTAGAGCCATTGGGGGACATCCCCCCAATGGTTGCCATGCCTTGTTCAGAAGATAGCAGCTCTGCTGCGCATGCAGGCCAGAGAAGTTGACGTCCAGATCGCTGGACGCCGGAGTTAGTGTTGGCGTCCAGGGTTGGACGCTAACACCACCTCAACGGCCTGGGGATTGACGCCAAAAGGTCCTGCGGCCAGAACCCTAATTTATGCAGAAAACCATGCATACCAAGCTTCTATACATGCCATATGTACATGGTATTATATTCACACTATCATCATGCAATACATACATTATTTACGTTTAATATAAACACATGTACATGTATTTATACTATTTTAATATCCACGTAAATACGTACATACATACTCAACACAATATACACACATAAATACGAAAAATACGACGGAAATTCGAGGGTCTTACAAGATCAAAGTAGAAGAAACAATGATGGTGGAATATTGTAAATTTTGCGACAAGCCTAGGCACTAAGCGGACAAGTGCTGGAAGAAGGCCGGGGATTGCCTGCGATGTGGGAGTCATGAGCATCGTATACCGAACTGTCCCATGCTAAAAGACCAAGTTGGAAGGAACCAGGGAGTGGTAAAGCGTCAAGGATGTGTGAATGCAATAACGCAAGTGGAGCTCCCGGAAGGAGGTATGATTGTTAAACCCTAGACTGATCTTATGATGCTCTTCTTATTAGTACATTTCTAAGTGGGGGAGATCATTAAGGAGAAATTGGAAAGGAATAATCTAGTAGTTATACCCTAGTTCATCTGGTGGATTAAGATGGAGTTATACAACCGTGGAAGAAAACAGGAGTGGAAGGAACCAAATGGATAATACGGTGGCTGTAGGTGTATATGATGAACTAGCATCCATGAGCTAGAATGTTGAAACAAGTTAGAGGAATTAAATCCGAAACAACCTCAAGGATCACAAATATCAAGAGCCAATTAATGATCTATGAATTTGGGGACCAAATTCTCTTAAGTGGGGGAGGGTGTAGCACCTCGAAAAATTTAGTAAGTTAAAATTTTAAATAAATAGAAATAAATAATTTCCGTATTATCGAAATGGTAGAACTTACGTACCACTATCGTATGTAAGAGAACTCATCCAAAAATTCCAAAAAAAATATAAATCAACCCCAAACATTATCCCTAAGTGTTCCACGAAGATATTCATACAACGAAAAAATCCGATTGACCAAGTGTACATCACAATGCGACTGATTATCTAAATTAGAAAACTAAGTCAGAAAACCGTTAACACGAAAATTTAACACGATCATAAATTGAATAAACATGTTGGAGAGTCTCCAACATTATATATTGATGACCCATTATCAAAATTGGGCCAATGGATCACTTTTGGCCCAAGGACAAAATGGAGCAAGAAAAATACTAGAAATTCGCAACCCTAATTAAGCTGAAAAGGGAAGGAGGTATAATTAGGGAAAATCCCAAGGCAATTAGACTCTCTTGGCAACCCAATTTCGTGGCTAACCATGGTGGGAGGTTTCCTAAAGCCTCACACACACTATTGGGGTGGGAAATCATCAAAATATGGAAGGTGGAATGCCAAAACCGCACCTTGCCTTTCCTTCACCCAATGGGACTTCTAAAACACACTAGATACATATATACATGCCATGAAACCCTAGGGGATGAAAATACACATTGTTTGGGTCGTGGGAGGTGTTCTTGAGCACCCAAAGGAGGAGGAAACCGCCCCAACTCGGAGCTTCTTCCCTGCTGTGTTCTGCATCAACCTGTACAGAAAGCTCATCTTGGAATCGAACAAAGGTAGACCAAACCTTGCATGACTTATACCCCTGGAAAGAGGGTCGAGTCTAGTTCCTAATCCCACTGGTTTGACTATTTTTGATTTAGTAGATCGGGTGCAGTAAGCGTTCTTCTCCAAGTGGTCTGAAAGTGGGTTTTCTGAAAAAATGTGACTTCTTCAACCCAGAAGGTAGGTTTTCTCGGGCCAAATCTTAATAAATCATATATCAATGTGTAGAGTATCAAATCTACTTTCATGTCCAAGTGGTATCATCAAATTTCATTGCGTACATCTTGAGTTATAAGCGTTTTCCAAGAGTCGCGCACTGTTAGGGATTTTTACATTCTTCATATGTTGGACACGATTGAAGACCGAATTAGATCCAACCCTCAACATGAAAGTCCTTCTACTAGAGGTCCTCGTCATGTTTCACGTTGAAGGTTTTATCTAAATGTCAGTAGATAGAGATATATAAGCATGGTAAGAGGATCACTATTGGTTCCTACGTTTTCGGGTTTTGTGTTTGAACCACGTCAGGTCCAGGCGACGTGATTCCAGTGCCTGGTATCGCGTCGGCCTTGTCCGACGCGATTCAGTAAACCATGATCGCAAAGTCCAACGCGATTCAACATTTGAATAGTCAACGGTCCATGTGAAACTTCACGCCGCATGGTTTTCTGCGTCGGTCTGATACGCGACAGGAACACCCGACGTGATTTAACATGTTTTCCCGCTCAAAGTTTTTCGCCGATTTTTATATGAGTATTTTAATTATATTCATGAACGCGACGAGGTATCCGTCACGATTCAAGTTAAAAGGCAGCCATGTAGGCCGACACGATTTTAATCCTTCACAGTTAGTCATGTTCTCGACTGTATACTGCATTATTAAATGCGTCCACTGTGTAGGACGCGATTTCAAGGGCTACCCGAGACATGTTTTTACAGTGTTTAATGTTAGTCTTGAATGATATATTATTAAGATGCATGGTACAGTCTGTCTAATGACCTAAAAGCCAGCAACCCATGTTAAATATGTAACGATGTGAAGACTATTCTAATTGTTCATTAATGCTATGATCTATTCTTGAAAACTATTGATTGAATCATTTATTGTTCTAAGCTTGTTAAGGTGACTAATTGCTATTTTAAAATATTGCAAACCATGGTTAGTTAATTGCATAGTTCCATCTCATGCCATCATGTTAATTGTTTTCTGGCAAGTTTGAAACCGAAGGATTGTGGATTGAGACACGTACTCACTACACACTTGCACATCTAGGCAGCCCTTTCTTGGGGGATTGGAAGCTCTCTGTCGGTCATTCTGTATTGACAGACTAGCGACCTTTCCACTAAAACCTCCGTAATTCTCCGTACTC
Organism: Colocasia esculenta; assembly: GCA_014218235.1. NCBI lineage: Eukaryota > Viridiplantae > Streptophyta > Magnoliopsida > Alismatales > Araceae > Colocasia > Colocasia esculenta. The sequence continues at coordinate 92,370,738 of CM024760.1, forward strand.
CGTGGATTCCCTCATGGAGATTGAGTTGGTTGTACCATTGAAGTTCCCTGGGGATAGCGTGCACTTCCTCTCTCATCTTGTTCTCGTGAGTGTGATTTACAATCTAGACTTAAGCCATTAATGTAAAGAGTGAACTAAAGTTTAAATTGTGCCATCATGCTGCTGAAATTATCTCTTGACTATTGTTATCATGCAATCATGTTCACATTACTTGCTACTTGCTCTCATCATCCTCTTGAATATGATATTACCATTTCTTACATATTGAAACTCTCATTGGCCATTAATGACTGTGGGTATCTACATTTAAAATTAAAGTGAGATGCTGACCGGGCACGAAAAGTGTCCAAGGGCTCCAGTCTAGCCCCAATGATGGAGAGTCATAAATATACTGTTAACCATGGGGTATAATGATTACTGGCGTTGCATCTGCACTGGGAGTACTTGCGTGTTGAATGTTAGATACAATAACCACATACACGGGTCCTAGTGTGCATTTCAAGGTGGATCTTTCCTTGGTGTACATTAGTGTCTTCGTGCCTGATTAAGTGAATCATGTTAAAAGTTCGTGCTTGCTTGCTTGCGTGATATGGCGATCCTGCAATTATTGCAATCTAAAGTGATATCTTGCGTGCTTGTTACATGCCACACTATTGATACCATCTTGCTCATTATATCGTTCTAGATCTTGCTCTATCATGATCACTCTATCTAGCTTGTTTCATGTATCCTGTTTTAATGAGTTTTATTCATACATGCATATCATGATCATCGTGCTTACCTAGTTCTAAATTGCTAATCACGTATATCATTGCCCGCACATTGAGATGTAAATCCTACTGGGCTATTTGCTCATTCCCTACTTTGAACCATTCTAGGTGGCTATGAAATTCAAGAGGAGAGCAAATCGGGGATGGGAATGCGTCCGAGTGATGAGCGTCCCAACACTTGTGTCTATCTTTAGTTAGTTTGCTTTGAGTGTTAGAACAATGTAGTAGGAAGTGAGGAATAAAATGTAATTTGCTTTATTTGAGTCTTAGTCCTGTTATACAATGTTTAAGTGTTGTATTAGTTCCCTTTGATACAATGAGATGAGATTTGAATACGATTTCCATTGAGTTCATTGTTTGGGACCTATTCTGATGTTGTGTTGTTATACACTTAGTGTGTGCTAGCTAGAGACTTATTTGCCGACTGTTCACGTCTCGAAATATCTACTCGAATTATCCGAATTATTATCCGCTGCATAATTCTCGGGACATGACAGTCATAAATCTTTTCCCATTCTCTTGGATGATAGATCCTAAATATCGAAAGTCTTAGGAATGTCTTGTCCATCAATTTGAACTATATCTTCCCGTAACACCCTCGCATTACTATAATTATTGTAACACCCTATATAAGAATATGTTAAATGGACTAAATCAGCAAATTACTAACAACTCGGACTGGTCATTTTCAGAGCTCGAGCAGGAAAAAACCTCTGAAGTTAAGCGTGCTCAGTTGGGAGTAGTCCCAGGATGGGTGACCTTCCTGGGAAGTCTACCAACTAGTATGGTTGTTGGGCCAGTTTGCTGGTTGGGTTGTCACAAATGGTATCAGAGACTTCCCCAGCCAGAAGTGTAGGAATTAAGTGCCACACAGGGCAAAGTGCTACACTATGGGAGCCACCTCTTGAGGCCATAATGGCGCAAAGTGCTACATAGTGGGAGCCACCTCTTGAGCCTGTAGGGGCCACCTCTAGAATCCTGCCTGCCTGGGGTTTGATTGTGTGCTATATGTGAGCAGCGACGAGGACGTTGCTTATATAAGAGGGGTAGATTGTAACACCCATATAAGAATATGTTAAATGGACTAAATCAGCAAATTACCAACAACTCGGACTAGTCATTTTCAGAGCTCGAGCAGGAAAGATCTCTGAAGTTAAACGTGCTCAGTTGGGAGTAGTCCCAGGATGGGTGACATTCCTGGGAAGTCTGCCAACTAGTATGGTTTTGGGCCAGTTTGCTGGTTGGGTCGTCACAAATGGTATCAGAGCCTTGCCCAGCCGGAAGTGTAGGAACTAAGTGCCACACAGGGCAAAGTGCTACGATATGGGAGCCACCTCTTGAGGCCATAATGGCGCAAAGTGCTACATAGTGGGAGACACCTCTTGAGCCTATGGGGGCCACCTCTAGAATCCTACCTGCCTAGGGTTTGATTGTGTGCTATATATGAGCAGCGATGAGGACGTCACTTATATAAGAGGGGTAGATTGTAACACCCCATATAAGAATATGTTAAATAGACTAAGTCAACAAATTACCAACAACTCGAACTAGTCATTTTCAGAGCTTGAGCAGGAAAAGAACTTTGAAGTTAAACGTGCTCAGTTGGGAGTAGTCTTAGGATGGGTGACCTTCCTGGAAAGTCTACCAACTAGTATGGTTGTTGGGAAAATTTTCTGGTTGGGTCGTCACAATTATAATGTATAAACTATGACTTACTCTTACTGATTTTAAAACCTTTAGACTCCAAGACATACCTCCAACTTTCTAACTTAACATTTAAACCATCAATTAAGAGAATATCATATGTAAATAACATACACCAAGAGATATCATCATCTAATTGTTTGTTACTCCATCTATAACTAAAGCAAAGAGATACAGACTTAGAGCAAAACCTTGATGCAAACTTATAGTGACTAGAAATTCACAAGTCTCTCTAATAATAGTTCTCACACTAGTAGTAGCACCCTCGTATATATCTTGAATCAAATCAACATATCCTTGAGAGACTCCCTTTTTTGTTAATGTCTACCAAATCAAATATCTCGGTACTCGATCATATGCCTTCTCCAAATCAAAAAAATTCATATATAAATCTCTTCTCATCTCTCTATACTTCTCCATTAACTGCATAAATAAGAAAATAGCTTCTGTAGTAGATCCACTCGGCATATAATCAAACAATAGTTATACATCACATTCGATTTTTGATTACTCTTTCCCGAAGTTTCATAGTGTGACTCATAAGTTTAATTCCATGATAATTATTGCAGTTTTGAATATCCCATTTTTTTATAGAAAGGAACCACAACACTTTTTCTCCATTCTTCTAGCATCTTCTGTTCCTTCAAAACTTTATTGAAAAGTTTAGTTAACCACTGAATACCAGTATCTCCTAAGTCTTTCCACACTTCAATAGGTATGCCATCCGATCCTAAGGCCTTGCTTAGTTTCATTTTTCTTAAAGCATCATCCACTTCTGACATTTTAATATGTCTGAAATACTAATGTCTATCAAATTTTGTTGACTCTTGGTTCTCTTTTAAAGAGACATCCTTAATTTCTGAAAATAACTACATCATCTCTCTTTAACCTCTAGGCCCTTAACTAAAACCCTTTGATCTTTATCCTTAATGCAACGAATATGATTTAAATTTAGACTTTTCCTTTATCTTAATTTAGCGAGTTTAAATAAGTTCTTTTCACCCTCTTGGGTTCCTAATTTATTATATAATTGTCAAATGCCATGGATTTAGCTTTACTAACTATTCTCTTAGCTCTCTTTTTAGCTATTTTATAAGCATCTAAAGTTTGTTTATTTTGTTGGTTTGCCAAGTCTTAAAACAATCTCTTTTAGCTCTAATAGTATTTTGAATTTCCTTACTCCACCACCAAATCTCTCTTTCTACATTCCTTTTGCCTTTAGATTCACCTAAGAGTCGCTTTGCTACATTCTTTATACAATTTGTAACATTATTTCACATTACATAAACTTATTGTTCTAAATTCTAAATATTTTCCTTTACTAGATGATTTTTAAATATTTTCAAATTTTACTTTTCAAATTCCACCACTTAATCTTAGAACAATTATTTATGATGATTTTTCTTTTAAATTTTAGGATAAGGACATCCATTACTAGTAACCTATGTTGTGGGGCTAAACTCTCGTAAGGGATAATTTGGCAAGCTTTACACAAAACTCTATCGACCTTTTTAATAAGAAAATAATCAATTTGACTCTTATGTGTTCCACTCTTGTATGTATTAGGCTTTCATCTCTCTTCTTAAACAAGATATTAACAATTACTAGATCATAGGCCATAGCAAAATCAAGAATACTAATACCCACATCATTTCTTTCGCCTAAACCAAATCCTCCATGAATTCTCTCATATCCTCTATTAATTTTACCCACATGGCCATTAAGATCCCCACTGATAAATTTTTTCCTCACTAGGGATATTTTGGATCAATCTATATATCAATACCCTCCCATTGTTGCTCTAAGTAATACTTTTAAAAAGGTTTGAGTCTAATTGATTTGAATATTGATTATTTGCAAAAAAACACCCTTCTAGTAAATTTAATAACATCCTTCGTTTGTAGATAGGATGGACATTGGGCGAGATAGGGAGAGGGGTTGAGAGTTTGAGTCTAGGTGGAGGTGTTTGCCTGCAACTTGAGTCTTTTTATTTTTTTTTAAAGTTTTTTACAAATTAGTCCCTACAAACTTAGCTGATTGCAAATTGGTCCATCATTATCATATTAGTCCCTCAAACTTCTAAGTCTTGCATATTAGTCTCTACTTGAGGGACTTTTTTTGCAAGGTTTTAGAGGTTTTGAGGGACTAATATGATAATAGTTAGATTTGAGGGACTAATATACAATTACTTAAGTTTGTAAGGACTAATATGCAAAACCCCTTTTTTTAGAAAAATAAATTTAATAACCTTCTTTCATAAATTATAATTGTTAGCATTTCCTTTGGAAGATACATGTGCTAGTTATGAGTGCCCTGAACGCCAACTCACATTAGTGATGACACTTGTAATCTTGTGTTTATCTCTTTTGGTAATGATATTAATGTCATTTTCTCACTCTATATTGTATGCATGGAATGATGTTTATATATTGTGATTACCATGGATTTGTGCAATGAGGATTAATATCATGATGAGATCATGATAATAAGATCTATCCTCTTTAAACACAAATCCTAACATTTCTGCTCATAAGTTATTCGAGAAGGACATCGAGATAACCGAATAGGCTGGTGTGCTATATACCCATCCATATGACTGAGACAGTTGATCTTATAGCTGCTTGTGTGGAGATATTAGGGATATAGTGCAAGTGCTCATTGAAGAACGAGTTCACTAAATGATCCTCTCTCTGAATACTGTATGGTTGATGATTTCTAATTGTCAAACAACAATTCTGTGGTCCCAGTTGTGTCACTGGTCCTTTGACTTGAGACACCAAGGATGCATTGTTTGAGTACTCCATTTTTTGATGTCGGACTTATAAGTCTAGTAGTTCCAGATCTAGTACAATCGGTTATTAGAACTGATATCCAACCTTACGAAGGCAATTGAGTGTTAATAAATGATCATCCACTTTTAGTATCATGCAAGGAATATCCTGTGTATTCTTACTTAGGTAAATCTCTAGCCAGTGTTAATCGGATTAAGAGAGAGGGAGTTCTCTAGGAGAATTCGATTAGAGTGAAACTCAGATGGATTCTATATAGGCCTGACTACATCATGCCTAATATACAATCCATGGGATAGTAGATGGATGAAAGACTACAAGTAAAGGTAACTGAGGGCACAAAGGTTCAATGGATTATATCCCCTTGTACCATTTGGGGATTATGTACATCTATAGTTGATGAGTTGAGTGAATTATTATAGATATAATAAGTCACTAAGTTAGAAAGAGTTTTGAGTCAGAAGGGGTTCTGACATGTGCAACTCATGACCATCTCGGTATTGGGCCTAGAGGGTCACACACATAAGGTGGATGACACGATGATAATAGAGGATTGGATAAGAGTTATCTAGTATGACTTCTCTCACCAAGATTGACATGCAGCCGATGAGTGGTAAATGACAATATCATCTGTCGTGGGGAATAGTTCTTGACGACAACATATGTCGTCGTTAGCACTTCGGCTTCAACTATATCTTAGTTGAAAATCGAAGTCATGTTTATTGAACCACTCTCTATATATTTATCCCTATGTTTTGGTGATAACAAATACTCATGAATATTCTAAATATTTTTTATTTTTCTAGAATATTTGTAGCTATAAAAATATGTCTTTAATCACTTTTAAAAAATTTGCACTGAATATCTCTATTGATTTCTATTTAAGTCCACTTCAATTAAAGAAGAAATCCCTGATTAGTCGAAGTTTCACTTCGTCATTCATGACTTTCTTCTAATCAGTCAAAGTTAGCAGTCGAAGTTTCACTTCGTCATGCACGACTTTCTTCTCATCAGTTGAAGTCTCACTTCAACACAATCGAAGTTTTAGTTTGTCATATGCGAAGGTTTATACGAAGTCTTACTTCAACTGAGAGCGTTATAAATGTTCCATATCCGAAGTCCACTTCGTCAAATCTAAAGTACCACTTCGACTGACAACGTTATATTTTAACCAGTCGAAGTTTCAATAGATAATCAGTTACTGACCAAATGTCCCAATTGATGTTAAGTTTCATTTCAATTGGAGAACAATTGTTTCATCTTTTCGATTCATGAATAAAACATTCCAATTAGTGTTATAGTTGTTTTATACTATCGATTGATGACCTCATAGCTTTAGTCACATTCCGATTGGCTTACAAACACACAGATTGGGTTTCAAAATGTCTTTGGCACCTAATGAAATATCAAATGTACCTCATATGTTTAAAGTATTATTTCCTGTCTGACTAAAGATCTCTTTTTGCTAAATCATAAGATTTCTTCTTTCCTGCTAGATAGAAAAGCACCTCCTTGAAGTAACAAGTTGTCAGTAGGAAACATTGACAAAAAACTAAAGAGGTATGGGCTATCTGACAGAAGACTTCTCTTCTCACATGTATTTATTGCTTGCAGAAACAATATTGGAACTTGCTACTGACAAACTTGGACGTGCATACACTGGAAGATTTTCCTCCATTCCAAGTATCTGGTAGACACATTCCATGCATCCATTAGACACAAAGAAAGTAGTAGCAGAAGAAGAAGAAAAAGAAGATGATGAAGAGGAAAAGCTCCAACAATTACATCATTCAATGGCCCTCTTCAGCCACTGTATAAAAGATGAAGAGTTTGAAGATAAAACGATATAGCATTCTTGAAGATCTGTTTGAAAGAGCGTACATCTAGTAAGAAACTAAAACAACACACACACTCAAAGAAAAGAGAGAAAGAGCTCGAGCCCAGGCAAGAAGAAGATTGTGCCTAAGCAAAAGCCATCTGAATCCTTATAGCAATCAAGCCTTTTTTATCTCTTCCCTCTCTTTGTACAATATTGTAAATTGGGGGGAGAGACTGTGAGCTGAGAGCTTAAGCTTCATTCCATCTATTTCTATAGCTCTCTGCTTGTTCTTTCTTTTCTTAAGAAAGACTTGTGTCCAGCTATGGGACAGTACATAATGTTTCTCTTCAATTGAAGAGAAGACTTGTTGTGCAAGCGTTCCCCTTGGTTAGAAGGGAAGACCAACTTGTGTCTGGTAGTGTGATCAGCTGGAGGTCTGTACCAGTGAGTTGCTTCTTAACTTGAAAGAGAAGCATCCAACTTAGGTGAAAAAGTGGGCTGCCTTCTTGCCTGGAAAGAGAAGAAGACCAACGGAGAGCTGGGTGTAATTGCCCCTTGGTTAAGGGAAGACCAGTGGGTGTGCTGGGTGTATTTCCCCTTGTTTAATGGAAGACCAAGGATTACTTGGTGGTTAGTGAAATCCCAAGATTTGCTTAGGGATTGGACTTAGGGCTTCCATTTGGAGGTGCCGAACCAGGATAAATTTCTATGTTCTTGTGTGTGCTTGCTTTTGTGCCTTTAATTTCCATTGCACACACTTTATTTACACTAACCAAGTTTTAAAGTTGTGATTGTGCTTTCAGATTTTTGGTTTATCCAATTCACCACTCCTCCTCAAGGTAATCCTTGATGCCATAAAGTGGGCCAACAAGTGGTATCAGAGGAGTGGTCTCAGATTAAATCACTGATACCAACAAGTGGTATCAGAGCAGTAGAAGATCAAACGATCTAGAAGCAAAGATCTATGGCAGCTCAAAGTTTTACAGAAGGACAATCCATTACAAGAGCTCCTCTTTTTGATGGAGAAGATTATTAATATTGGAAGACAAGGATAGAGTTCCTACAAGGCTATTGTAATCACGGGGTTGTGCGCTCCTCTAAGACACAAAAGAGCATGCGATATATATAGAACGAAGGAATTTGATCACCACCAAGATGATTGCCTAAAGAAGTTGCAGCAACCCGATATTTTAAATAAATAAATAAATAGAAATATTAAAAGAAAAAGAATTTAATTAAAACCCAATAAACAACAAGAAGTAATGGGCTTTATTAAAAATAGCTCACACCAAGGTTATTGGGCCAAAATAGGAGTTTGGACTTTGGAATAAGAGAATATACTCAGAAATTCGTAACCCAAATGTTACCAAAATTGAAAAGGGGCAAGGAAATCAATTAAATAGTTAGTATGCTCCCAAATTGGACTCCTAAACATACCCTCATTAGCTAGGTACAAAATTTGAACCCCAACCCAACCAAACTAGGAGAAACAATGGAAGGAAGGTTGGAGAATACAAGGGAAATTCGGAGTTTAATAGTAATTGGAGTTGTATTAGGACTTAATAAGGCTAGATGTATAAAAACACCCCAAGTCTTTTGTGGTTGGCCCTAAAGCTCTGCTGAGGAGTTCTTGGAAGAGAAGAAGAGGCCATAGGAGGAGGGAAACATGGGGGATAGAAGCTTGAAGCCTCTACACTCTGCTCATCGCGTCCAGGAAGTCATAAAAGTTACATCACTCAAAGGTTGGTATTCTCGGGCTAAAGATGAACAAAACTCATACTATCGTGTAGAACATCATGTCTAGATTGCTTTGCACTTGATTTACCTAAATTCCATTAAGCATGCTAGGAGATATAAGCGTTTTCTCGTCATCACACAAGTCTAGGGCTATTTGTGTTCATCCTATTATACACGCATACCGAGACCAAAATGATCCGGTCCAAAGGCTTAGTTCTCTTTTATTCGTCATTCCCTACAAGTTTCATGTTCACAACTTCGTCTCACGAGCCCTAGATTTCGAGTCATAAGCCTTGCATGTAAGATCGCAGCATGATTTCCTGTTCTCGATTTGCATGTTGAATCACGACCGACACATACATCGCGTTTCATTGACTGATGTCGTGATAGATGAGACTGTCGCGATTACCTTAAAGGCAACCACCCATGTCGTCATGTTTTAGTTTATTTCTGACAAATGCCATTGCATCAAACTGTGTGTCCTCTTGCTGTTAGTTCATGTCTAAACCGCGACCATCACGGTCGTCGCGTTCTTAAGTGTTTCCCGCTTTTGAGGATCTGTGTTATTTCAAAAATTAGGGTTTTGCATGAATGCTTCGGACCTTGCCTTCGTGATCTTGTATCGATTCCCATGAACACGTCGGACCTACACGTCGCATTTCTGTATCACCAATCGATTCGCCCCTGTCTAGTTACCCTAAACACGATAGCCGACATCGTCACGTTTCTGTCAAGAGTTGATGTTTCAGGAGTCGATGTTAGGAGTCGATGTTTTAGGAGTTGATGTTAGGAATTGATGTGTTAAACGCATTAGCCAACGTCGTCGCGTTTCTATTTAGAATTGATGTTGTTAAATGCGACCATTAGACCTGTCGCGATTTGACTGTGTGTTTCCAGCAACTTTAATGTTCTATTTAATGTGATTATTTAGGCTTGGTAATCATTATTATACACTGTAATACTGTGTAGTGAACAGTAAACAACCATGCTAATGAACTTTGGATATATTTCATATATTTCTTAAATTAAAAGACATTGTGCACGACTATCATATGTTCTCTTGATTTCTCTCACATGCACACACCAAATATTTATCTTTGCCATGAGACCATGCAGAAAATACATGAATAAAATATCTGGTAAATTAATTCAATAATTGCACATTATTAACCCATGATAATAATGACATTGTCTTCATTTTTTACGTAGATTTGGAATACCGTTACCGCTGCTCCACTGTTCTAGAATTCCGCTAGATTGTCGGGCAACTCGTTTTCTTTACACACTACTCTCTTGACAAGTTGGAACCTCTCTATTGGACATTCCATTCTGCCAGAGAAGGGACCTTTTGTTAAAACCTTCGTAAGACTCCGTACTCCATGGATTCCCTCATGGAGACCAAGCTGGTTGTACCCTAACACCTATAACACCCTTAGGGATCAACATGATCCAAACAGCCTTAGAAGTTCTTTCTTACCTTGAGATCACGCCGGACCTCTGGACCTGTGCATAACATGGCCAGTGGAAGGTTAGTGAATTCTACCTGACTGCCAACACCAATCACACGTGTTGCGCAACTGTTACTATCGCCTGTTTTAAACCATCTCTTTATGTGTAATGACCTATAGTTCTCATCTATACTCTACTCGCTCATCTATTCACGTTCTCTCTACTATCTCATCTACTCATCAAGTACTCTCATATATTTCTTGGTACTCTCTATTGGCCAATTGACTGATTGTCTAAAGATAAACAATATGACTAATGCCTGGAAAAATATGAAAGGGTCTGGTTTGGTCCTGGGAGGTGCGCCCAAAAGTGCTAGTACCTGCGGGAGTTAATTGACCAGAGTGTTTGGCATTACACTCAAGTGCTATCTATCTCGACTATCTATATGACAAACAAAGCGCTATACTATACTCGACTCGTTGTGCTATTGTGAAACACTGTGCTATTTGTGCTATGGCCATCATGCTCTCTGTACTATATTGAAAACTTGTGCTATCTTGATCCATGCTATTGTGCTATCTCTTACTTTACTACACACTCTCTCTCTTTATCGTTAGTGACTCTGCTTTTAATACATTAATCATGTCAAGTTGCCCGCACCATGAGATATAAATCCTACTGGGCGTTGTCGCTCACCCTACGTTATTTGTTCATTGTGTTCTCAGGTGAGACCGAGGATAATGAGTACACTCAAGAGGATGGGGAGGACTAGGAGTGAACCACGAGTACCTGGCAAATTAGTACTATGTTAGAGTCCTAGTTTAGTCTTTTACTTTCATTCCATGTATTAGAGTCATTCGGGCCTTATGTTATGGCTCTGAGTTAAAGGATGTAATAGACAACAATTGAATTATCAATGAAAGGTATTTGATTTTGTGTTATTTAATTGTCCAGTGGATGTTGTCTATTATACGCTCTATACTCGCTTATTTGCAACTGCCTCACGTTCTGATATTTCACATCGGGGCGTGACAGTTTTGTGGCATCAAAGCCTAGGATATCCTTACTAGGATATTTAGGTCTAGGATATTCTAGGATGGACTGCCATGACATGTGTCTAAGTCAACTATCATACCTATGTGATATTGGGTAGAACCAGGGTTAAGATCTAAAAGAATATTCACACACGCACAAATTAAACTCTATATCATTGTCTTTACAATAAGTCAATTTTGTAGGAACTTAGGAAAGTTAAGATGACGGCTGAACGTGCTCAGATGAGGGGCATGCAACAGACCATTTAGGTATTCACCCGCACTATCCTACAAGCTACTCACGGAGGAGGAAATCGCGGTGCAGGCGAGCTGCATCATAACTTCAGGAGCTTGAATCCACTGAGATTCAACAGTTTAATAGATCTGGATGAAGCCGAGCACTGGCTCAAAGAAAAGGAAATGATTTTCCTAGTTATGCAATGTGCAGCGGGGGATAAGCTACTGTTAGCCACGTTTCAGTTGGAAATGGATGCCCGCTCTTGGGAGTCAGTTGAAGCAACCAGGGCGAATGGTCAATTCACCTGGAATGAATTTAAGGAAGCTTTCAACACTAAGTACTTCTCAGAACGTGTGCAAGAGAGAAAGGTTGCAGAGTTTGCTGCTCTCAAACAGAGGAGTCTCTCTGTAGCTGACTATGAAGCCCAATTTTCTAGATTGGCACGCTATACTCAGCAGCTGGTGAATACTGAGAGGATGAAGGCTAAGCGCTTCCTCAATGACTTTAAGCCACAATATATTACTCAACTGGCCCCTCTCGACATCCAAACCTATGCCGAGATGGTTAAAAAGGCCCAACTGTTAGAAGATGCTACAGACTTCACTGATCGTATCAAGGGGAAGTTCGTGTAGAAGGAGCAGGCACCTGGCCTTTCATCTGCTAAGTCGGTCATCGGAAAGAAACATCCTTTCAACATCACGGAAGGATCAAGTCAAGAGAAGAAGCCCAGGGTTTTTGTCCCCACTACTCCGGCAAAAAGCAACTGCAAACACTGTGACAAGCCATGTCACACAACTGATGAGTGTTGGAGGAAAGTTGGCACATGTCTGCGCTGTGGTAGCCGCGAGCACCGTATTCCGGAGTGCCCGCTATTGAAGGAGAATGAGAGGCGCAATTACGTGCCTAAGAAATAGGGAAGACTGCAAGCCTTGCGAGATGAAGAGCCCACTGAGGAAGGTGGCATGGTGGAAGGTACATTGTAAGTTTTCTCTCTATCAACATTTGTTTTATTTGATACTGGTGCAACCCATTCATTTATATCTCAAAACTTTGCTGATGTTGGGGATCGGATAGGTGACTTGGACAAAAGAACTAAGAATTTGTGTGTATGGCAGCGGAATTAAAATAAGTAAAACACACAATTCGATCAGATCCAAGTGTGGTGTGTGAGTATAGTGAATAAGAACAGCAAACCACAGTGCACTGAAGATTTTTAAGGTGGTTCGGAGAACACAACTTGTGTTTCCTACGTCCACCTCCTCACAACGAAGGAACCACTAGCACAAGTTCAGTACAATCTGAGTACAACGACTCCAACCTCTTTGAGTGCTACGACTCAAAGAAACCCAGGAGATAGGCACAACGACCTACTCCAAAGACCACTTGTGAATTCAGCAAATTCACAAGCCCTTAAGCACTACGGCTCAAGAACCAGAGCACAACGGCTCCAACCCAGAGCACTAGGGCTCCAAACAGAGTACAATATACTCAAACCTTTGGACCAGAATAGATCCAAGTTCTGCTAGAAAAAGCACACTTAGAGTATAGATCCTCTAGCACGATCTATCTTAGTACAATAGAAGTGGTAGAGACAAATAGAATTGGGAGATTTATGTAGAACACATACACAGATTTCTAGAGAAACTGGCACTCTAACCAAGTACAGACTCGGCTGGATCTCCTTCTTGATCAGTACTGCTGCAATCACGAGCTCCTCCTCTTCTTCTCCTTCTTCTTCCCTTTGCGGCGCTGCTTTGCTCCTCTGGATGCAGATGCCTTTTTCCCGCTCTTCTTCCCTTCTTCCAGAATGCTCTTGGCTCTTGTCTTGCGTCGGATCCTTTGGAGTGCCAAACACATGGGTATTTATAGCCCCATATGTCCATAAGAAGCGTTAGGGTACGTGGGCATAAAAACCTAGGTAGATTCCCTTGAACCCCAAGCGGCCATGTGTCTAGGTAAATTCACGTTTTGAGTTTCAACCGGAGTGTGTCGACACACCGTCCCATTTGCGCAAAACTAGTCTTCTGGATGCTGTGTCTAGTGTCGACACTGCCACTGGCTGTGTCGACACACTGTCCCACGACCAGGGAGTGTGTCGACACACCGTCCCATTTGCGCAAAACTAGTCTTTTGGATGCTGTGTCTAGTGTCGACACTGCCACTGGCTGTGTCGACACACTGTCCCAGTCAGGCAACTGGGTCTCCTGGGAACTGTGTCTAGTGTCGACACGACCATGGACTGTGTCGACACACTTGACCTTGTTTTCATGAAAAAGCTTTAGGGACTCTGACCCAGTGTCGACACCATCAATGGGTGTGTCGACACTACCATGACAAAATCTGGATATTCCTGAAAATTCAACACATAAGCCATTAGTACAAGATATTATCATTAAAATATGAGATATTAAACATCAAAAACATGTTGTTTAAGTATTATTGTGATATGTATAAAATGTATAACATGTTCAACATGTCATCATCAAAATTATAATATATCATCATCAAAATCAAAGTATGAGTGATGTTCATTGGTCATCATTAAAATACAACTTTAGGAAATTTCAAAACACACTCAACTCAACAATCTCCCCCTTTTTGATGATGATAAAACATATACACAATCTCCCAATAGCTTGATTCCCTTGACTGCAATAACTCCCCCTTGACCATATACACCCTTTGAACTTTCTCCCCAAAAAAGAAAACTTTCTCGCCCTAGAAACCTTTCTTCTCCCCCTTTTTGACAGCATCAAAAAGATAGATAAGAGAGAGAAACAACGATTGTAAGAGATCAAGAAATGAAATGTAAGAAATGAATGGTCAGAAATGATCAAAATAAATGAAGCAAAGTGATATTTACATATGAGAGAAATTATTGTGTTCTTTGTATTGTGCCATAAAGTTTAATCGTAAAGACACACTCAACACAAAGTATTGCAAAATATAATGATCTGAATGTAGTTAAAATAATAATGCAAATGTGAAGAAAAGTGACCTATATGAATGAGCAGAAATATTTAACAAGGATGTTAGGAGCTTTTAGTTTAACACAATGTAGAATAATAGGTCTAAACTCAGTACACATGAACTTTATGAAGGTCTTAAGCTTTTCCATCCTGACAATTTGATTTTCTTTCTTTTTTAACTGGGAAAGAATACAAAGATAAATCAGTTAAATCTCACTTTTCAGTGCAAGAGATCACATTGATTAGATGCAAGATCTCCTGATTACTCAGTGGTTTAACTTTCATTATCTTATACAGAGTTGAAAATTTTGATTTCCACTTTTTGACGCGAAACAAATCACTTTTCAGGTGAAATAGCCCTGTTACTCAGCGGTTCAAAATTTATATTGCTCTGCTTGTATTTTTCCAGATTATTGATCATTTTGATCATTTTCTTTTGATGTATTGCAGGAATATGTTATCTTTGACCAGACAAGTCATGACTACGAATTTAGAAACATTATTCTTAACATGTGGTAAAAATAAAGCTTAAACATACACATGTGAAATATTAAAGCCACTCATGTGCCTATAATAGTGTTTTACAAATCATTTTAAAAACATATCATTTTAAAAATATTCAGTATTAAAATTGCTTAACCTTGAAATGATAATGAATCTTTGAAATTAAACTAAATGCACAATGACTCAAAAAATCTGATGATTGGGCTCAGTAAAGATAGCAATTGTCAAGAGAAATTAGTGAAGAATAGACAATGACTCCCCCTCAACAATTGCATAAAGGAATCTTGATACTTGGCGGAGACATATACTCACGCATAGTGAAAGTGTCCAGACAAGCCTAACTTGCCTTTCTTCAAATCACTATTTAATATACTAAGAATTTCAATGCAACTGAGAAGTAGGAATTTATTTGCACAATGAAATGAGAGGAAGATTTCAGACATGTGAAAACTTGCATAAACCAAGTTCCCTTCTAAGAGAAGTGAATCAAGGTTCTTCAAGAGGCTTAGTGAAAATGTCTGCAATTTGTTTTTTTGTGTCAATGAAGTGGAGTTCAAATTCTTTGAGACTTCATCTCAAAGGAAATGATGCCGAATGTTAATGTGTTTTGTGCGGGAATGCTGAATAGGATTTTTGGACAGATTTATAGCACTTGTGTTGTCACAAAGAATGGGAATGCAACCTAATGTGTGATTATAATCTAGAAGTTGATGTTTGACCCAAAGGACTTGGGTACCATAGCTACCAGCGGCAATATACTCAGCTTCTGCAGTTGATGGCTTGATGTTTTGGAAGTCAAACCTCTTGAGCAACTCCTTGACATATTTTGTTTGACTGAGAAAAATTCCTTCAGCAGTTTGATGTACTTGCAGACCTAAAAAGAATGTAAGTTTGCCCATTAGACACATTTCAAATTCAGATTGCATAAGATGAGCAAACTCATTGCACAAGTTATTATCTGTGGAGCCAAAAATGATATCATCAACATAAACTTGAACAACAATAAAATGATTTTTTGCAGTTTTTGTAAACAAGGTTTGATCAATGTTTCCTCTTATGTAACCTTTATTTACAAGAAAGGAATTCAATCGGTCATACCAAGCTCTTGGAGCTTGCTTGAGACCATATAGAGCCTTATTGAGTTTAAAAACATGATTGAGAAATTTTTCATTTTCAAAACCAGGGGGTTGTTTGACAAAGATATTTTCTTTTATGTAACCATTCAAGAAAGCACTCTTGACATCCATTTGAAAGACTTTGAATTTCAAAGAAGCTGCAAATGCAAGGAATATTCGAACAACTTCAAGTCTTGCTACAGGGGCATAAGACTCTTCAAAGTCAATACCGAGTTCTTGGTTATACCCCTGAACAACAAGTCTAGCTTTATTTCTAACAATTTGACCAGATTCATTCAATTTATTTCTGAAAATCCATTTTGTTCCAATGACAGAAGTTAAATCTGAAGGTTTTGGTACTAAATCCCAAACTTGATTTCTTTCAAATTGATGAAGCTCTTCATGCATAGCATTTATCCAGTTTTCACAAGATAAAGCTTCATCAACATTTTTGGGTTCAATTTGGGAAAGCAGTGCCAAAGAATCTTCAACTATGACAGAATGAAAAGATGATCTGGTTCTTATTCCATCTTGCAAATTACCAACAATACTTTCAAGTGGATGATCTCTTAAAAATCTGGGTTCAGAAATTACCTCTGGGTTTGCATGATTTTCAGGAACATGATTACCTGAATTGCTTGAAATTGACATTTCAAGAACCTCATGTACATTTGGTACTTCTTGATCTTCAAGATTTGTAGATGGATGTTCAAGAAAATCACCTTCATCATCACATAATGGAGTTCTGCACAAAGTAGGAATGTCAATCTTTTGAAAGTTTTCATCAAAATGACATGTGGAGATTCTTCCACTGTCTTATTTTTTAAAATATAAACTCTGTAAGCTCTTGAAGTTTCAGAATAACCTAAGAAGATTGATTCAAAACTTTTTGCATCAAATTTATCAAGATTTTCTTTGTTGTTATTGTGAACAAAACATTTGCAACCAAAAATTTTGAAATATGACACACTTGGCTTTTCATTTTTGAACAACTCATAAGGGGTTTTTTGATCTTTGGTCTTACTAATGTTCTATTCAAAATGAAATTAGCTGTATTTACAGCTTCTGCCCAAAAATTTAGACAGTTTACTTTTAATGAACATAGTTCTGGCCATTTCCACAAGAGTTCTATTTTTTCTTTCTACAACTCCATTTTGTTCTGGAGTTCTAGGGGAAGAAAACTTATGGAGAATTTTCAGTTCAGTACAGAGATCAGAAAATGATTTATTTTCAAATTCACCCCCATGATCTGTCAAAATGGAATTCAGTTTGAAAGATAAACCCACTAAGGCAGAATTGTAAAATCTCCTGAATTCTGAACATGCATCACTTTTATGGGATAGGAATAAGACCTAATTATGTCTTGTAAAGTCATCAATGATCACAAAGCCATATCTATTACCACTGAGACTTTGAGTTCTGGTTGGACCAAAAAGATCCATATGAAGCAACTCAAGTGGTTTAGATGTAAGTACGTCATTGAACACTTTAAAAGATTTTCTTGTTTGTTTTCCTTGAGCACATATCCCACAAACAGATTGTCAATGACTGGGAAAGATTCAGGGAGACCTTTTACAAGATTCATTCTTATGAGTTTACTAATGGTTGTGAAACTTGCATGACCCAACCTTTTGTGCCACAACCAAGCAGTGTCATTTTTATTTGCAATCAAGCAAACATTTAAAGAGGAATTATCACACAAATCAATCATGTAGACATTATTTTCTCTTTTTCCAATCAATTTAATTCTCTCAGAAGAGGAGTCAATTATTTTGCATGAATCATGTTTAAAAAGAATCTTGTGACCATTGTCACACAATTGACTAATGCTAAGCAAGTTGTATTTCAAACCCTCAACTAAACAAACATCATCACTTAAGGTAATGCAAGACTTACCAATTTTTCCTTTGCCAATTATTTTCCTTTATTCTTACCTCCAAAGGTGACTGATCCACCTTCCTTTTCAATCAAGCATGAAAATTTATTTCTGTCTCCTGTCATGTGCCGTGAGCATCCACTGTCAAGAATCCAGATGTTGTTGGAATTGGATGCACGGCTTTCCTGCACATAACAAATTAGACAAGAAAAGTTTTTAGTACCCACATGAGATTGGTACCAACATCCTGAGTGAGAAGAGATAACAAATCCTTTCTAACCCAAATTTGTGTATTTTTCTTCACAGTGTTTTTTGAAACAAAAGATTCAACTTTTTGTTTTTCAATTTTCTGAACATTATACCTCTTAGTTGATTTGTTCCACTGTGAAAAACTTGGCATGTATTGGTGTTGATATGCAGGAAAAGATGAATGATAGAATTAAGGATTGAACCATTGGTTACCACTGTACCTTTGGTTCCAAGACTTATTCCATCTTGAATTGTAAGAGGAGAAAACATTCCAATTTCCATGAGAAAGATGATTATTGATTGGTTTGAAGTTTTTGTGATTTTTATAAGAAGGGTAGGTCGACCTCTGACTGGGATAGGTCGATCTGTGCATAGTGTGTGTCGACCTAGGTAGGGTATGTGTTGACCTCTCAGGTTCTTTTGTTTTTGTATTTTTCCTTTGTTTTCAGATGAGCTTGCCTTGGCAAATTTTATTAAAGGAGTTTTTGATGATTTTATTTTCTTTGGAGATGATTCAGTTTTCTTTGAATTTTGTGGTTCAAAACCTAAACCAAATTTGTTTGAATTCATCTTGACTCCAAGTAGAGCATTCAGATTGTCTTTCCTTTGAGTGAAGTTCTTGATGATATCTTCTTTTTCTTTAATGCAAAGATTGAGTTTTTCAATTTGATTCAAATTTTCATGATTTTCCTTTTCTTTTTCTTCAAATTTCTTAACAGAATTGATAAGTTCTTTGTTCAATTTTTGAATTTTCAATTTCAGATCATCAACAAAAATCAACAGTTCATCATTTTCTTTGATTTGGTCTGAAATTTGTGCTTCCAATTCAGAAATCTTTACAGATGATGAAGTATCATGAAGAATGCTTTCAATTTTTCTTTTCAAGTATTTATTTTCTTTTCTAACATCAGAAAGATTTTCAACTAAATTACCATATGCTTCTTGCCAATCTTCAATGGTAAATAGTTCAAAGGATATATCTACCTGTTCTTCGCTGCTTCCAACCATGAAGCAAACTTCATTTTCATCTGAAGTTGAGGATTCTTCATTGCAGTCTGAGCTTTCATCATCTGACCATGTAGCAATCATGGCCTTGTTCTTCTTTTTGTGGAACTCCTTCTTGTGGTTTATGTGCTTTTCTTTCTTACCTTCTGGACAATCAGCCTTCATATGCCCAGATTTGTTACACCTATAACACACAGGAATTTCATCAGTTTTCTTATGATCAACATGAGAGAAATGTTTCTTTTTACTAGACATGGCATTTTGCTTATTACCAAAATTCTTCTTGTTTGATTTCAGAAATGCCTTAAATTGTTTAGTGATGAAAGCAAGATTATCATTATCAGATTCAGATTTCTCAGATTCAGAATTTTCTTTAGATTTTCTTTATTACTTGATGAAGCTTTAAGAGTAATGGTTTTTGTTTTTAGCATGTGTTCTTCTGATCTCTTAAGATTTAACTCATATGTCATTAATGATCCAATGAGTTCATCCAATGTGATTTTGGATAAATCCTTTGAATCTTCAATGACAGTTGCTTTAGTGTGCCATACAGGAGATAATGAGCGCAAGATTTTTCTTACCAATTCTTCATTTGAGTATTCCTTACCCAAAGATCGAGACCATTGATGATAACCATGAACCTAGCAAACATCTCAGATATAGTTTCATCAGATTTCATGATAAACAATTCATAATCAGAAACTAACATGTTAGCCTTAGTCTCCCTGACCTGAGATGTGCCCTCATAAAGCAATTCTAGTTTATCCCACATCTCCTTGGCAGACTTACACATAGAGATTCTGGAATACTCCTTTGGATGGATGGCACATTGTAGCATGTTCATGGCACTGTAGTTCAGGGTGACCCTTCTGATCTGCTCCCTGGTCCATTGATCTTCATCTCCAGTGACTTCAATTGGTCCTTTTTCAACAATTCTCCATACTTCATAGTTCTGTGCTCTAAGAAAAATCATCATCCTATTCTTCCAGTAAGGATAGTCAGTACCATCAAAAAATGGAGGCCTATTGATTGAATGACCTTCAGCAACAAAACCTCTAGAGTCAATGACAAAGACAATCAAACAAAAACACACAGCAATTTGAGCAAGTGATCAAAATCTGAAATACAGAAAATTCACCAAAGCACCTCAGAGTATAGATTTGACTCTGACCTGCTCTGATACCAGTTGTTGGGATCGATAGGTGACTTTGACAAAAGAACTAAGAATTTATGTGTATGGCAGCGGAATTAAAATAAGTAAAACACACAATTCGATCAGATCCAAGTGTGGTGTGTGAGTATAATGAATAAGAACAGCAAACCACACATCAAACCACAGTGCACTGAAGATTTTAAGGTGGTTCAGAGAACACAACTTGTGTTTCCTACGTCCACCTCCTCACAACGGAGGAACCACTAGCACAAGTGCAGTACAATCTGAGTACAACGACTCCAACCTCTTTGAGTGCTACGACTCAAAGAAACCCAGGAGATAGGCACAACGACCTACTCCAAAGACCACTTGTGAATTCAGCAAATTCACAAGCCCTTGAGCACTACGGCTCAAGCACCAGAGAACAACGGCTCCAACCCAGAGCACTAGGGCTCCAAAACAGAGTACAACGTACTCAAACCTCTGGACCACAATAGATCCAAGTTCTGCTAGAACAAGCACACTTAGAGTATAGATCCTCTAGCACGATCTATCTCAATACAATAGAAGTGGTAGAGACAAATAGAATTGGGAGATCTGTGTAGAACACATACACAGATTCTCAGAGAAATTGACACTCTAACCAAGTACAGACTCGACTGGATCTCCTTCTTGATCAGCACTGCTGTAATCACGAGCTCCTCCTCTTCTTCTCCTTCTTCTTCCCTTTACGGTGCTGCTCTGCTCCTCTGGATGCAGATGCCTTTTTCCCGCTCTTCTTCCCTTCTTCCAGAATGCTCTTGGCTCTTGTCTTGCGTCGGATCCTTTGGAGTGCCAAACACATGGGTATTTATAGCCCCATATGTCCATAAGAAGCCTTAGGGTACGTGGGCATAAAAACCTAGGCAGATTCCCTTGAACCCCAAGCAACCATGTGTCCAGGTAAATTCACATTTTTGAGTTTCAGCTGGAGTGTGTCGACACCACCAGGGAGTGTGTCGACACATTGTCCCATTTGCGCAAAACTGGTCTTCTGGATGCTGTGTCTAGTGTTGACACTGCTACTGGATGTGTCGACACACTGTCCCAGTCAGGCAACTGGGTCTCCTGGGAACTGTGTCTAGTGTCGACACGACCATGGACTGTGTCGACACACTTGACCCTATTTTCATGAAAAAGCTTCAGGGACTCTGACCCAGTGTCGACACCATCAATGGGTGTGTCGACACTACCATGACAAAATCTGGATATTCCTGAAAATTTAACACATAAGCCATTAGTACAAGATATTATCATTAAAATATGAGACATTAAACATCAAAAACATGTTGTTTAAGCATTATTGTGATATGTATAAAATGTATAACATGTTCAACATGTCATCATCAAAATTACAATATGTCATCATCAAAATCAAAGTATGAGTGATGTTCATTGGTCATCATTAAAATACAACTTTAGGAAATTCCAAAACACACTCAACCCAACAGCTGATACTCTGAATATTAAACCTGTATCCATGGGGTGTACATTCACTATCACAACACCACAGGGAGAGAAAGAAAACTTGAACAAATATTTCCCATCTGCCGATGTAATGATTGGAGAACACAACCTAAATGCCGACCTGGTGTGCATGTCCATGGAAGGCTATGATGTGATTCTTGGAGCCGATTGGTTGTCCACCTATGGGGCAAGTGTCGACTGCAAAAAAAGGAAGGTTACATTCAGTGAGCTCCCTAAGTTAGCATTCACTGGGATTAGACATAGGAGACGAATGTCTCTAGTCTCTGCCATACAGGCCCACAACATGATAAGGAAAGGTTGCTTTGGTTTCCTTGCGGCCATAGTAGTTGAGAAGAAGGGGTCTAAGATAGAAGACATACATATAGTCCAGGACTACCCTGATGTGTTCTCCGAAGAGCTGCCAGGAATTCCCCCGGAGCGTGATGTAAACTTCTCTATTAATTTAATTCCTGGAGCTGCACCGGTATCTCGCCAACCGTACAGGATGTCACCTGTCGAGTTAAAAGAATTGAAGACACAACTGATGGAATTTTTAGAAAAGGGGTTTATTAGACCAAGTACTTCACCATGGGGAGCACCTATTCTGTTTGTTAAAAAGAAGGATGGATCTATGAGGCTGTGCATCGACTATCGACAACTCAATCAGTTGACCATAAAAAACAAGTACCCATTGCCTCGAGTCGATGAACCCTTCGATCAGATATCTGGAGCTCAATACTTCTCCAAAATTGACCTCCGATCTGGTTATCATCAAATGAGGATCAAGGAGGACGACATCTTCAAAATGGCTTTCAGGAGCAGGTATGGACACTATGAATTCGTTGTTATGCCTTTTGGTCTGACCAATGCTCCTGCAGCCTTTATGCAACTCATGAACAACATATACCGACCATACCTTGATAAGTTCATGGTCGTCTTCATTGATGACATCCTCATATACTCTAAGACCAAAGAAGAACATGAAGAACATCTGAAGATAGCTCTGCAAGTCTTACAAGACAACCAACTATATGCAAAGCTAAGCAAGTGCGAGTTCTGGCTCGAAGAAGTGTCCTTCTTGGGCCATGTCATCTCCAAGGACGACATCTCTGTTGATCCCTCCAAAGTTGAAGCTGTACTTAAATGGGAGAGACCAACTAATGTCACAGAAATCAGAAGCTTATTAGGACTGGCTGGCTATTACAGGCTGTTCAAAAAGGATTTCTCTAAGATCGCCGTTCCTCTCACTCGTCTTACACGAAAGGAGAATACCTACACTTGGAGTAAAGAGTGTGAGAAAATTTTCCAAACATTGAAAGAATGTCTGACCTCAGCCCCTATTCTCGTACTTCCAATAGAGGGAGAAGGTTTCTCAGTCTATACTGATGCTTCGGGAATTGGCTTAGGCTGTGTATTGATGCAAAAGGAGAAAGTCATTGCCTATTCTTCAAGACAACCGAAGACTCATGAAGTCAACTACCCTGTGCATGATCTAGAGTTGGCTGCTGTGGTCTTCGCCTTAAAAATCTGGAGACATTATTTGTATGGTGAGAAATTCACAGTCTATTCAGACCATAAAAGCTTGAAGTATTTATTCTCTCAAAAAGAACTTAACATGAGGCAGAGGAGATGGCTAGAATACTTAAAGAACTTCGACTTCAACATCCAATACCATCCAGGCAAGGGAAATGCTGTGGATGATGCTCTTAGCAGAAAGCCGATGGCATCTTTAACTAGTCTAATTCTTGGCGAGATGCAACTACTAGAACAATTTGCAAGATTAGATTTGAATATTGAATATAAGGATGATCGAGTCTTAGTTGCCAATATCAAGATTCAATCTGACATGCTATCAGATATCAAAGTACAACTGGACAACGATCCATTCTTGGTTCATGTCAAGGAAACATTAGCCGAAAGACCAGACTTTGCTATGACTGAGGAAGGAAGGATTGTATTCCAAGGAAGAACGTGTGTTCTCGACAATGAACAACTGAAGAGGAAGTTAATGGATGAAGCTCATCAAGTTAAGTATACTATATATCTTGGAGTTACAAAAATGTATCAAGACATAAGAAGAACTTTTTGGTGGCTCAACATGAAAGAGAAGTAGCCGAGCATGCTGCTTATTGCCTTACTTGCCAACAAGTAAAAGCTGAACATCAGCACCCTGCTGGTGTACTCAGACCCTTAGATATTCTAGAGTGGAAATGGGAATGCATTGGCATGGACTTCATCATGGGTTTACCCAAGACTCATGGTGGACTCGACGCCATATGGGTTATTGTTGATCAACTAACCAAGTCCGCACATTTCCTACCTATAAAAAGTAAGTGGTCTGTGGATGTGTTAGCCGCTCTTTACATCAAAGAGATCGTAAGACTGTATAGAGTTCCATCATCTATCATCTCTGTTCGAGATCCCAGATTTACCTCTCATTTTTGGAAGGGATTGCAGACTGCACTTGGTACTAAGCTCAATTTTAGTACCGCATTCCACCCACAGACTGATGGGCAGACTGAGAGAACCAATCAGATTGTTGAAGACATGTTAAGAGCATGCACTATAGACTTCTAAGGCTATTGGAATGAGCTTTTACCTTTGATTGAGTTCGCTTATAACAACAGCTACCAAGCGAGTATTAAAATGGCACCATTTGAAGCACTCTATGAAAGAAACTGTAGATCCCCTGTATGCTGGAATGAAGTTGGGGAACAACAATGGTTAGGTCTAGACATGGTACAAAATACAACAAGGGATATACAGGTGATTCGTGATCGGCTCAAGATTGCTCAGTCCAAGAAAAAGAGTTATGTTGACAAAAGGAGGAGAGATCTAGAATTTCAAGTGGGAGATCATGTACTTTTGAAGGTATCTCCTACCCGAGGAATCCAAAGGTTTGGTGTTAAAGGAAAGCTAAGTCCTAGATGCATCGGTCCTTTCGAAGTGCTCGCAAGGGTCGGTGAAGTTGCTTATCGACTGGCATTGCCTCCAAACTTGGCATTCATACACAATGTGTTCCATATCTCTATGCTCAGAAAATATGTATACGATCCTACTCACATCATTCGCCATGAGAATCTGGTGCTGAACAAGGACATGAGATATGAGGAGAAGACAATCAAGATATTGGAACGAAAGGTGCAATAACTCAAGAACCGTCCCATTCATGTGGTTAAAGTTCTATGGAATAACCATGGAGTAGAAGAAGCCACATAGGAACCTGAAGGAATCATCAGGCGAAACAACCCCGACATTTTCGGTAAGTCATTCTCTCTGTCACAGTCATGTGAATTTGGGGACCAAATTCTTTTAAGAGGGAGAGGATGTAGCAACTCGATATTTTAAATAAATAAATAGAAATATTAAAAGAAAAAGAATTTAATTAAAACCCAATAAACAACAAGAAGTAATGGGCTTTATTAAAAATAGCTTACACCAAGGTTATTGGGCCAAAATAGGAGTTTAAACTTTGGAATAAGAGAATATACTCAGAAATTTGTAACCCAAATGTTACCAAAATTGAAAAGGGGCAAGGAAATCAATTAAATAGTTAGTATGCTCCCAAATTGGACTCCTAAACTTACCTTCATTAGCTAGGTACGAAATTTGAACCCCAACCCAACCCAACTAGGGGAAACAATGGAAGGAAGGTTGGAGAATACAAGGGAAATTCGGAGTTTAATAGTAATTGGAGTTGTATTAGGACTTAATAAGGCTAGAAGTATAAAAACACACCAAGTCTTTTGTGGCTGGCCCTAAAGCTCTGCTGAGGAGTTCTTGGACGAGAAGTGGAGGCCACAAGAGGAGGGAAACATGGAGGATAGAAGCTTGAAGCCTCTACACCCTGCTCATTGCGTCTAGGAAGTCATAGGAGTTACATTACTCAAAGGTAGGTATTCTCGGGCTAAAGATGAACAAAACTCATATTATCGTGTAGAACATCATGTCTAGATTGCTTTGCATTTGATTTGCCTAAATTCCATCAAGCATGCTAGGAGATATAAGCGTTTTCCCGTCATCACGCAAGTCTAGGGTTATTTATGTTCATCCAATTATACACGCCTACCGAGACCAAATTGATCCGTTCCCAAGGCATATTTCTCTTCTATTCATCGTTCCCTACAAGTTTCATGTTCACAATTTCATCCCACGAGCCCTAGATTTCGAGTTATAAGCCTTGCATGTAAGATCACAACATGATTTCTTGTTCTCAGTTTGCTTGTTGAATCGCGACCGACACATACGTCACGTTTCATTGACTAGTGTCGCGACAGATGAGACCGTCGTGATTACCTTAAAGGCGACCACCCTTGTCGTCGTGTTTTAGTTTGTTTCTGACAAATATCGTTGCATCAAACTATGTGCTCTCTTGTTGTCAGTTCATGTCTGAACCGCGACCACCACGGTCGTCGCATTCTTGAGTGTTTCCCACTTTTGGGGATCAATGTTATTTCAAAAATTAGGGTTTTGCATGAATGCGTCGGACCTTGCCGTCGCAATTCTGTATCAATTCCCATGAACGCATCAGACCTGCACGTCGCGTTTATGTATCACCAATCGATTCGCCCCTGTCTAGTTACCCTAAACGCGACAACCGACATCGTCACGTTTTTGTCAAGAGTCGATGTTTCAGAAGTCGATGTCAGGAGTCAATGTTAGGAATCGATGTGCTAAACGCGTCAGACAACATCGTCACGTTTCTGTTCAGAATCGATGTTGTTAAACGCGACGATTAGACCCATCGCGATTTGACTGTGTGTTTCCAGCAACTTTAATGTTTTATTTAATGTGATTATTTAGGCTTGGTAATTATGATTATACACTGTAATACTGTGTAGTGAATAGTAAACAACCATGCTAATGAACTTTGGATATATTTCATATATTTCTTAAATTAAAAGACATTGTGCACGACTATCATATGTTCTCTTGATTTCTCTCACATGCACACACCAAACATTTATCTTTGCCATGAGACCATGCAGAAAATACATGAATAAAATATCTTGTAAATTACTTCAATAATTGCACATTATTAACCCATGATAATAATGACATTGTCTTCATTTTTCACGTAGATTTGGAATACTGTTACTGCCGCTCCACTGTTCTAGAATTCCTCTAGATCGCCGGGCAACTCGTTTTCTTTACACACTACCCTCTTGACAAGATGGAATGTAGCACCCCGGAAATTTTAATTATATAAAATTCAAATAAATGGAAATAAATAATTTCCATAATATCGGAGTATTTAAAACATACGTACCATTATCGTGTGTGCTAAAACACATCAGAAAATTCCGTAAAAATTATAAATCAACCCTAAATATTATTACTAAATGTTTCACAAAGAAATTTGTGCCAAGAAAAATCATATTAGCCAAGTTTAAAGTGTTTCGCGACTTATTATCGTAATTCATGAATAAGTCGTAAAACCATTATCACACGTACTCGGATGAGTCAGAAAATTAAATAAAAATCATATATGGACTTCAAATAATATCCTATAATGACCCATCAAGAAATTTGGTTCAATAAAAATCATTTGGGCTAGGTTTGAGAGTTATTGTGACCGATTATCTAAATAAGGAAACAAGTCGGAAAACCGTTAACACGGAAATACGACGCAATCAAAAATTAAATAAAAGTGTTGGGGAGACTTCCAACATTATATATTGATGACCCATTATAATAATTGGGCCAATGGGCAACATTTGGCCCAAAAATCAAATAAAGCTAGAAAATACATAGAAATTCGTAACCATAAATAAGCTGAAATTAAAAAGAGGCAATTAGAGTTGAATTGAGATGCAATCATGGCAACCCAAATTCGTGCCTAACTATGAGGGGAGGTTTCCTAATGCCTCACACACTCAAAGGGAGGAGGAAATCATCAAAAATAGGAAACCAAACATGCCAATCCCGAAATCCTCTTTTCCTAGTTATAATAGGACTCCTAAACACCATGGTTACTTAAATACTCTTCACCCAAACCCTAGGAACGAATTTAGAACTTGCTAGGGTCGTGTGGAGGAGCTCTCGGTGGCTGAGGAGTTGTGGAACGATCACAAGAAGCCGTTCTTCTTCCCCTTCTCGTCTGCTGCGACCTGCACAAACCACCCTCTTGAAGTCGACCAAAGGTGAGTCAAACCTAAACCAAACCTTGCAAGGCCTATACCCCTGGAAAGAGGGTCGTATAAGCGTTTTCCTCCAAGTGGTCTGAACATGGGTTTTCTGGAATAATGAGACTTCTTCAACCCAAAAGGTAGGGTTTCTCGGGCCAAATCTTAAAATATCTTATACCAATGTGTAGAGAATCAAGTTAACTTTGATTTCCCACTGGTTTCATCGAATTTCATTTAGTAGATTTTGAATTATAAGCGTTTTCCCAAAGTCGCGCACTGTTAGAGCTTTTCCCGTTCTTAATATGTTGCATGTGTTTCAAGACTGAATTAGAGAAAACTCATAACATGAAAGATATTCTACTAGTTGTCCTCGTCAGGTTTTATGTTGAACGTTTTGTCTAAATCTCATTATTTAGAGAGTTATAATCGTGGTAATAGGGTTGCTGCATAAAACTACGTCTTCAAGTTACCCTTGGTCTGACCTTGTGTTCCCCATGATCAAAGCCTATCGAAACCATCTTTATTGTTCAATTCCGATTTACTGGAAGTACCCTAGTATGTCTAGGTTATTTTAAAACTGGTTTCGTTATTTTTCATACCCTGTACAAATTGTTCTCTATTTTAGAAGCACCCTGTGTCAATAGAAGGGAAGTCTGGTCCGCAATCCAAGAACCTGTCCTTGCTCTGGCAGGATCTGGCGCTGATCCTGTGAACGTGACGACTCGATGTGTCGTCTTCCGAGGTCTCGTCGCGACAGCCCGACATGTCACGACCTGATTGCGACAAGACCTTTGTCGCGATCATGCTGTCGAATCTGACAGCCCAGTTGCGTTCTGCACAACCCCCTATCGCCTTCTAGGCATCCCTTCGCGGCCCTTGTCCTGTCGCAATCTGACACCCTGTCGCCTTCCTTGTAGGCACCTGTCGCGATCTCAGGTTTTGTCATGAAACCCCCCCCCCCCCCCCCCCCCTTACTTTCTTGTAAACCTAACTGACTTACCCAAGGGCTGGTCAAGGTAATATTTAGTGGGTAAATCACATGTCTTGGGTCTGATCATTACATGATTGTTGTTTAATGGCTTAAAAGTGATTAACCCATTTAAAAGTTTTAATTACATGAATGCTATTCTAAGTGCTCCTTAAATGTTATGATCCATTCATGTTCTTGTGATTTAATCTTCCTACTGTTCTACCATGTTTAAATGATAAGAGTTATCATAAAATCTTGCAAACCATGATGAGTTAAAGTGCATAGTTTTGTTCCATGTTATATTGTCAAGTGCTTCCTGCGAGTTTGAGACCGATGGTTTGAGAATTGAGACACGCGTACCGCACTACACACTAGCACTGTTAGGTAGCCTTTTCTTGGGAAATTGGAAACTCTCTACCGGTCATTCCGAATCGGTAGACTAGCGACCTTTTCACCAAGGCCTCCATAAATCTCCTCTGACCATGGATTCCCACATGGCCGACGAGTTGGTTGTACCATTGAAGTTCCCTGGAGATAGCGTGCACTTCCTTTCTCTTCTTGTTCTCGTGAGTGAGACTTACAAACTGGACTAAAGCCATTAATGTAAAGATTGAACGAAAGTATAAATCGTACCGTTATGCTGCCGAATTTATCTCTTGACCATTGTACTCGTGAAATCATGTTCCATTACTTATTACTTGTTCTCCTCATCATCATGAACATGACATTACACATGCTTACTTATTGAAACTCTCATTGGCCATTATAAATGACTGTGGGTATCTACATTTAAAAATTTAAGTGAGATGCTGACAGGGCACGGCGTGTGTCCAAGGGCTCTAATCTAGCCCCAATGACGACGAGTCATAGATACTGTTAACCATGGGGTATAATGATTACTGGCGTTGCATCTGCGCTGGGAAAATCGTGCGTGCGTGTTGAATGATAGATACAATACCACATACACGTGTCCTGGTGTACATTCTTGATGGATCTTTTCTCGGTGTACATTAGTGTCTACGTGCCGGATTAGTGTTACTTGATCGTGCTCGTACATTCTTGTTTGCTTGCTTGCGTGATATGGCCATCCTGCATTTAATTCAATTAGTGATATCTTGCGTTCTTTACATCAAGTGAAGTCTTGCGTGCTTGTACAAAGTGATCTATTGCTAGTTCTATCTTGTCATCTTGTTCACAAATCTTGTTGTATCATAATCACTCTCTAGCTTGTCTTATATATCATGTTTTAACGAGTTTTATTCGTACTTGCATATCATTCATCGTACTTGCCTAGTTGTAAAATGTTAATCACTTATATCATTGCCCGCACTTTGAGATATAAATCCTACTGGGCTAGTTTGCTCATCCCCTACCTTTTACCCAATCTAGGTGACTATGAAGTTCAAGAGGAAGAGCAAGTCGAGGATGGGAATGCGTCTGAGTGATGAGCGTTCCAATTATGAGTCTATCTATAGTTAGTTATTTTGAGTGTTAGAACAATGTAGTAGGGAGTGAGGTATTATGTACTTTTATTTTTATTGAGTCTTAGTCCTGTAATAGTTTCCATTTGAAAATAATGAGTTGAGATTTGAATACAATTTATATTGAGTTCAACATATGGGCCCTATGATAATGTATGTTATCATACATTTAGTGCGTGCTAGCTAGAGGCTTATTTGCCGACTGTTCACGTCTCGAGATATCGACTTGAATTATTCGAAATAATATCCGCTGTGTAATTCTCGGGACGTGACATGGAACCTCTCTGTTGAACATTCCGTTCTGGCAGACAAGGGACCTTTTGTTAAGACCTCCATAAGACTCCGTACTCCGTGGATTCCCTCATAGAGATCGAGCTGGTTGTACCCTAACACTTATAACACCCTTAGGGATCAACATGATCTAAACAACATTAGAAGTTCTCTCTTACCTTGAGATCATGTCGAACCTCTGGACCTGTGCATAAGATGGCCAGTGGAAGGTTAGTGAATTCTACCTGACTGCCAACACCAATCACACGTGTTGCGCAACTGTTACTATCGCCTGTTTTAAACCGTCACTTTATGTGCAATGACCTATAGTTCTCATCTATAATCTACTCGCTCATCTATTCACGTTCTCTCTACTATCTCGTCTACTCATCATGTACTCTCATCTATTTCTTGGTACTCTCTATTGGCCATTTGACTGATTGTCTAAAGATAAACAATATGACTAATGCCTGGCAAAATATAAAAGGGTCTGGTTTGGTCCTGGGAGGTGCGCCCAAAAGTGCTAGTGCGCGCGGGAGTTAATTGACCAGAGTGTTTGACATTACACTCAAGTGCTTTCTATCTCGACTATCTATATGACAATCAAAGTGCTATACTATACTCGACTCGTAGTGTTATTGTGAAACACTGTGCTATTTGTGCTATGGCCATCATGCTCTCTGTACTATATTGAAATTAAACTTGTGCTATCATGATCCATGCTATTGTGCTATCTCTTACTTTACTTGACTCTCTCTCTTTATCGTTAGTGACTCTGCTTTTAATACATTAATCATGTAAAGTTGCCCGCACTATGAGATATAAACCCTACTGGGCGTTGTCGCTCACCCTACGTTATTTATTCATTATGTTCTCAGGTGAGACCGAGGATAATGAGTACACTCAAGAGGATGGGGAGGACCAGGAGTGAACCACGAGTACCTAGAAAATTAGTACTATGTTAGAGTCCTAGTTTAGTCTTTTACTTTCATTCCATGTATTAGAGTCATTCGGGTCTTATGTTATGGCTTTGAGTTAAAGTATGTAATAGACAATAGTTGAATTATCAATGAAAGGTATTTGATTTCGTGTTATTTAATTGTCTTGTGGATGTTGTCTCTTATACGCTCTATACTCACTTATTTGCAACTGCCTCACGTTCCGATATTCCGCGTCGGGGCGTGACAGCTTTGTGGTATCAGAGCTTAGGATATCCTTACTAGGATATTTAAGTCTAGGATGTTCTAGGACGGACTGCCATGACACATGTCTAAGCCAACTATCATACCTATGTTAGATTGGGTAGAACCAGGGTTAAGATCTAAAAGAATATTCACACACGCACAAATTAAACTCTATATCAATGTCTTTACAATAAGTCACTTTTGTAGGAACTTAAGAAAGTTAAGATGACGGATGAATGTGCTCAGACGAGGGGCATGCAACAGACCATTCAGGAATTTACCCACGCTATCCTGCAAGCTACTCAGGGAGGAGAAAACCGTGGTGCAGGCGAGCTGCATAGTAACTTCAGGAGCTTGAATCCACTGAGATTTAGCGGTTCAACAGATCTGGATGAAGCCAAGCAATGGCTAAAAGAAATGGAAAGGATTTTCCTAGTTATGCAATGTGCAGCGGGGGATAAGCTGCTGTTAGCCACTTTTTAGCTGGAAAAGGACGCCCGCTCTTGGTGGGAGTCAGTTGAAGCAACCAGGACGAATGGTCAATTCTCCTGGAATGAATTTAAGGAAGCTTTCAACACTAAGTACTTCTCAGAACGTGTGCAAGGGAGAAAGGCTGTGGAGTTCGCTACTTCCAAACAGAGGAGTCTCTCTGTAGCTTACTACGAAGCCCAATTTTCTAGATTGGCACACTATGTTCAGCGCCTGGTGAATACTGAGAGGATGAAGGCTAAGCGCTTCCTCAATGGCCTTAAGCCGCAATATATTACTCAACTGGCCCCTCTCGACATCCAAACCTATGCCGAGATGGTTAAAAAGGCCCAACTGTTAGAAGATGCTACATACTTCACTGATCGTATCAAGGGGAAGTTCGTGAAGAAGAAGCAGGCACCTGGCCTTTCATTTGCTAAGCCGGTCATCGGAAAGAAGCGTCCTTTCAAGATCACGGAAGGATCAAGTCAAGAGAAGAAGCCAGGGTTTTTGTCCCCACTACTCTGGAAAAAAGCAACTGCAAACACTGTGACAAGCCAGGTCACACAGCTGATGAGTGTTGGAGGAAAGTTGACACATGTCTGCGCTGTGGTATCCGCGAGCACCGTATTCCAGAGTGCCCACTATTGAAGGAGCATGAGAGGCGCAATAACGTGCCCAAGAAATAGGGAAGATTTCAAGCTCTACGAGATGAAGAGCCCACTGAGGAAGGTGGCGTGGTAGAAGGTACACTGTAAGTTTTCTCTCTATCAACATTTGTTTTATTTGATACTGGTGCAACCCATTCTTTTATATCTCAAAACTTTGCTGATACTCTGAATATTAAACTTATATCCATGGGGTGTGAATTCTCTGTCACAACACCGCTGGGAGAGAAAGAAAAATTGAACAAATATTTCCCATTTGCCAATGTAATGATCAGAGAACACAACCTAAAAGCCGACTTGGTGTGCATATCCATGGAAGGCTATGATGTGATTCTTGGAGCCGATTGGTTGTCCACCTATGGGGCAAGTGTTGACTACAGAAAAAGGAAAGTTACATTTAGTGAGCTCCCTAAGTTAGCATTCACTGGGATTAGACATAGGAGACGAATGTCTCTAGTCTCCACCATACAGGCCCACAACATGATATGGAAAGGTTGCTTTGCTTTCCTTGCGGCCGTAGTAGTTAAAAAGAAGGGGTCTAAGATAGAAGACATACACATAGTCCAGGACTACCCTGATGTGTTCCCTGAAGAGCTGCCAGGAATTCCCCCGGAGCGTGATGTAAACTTCTCTGTTGACTTAATTCCTAGAGCTGCACCGGTATCCCATCAATTGTACAGGATGTCACCTGCCGAGTTAAAAGAACTGAAGGCATAACTGATGGAATTTCTAGAAAATGGGTTCATTAGACCAAGTGTTTCTTCATGGGGAGCACCTATTCTGTTTATTAAAAAGAAGGATGGATCTATGAGGCTGTGCATCGACTATCGACAACTCAATCAGCTAGCCATAAAAAACAAGTACCCATTGCCTCGAGTCGATGAACCCTTCGATTAGATATCTGGAGCTCAATACTTCTCCAAAATTGACCTCTGATCTGGTTATCATCAAATGAGGATCAAGGATGATGACATCTTTAAAATGGCTTTCAGGAGCAGGTATGGACACTATGAATTCTTTGTTATGCCTTTTGTTCTGACCAATGCTCCTGCAGCCTTTATGCAACTCATGAACATCATATACTGACCATACCTTGATAAGTTCGAGGTCCTCTTCATTGATGACATCCTCATATACTCCAAGACCAAAGAAGAACATGAAGAACATTTGAAGATAGCTCTGCAAGTCTTATGAGACAACCAACTATATGCAAAGTTGAGCAACTGCGAGTTCTGGCTAGAAGAAGTGTCCTTCTTGGGCCATGTCATCTCCAAGGATGGCATCTCTATTGATTCCTCCAAAGTTGAAGCTGTACATAAATGGGAGAGACCAACTAATGTCACAGAAATCAGAAGGTTCTTAGGACTGGCTAGTTATTACAGGCAGTTCATAAAGGACTTCTCCAAGATAGCCGTTCCTCTCACTCGTCTTACACAAAAGGAGAATCCCTATACTTGGAGTAAAGAGTGTGAGAAAAGTTTCCAAACATTGACAGAATGTCTAACCTCAGCCCCTATTCTTGCTCTTCCAATAGAGGGAGAATGTTTCTCAGTCTATACCGATGCTTCGAGAATTGGCTTAGGCTGTGTATTGATGCACAAGGAGAAAATCATTGCCTATTCTTCAAGACAACTGAAGACTCATGAAGTCAACTACCCTGTGCATGATCTAGAGTTGGCTGCTGTGGTCTTCGCCTTAATAATCAGGAGACATTATTTGTATGGTGAGAAATTCACAGTCTATTCAGACCATAAAAGCTTAAAGTATTTATTCTCTAAAAAAGAACTTAACATGAGGCAGAGAAGATGGATAGAATACTTAAAGGACTTCGACTTCAACATCCAATACCATCCAGGCAAGGGAAATATTGTGGCTGATGCTCTTAGCAGAAAGCCGATGGCATCTTTATCTAGTCTAATTCTTGGCGAGATGCAACTACTAGAACAATTCGCAAGATTAGATTTGAATATTGAACATAGGGATGATCGAGTCTTGGTTGCTAATATCAAGATTCAATCTGACATGCTGGCAAAGATCAAAGCACAATAGGACAGTGATCCATTCTTGGTTCGTGTCAAGGAAACATTAGCCGAAAGACTGGACTTTACTATGATCGAGGATGGAAGGATTGTATTCTAAGGAAGAACGTGTGTTCCGAACAATGAACAACTGAAGAGGAAGTTAATGGATGAAGCTCATCAAACTAAGTATAGTATTCACCCTGGAGGTACCAAAATGTATCAAGACATGAAAAGAACTTTTTGGTGGCCCAACATGAAAAGAGAAGTAGCCGAGCATGCTGTTCATTGCCTTACTTGCCAACAAGTAAAAGCTGAACATCAGCGCCCTGATGGTGTACTCAGACCATTAGATATTCCAGAGTAGAAATGGGAAAGCATTGGCATGGACTTCATCATGGGTTTACCCAAGACTTGTGGTGGACTCGACGCCATATGGGTAATTGTTGATTGACTAACCAAGTCCGCACATTTCCTACCTATAAAAAGTAAGTGGTCTATTGATGTGTTGGCCACTCTTTATATCAAAGAGATCGTGAGACTGCATGGAGTTCCATCATCTATCCTCTCTGATTGAGATCCCAGATTTACCTCTCATTTCTGGAAGGGATTGAAGACTGCACTTGGTACTAAGCTCAATTTTAGTACCGCATTCCACCCACAGACTGATGGGCAGATTGAGAGTACCAATCAGATTGTAGAAGACATGTTAAGAGCCTACACTATAGACTTCCAAGGCTATTGGAATGAGCACTTACCTGTGATTGAGTTCGTCTATAACAACAGCTACCAGGCGAGTATTAAAATGGCACCATTCGAAACACTCTATGGAAGAAACTGTAGATCCCCTGTATGCTGGAATGAAGTTGGGGAACAACAATGGTTAGGTCCAAACATGGTGCAAAATACAACCAGGGATATACAGGTGATTCGTGATCGGCTCAAGATTGCTCAGTCTAGGCAAAAGAGTTATACTGATAAAAGGAGGAGAGATCTAGAATTTCAAGTGGGAGATCATGTACTTTTGAAGGTATCTCCTACCGGAGGAATCCAAAGGTTTGGTGTTAAAGGAAAGCTAAGTCCTAGATTCATCGGTCCTTTCGAAGTGCTCGCAAGGGTCGGTGAAGTTGCTTATCGACTGCCATTGCCTCCAAACTTGGCATTCGTACACAATGTGTTCTATGTCTCTATGCTCAAAAAATGTGTGTACGATCCTACTCACATCATTCGCCATGAGAATCTGGTGCTGAACAAGGATATGAGATATGAGGAGAAGCCAATCAAGATATTGGAACGAAAGATGCAACAACTCAGGAACCGTCCCATTCACGTGGTTAAAGTTCTATAGAATAACCGTGGAGTAGAAGAAGCCACATGGGAATCTGAAGGAATCATCAGGCGAAACAACCCCGACATTTTCGGTAAGTCATTCTCTCCGTTACAGTCAGGTGAATTTGGGGACCAAATTCTTTTAAGAGGGGGAGGATGTAGCAACCTGATATTTTAAATAAATAAATAAATAAAAATATTAAAAGAAAAATAATTTAATTAAAACTCAATAAATAATAAGAAGTAATGGGCTTTATTAAAAATAGCTCACACCAAGGTTATTGGGCCAAAATAGGAGTTTGGACTTTGGAATAAGAGAATATACTCAGAAATTCGTAACCTAAATGTTACCAAAGTTGAAAAGGGGCAAGGAAATCAATTAAATAGTTAGTATGCTCCCAAATTGGACTCCTAAACTTACCTTCATTAGCTAGGTACGAAATTTGAACCCCAACCCAACCCAACTAGGAGAAACAATGGAAGGAAGGTTGGAGAATACAAGGGAAATTCGGAGTTTAATAGTAATTGGAGTTGTATTAGGACTTAATAAGGCTAGATGTATAAAAACACACCAAGTCTTTCGTGGCCAGACCTAAAGCTCTGCTGAGGAGTTCTTGGACGAGAAGAGGAGGCCACAGGAGGAGGGAAACGTGGGGGATAGAAGCTTGAAGCCTCTACACCCTGCTCATCGCGTCTAGGAAGTCATAGGAGTTACATCACTCAAAGGTAGGTATTCTCGGGCTAAAGATGAACAAAACTCATACTATCATGTAGAACATCATCTCTAGATTGCTTTGCACTTGATTTGCCTAAATTCCATCAAGCATGCTAGGAGATATAAGCGTTTTCTCGTCATCACGCAAGTCTAGGGCTATTTGTGTTCATCCTATTATACACACCTACCGAGACCAAATTGATCTGGTCCAAAGGCATAGTTCTCTTCTTTTCGTCGTTCCCTACAAGTTTCATGTTCACAACTTCATCCCATGAGCAATAGATTTTGAGTTATAAGCCTTGCATGTAAGATCACAACATGATTTCCTATTCTCAGTTTGCATGTTGAATTGCGACCGACACATACGTCGCGTTTCATTGACTGGTGTTGTGACAGATGAGACCATCATGATTACCTTAAAGGCGACCACCCATGCCGTCACCTTTTAGTTTGTTTCTGACAAATACTGTTGCATCAAACTATGTGCCATCTTGTTGTCAGTTCATGTCTGAACCGCGACCACCACGGTCGTCGCGTTCTTGAGTGTTTCCCGGTTTTGGGAATCTGTGTTATTTCAAAAATTAGGGTTTTGCATGAACGCGTCGGACCTTGCCATCACGTTTTTGTATCGATTCCCATGAACGCGTCGGACCTGCACGTCATGTTTCTCTATCACCAATCGATTCGCCCCTATCTTTTTTTTTTTTGAGTAAAAGGTGAATATCTAGGTTGATACGGCAAAGGAGTGGCGTCCGATGTCGTGATTAGATAGACGGTTTTCTATATATATGAAAGCATAAAGGGAAAGGATATGGGGTACATAGTCAACGGGGGCACAAGCTAAAGACACCCTACACAGAGGGGTCAAAAGTACAAGATAGATCAGTCCGATTCACCCCTATTTAGTTACCCTAAATGCGACAGCCGACATCGTCGCATTTCTATCAAGAGTCGATGTTTCAGGAGTCAATTTCAGGAGTCGATGTTTCAGGAGTCGATGTTAGGAATCAATGTGTTAAACGTGTCAATGTCGTCGCGTTTCTGTTCAGAATCGATGTTGTTAAACACGACCATTAGACCCGTCGCGATTTGACTATGTGTTTCCAACAACTTTAATGTTCTATTTAATGTGATTATTTAGGCTTGGTAATCATGATTATACACTGTAATACTGTGTTGTCACGTCCTAATAAAAGTCTATTTATCAGAAATGACAGAAATCAGGCACAAGAAATAGAACTAGTGTTTATTCATATAATATTAACTTTGCGGAAGCGTTTTTACATAACATTCCTCATTACAGTCTATATGAGGAGTGGAAAAGAGAAAACCTTTTTCTATTACATTCTATATTCACAATACTAAAGAAAAGTAAAATGGTTGGCTTCTGGTTGACAGACGATCCACTCAGCACACACTTTCCCCTTAAGCATCATCCTCATCTTGGTCACTTGAAATGGTAGGAATATGTAAGCTAACTAGCCCAGTAGGATTCCACTCCTCAAATCAAAGGACTAAGATATTCAAACCAAGATAAAAGATCTGACTGATGTCAATATGGAATGTCAAAGATGACTGAACAAGCATGTCAATGAGACGGTAGACGTGAAACAAAAGTATTGAAATACAAATACATGGTCAGGAACTCATGATAATGTTCATATTCTGATTCATATACACATTCACACACAAAAGGTATCATGATGACTAATCAAGCTTGTATTGATGCAATGCTAAACATCCTTGGATCCTTTATCGTTCCGTACGACCTGTAAACGAATTTAGGTGCTCCTCTAAGGACTGGACCAGGTCTATTTGCACAGGCATATTTATCGTGTGAGTCGAGGGACCCAATAATTGTCATCACAAGTTATTCATACACAATTGTGGTACTCAAGTACTGAAACTCTTATGTAATCAAAGAATATGGATTAAGGTTACTGAACACAAGAAGATGTAACCAACTAGGAACTTCTTGAACTTGAAGACTTCAAGTACAATCCAAAGAAGGATATAGGAATAACAATTGGATGACTTCTCTAGTAACATAATAGTAGAAACCCAAGAAAATGAAGGACACAACTTACTAGGCTAATAGAATAAAGAACCAACAAGAGATTGAACAAGGGAATGTACTGGAAAACTGGACAGAACAGTATGTGTCGACAGCTAGGAAGTGGATGTCAATAGGTGCAGGCTTCCAGAACCACTTTCTGGATTCTGAGCAATACCTGTCGACAGGTCTGGTCTGGCTGTTGACAGGCCAGCCCATTTGTCGATAGGCAGATGTTATTTGTCGACAGCTATTGGTACTTTTTGAAGATTTGGGTTCTGGGAGTTTGGGGTTTGTCGACAGGTGATCCTCATCTGTCGACAACCGCAAGGTTAACCTCCAGAAATGGAGTTGCAAACACTCTAAAGACCTTATCAATGGAACCTATGGATCCAAACATGAACAATAACAACTAGAAAAACTAGTTTACAGCTCTAGATACTACTTTTACATAGAAGACAAATTTAAGTATGAGGAAAACACAATCTAAACATGAGGAGCTAGAGACTTAGAAAAATAAAGTACTGGGAGAACAACTCCTCTGAACAGTAGTTACTTGCACTCAACGAGAAGACTTCTACAAATACACATGATGAACACACAACTCTAAAGGTGTTTATGAAATCAAAACAAAGGTTAATGATTCAAACACCTAAACAGGAGGCTCTATAGCATGTTTAAAGGATAAGAATGAGAAAGGAGGAAAGAAATCCTACCTGACTGAATAGAGTAAGCTTCTCCTTAACGTAGAGATCCACAATACCAAGAAGAAGAAACATAAAAACTGCAGGGACAATAGCTTTGACAGGTGAAACTAAAGAAGTGGCAATTCCACAGGAGGAAGAACAGTAGCCGCAGCCACAGCAAGTAGTTGCACAGCTCCTACAGCTCCAATAGTAGCACACCAACACAAGGGCCGGCAAGCCCAACAACAGTAGGAGTAGACAGAAGAAAACAAGAACAAGCACGAGACATGCAATAGCAAGTGCTGGAAAGGTGCGCACGATGGGTGTTGGGAGATTTTTATAACCCTCCAAGCATCCCATGCACGATGGCACGTTGGCCATCAATGTGTCGTAGTAAAAACCACTTACACGTTTACCATGCAAGACTCAAAGCTTACACCTAAGGGATTAACATGTAAGCCTCCTACCCCAGTGAGGTGGCTCACTCAGCTCCCAACACGTAAGCAACCTTTAATTCCAAGAAAATAGTTACCGTAAATGGGTGATAATTCAACTGGCCCTTTTGACCTCACGTTTAAATGTCCTAATGGTGTTCTATCAAGTTGAAATTTCAACCATAGACTAATGGAAAGGCTTTACAAATTATGGTGATTTTAGTTAATTTTTAGAATTTATTTTTCACCCAACAAAAATTACCTGAAAAATTGTTGCGTCGGCTTAATCTTGAAATCCGCACGTCAACAATTCTGGATATTTACATTTCTGATATCATCACATTTTTTCTAAAAATTATGGTATTCTCGGATTTCATTTTCGTTACAGAATTTCGGTGTCGCCCTGTCGGAGCACACACCTCGGAGTACGACACTTGAAATAACATTTATTGTCACCAATAAATCCTAAATTAAGATTAATCATATTTCATGATAATAGTTATGTTTAATCATCAAATTATTCACATTTTTCTAGTAATTAAAAATTTTGAGGTGTTACATGTGTAGTGAACAATAAACAACCATGCTAATGAACTTTGAATATATTTCATATATTTCTTAAATTAAAAGATATTGTGCACGACTATCATATGTTCTCTTGATTTCTCTCACATGCACACACCAAACGTTTATCTTTGCCATGAGACCACACAGAAAATACATGAATAAAATATCTGGTGAATTAGTTCAATAATTGCACATTATTAACCCATGATAATAATGACATTGTCTTCGTTTTTCACGTAGATTTAGAATACTGTTACCGTCGCTCCACTGTTCTAGAATTCCTCTAGATCGTCAGGCAACTCGTTTTCTTTACACACTACTCTCTTGACAAGTGGGAACCTCTCTGTTGGACATTCCGTTCTGGCAGACAAGGGACCTTTTGTTAAGACCTCCGTAAGACTCCGTACTCCATTGATTCCCTCATGGAGACCGAGCTAGTTGTACCCTAACACCTATAACACTCTTAGGGATCAACATGATCCAAACAGCCTTAGAAGTTCTCTCTTACCTTGAGATCACGCCAGACCTCTGGACCTGTGCATAACATGGCCAGTGGAAGGTTAGTGAATTTTACCTGACTGCCAACACCAATCATGCGTGTTGCGCAACTGTTACTATCGCATGTTTTAAACCGTCGCTTTATGTGCAATGACCTATAGTTCTCATCTATAATCTATTCGCTCATCTATTCACGTTCTCTCTACTATCTCGTCTACTCATCAAGTACTCTCATCTATTTCTTGGTACTTTCTATTGGCCATTTGACTGATTGTCTAAAGATAAACAATATGACTAATGCCTAGCAAAATATAAAAGGGCCTGGTCTCGTCCTGGGAGGTGCGCCCAAAAGTGCCAGTGCCCACGGGAGTTAATTGACCTGAGTGTTTGGCATTACACTCAAGTGCTATCTATCTCGACTGTCTATATGACAATCAATGTGCTATACTCGACTCGTTGTGCTATTGTGAAACACTGTGCTATTTGTGCCATGGCCATCATGCTCTCTGTACTATATTGAAAACTTGTTCTATCCTGATCCATGCTATTGTGCCATCTCTTACTTTACTTGACTCTCTCTCTCTCTTTATCGTTAGTGACTCTGCTTTTAATACATTAATCATGTAAAGTTACCTGCACCATGAGATATAAATCCTATTGGGCATTGTCGCTCATCCTACGTTATTTGTTCATTGTGTTCTCAGGTGAGACTGAGGATAATGAGTACACTCAAGAGGATGGGGAGGACTAGGAGTGAACCACGAGTACCTGGCAAATTAGTACTATGTTAGAGTCCTAGTTTAGTCTTTTACTTTCATTCCATGTATTAGAGTCATTCAGGCCTTATGTTATGGCTCTGAGTTAAAGGATGTAATAGACAATAGTTGAATTATCAATGAAAGGTATTTGATTTTGTGTTATTTAATTGTCTAGTGGATGTTGTCTATTATACGCTCTATACTCGCTTATTTGCAACTGCCTCACGTTCCGATATTCTGCGTCAGGGCGTGACACAAATACTCTTAAAGCATGGGCTAATCAACTTGGAAAAAGGAAAGAGAAGGCCACTTACCTATTAACACGTCACCGATGTGTGACGCAATGGCAACCTTTTCGCGACCACCCGATCGGACGCGATATGGATGTCGTGACCGGGTCCCTCGACGCCTTCTCAACAGTGCGGGAGATGAATGGCGGACCTCTTTCCTCCTCTTCAGCCGGCCAAAGAGGAAGAGCTTCCTCACTTGTTCTTTGTTCCAAGTACCTTCCAAGTCATGAAAAATGAAAGGGTACCCAATTAAACATTTAAATAAGTGTAGCATCCATCACATATGAGAGAGCGTGTAGAGAGCATGGTGAGTGTGTACCGGGTGGTTTTGGAAACCCCTTTTGGATATAGGAAAACTAGGAGGGAATATGCATGGGGAGAAATCATGGAAGAGGAGAGGGAGGAACCCTAACTAGCATGTATACATGTATAAAATGTAGAAAAGAAATTAAAAATAAAAATTGAGTTAATATTGTCTTGTTTGATGTGATTCTAGTTGGAGCTCGTAGAGGAGGACATGGGGAACAGATTTTATGAAGATGTCTTGAAGATATCTGGCCTAGTTTGGGCTGTGGAAGGCACGATAATCCCGTTTGTGCAGAACTTGATATGAGAGAGAAAGTGAAGAATAATCTGTTGTAACTTTGCGCACAGACCATCAATCGATGTGATTCTACTTCGAGGTTGAAGAGGGTTCTGTAAGGGACAACTTTGATGAAGAAATCTCAAAGATATCTAGCCAAGTTGGATATCCACAAGTCGTGCAAGCCTTTCTGGTTCTGGAGGTGATATGAGAGAGAAAGAGGAGAGAGAAAGGAGGAAAATAGGAAGGACAACTTCTCCTCTGCGTTGGGGGCGATGGGACTTCGTGGGCAGAGCCTCCAAGGACCTCTCCTCATGGTGGTAGCCTTCTCCTCTCCTCTAGAGAGTCCTAAGATGTGTCTTAGAGAAAGAGAGAGTCCAATCCCGAGTTAGAGAGAGAGTCTAAACTGTAGGAGAGTTGGAGAGTCTATATGGAGTTTGGATGAACTTGGGGGCTCCCTAGGGATGAGGATTGGAGGTTTGAGTCGTAATCCAACTCAAAGGGACTTTGGATAGGCTCTAGGATGGAAGGAGAGGCCGAAAATCACGTAAAAATGTGTTTAGGTGCAGGGTGCTGTCGCGACGGGTCGTAGGGTTGCGTTCTTGTCGCGACCATGCACCCGGTCGCATCACCAAGGTAGTGCGCGCAGGGTCCACAAAATGAGCCGTAACGTTCTCCACAGATATCAAATTGATGATCCATTCATTGCGTTGGATTCTAGACTCAGAGGGATACCAAATGATAGTATGATATGCCACATTTAGATTAGAAATGAGAAAGTTATGAGCTCTCAAAGTGAAGGCATATTCAGAGAATTGGGTAGATTGCACAGTTTTAATGTTTCAAGTGGATCTTGGCCATGGGCTTAAGAATGGGCTTGAAATTAAGGGTGAATGGACTCATGATGGGCCATGGGAGGAATCCAAAGTGATAACCAATTTGGGACATCAATGATATGAACGAGAAATGTGCTCAACTTATAGGCCAAAACGGGTGTCTACAGCTATAACTATCAACTTTGGAGCATTATAGAAG
Source organism: Colocasia esculenta (assembly GCA_014218235.1). Taxonomy (NCBI): domain Eukaryota; kingdom Viridiplantae; phylum Streptophyta; class Magnoliopsida; order Alismatales; family Araceae; genus Colocasia; species Colocasia esculenta. The sequence continues at coordinate 92,414,790 of CM024760.1, forward strand.
ATGGTGACCTCCAAATATATAAGCCCAAAGAAGAATGGACAAACCAAGACAAAAAGAAGATTTCACTGAATAGCAAGACAAAAAGCTTCATGTGCTGTGCACTAATAAGATAAGAATTTAACAGAATCTCTGCACGCAAGACACCAAAAGAGATGTGGGATAAGCTGAAGCTCACTTATGAAGGAATAGAGAAAGTAAAGGAGACTAGAATTGACATCCTTGTCACACAATATGAGAAATTTCAAATGGAATCAGGTGAGTCCATATCTCAAATGTACAGTGATTTCACTGAAATCATTAATGGTCTTATAGGTCTAGATAAGAAGTATAGCCAGAGAGAAATGGTTAGAAAAATCTTAAGATCTCTCCCAATGCAACGAACACCAAAAGTGATGACAATAGAAGAAGTAAATGATCTCTCAGAAATGTCATTTGAAAAGCTCATAGGGTCATTAATGGCTCATAAAATCAATATGGAGAGATTAGGGGAAAGCTCATTGATAAGAAAGATAAACAATACATTCAAGGCTGAAGAAAGCACTTCATATGAAGCCATTGCCAGTGAGGGTAGTGATATTGACAGTGAAGAAGAAGTTATCCAAAAAACCTTAGCCAAAAGAAAAGAGAAAAGAAAAATGAAAAAGAGTAAAATCATAAGAAATATACAAGAAGGACCATGACAGCAACATGGGACAATTCCTCAGCCAGCATACGCAGCAAAGAAGAAGAAGAAAATGCCTATCTGATTTTGATGGACAACACAAGAAGGCATTCAAATGGGTATGGTTAGAGGATGCTCAAAATCATCCAATTGGTGACCACCAACACTTCTCTTCACTCTAATCCGAAGAGGAAGTAGTCACTCTTTGAATTTATATTTTGTTTTATATTGGTTTTACTAATATCTACACAAAGTTTCTTCTTGTAAGGAAACAATGCAGGTGAACGTGTGAAGAATTGACAAATCCAACAAGACAAGCCAATCCAACAAGGAGGTGTCGACAAACAAGGTGCACAGGTCGACACACAGAGAACTTGTGAAGAATTGACTAGCAACAATTCATGAGGAGTCATACACGGAGGGGGAGCATCACACTTAGGGGGAGCAATGATCCAGATCTCCAACTCAAGCAATAATACCAATAAGTGGTACCAAGGCACAAGATTCAAAAGGGAGAAAACACCCTCATTGTTGAACTTCTCCTCTCACAACATATCGGTAAGAAGTTTTTACAACTAAAAAATGAGAGAATACAAATGGCAAGATCTTTCCTTTTTTGGTTATTGACAGAAAGGGGGAGAGTATTTTACCTAAAAATTTCTTTTTATTGCTTGTATTAAATTTCTTAAATTAGAAAATTCCTATGAGTTTTTTCATCACCAAAAAGGGGGAGATTGTTGAACCACTCTCTATATTTTTATCCCTATGTTTGGTGCTAACTAAAACACATGAATATTCTAAATATTTTTTATTTTTCTAGAATATTTATGGCTATAAAAATATGTCTTCCATCAGTTCAAAAAATTTTCAATGAATATCTTTATCGATTTCTATTTAAGTTCACTTCGATTGAAAAAGAAATCCCTGATCAGTCAAAGTTTCACTTCGTCATCCATGACTTTCTTCTGATCAATCCAAGCTAGCAGCTGAAGTTTCACTTCGTCATGCACGACTTTCTTCTCATCAATTGAAGTCCCACTTCATCACAGTCGAAGTTTTACTTTGTCATATGCGAAGTTCTATACGAAGTCTTACTTCAATTGACAACATTACAAATGTTCCATCCGAAGTCCCACTTCGTCATATCCAAAGTCCACTTCGTCATATCTGAAGTACCACTTCAACTGACAATGTTATATTCTGGCCAGTCAAAGTTTCACTAGATAATCGATTACTGACCAAGTGTTCCCATTGGTGTTAAGTTTCATTTTAATTGGTGAACACTTTGTCTCATCTTTTCAATTGATGAATAAAACATTTCGATTAGTGCCATAATTGTTTTATCCTATCGATTGATGACCTCATAGCTTTAGTCATATTTCGATTGGCTTACAAACACACCGATTGGGTTTCAAAATGTCTTTGACGCCTAATGAAATATCAAATATACCTCATATGTTTAAAGTGTTATTTTTTGTCTGATTGAAGACCTCTTTTTACTGACTCATAGGATTTCTTCTTTCTTGCCAGATAGAAAAGCACCTCATTGAAGTAACAAGCTATAGTAGGAAACATTGACAAAAAACTAAAGAGGTATGGGCTATTTGATAAAAGACTTCTCTTCTAACATGCATTTATTGCTTGCAAAAACAATGTTGGAACTTGCTACTGACAAACTTGGATGTGCATAAGCTAGAAGATTTTCCTCCATTCCAAGTATCCGGTAGACACATTCTAAGCATCTGTTAGACATAAAGAAAGTATCAGCAGAAGAAGAAGAAAAAGAAGAAGATGAAGAAGAAAAGCTCCAACGGTTACATCCTTCAATGGCCCTCTTCAGCCACTCTATAAAAGATGAAGAGTTTGAAGATAAAAGGATATATCATTCTTGAAGATCTGTCTGAAAGAGTGTACATCCAGTAAGGAACCAAAACGACTCACACTCAAAGAAAAGAAAAAGAGAGCGCAAGCCTATGCAAGAAGAAGATTGCGTCTAAGCAGAAGCCATCTGAAGCCTTCTAGCAATCAAGCCTTTTTTTTCTCTCTTCCCTCTCTCTGTGCAATATTGTAAATCTGGGGGAGAGACTGTGAGCTATGCGCTTGAGCTTCATTCCATCTATTTACTATAGCACTCTGCTTGTTTTTTCTTTTATTAAGAATGATCTGTATCCAGTTGTGTGGGACTGTACACAGTGTTTCTCTTCATTTGAAGAAAGGACTTGTTGTGAAAGCGTTCCCCTTGGTTAGAAGGGAAGATCAACTTGTGTCTGGTGGTGTGACCAGATGGAGGTCTATACCAGTGAGTTGCTTCTTAGCTCATAAGAGAAGCATCTGGCTGAAGTGAAACAGTGGGCTGCCTTCTTGCCCGGAAAGAGAAGAAGACCAGTGGGGAACTGGGTGTAAGTTCCCCTTAGTTAAGGGAAGACCAGCGTGTGTGCTCAGAGTATTGCCCTTTGTTTAAGAGAAGACCAAGGATTACTTGGTGGCTAGTGAAATCTTAATATTTACTTGGGTACTGGATGTAGGGCTTCCATTTGGAGGTGCCAAATCAAGATAATTTTTTGTGTTCTTATATGTTCTTGCTTCCACGGCTTTAATTTCCATAGCACACGCTTATTTACACAAACCAAGTTTTAAGGTTGTGATTGTGCTGTCAGATTTCTGGTTTATCCTATTCACCCCCCCTTCTAGGCAACCCTTGATGCCATAAAGTGGGCCAACTAAGTTGACAACAATATCTACTGCCGTCAACTAATGTTGACGACATGATTGATAGCTGTTAACATCCGATTGATGGTGAGATAGTCTGCCGTCTATAGATCGACATATGTTGGAGTTCATGTTGATGGTGAGTTAGACTAATGTCAACATATGTTAACGTCAAAGTAGGTTCTTGTCATGATGGTCTTGATGACACTATATTGACGTGTCCGATTTGGCTGTATACAGCATGACAAGCACGCCCTCTCTCCGTGTATGGGTGGTTGAGGGGTCTTCATTTTGTGCAGAGGGGTCTTTAATCGGCTCATGGATGGAGCCTTTGAGGGGCTTATTCCTCCTCCTCCTTCCCTTCTCCTCTCTTGTGGAAGAGAGAAGAGTGCAAGAGGTTCAACACCCCCTTTGCTCCTCTCGCTCCTCTTGCTACTATTGTTGTTGCTGCGTGTGTGCTGCTGCTGCACCTTGGAGGTGTACGAGGAGGGGAGAACACCGACGTGGAGGAGGAATCATCACCGGTTGCAATTGTGTGGATACCTCTAGAGAGGAGTTCTCAAGAGTTTCTTCCTTTTGACGGACCAGGTTCTACATGTCAGGGGATCTACGAACTCTCCTAGGTGAGCATGTCTCACTCTTGAATGGAATGCATGTAGTTTCATGCTCCGACATCATCCCGGTTCGATAACAAGGTGTTTGAGAATAATTTTTGTTTTAAAGTTCCTTCCTCTGCGCATTCAATACCTCCATGACGATTAATGCAAGTATGAAGTGTGATTAGCACATGTCAAACAAAAAGGGTTTAATAAAATGTATAAACAATATATCCAACCAATAAAGAAAACTTGATCAGGACATCATTATGAACCAAACTTTGATGGGGTCGGTAAAGGAAGAAGTGTTTTTAAATGCTACAGGGGAGTATGGAATATCAACACATGGAAACTAAGTTAGCATGAGCTACTATTTTTTCCCTTTTTGTTGAGTTTCACATTTCAAAAGCAGACCCGGGTAGCAAACACACCAAGGTGTCCAATTCTCAAAATTTATAAGGACTTTTTTACATATCAATCCCTCAAATCACAATTAATTGCAAATAAATCCCTATAATCTTGATAATTCTTAATAATCTTCTTAAATTTTCTTCGGTTCAAAAATAAGTCCTTGTAATTGGTTCATCATCATCATCATGAGAGTCTTATCCTATTATATGGGGTCAGCTACAAGAATCTTATTCCGTCAAATATTTCTATCAAGTGATATATTCATGTTTAAATCTAAGAAATCACTATCCTTCCTAATAACATAGCACCATCTTATTTTAGGTCTTTCTTGAGTTCTTTTACTAACATCTATTAAGATTTGGTCACATCTTTAATCTGAATCTATTTTTTATTTTATTTTAATTAGTTGGCATCCCAAAAATACATCATTATGTGAAATACTTTGTTTAAACTAACTGATACTTCTTTTAGGACAAAAATATCTTTCAACCTCACTAGAGAGAGATAAAAGAGAAAGACAGTGGTTCCAACAGCCATGGAGGTGCCCACCTTCAGTGCGATGATGGGTCTGTACTAGGTGGCAAGTTGATGGATGACTGAGAGGATTGGCTGCCACACCACATGAGGTTGCCGATGATGGGCTTCACTCATATGTACTTAAGGTAGGTAGTATTCTCCCATCCTAACGTCTGCATAAAGTATTACCCATTACCGACATTGTCGATGCCATGAGAGAGGTGGAGGAGGAGGTTGTCCAAAGGAAGATGGAAAATGGGATGAGGAGGGGCCAAGAGCTCATGGCCTATCCACCTCAACAATATCTCATTGAAAAGGATGCCATCAAAGCTGACCATAGATTTCTTAATATCAATTGCATCAGCTGTGAGAAGAGCTCCCTAAATTGTCCCAAAATGACAATAGAAAGAAATAAAAGAAAGAAAGAACTTCTCATCTACCATTCGAAGAATAACTTGAAGGAGTGCCAGCATGGCTTGCACACATGAAGTAGCAAGCAATAGTGTGGAGGGATGGGATATGGGTGAATTGCGGTGGGAAGGGACATTGGCGGGTTACTGGCAAGGAGCCATGGGAAAAACTACGTTGGTGGGGTTTGATGAGGCCGGTTCGATCCGTAAGACTTAATGAATAACCGATCTTTGAAAGATCCTAGATGAATCTTTAGGCAATAGAGACAAAAGAGAACAAGGGCTTGCTGACTATTGATGTCACTTCAACTTGTAAGTGTTGACAAGGTTGCAAGACCAAAGGGGGGGGGGAATGGGTTGCTTTAAATATATCTTAAAATTTTTCTGTTAAAAATAACTTCAAACAAAAACACTAAACGCAGGTGTTAGAGTTAGTAAGCAGTAAAAATAAGATAAAAGCAATCACATAAAATGTACAAGGATTTTTATCCTACTTCGAACCTCCTATCATCAGAAGTCCTACATCCAGTCCGTAAAAAACTACTTGAGATTCCACTAACCAAGAGTGCAGTCCCTCTCAAGGACACTTACACATCCAACACCCGCTGGCCTTCTCTTCAACCCACAAAGATGCAATACAATCATATGTAGCAACAGGTCTTCCCTTCAACAAGGAGAACAAACCACCTACCCACAGCAGGTCTTCTCTTCTCATAGGAAGAGAAGCACTCTTAAGGAAGAGTTGAAGGGATGACCCCTAGACTAAGCTTATACAACAATGCAGTGCTTGATCTGAGGCACGAACTAAGAGAGAGAGAAGAATAGGGCTATGATGCTACTATCTCAGAAACAACAGGCTCTCAAAAGAAAAAGAGAAGTGAAGGCTTCAAGAGAGCTCTGAGTAGATAGACTTGGAGTGAGGGCGCACCGCTCTTCTAATCTAAATGGTGGTGAAGATCTCTGTGTGTACGCGTGTACACTTGTTTTTTTTTTTTTCCTTCACAGCCATTGTCTTGTTATAAGCATTTCTGCTAACTGTTGAGATATTCGTTGAAGCAGCTGTTGTCTCTCATTTCTTGATGCTTGTTCCCATGTAGTCGCAACAGGTCTTACATTGTAGAAACATGTGACTACCGGAAACCTGTAGGCATTAAATGCTAAGAGAGATGCCTTCAGTATCAGTCAACGTGCAAAAGGATGTTATACATAAATAGATATGTCCATTCTGTCACCAGATAAAGTATAAGAAGTGTGAGACCCCCGAATTTTGTTCATTTTATATTGTGCATATAGTATCTAATTATTAATGTACATATTATATTTATTTATTCCATGCATATTGTATGTAACTATGTTGTGTACATATGTATATTTGTATGTGTTTATCTTGTGCATAAGATATCTATCTATTTTCTGTAAGTTGTTTATGATGTATAAGTATAGCTATTTTGAGGTATTTTGTGTTCTGGCCGAAATGCCAGTTGACGTCAAAATACATTGACGTTGATTGCATGTTGACGGCAATATGTGTGCCGTTGACTGCATGGCCAGGAGAGATTGACGTCTAGATCGATGGACGCTGACTCCTTGTTAGCGGCAGCAAATGTTGACGTTTGTTTCCCAGTTTTATTACGATTTCAGATTTGGAAATGACTGCGTTTCCTCCGATTCCTGATTTGGAAACCTAGCTCTAATGGTAGGAGACCTTACCCTAATGCGTACCCCAACCCGCCTAGTCCATAAAACCTTGAGTTTTGGTCAAGTTAGGTCTTTTTGGCTGTGGAGAAGCCCTAGAATTTTCTGTGAGAAAAGCTGATATTTGGAGGGCTGGATCCGGCGACTGGAGGAGTCTCCTGGCATTTTGCATCGACTGGAGGATACACCAAGCATCAAGGAATCATCCTCGACTCCAAGAATTGAAGCACATTGGCAGGAAGGACCGGATCTGAAGTGATTTTGAGCAGATTCTTGGCTTGGCCAAGGAGAGTGTCTTCGAGCTAATTAAACCATTGTAGAATTTTTATAAGGCAAGTAATCTATGGGTTACATCCCTACGCATATCCCTTAGGTCTTAGGAAATTTTATGGATTTTTATTTGAGTCCTGGAACCCCCATTTCTCATGTAGTTCGTGTTCAGTCTGCACTTCTGCAGACAGAAGGTAGGCGGCCACTTGTGTGCCACCAAGTTCTTTGTTAGCGGCAACATATTGTGCCGTTAACCCCTGTTGGCGACAACACTTGTGCCGCCTAGTTCTTCAAAGTTTGACAGAATGACTGTTTGATTTCTATGATGTATTTATTGGACTTCTGGGTATGTGTGCATGTTGTAAAAATTTTATGTGGCCAGGAACAGTTTATAGGTCATATCATGAGGATAGGTTGAATTTTTGTATTTAGTTCTATTTATTAAAATTTCTGTAACTGGATAATGAGCATGAATTGACCATTATAATTCCTGAATAATTAGATCTATTGTATATTAGGGTTTTATAAATTTTCCATGATGGTATGTTGACTGTTTCCAGGTTTTGAAACTATAAGGTACAATTGTTTTTCTGTGAATCATGTTTAAAGGAATTACTTAATAAATTGGCATGTAATCTATTTTAAATGCTAAAATTTATTTACTATTTTGAAAAATATGAAAATTTACGTGTGGGGCATATGATCTGTGTACAGTCTATGGTAAAAAGTTTGTACTATTTTGACTACAGTAGGTATTATTATTGGTTTAACAATAGTAATTGACCATGATAAACATGTAAGTTTAATTATATGAAATGCTGTGATTAGCAGCATGATTAGGACTATGTTATGATCAAATTGTCATTGTTAAACAACATGTTTAAGTTCTGTAATCTGAAATGTGAATGTTATTCAAAGTGCATGTGAAAAAGAATTTAAAGCGTGTATATGAGTGAGTAAAACAATGGGATAAAATGTGATAATGTGCTTAATGTAAAATTGAGCCGAGATTGACACTGCTACCATAGAGGTCTAAGAGCCCTACTGTAGAAAAGTCCCTATGGGAAGGCTCAACGTATAGTGATATCCTAAAGGCATTAGGATGAAATCCTAGAGGTGGACAAGTACCACTGGATAGGGTGGAGAGGGCTTCTCCCGGTCTGTGCAGTTAACCAAGATTCATCACTAGTTTGTCTAGGTGGCGAGTGTGTGTTAAGTGAAGTGAAGTGCTAAGTGATAAGTGTGTGTGTTCCTCTAGATGGTAGTTAGGACTATGTGTCACGATAAATTAAGTGTAAAAAGGGTAAAAATGTGAAATTGGCACGTGGTAAGTGCAAGTGATGTGATAAGTGAAAACTAGGTGAAAAATGTGTGAAATCATGTGCAAGTGAAAGTGAATGTAAAAAAGAGAGTAAATGCATATGCAAACCCAAGGTAAAAATGCATGCATTCATATCATTCATGTGTTAATATGTTAAATGTAATATCATGTTTAGTATCATGTTATATAGTTTAATAACATCCATGTACTAGTGTTATGTGAATATGAGTAAATGTGAAAAGTGAATATATGTTAGTGTAGTATGAATGGGTTAGAAGGTGAAAGGATGTAAATTCATGTAAATGTGATTTATTCATATTAAAACAGCAAGCTAAATATGTGAAAAGTGTTATAATTACATGTGAAATTGGTTAGATAACATGCTAGGATTGTATTTACCATGTACCTAGATCCATATTTTAAATTACATAGAATTGTGATGTGAATTGAATGAAATTTGGAACCTTAAATCATGTTAGACATAATGTATAGAAAGCATGCTATAGGTTATTCATAGATATTTGATTATGTTAAGAATATGATTAATATGTACTGTGTTTAGTAACATGAACCAATTTGTTTATCATACTTAGAAAACATGTCTAGGTTGCTTAAGTATATTCGTAAATTGAAATGAAATATGTACCATGTACTTTTCTTTATTGTTTAAAAGAAAGCATGTGTTACCTCATTGTTTATTAGATTAGCATGTGTGTGATATGTGTAAGGTTGTGTCCTTAGATTGCTTGCTGGGTCTTTTAGACTCATACTTGCTTCGGTGTATAGGTGAGACAAGTGTTTCCATACCTGAGGAAGGCATAGCGAGGAGCGTCCCCGAGGGCGAGGAGTAGTTGCGTGTGGAGGCCGTTTATTAGTTGCTTTATTTCATAGTATGAACAATGTTATTCGTATGGACAATGTATTTTGTTTAGAATTGTAATAATGTGGACTTTGTCATTTACATTTGCTATATAGACTATGGAATGATGTGATGATGATGGAATGAGAATGAGAATTGCATTTTATTTCCGCTGTATTTCATTGCTATTCATGTACATATCAACCTATTGTTTAGTGTTGGGTTAATATCCCACTGTGACGGCGTTCTTTGTACTGACGTGGTTTGGTATAATCGTACCGGTATAAAGATGGTCGTTACAAGAAGACTTGTTATAAAGATGGCAAACTATAAAGTACTTTTTTCAATGGAGTAGTGTCATGTGACTAATCAAATCATTTTAGAATATTTAACATGAGAAGATGTGTTTCCAAGAAAGATAGGTTCTTTTCTGTTCACATGAAAAGCGTTAGAAGACTTATCATAAAAATAGTACTCAGTCAAAAAGTCATACCGTATAGGAATTATATCCAGCAACAAACTATGTGTATGAAAGGCATCTTTGAATGCGTATGTGAAATATTAACAGGCGGCGTGAGATTTGAATTTCACGCATTCAAATCACTAAAGATATTTAAAACATGTCTAAGAATACTTTAATCATATTATCAGAGATGTTTTCATAAAGTTTCTTAATTAGAAGATATGCGATATGATTAAATGATTTCTTCTTCAAGGATAATAACTTGACATAAAGTGATATTGAAAACAACAGTCATATCAATAAAGTTTATTTATTAATCTTTTTTATCAACAGAATAAAGATGATTGTTATGATAAAGATGATCAGGGTATTAATGATAATCTATGTAGAACAATCAATATGTAGGAAATAATCGATATGATGATGACAAATGATAGCAATCGATAAAATAATCGATATTTAAGACCAATCGGTATGAAATGTTCAACAATCGGTATAGAATGTTCATCAATTGATTAATAAAGAAAAACAACATAAACGTTGAGGTGGAAGCTTCAACTGGCTAAAATATAGCGTTATCGGTTGAAGTGTAACTTCAGATATGACGAAATGAACTTCGTATATAATGAAAAATGGACTTCGTATAAAATAGATCATAACGCTATTAGTCGAAGTGAAACTTCATATAAGACTTTGGATATGATGAAGTGAACTTCGTATATGATGAAGTGAAACTTCGTATAAAACAGATCATAACGCTGTCGGTCAAAGTGAAACTTCGTATAAGACTTTGGATATGACGAAGTTGAGCTTCGGCTAATTACAACCAAAAACATGCTTGACGAAGTGCCAGCTTCGGATATGACGAAGCTAGCTTCATATATGACGAAGTAGAGCTTCGATTGATCACGACCAAAAATATGCATGACGAAGTGCCAACTTTGGATATAATGGAGTGGACTTCGGATATGACGAAGCTATCTTCATATATGATGAAGTAGAGCTTCGACTGATCACGACCAAAAACATGCATGATTCTGAATGATGAAGTTTAAAGCAATAGAAGATGAAACTTGACTTTGATTGAAATTGTGAAAAGATTATCAGTTATAAAACACATGAACTTATTAATGAAACTATGAATGACAACAAGGACTTACAAGTGATTGAACACTATCTAGTGAACTTAGAAATACTTGGAATACTTAAAATGATCCTTAAAGTATAATTTATTTCCTTTGAGTCTCTTGTTAACAGACTTAACCAAAATGATATTAAGTAAATACACATGATTTAGATAAATATAAAAATATTCTGATAAATTTTGTTATCACCAAAATATATAATCATGGAGATAAAAGAGTCAACAGTGAGAAAGTCAAGTCCAAGGAGAGATTTTCAGAATCGACCCTCTGACAGTCAAGTTAATATTTGATGAAACTCGATTTGAGTACAGAGATAAGAAATTGAGTGAAGAGAAATGTGGACTGGTGCTTAGTTTGATAAGTGTCATCTTTGACTTATCTGTGAATGTTGGTCTTTCTTTGAAGGCAACAGAGGGCTTAGAGTAAGCATGGAATCCAATATGAGATAAATCTACCTCCTCGAGCTTTCCTTCTTCTTCTCTTTGCTCTCTCTCTCTTTTTTTTTTTTCGGGGGATTGGCTTTGGGGCTAGTCCATTGAGCTTTGGCCGAGCCCATCTAGGCCTAATGGGGTCAGTGCAAGGGACCTAATTAGATTTCATGGGGAAATAAGTGGGAAAAAATGATGAGATTCGCACATTGCACACACTGGTCAGCACACTACAAAGAAGGTGACTGTTAGGGATGGGGTATTGGGGATGGCTCCAAAAATATGTCATTGAAAAGAGTATTCACGACAACTACTAAAAAGACGTCTTCAAAAATATAGTATTGTCGATGGTTGAAAGAAGCCATCCCCACTAATAACTATTAATGATGGTTAAATGTATGATAGTCAACTAAAAGTTCACTTTTCTTTTAGTGTCTTCTATTTTCTTCTTTTTGTGTCTACTGTTTGATGTTCATAATGCAGATTTTCATTTTTTTCCATATTTGTTTTTCCTACCACAATGTTCTCTTTTCAAATTTTCATTTTTTGCTTAGCTATAGAATCTAAGTTCTTAAATTTACTATTTTTAAAGTTTGAATGTTGTCAAAATTGTCACTTGCCTATTTCTTATTATTCATGTTGTCAAATTTGTAGATTTTTGAGGTCAATGTTGTTTACTATTAGGTTTTCGTATTGCAAGTTGTTAAATTTAATATTTCAGGTTATATGTTATTTCATTTCTTTTATTAATTTTTATTTAGTACATAGCACATTGGCCAAGACGATCTTAGTGTAGGACATGACTTTTTTACTTTTCTGGGTATTAGTGGTGTTGACATAAAATAGCATTCATATACAATGTGCGGCATGTGGAGGTATAAACATTTGTCTTAGTTTCTGTAGTTTATATGTTTCTTACTGTTTTCAAGGAAGTGCTCTATGGATATTGCCGTTTCTGAAATATGTAATGTTTAAGTCCCATGTAGTGTACTAAAACTTGAAAGTTCTTTGAATTTAAGCAAATATATCTACTTATAATATGTGATGAAATGTATCTATGAAATACATCCAGAGGAACCCAAGGGTGTAGAATTATTGATTCCCAAGGCATGGTTCCTAGTGTTATTAGATGCAAGTTATATGAACTCAGTTTTGCCAACTACAATATTTCAATTGTAGCACTGATATGGTCAGCCTTTTGCATTATTTCTTTTGTATTTTAGGTATGCCACTAATATGACCAGGTTTTTTCCCCTACATTATATGTGGGTTTAAAAATATTAAAAAATTGTCATGTTTTGTTATTTTTCTTCTGTTATCATTATTATTTTTAAAACATTTGTCCCTTTCTTATCTTTAATTATATGACTTTTAGGGAACAAGGGACCTAATGACTACACTTCTATTAAGATGGAGCAATGTGAGGCTTACATCTTACTGATATAAACTTGGCTAGATGTTTATATTCTATAGCTTTGGTTGTATGTGTTAATTAAAAGTTTTGTTATCTTCCAGAACTACCTTAATAATCTTTGCAAGGCATCGGAGATTGCATTATCAAGTTTGCAGGTATTTCAATTTTTATTTCTGATGTTACAATTAGTTACTATATATAGCAATGAAATTGTAGGAATGGAGATTAATGATATTAATAAACTAAAGTCAATTTGATATTGATTATCTTAAATTTGTTTTCACATCTTAGTGCAATAAACCCATCTTAATTTATAACTATTTCGGGATCATTTTTGTGACATCTAGATATGCTTTGAAAAAAAATATTTTAGGCTTCCTACGTTATTATCAATATTGCTCCACCTTGTCTACATGTGTATACTGTTGGATCTCTTGTTTTGATGATGTTCAACTATGATCCATACAAATGTGGAAATCATGCTTCAATCATATCTAACACTATTTTCCATGTGTAGCTCACAGAAATGTTGATTTGATGACAGTGGTGTCGACACAATTCTGATAGTGTGTCGACACATGATTCAATCCCGAAGCAAATAATCATGAAAGCAAGCCAGTTGTGTTGACACAGGTTCATCATGTGTCGACACATCATCCTCTCACAGAAGCTTTTAAGAACTAAAAGTGCCAGTGGTGTCGACACATCCCATGCATCCAGTAAGCAGTGAAAGGTTGAAGTAGCCAGTGGTGTCGACACATGTTGGTTATGTGTTGACACATCCTATGCTTCCAGGAAATAGTCAGAAGACAGGTAGTTTGTGGTGTTGACACATGATGATTGTGTGTCGACACATCCTGTCCCTCCCAGAAGCATGTTTTGTAGTCTATGGTCAGGTGTGTCGACACAGGTGATATATGTGTCGACACAAGTCATCAGATAATGTTGCCATGACACAAAGCCAGGAACATGTGTCGACACATATCACAAGTTGTGTCGACACACTTCGACTTAAATTCCAGATCTGATTTTGTGGACACGTGGAGGACCTTGGATTCAAGCTTTTGAGCGGGAACTTTTGTGCCTCCAAATTCCAAGGCACTTAGTGGGTACATGGGACTATAAATGCCCATCATCCACACATCTTTAGGGAGACACACACCTCAGTTTCATCAACTCCCAAAAGCAGAAGGTGAAACCAGGGAGAGGATTCGTCCTAAAGAATTGCTGTCTAGATCTGAAGAATTGGGAGATCCAAGTACCTTGGCTGATCAACCTCAACTGGAATTCCCAGATTCTAGAGTCTACATCCTAAAGCTGAAGCTGGTAGCCTAAATCCTCATCTGGAAGCTGAACAGGGGGAAATCAAACCAGACCTTTTCAATCTGCAATTCAATTGTTATGTCTGGTTCCTTGCTCTAAACTCATTTCCTATTGTGTGTTTTGTGAAATTGGAGCAACTCTTGTGCTCAATTTCACGTGTGTGTTCAGATATGAGATCTCTGTCATCTTAGAGTGTGTGTGTTGTAGTGTGACCTATTTAGACTGGCGACATAAGCCACTTTCTGTGTGTGTGTGGATGGTGGACGTAGGATACACAATTGTGTAATCCGAACCACCCTAAATTTTTGTGCCATTGTGGTTTGAATGTTCTTGTGTTAGATGATTGGTAGGCTCGTGGCTCTCACATCATTTAATCTGTCTAGACTGTTCAGAATTGTGCATAAGTCATAGATCTAAGCTTCACATTAGTTTCTCTGAGTTGGTAATCGAGTAAATTTCAAAATTAGTTGAAATCTATTCAACCCCCCTTCTAGATTTCATCATAGCTATTTTTCCGCTGTATTTCATTTGGTATCAGAGCAGGTTCTCGTTGCACTTGCTAAGTGTTTGATCTAGCGATCATGAGTTTTAGCTATGGAAAGAACTAAGGGGTTTATAGCTGAGGGTCATTGAGTGACTAGACCTCCATTTTTCGATGTATCGAACTATTCTTACCGAAAAAATAGGATGCATGTGTTTTTGAGAGCTCAAGATTATGAACTCTGGAAGATTGTTGACAAAGGACTTGCTGAATTGCCAGAAGATGAAGATCTATGGACTAAGGAGCAAATCAAGAAATCCACACTCAAATGGAGTGCTATGAATATGATGCAGTGCACCATACATCCCAAGGAGTACTCCAAAGTATCATCATGTAAGTCTGCGAAGGAGATGTGGGATAAACTCCAACTGATCTATGAAGGGACATCTGAGGTAAGGGAGACAAAGGCAAGTATATTAGTCTCAGAATATGAAATGTTTAGGTTGAAGAGTGAAGAGACTATTTCTGAAATGTTTGCTAGGTTCATGCTTATTGTTAATGGTCTTAGAGGTCTAGGAAAAGACTACTCTAACAGTGATCTTGTTCGGAAGATACTTAGGTCTCTTCCATTAGCTTGGCACACAAAGGCCACTGTTATTGAGGACTCAAAAAATTTATCTACCATGCAATTAGATGAGCTGATAGGATCCTTAATGACATATGCGATTAATTTGAAAAGAAATGCAACTGTCATTACTTCTAAGAAACCTATTGCCTTGAAAGTCTCATCTAGTTTAAAGAATGTGATTGAAAAATCTGATGAAACTGATGAATCTTCTGATGAAAATGATGATGATGAATTGGCCTTATTGACAAGGAAATTCAAGAAATTCTTGAGAAATAAAGGAAAAGGTAAATTCAAACCTTCCAATAAGAAAGATTTTTCAAAGAAAACTGATTTCAATAAGAAAATTGAAACAAACAAGAAGACTGATATAATTTGTTATGAATGCAGGAAACCAGGATACATGAGAGGAGAGTGTCCTAATTTGAAGAGGAAGATGAAGAATCAAATGTTCAAGAAAACTAGAGCCATGCTAGCCACATGGAGTGATGAAGATGAGGAAGAGCAAGAAGGAAGTGATTTTGAAGAAGAAGAAGTTGCATGTCTCATGGCTAGGAATGAAGAGAACAATGAGGTAAGCTCTTCATTTGAAGATTTTTCAACTGATGATTGGGAAGAAGCATAATGCCACCTTGTTTGAAAAACTGTGTGAATTAAAATTTAAAAATAAATCATTGAAAAAAAAAATTCACAGCATATTGCATGATTCTCAAGATTCTGAACAAGTAAATCTTCTAAACAAGGAAATTGTCAGCTTAAAAAGGGAACAAGAAAATTTGAATGAACAATTTGATCATGTCAAAGAACGATGCCAAAACATTGAAAAAGAGAAACAAATTCTGATTGATGAAAATGAAAAACTCAAGAAAGAAAAAGAGGTGATTCAAGAAGAATTGAAAATTGCACAAAAGGAACTGAATGACAAGAAAGAAACTCTGTCCAAATTTGTTAAAGGAAAACAAAACCTAGATGCTATATTAGGAGTTTAGATGAACACTACTAAGCACAGTTTAGGTTTTCAGTCTGAGAATAAGAAGAAAATTGGACAGACCTTAATAACATCATTTGTTAAAGGAACTACCTCTCACAGTCAGTCAGAAAAGAACACTCAGGGAAAACAATCCCTGAACTCAAAACCCAAAAATCAGAATCAATTGAAAAATTCCAAAACACAATTCAAGCATGAAAGAGTTCAAGTTAATAATCAACAGAAGTTGAAGCCAAATGTTAGATCTACCTCCTATTTGAAAAACAACAAAAACTTCACAGTTAGATCTAACTCTCATCTGAAAAGCAACAAAAATTTCACACCACACAGATTCATGACATGCACAATTTGCAAGAAATCTAGACATACTGATGACAATTGCAGATCAAATGTGAATGTTTGTAGAGTAAAACAAGTCTGGATTCCAAAACAAATTGTTATTGAATTGAGAAAACTGATGGAACCCAAAGCAATTTGGTACCCAAATCCTCTTTCTAAATCTCTTTGCAGGAATGTCTTATAGCCCACAAGAAAGATAAATGGTACCTTGACAGTGGCTATTCAAGACATATGACTGGAGATAGGGAGAAATTCTATTCATTAACTGAGAAAGATGGTGGTCAAGTGATCTTTGGAGGTAAAAACAAAGGTCAAATCATTGGAACTGGAAAAGTTGGTAAGAATCCTTCAAGCTCTATTGAAAATGTCTTGTTAGTTGAGGGCCTTGATCATAACTTACTGAGCATTAGTCAACTATGTGACAAAGGCCTTAAGGTAATTTTCAGTTCTGAATCATGTGAAGTTGTTGAAAAGGATTATGGAAAAATAAAGTTTCTTGGTTAAAGGATTAACAATGTCTATCTAGTTGACCTGAATGAACAACAACATGAAAATCTTTGTTTAGTTGCTAGTCAGCATGATCTATTTCAATTGTGGCATCGTAGGCTAGGTCATGCTAGTGAGAATGTTTTGAATAAATTGTCGAGACATGCTCATGTGAATGGTTTACCTAAAATGAAGAAAAAAAAATATAATTGTTTGTTCTGCATGTGCTCAAGGTAAACAAACTAGGAAATCATTCAACTCTGTTGCACCTTTAATAACTTCCAAACCCTTTGAATTGTTGCATATGGATCTATTTGGTCCTACTAGGACACTCAGTCTTAGTGGACATAGATTTGGGTTTGTAATTGTTGATGATTTTTCTAGGTTTACCTGTGTATTTTTTCTGCCTCACAAGAGTGACACATTTGAAAATTTTTAGAATTTCTTTAATAAAATTGAAAATGGAAAAACAAATAAAATTTGCTCCATACTTATTGATCAAGGAGGAGAATTTGACAATAATCTATTTTTTGATTTTTGCAAAAATAAAGAAATTGATCACATGTTTGCTTGCCCAAGAACTCCTGAACAAAATGGGATTGTTGAAAGGAAAAATATGACATTGGTTGAAATGGCAAGAACTCTGTTGATTGAAAGTCAACTTCCAAGGAGCTTTTGGGCAGAAGCTATCAACACTTTATGTTATATCCTCAACAGAGTCATGGTAAGACCAGTCCTTAAGAAAACTTCCTATGAACTCTTAAAAGATAAGAAACCTCACATTGCCTACTTTAGAGTCTTTGGAAGTAAAGTCTTCATTCACAATAATGACAAACATGATCTAGATAAATTTGAAAAGAAAAGTGATATAGGCATTTTTCTAGGATATTCTGAACATTCAAGGTCATATAGGGTATTTAATAATGAATCAAGAACTGTGGAAGAAACTCCACATGTCATCTTTGATGAAAATTGTGAAAATCCTAATGTCCATGATTCTTATAGAAACCAAGAGGAAGATGCAGATATCCTTTTGAAAGAATCAGATCAATCACTGAAGAATGAAGAAGTTTCTGAACATGAGAATGTGTCGACTCAACATGGCATCAGGTCGACACCAGATCAAGTCAGACCAACTGAGAATGTTAGTACCCTGACAAGGGGTAACTTCAAATATTCCAAAGATCATCCACTTGAGAATGTTGTAAGTAATGTCAATGATAGAGTTCAAACTAGGTCTCATTTCAAAAATATCATTGAACAAGACCAAATGACTTTTATATCTCAAGTGGAACCTAAAAACATTGAAGATGCCTTGAAAGATAACTCTTGGGTAGAAGCAATGCATGATGAGTTAAATCAATTCAAAAGAAATAATGTTTGGAGTCTAGTTCACAGAAATCATGAAAATTCGATAATAGGAACTAGATGGGTCTTTAGAAATAAACTGAATGAAGAAGGAAAAGTTGTGAGAAATAAAGCTAGATTGGTAGCAAAAGGATACAATCAAGAATTTGGGGCAGATTTTGAAGAATCCTTTGCACCATTAGCTATATTGGAAGCTGTAAGGATTTTGTTGGCATATGCATGTTCCAAAAAATTTAAATTATTTCAAATGGATGTGAAAACTGCTTTTCTGAATGGTTATATGAAAGAAGAAGTGTTTGTTGCACAACCACCTGGATTTGAAGATCATGATAAACCTAACCATGTTTATAAACTGCACAAAGCTCTTTATGGATTGAAACAGGCTCCAAGAGCATGGTATGACAGGCTGAGTAGTTTTCTGGTTAGTAAAAATTATTTCAGAGGTAAGGTGGATCAAACTCTTTCCACAAAATCTGTCCACAATCACATCATTGTAGTTCAGGTTTATGTGGACGATATCATTTTTGGTTCCACCAATCCTTCACTGTGTGAAGAATTTTCAAATCACATGCACAGTGAACGTGAAATGAGTCTTATAGGAGAATTACAATTTTTCCTTGGCTTACAGGTCAAACAACTTGAAGACGGTTTTTTCATCAACCAAGCAACATATGTCAAAGAGTTCCTGAAAAGATTTCAATTTGAACAAGCCAAGCCAGCATCCACTCCCATGAGTACAAGCATCAAATTGGACAGTGATGAAAAAGGTAAAATGGTTGATCCAAATCAATACATAGGTATGATTGGATCTCTTTTATATCTTACTGCAAGTAGACCTGATATTCAATTTAGTGTTTGTCTTTGTGCTAGATTTCAGTCTAGTCCTAAGGAAAGTCACTTGCTTGCTGTTAAGAGAATTTTTAGATATCTCTATGGTGTTGGAAACTGACTTGGGGCGTCACATGCGCAGCGGAAGTAAAAACAAAAATCGATTTCCATCCATGTACTTGATCGGGCTATGATGTATGGTGCATGTAAAGATACATACAAATAAGGCGTGAGACAATCTCACCTAGGGGAGATCGTATATTCCCTGAAGCGTAGAACTAGTCCTTGATTGAAGGATCTCTCGTGAAACTCCCTCTAGCGGTATCCACACAGTGGATGATCGGCGATGACGATGACCCCTCCTTCACTGGTGGTGCCACTCTTCCACGTCGTGCAACGCCACACAGCGGCCAACAGCAGCAAGTAGCAGCAACAACAAGAGGGCTCGGCCCTCCTAGTTCTCCTCTTGCCTAGGGAGAGCACAGGAGGGAGAGATGGGAAGGGGGATGAAGAAGGTGGTTTCTCCTCTCAAGCTCTAGCCCATGAACTTCAAAGAGAACCCCCTTCTATTTATAGAGAGCCTAAAGGACACCTCATCAGGGACACCTCATCATGTCGTGATGACAAGGGACACCTCGCAGGGACACCTTGTCCTGTCACGATGACAAAGGGACACCTCGTAGGGACACCTCGTCATGTAATCATGATAAGGGACACCTCACATGGACACCTCGTCATGTCATGATGAAAAGAGGGATACCTCGTCATGTAATCAGGACAAGGGACACCTCACATGAACTCCTCGTCATGTAATCATGACAAGGGACACCTCACATGGACTCTTCGTCATGTAATCATGACAAGAGACACCTCACAAGACACCTCGTCATGTCATGATGACAAGAGGGACACCTCATAGGGACACCTCGTCATGTAATCATGATAAGGGATACCTCACAGGGACACCTCGTCATGTCATGATGACAAGGGACACCTCACAATGTCATGATGGCTAATGATGATGAGGTGTTCTCCTTCTAGAAGAGGTGAGGTGGCATGATCCTGATATGCTCCCTTAATGGATCCTTGTCAAGGCTTATTGGGTCTTACCTAATAGGTCCATAATGAGTTAAATAAGGCTTATTGGATAACTTTTATCCAATCCTCTATTCATCACGTTATCCACCTTATGTGTGTGACCCTCTAGGCCGAATATCGAGCTGGCCTTGAGTTGCACCTGTCAGAACTTCTTATGACTTAATGAATTATTATCTCCATAAAAAGTCACTCAACTCATCGATTATGAACATACTAGGCCACTATGCCATAATCCCCAGACGATACGAGTGATCAAATCCATTGGACCTGTCTGCCCACAGTTACTGTGTACCTGTAGTCCCTTATCCATCTATTATCCCAGAGACCGTATATTAGGCATGGTGTTGTCAGGCCTATACGAAATCTGTTAAAGTCAAACTCTTATCGTATTCTTCCGGAGAACTCTTTCTCTCTAAATCCGATTGACCCTGGCCAGGGATTTGCCTGAGTAAGACAATATGGGATATTCCTCTCACGATACTGAGACTGGATGATCCTCTATTGACATATAATTTCCTTCGTAAGGTTGGCTACCATTCCTAATGACTGGCTTTACTAGACATGGAACATCCAGACTTACAAATCCAGTATCAAAGAATGGAGTACTCAAACAAGACATCTTTGGTGTCTCAAGTCTAAGGACCAGTTACACAACTGAGACTACGAAATCTCTATCTAACAATCAGGTATCATTAACCATACAGCATTCCGAGAACGGATCATTCAGTGAACTCATTCTCCAATAAGCACCTATACCATATCCCTTGTGTCTCCACAGAAGCAACTATGAGACCAGCTGCTTCCATCACATGAATAGGTATATGGCACACCGGTCTTTTCGGTCATCTCAATGTCCTTCTTGAGTAACCTATGACTAGGAATATTTATGATCTGTGTTTAAAGAGGATCGGCTTCATTATCATGATCTCATCATGATCTAATTCCCATTGTACAGACCTATGGACATCACAGTATACATATGCATGGAATATACAGTGAGAAAATACCATTATAATATTACCAAAATAAATTGTACATAATTACAAGTGCCATCACTCACGTGAATTGGCTTGCAGGGCACCTATAACTAGCAATCTCCCACTTGACCTAAAACCAATCACCTACATGTCTGATTCCCATCAGACCTCGGTGTCACTCAAAAGCAATATGAGTCAGTGGCTTTGTTAATGGATCTGCAATGTTATCATCGGATGAAATTCTTTTTACTGCTGCATCACCACCGGCCACGATCTCTCTGATCAAGTGGAACCTCCTTAGAACGTGCTTAGACTTCTGATGAGACCTACGTTCCTTTGCTTGAGCAATCACCCCGTTGTGGTCGCAGAACAATGAAATTGGCTCTTCATGGACAGACACCACTCCTAAATCTGTGATGAACTTTTTCATCTAGACAGCTTCCTTTGCTGCTTTTGAAGCAGCAATGTACTCCGCCTCGGTAGTCGAGTTAGCAGTAGTCTCTTGCTTGGAACTCTTCCAGCTTACTGCTGCTCCATTCAGGGTAAAAACATACCCTGAGTTAGACTTACTATCATCGATATCAACTGAAAACTTGAGTCCGTGTAGCCTTCAACCTTGAGGCTACCTCCTCCATATACTAGTAAAAGATCCTTTGTCCTTCTTAAGTACTTAAGGATACAATTTACTACCTTCCAGTGTTCCAAACCTGGATTTGCTTGATACCTGCTCGTAACACTTAGAGCATGTGCTATATTAGGTCTGGTACATAAGATTGCATACATGATAGATCCTATAGCAAATCGATCCATGTATGTCCCTTCTTCTAGAGTCTTTGGGGACATACTCTTAGAAAGAGAAATTCCATGTCTCAGTGGTATGAGACCTCTTTTGAAATTTTCCATGCCAAATCTTTTGACTATGGTGTCTATGTACATGGACTGGGACAAGCCAAGCATCCTCTTAGATCTATCTCTATAGATCCGAATCTCCAAAATGTAGGATGCTTCCCGTAAGTCCTTCATGGAGAAGTTCTTTGATAACCAAGTCTTAGCTGTGGATAGCATTCCAATATCATTTCCAATGATGAGGATGTCATCCACATACAACACCAAAAAATGATAACACTCCCACTTACCTTCCTATATACATAAGGATCATCTTCGTTCTTAACAAAGTCATAAGATCTGATTACCTCATCAAACCTTATGTTCCAACTTCGAGAAGCTTGCTTTAGTCCATAAATGGATTTAAGCAACATGCACACCTTATCTGGACTTTTCTCGAAAATGAATCCATCAAGCTGTATCATATACACCTCTTCCTCGAGGTTGCCATTGAGGAATGCGGTTTTCACATCCATCTGCCAGATCTCATAGTCATGGTATGCTGCAATGGCCAATAAAATTCTGATAGATTTTAGCATGGCGACGGGCGAGAAGGTTTCGTCATAGTCAATACCTTGCCTTTGACGATATCCTTTTGCCACAAGCCTTGCCTTAAAGGTCTCTACCTTTCCATCTACTCCAATCTTCTTCTTGAAGATCCATTTGCACCCAATGTGTACAATACCCTCAGGTGCATCAAATAGGTTCCAAACCTGGTTGGAGTACATGGAATCCATCTCAGAATTCATGGCCTCTTGCCATTTCCTGGAGTCTATGCTCATAATAGCCTCCTTGTAGGTTTGAAGATCAATATCCTCGAAGTCTTGTCCCTTGATATGTTCCACATATCTTTCAAGAGGGATAGGGACTCTACTTGACCTACACAAATTTTAAATTTGTGTGATAGATACTTGAACAGATTCTTCTTGCAGAATGGTGCTTGAGCTAGGTTCCCCAACCTCACTCAATTCTATCACACTCCCACTGTTTCCACCAAGAATGTGTTCCTTCTCAAGAAACACTACTCTCTTGGCAACAAAGACCTTTTGGTCCTCAGGGTGATAGAAGTAATACCCACAAGTTTCTTTGGGGTATCCCACGAATATGCACCGTTCTAACCTTGATTCCAATTTATCGAGTTTGTGTCTCTTAAAGTGGGCAGGGCAGCCCCAAATCTTAATAACTTTAAGATCGGGCTTCTTCCCTTTCCATATCTCATATAAAGTAGACACTACCGTCTTAGTTGGAACTCTGTTCAGAAAGTAAGCTTTGGTTTGTAGGGCATATCCCCAAAATGATATGGGTAGTTGGCAAAACTCATCATGGATCGCACCATATCCAACAGTGTGCAATTCCTCCTTTCCAATACACCATTGAGCTGAGGTGTATGAGGAGGAGTCCATTGGGATAGAATCCCATGGTCCTTTAGAAATTGGGTGAACTCTATACTCAAGTACTCTCCTCCTTGATCTGAACGAAGAATCTTGATACTCTTTCCAGTCTGATTTTCTACTTCATTCTTATATTCTTTGAATTTTTCAAAAGCCTCAGACTTGTACTTCATTAAGTACACATGTCCATACCTTGAGAAGTCATCAGTGAATGTAATGAAGTAAGAATATCCTCCTCTGGCTTGTATGGACATAGGTCTACATACATCAGTATGTATGAGTTCTAGTAACTCAGAAGCTCTCTCTCCAGTTCCACTAAATGAAGAGTTGGTCAATTTTTCTTGAAGGCAAGATTCACAGGTTGCATATGATTCATAATCAAATGGGTCTAAATATCCATCCTTTAACAACCTTTGAATTCTACCCTCATGGATATGACCTAGCCTATAATGCCATAGGTAAGCCTCGTTCACCTCATCTCTCTTTCTTTTAGACGTACTAACATTCATGACATCTAATACAAACAAACCATTGAACAATGTTCCTTTACTAATGATCTCATCATCCAAAATCAGTGAACAACCATTGTTCTAAAAAACAAACTTATATCCATTTTTAGTCAAACATGAAATGGAAATGATGTTTTTGATGATAGTAGGAACAAAGTAACATTTATCCAACACAAGTGCGGCTCCACGAGGTAGTAGTAGATTGACTTCGTCGACAGCAACAACAACAACTTTTGTGCCATTCCCCATTCTTAAGTCAACCTCACCCTTTGCCAATCTCCTACACTTTGTCAAAACCTGCAACGAATTGCAAATATGAGATGCACATGCGTATCTAATACCCATGCATTATCATAATTTTCTGAAAATGGAGATCAATCATGAATATACCTGAAGCTTCTCCAAGCTTCTGCTTTGCCTTTTCTGCAAGGTATTCCTTGCAGTTCCTCTTTCAATGCCCATCCTTGCCATAGTGGAAGCACTTTCCTTTGTCTTTGGTCGGGTCTTTCTTGGCAACCTTTGCCTTTGCTTTTGCCCTTCTTAAGGGTCTTCCGTGCCTTCCTCTTCTTGTTGATCTCATCAACATAGAGAACTGGCTTCTCCTTCTTAATGGAACCCTCAGCTTCCCTCAACATATTAAGGAGCTCAGGCAGGGTTGCCATTATCTTGTTCATATTGAAATTCATAATGAATTGTGAAAAGGAATCTGGAAGAGATTAAAGTATTAGATTCATACACATGTCATCCTCGAGGACAAGTCCTAGGCCTGTGAGCTTTTCGATCCACTCAATCATCTTTAGGACATGGTTCTGAATCGATGCCCCTTCTGTCATCCTCATCCTGAACAGACTCTTTGATATCTCGTATCTTTGAGTCAGCCCTTGCTCCTCAAACAAGGTGTGGAGATGCAGCATGATGGATTGAGCATCCATCTTTTCATGCTGTCTTTGCAGCTCGGGAGTCATAGAGGCTAACATATAACATTGACCAAGAACCGAGTCCTCCTTATACTTCTTATAGTGAGAAATAACTTCCTCACTAGTCCCTTCCACTGGCTCGGCCACAATCTCATCGAGGGCATACGCAATTTTCTTCGCTGTAAGAACAATTCTTAGGTTTCGAAGCCAATCAGTGTAGTTAGGACCAGTGAGACGATTGACATCTAATATGCTACGGAGTGGGTTTGCAAGCGACATTTTTCTGAAAAATAAAGATGTAGCAGAAATAAACAACATGTAGACTTTTGAATTTGGAGAAAATTAAGACATGAATTTTTATCTTAATTTTATCCCCCTATTTTCTCGCAAGACACATGACACCTTCTAGCATGTGAATTGGAAGTTTCCGACAAACTCCTAGTGGGGATCGGGATCCAATTTGGCATCTTGGCATGACCTCGAGGGACTTGACCAATCATACCAAGCCCAAATGGTAGACAACTCTTGTCAATCACAAATCTTGTGATTCCCATCATCATTTGGCCTCCAAATCACCATGGCCCAGAGGTACTCCGCCAACCATGATGTTTGGTTAAGTCAACACCATCATTACTAGATGAGTTTGATTCGGTGATATGCTCCCGAGGGACTCGGCCAAGCATACCCTGTCCTCAAGTCACCGGTAACATCTCCATGTCGTAGGCCAGATATCAAATCCCAATATAGGTGAGCCCGGAGTGACTCCGCCAACCCATTCTATATCAAGAAAACACGTTTGCCCTATAATGATGGAAGGCCACGTGAGTCAATCTTATTGCCACATGCTTGCCGACTTAATATATTAGTAACAGAGGGAGTTTTTATTTGAGTGGTCTCATAGCTAAATAATGTCCCACACATATATTTAGCATATACTTACATCGCATGCAAATATGTACCTAGTAGGTGCGGAAATCAATATAAATCATATATATAAATAGCCACACCAGATGATCATGGACCAAATTCTAGTGTGATCAAGCCTGAGCCAAAAGACTTGATCACTAAACCCTATGTGTGTACCCAACGCATCCCATGCATGGTGTTCATCCTCCTCTTCGTCATTAGCTCTGTCGGTAATTCTACGCTTCCGCTGTGCCTCCGAGAGTGATTTCAAATAATTACAATAATAACAAATGACTATAGGCACGGAGGCCCAAAAATGTACATTTAATCAATTAAGAAACCTTGATCATATCAAGGGGAATTACACCATTGGGAGAGGTAGAAATACACAACGATTTTAATGAGAAAGAGAAGGGGGCTCGCAGACCCCAATGAATCACTATCCACACATAGGTCCATGATTATCCGCCCACAATATACACATCACATGCATATATATAAGCTACTAGAAATTAATTAAACACTTTAACTAATAAAACTATTAGATTAACTCTTAATCTAATACATGGATTAACTCTTAATCGATCTGAATTGATCAAAATATCAAAACCCGAACATCATAGCCTAACCTTGGCTCTGATACCACTGTTGGAAATCGATTTGGGGCATCACATGCGTAGTGGAAGTAAAAACAAAAATCGATTTCCATCCATGTACTTGATCGGGCTATGATGTACGGTGCATGTAAACATACATACAAATAAGGCGTGAGACAATCTCACCTAGGGGAGATCGTATATGCCCTGAAGCTCAGAACTAGTCCTGATTGAAGGAGCTCTCGCGAGACTCCCTCTAGCAATATCCACATAGTGGATGATCGGCGATGACGATGACCCCTCCATCACCGGTGGTGCCACTCCTCCACGTCGTTCAACACCACACAACGGCCAACAGCAGCAAGTAGCGCAGCAACAACAAGAGGGCTCGGCCCTCCTAGTTCTCCTCTTGTCTAGGGAGAGCACAGGAGGGAGAGATGGGAAGGGGGATGAAGAAGGTGGTTTCTCCTCTTAAGCTCTAGCCCATGAACTTCAAAGAGAACCCCTTCTATTTATAGAGAGTCTAAAGGACACCTCATCAGGGACACCTCATCATGTCATGATGACAAGGGACACCTCGCAGAGACACCTCGTCCTATCATGATGACAAGAGGGACACCTTGTCATGTAATCATGATAAGGGACACCTCACAGGGACACCTCGTCATGTCATGATGACAAGAGGGACACCTCGCAGGGACACCTCGTCATGTAATCATGACAAAGGACACCTCACAAGGACACCTCGTCATGTCATGATGACAAGAGGGACACCTCATAGGGACACCTCGTCATATAATCATGATAATGGACACCTCATATGGACACCTCGTCATGTCATGATGACAAGGGACACCTCATAAGGACACCTCACAATGTCATGATGGCTAATGATGATGAGGTGTCCTCTTTCTAGAAAGGGTGAGGTGGCATGATCCTGGTATGCTCCCTTAATGAATCCTTGTCAAGGTTTATTGGGTCTTACCCAACAGGTCCATAATGGGTTAAATAAGGCTTATTGGATAACTTTTATCCAATCCTCTATTCATCACGTTATCCACCTTATGTGTGTGACCCTCTAGGCCGAATATCGGGCTGGCCTTGAGTTGCACCTGTCAGAACTTCTTATGACTTAATGAATTATTATCTCCATAAAAAGTCACTCAACTCATCGATTATGAACATACTAGGCCATTATGCCATAATCCCCAGACGATACGAGTGATCAAATCCATTGGACCTGTCTACCCACAGTTACCGTGTACCTGTAGTCCCTCATCCATCTGTTATCCCAGAGACCGTATATTAGGTGTGACGGCCCTCATTATACCGGTACGGTTATACCAACCCACGTCGGTATAACAAGTGCTGCCACAGTGGGACATTTACCCAAACGATACATACAGCTGAGATACACGCGAATATACAACAGAGTAGCAGAAGTAAAAGAGAACTATCTCCATTCATTCATCATCCACATTAAACATACATGCAGTTTACCATTTGCAAAAAGGAACCAAAGTTCACATAAATTAAATTACTGAAATGGAAATACATAATGTCCACATAATACATTTTTCTCATGATAATTCTAATACAATGTTCCAAGTACATACTAGGAAGTACACAATCACAAAGAACTCCAAAAACTAGCTAGTCTCCACGCTCGGAGTCCGTCTCTGCTGCCTCCTCCAAGGGTACTGTGTCACCAACTATACCTGTACGCCGAAGCAAGGAGTGAGTCCAGGGACTCAGCAAGCAACACTATTCATGATATACACGTACAAATCCTAGTGGTTTCTACATGCACATTACAATTAGCAACACATAGCATGCTAGTCAATTCGAGTTTTCAACCTATCATGAAAGTTCTACAATTTTATACATAACTCATGCTTTCAGATTTTTAAAATAAAATCCACCTATCACATGGTCTCTATTCAATTTACTCATGAACTTTAATCTTTTACAGAATCAAACATGAGAGCTATCAATATGGACAATTTACATGCATGAAAAGGGAAACACAATTTGCATGGATTCCACATATTCTTAAGTGCATACATAACTTTTTCACATGCTTTAGGTTGCTGATTTCACATGGTTCAATGACTATAAATCTACACATGAGAGCTACAACGTTGCTTAAAACCTCACATATGAACAATCCATCATGCCATTTTGCACACATATTCACTTGTTGTCCCTACCATGGATTCTAAACACTTTGTACACATAAACATGAGAATAATAACATGCATTTTCTGAATTCACATGGTTTCAGATTTAGTCTCTCATGGTTTCAATAACACATTTACACATCGAGAATTTCACATTTTCTTTTACACAAATTTCCTCTTTTCACTTGGTTACACTTTACACATACACATTCACATGTCACTTACACATTTACACATGGTCACATACACATTTCACATTACACTTTACACATATTTAGGTGCCGTGACACATAGTCCAAACCACCAAAGAAGGACACAAACACATCACATCACATAGACGCCATCTAGGCAATACAATGGCGACTCTTGGACTGCGCAGACCGGGAGAACAAGTCTCCACCCTAACCAGTGGTACTTGTCCACCTCCAGGATTTCCCCCTAATGCCCTTAGGGTCACTTAACACAATGAACCTTCTCAGGGGGACTTTTCCCTGATACGGCTCCACTGCCTTCTCGGAAGCAGTATCACATTGGCACAATTACACTTTTACACATTTACCGTTTTACACATGGTTCTTACACTTTACACTTTTCATCACATTCACTTTCTCACTCACATAAATCCTCTATTTTTCCTAACATGGTACTACAGAATTTCAAGGTTTAACACACAGTAAACACACTAATCATGCTGGGTTTAAACAAAATCTAATCACATTTCGATCATATGTACGAATTATTCACATTTCACATGAAAACACATAACTTTTTATTTACGGGTCCAAATGACCTGAAATTTTTACCACATGCTGTTTTCGGGTTCATAATCATACTCCCAAATTTTCAGATTTTTCTGAGCTACATAGAATTTACAGAAAATAAAACGCCTAATTAGCATGCTATTAACAACTTAAGTTAACATGGGTCTAACACATCTTGTAATTTAGCCACTTGCTGGTTTGTACAGAGACTACTAATATATGTGATTTTAGAATACCACATTACCCTAATTCATACATCTATCGATCAATTATCACAAACCATTTTCGCATGTTTTCATTTTACCGAACCGAGCTTATTTACAAATTTCACAAGCATGGATAAATTACTAAAATTTGCAAACGCATATGCTGACCCACTATTCTTCATGATCAAACCGAAACTAAGGCATTCACACTAATCTAAATCATGAATCATGGATTTTGCAAAATTGTCTACAAGTCATGCTCACAAGTTTACAAGATATCATTATCCACATTCACCATCACATCCCACATTCATTCACACACCACAACTAACCATATACATAGAGTATAAGCTTTACCATATATCCTCATCGCATAAAACATACCGAAATTACTGCATAAGTGGGACAGAACAGCTCACTGTTCTGTCCAGAAGAACTAGGCGGCGGTCTCTGGCCGCTGACTCAAGGTCAGCGGCATGGTCGATGGACGCCAAGCATAAACTGGACGTCCAGGGACCTTGCCGTCTAACCAGGTCTGTGCAGAAAACACAGACCCGAGCTCTGAAACTTGGGTGAATTGGAGGGTCTAGGACTCGAGGAAAAATCCTAAAAATCAAAAACCACCTAGACTCATACGGGGACACCATAGATAGGTCACTTGCCTTTCAAAAATTCTTCTAAGGGATTTAAAGGCTTGGTGAAGACCTCCTTGGGCAGTCCCAAGAAGTTGCAGAACCTCCCTCTAGATCGCCTTCCTCCGGGCTCCTGGGTGATCTCCACGCCGAGGGGATGATGGGGATGCCTTCTCCTTTGCTCCAGCTTCCTCCTTGTCGCAGTAGATCTCCAAACCAAGCTCCAAGGGGTCGGATTTGGGGGTTCTAAAATGGGGTTTTTCTCACAGCTCACCTAGGGTTTTTCTCTCCTCTATTTCTCCTCTTGCAAGGTGAAATGAGAAGTGGGAGAGGCCAAATCCGGGTTCAGACCTAATGAGAGCCCCTCACCCACTCACCATACCGATTAGACAGCCTTAGAGCCGTTGGGGGACATCCCCCCAATGGAGGCCATGCCTTGCTCCCGGATTTTCTGGCTCTGCAACGCATGCAGGTCAGAGAAGTTGGCGTCCAGATCGCTGGACGCCGGAGTTAGTGTTGGCGTCCATGTCTGGACGCTGACACTGGCTCAACGGCCTGGGCTTGACGCCAAGGTGGCCTTCGGCCAGAACCCTAATTTATGCAGAAAACCATGCATACCGGCATATATACATGCAATATGTATATGGTATTATATCCACACTATCATCATGCAATATATACATTATTTATACTTAATATAAACACATGCACACGTAATTATACTAATTAATACGTACGTAAATATGTACATACATACACAAGCATAAACATACACACATAATTGCAAATAATGCGACGGAAATTAGAGGGCCTTACACCCTCTCCCCCTTAAAGAAACTTCGTCCTCGAAGTTAGAACGACACTACTCAAACAAAAGGGGATACTTCTTCTTCATCGCATCCTCAAGCTCCCACGTAGCCTCCTCACGTGAGAAGTTCCGCCATAGAACTTTCACCGACGCGATACTCTTGTTCCGGAGATGCTGAACCTTCCGGTCAAGAATGGCTACTGGTTGCTCGACATACGAAAGATCTGGCTGGATCTCCACTGGCTCATGACTAATCACATGAGACGGATCTCGGACATACTTCCTGAGCATAGATACGTGGAATACAGGGTGAACGCTAGCCAAAGCTGGGGGTAATGCTAGCTCGTACGCCACGTTGCCCAAACGTCTGAGAATCTCATATGGGCCAATGAACCTAGGGCTTAGCTTGCTATGCCTGCCAAATCTGACAACTCCACGAGTAGGCGATATCTTCAAGAAGACATGATCGCCAACCTCGAACTCCAAATCCTTTCTCCTGTTGTCGGCATAACTCTTCTGCCTATCCTGTGCCGCAACAAGCCTTTTCCTGATAAGCTGAATCTTATCCGAAGTTTCCTGAACTAACTCCGGTCCGATCAACTGCCTATCACCAGTCTCCTCCCAACATAAAGGAGATCTGCAGGGCCTACCATACAACGCCTCGAATGGAGCCATACCAATACTAGCATGAAAGCTGTTGTTGTATGCGAACTCCACAAGAGGTAAATGACGCTCCCAATCATCCTTCCAATCCAGAACACACGCTCTCAACATATCCTCGAGCGTCTGGATAGTCCTCTCGGACTGTCCATCGGTCTGGGGATGAAACGCCGAACTGAGCTTAAGCTCCGAACCTAACGCATCCTGAAGACCCTTCCACAATCTCGAAGTAAATCTCGGATCTCGATCCGAAATGATCGACTTCGGCACACCATGCAACTAATGATACCGCTAACATACAATCTAGCTAAACTCTCTACTGACTGCTTCTTCTTCATAGGCAAGAAATGAGCAGTCTTCGAGAATCTATCTACAACTACCCAAATCGAGTCATTGCCCCTTCTAGATCGAGGCAAACCCGATACGAAATCCATAGTGACAGCTTCCCACTTCCATACGGGGATATCCATCCTCTGCATAAGGCCGGATGGTCGCTGCCGCTCGGCTTTCACCTGCTGACATACTAGACATCTAGACACATAATCCGCAACATCCTTCTTCATGCCGGACCACCAAAATGATCTCTTCAGGTCTTGATACATCTTAGTGTTACCCGGATGAATAGAGAATCGCGATCTATGAGCCTCCGCTAACACATGCTCACGGACATCTACCACATCGGGGACACAAACACGGTGCTGAAATCTAATCACACCGTCCTCATCACGAGCAATGCCCGCCTTACCCACTAACTCTAACAATCTAGGATCGGCTTTCTGCTGCTCAATCACCTCATCCAAGACTGAGGATCTAAGGGATAGCTGAGCTACAAAAGCCTGACACAACGATGGCTCTAACTCGGTCATAGAGCACGCTGCATCCTCCAACATCTTCCAATCCTGCTGGAGCGAAGACCTCTTTCTACTAAGAGCATCCGCTACGACGTTCGCCTTTCCAGGATGATACTGAAGGTCGAAGTCATAGTCCTTCAAGAACTCAATCCATCTCCTCTGCCTCAGGTTTAATTCCTTTTGGGAGAAAAGATACTTCAAGCTCTTGTGGTCGGTAAACACCTCAAATCTGACACCATAAAGATAGTGCCTCCAGATCTTTAGTGCATGAACCACAGCTGCGAGCTCTAAATCATGAGTCGGATAGTTCCTCTCATGCTCCTTCAACTGACGAGAAGCATAAGCCACTACCCTCTCTTGCTGCATGAGCACACAGCCTAAACCAATCTGAGATGCATCCGTATAAATGGCAAAACCTTCTAGACCACTAGGCAATACCAATACCGGAGCAGAAGTAAGCTTAGCCTTCAATAGCTGAAAGCTACGCTCACATGCCTCAGACCATACGAACTTCTCACCCTTCCTGGTCAGCTTTGTCAAAGGGGCGGCGATGGATGAGAAACCCTCAATGAATCGCCGATAATAACCAGCTAACCCAATAAAACTACGAATCTCCGAAGGGGTCCTGGGAATCTCCCAATCCATAACTGCCTGGACTTTTGCTGGATCAACTGCTACACCAGCGCTGGAGATAACATGCCCGAGAAAATGAACCTCGCGCAACCAGAACTCGCACTTGCTGAACTTCGCATACAGCTTGTGCTCACGGAGAACCTCTAAGACTAACCTCAAATGCTGACGATGTGTGGCCTCATCCGGAGAATAGACCAACACGTCATCAATAAACACAACAACAAAGCTATCTAGATACGGACTAAACACCCGGTTCATGAGATCCATGAACGCTGCAGGGGCGTTGGTCAATCCGAAAGGAAGAACCAAAAACTCATAATGTCCATAACGGGTTCTAAATGCCGTCTTGGACACATCCTCACTCCTAATCCTCAACTGATGATAACCAGATCGCAAGTCAATCTTGGAAAAGACTGATGCCTCTCGCAACTGGTCAAACAGATCATCAATCCGAGGTAAGGGATACCTGTTCTTCACAGTCACCTGGTTTAGCTTCTATAATCAATGCACAACCGAAGTGACCCGTCTTTCTTCTTGACGAATAATACAGGTGCGCCCCAAGGGGAAACGCTAGGGCGAATGAATCCCTTATCGAGCAATTCTTGCAATTGCTTCCTCAACTCGGCTAACTCTGCAGGGGCCATCCGATATGGGGCCTTCGAGATAGGAGAGGTGCCTGGAAGCAACTCTATAGTGAACTCTATCTCCCTATCCGGTGGCAATCCAGACAAGTCATCGGGAAAGACATCTGGAAAGTCCTGCACCACATCGATCTCTGCAAGAGTCAGTGACGAACCAGCATCGGGTACTAGCATAACGCTGGCAAGAAATGCGTCACAACCCTTGTTCACCATGCGCATCGCCTTCATGGCAGAGATAACTAACTTTCCCGCTAAGTTCTTTGGCAAGGGATGAGAGAACTCATCCTCACCAGGAATGCGGAAAACAATCTTCTTCCTACGACAATCCACTAACGCATAGTGCTCCTCTAGCCAATCCAGACCAAGGATACAATCATAATCCTTCATCTTTAGCAAGAAGA
The DNA here is from genome assembly GCA_014218235.1 of Colocasia esculenta. Classification (NCBI taxonomy): domain Eukaryota; kingdom Viridiplantae; phylum Streptophyta; class Magnoliopsida; order Alismatales; family Araceae; genus Colocasia; species Colocasia esculenta. Next base: position 92,449,178 of record CM024760.1, read on the forward strand.
AACACCCATCTAGGAATCTATCCTCAATGCACACAGGTAACGACGGAATGCACTTCCTAGTCGATACCGTACCCGCAGGGGTGTGCACAGACAAAGGGACCTCTAACTCCTCAGACTCTATGCCTGACTCTAGGGCTAACTGCCTAGCGAACCGCTCGGAAATGAACGAGTGAGTAGCACCCGTATCAAACAAAACCCGAGCGTGCACACCGAAAAGTAAAACTGTACCTTCGGTGACATGCTCCGCCTGCTCGGCGTCCTCACGAGCTAACGCAAACACTCGAGCTGGGGCTCGAGGCCTTCCTGGTCGTCCTGTAGCTGGCGCGGCTGCCGCTACTGCTGGTACTGGCGCTCCTCGCTGAGCTTCCTGCTGAAGTCTTGGGCAATCCTTGATCTTGTGGTCGCTGCTCCCACACTTTAAGCATCTACCCGCTACTAACCAGCACTCGGAACCTCCATGGGTCTTCCCACAATGGGGACACTCTCTCTTCGCACCGGGGGAACGTACAGAGGGTACCTGAGAGTTGCTGACTGCCATTTGTTTCTGCGGTGTCTGGTACACCGTTTTCCTCTTATCTTGCCGCTGGAAAGTCGCTGCCGGCCTCTTCTGCGAAGCCTTCTTCTCCTCCAGATACTGCTCCATTTCTCCCTCCTGTCTGCAGGCTGCGCTGAGGGCCTCGTCTAGCGTGCGGTGGTCGAACGCCACGAGCCTCGTCCTCAGTGATGGTTTGAGACCCATCACGAACTTCTTGGTCTTCCTGCGCTCATCCTCTACTATATGCGGTGCATATTTAGAAAGTTCAGAAAACCTTGCCTCGTATTCCAGGACGGTCATTGATCCTTGCGTCAGGGAAAGGAATTCTTGCTCCATCTTGTCCTGGATATGCTCTGGGACGAACTTGGCTCGGAAGAGCCTCACGAACGCGTCCCATGCCACATCTACTGCTCCGTCCTCGAAGCGCGTACGCAGTAGGGAGGACCACCATACATCAGCTCTCTCCTGCAATACACCTTCATAAGCACTAACCAACAATTTCTAACTTGACAAACAACATACAAGCATAACCAAAACATACCTGTAGCATGTAGGTGGCTAAGGTCACCTTGTCCTCATCAGGACACCTGATAGCTCGGAAGATTTTCTCCGTCTCCCTCATCCAGCTTTCTGCCAATAGCGGATCACTCTCCCCCTTAAAAGAGGGTGGGGTCATCCTCTTGAATCGCTCCATGATGGAAGGTCCACCATGGTCCTGAGCTGGGGCCTGAGCCTGCTACATTAAACAATAACAATATACAATAAACACAATATCATGCAATTTAAATAGCAAACTACTAGGTTGTTTTATTATTCTACCTGGGCCTCCAACTGGGCCTGGAGTGCTGCCTGGGTGTGGGCCTGCGTCTGCATGGCTTGCACCAGACCTTGCATGAATACTCCATAGTCCACTGGCGGTGGTGGGGGAAGCACAGGGCCCTGTGGGGCCGGGGCCTGCTGCTCCGCCCGCTCCTCACGCCTCGGCTCGTCGTCGCGAGCTGGCGCACCTCCACGTCGTCCACGGGAAGCCATGGCTGTAATAAAATTTCAGCCACCAATTAGAGCTAGGTTACTAAGTTTTCTAACCATTTTCTTATCTATCTTTCACTTCTATTAGTGTTTTCACATGTGGACATACTTAGCATGCAATGGGGATGATGACTTAGTATATTCATGTGCAATCTCAACCGGTCGCTCTGATACCAATCTCTGTGACGGCCCTCATTATACCGGTACGGTTATACCAACCCACGTCGGTATAACAAGTGCTGCCACAGTGGGACATTTACCCAACGATACAAACAGCTGAGATACACGCGAATATACAACAGAGTAGCGGAAGTAAAAGAGAACTATCTCCATTCATTCATCATCCACATTAAACATACATGCAGTTTACATTTGCAAAAAGGAACCAAAGTTCACATAAATTAAATTACTGAAATGGAAATACATAATGTCCACATAATACATTTTTCTCATGATAATTCTAATACAATGTTCCAAGTACATACTAGGAAGTACACAATCACAAAGAACTCCAAAAACTAGCTAGTCTCCACGCTCGGAGTCCGTCTCTGCTGCCTCCTCCAAGGGTACTGTGTCACCAACTATACCTGTACGCCGAAGCAAGGAGTGAGTCCAGGGACTCAGCAAGCAACACTATTCATGATATACACGTACAAATCCTAGTGGTTTCTACATGCACATTACAATTAGCAACACATAGCATGCTAGTCAATTCGAGTTTTCAACCTATCATGAAAGTTCTACAATTTTATACATAACTCATGCTTTCAGATTTTTAAAATAAAATCCACCTATCACATGGTCTCTATTCAATTTACTCATGAACTATAATCTTTTACAGAATCAAACATGAGAGCTATCAATATGGACAATTTACATGCATAGAAAGGGAAACACAATTTGCATGGATTCCACATATTCTTAAGTGCATACATAACTTTTTCACATGCTTTAGGTTGCTGATTTCACATGGTTCAATGACTATGAATCTACACATGAGAGCTACAACGTTGCTTAAAAGATCACATATGAACAATCCATCATGCCATTTTGCACACATATTCATTTGTTGTCCCTACCATGGATTCTAAACACTTTGTACACATAACATGAGAATAATAACATGCATTTTCTGAATTCACATGGTTTCAGATTTAGTCTCACATGGTTTCAATAACACATTTACACATCGAGAATTTCACATTTTCTTTTACACAAATTTCCTCTTTTCACGTGGTTACACTTTACACATACACATTCACATGTCACTTACACATTTACACATGGTCACATACACATTTCACATTACACTTTACACATATTTAGGTGCCGTGACACATAGTCCAAACCACCAAAGAAGGACACAAACACATCACATCACATAGACGCCATCTAGGCAATACAATGGCGACTCTTGGACTGCGCAGACCGGGAGAACAAGTCTCCACCCTAACCAGTGGTACTTGTCCACCTCCAGGATTTCCCCCTAATGCCCTTAGGGTCACTTAACACAATGAACCTTCTCAGGGGGACTTTTCCCTGATACGGCTCCACTGCCTTCTCGGAAGCAGTATCACATTGGCACAATTACACTTTTACACATTTACCGTTTTACACATGGTTTTACACTTTACACTTTTCATCACATTCACTTTCTCACTCACATAAATCCTCTGTTTTTCCTAACATGTACTACAGAATTTCAAGGTTTAACACACAGTAAACACACTAATCATGCTGGGTTTAAACAAAATCTAATCACATTTCGATCATATGTACGAATTATTCACATTTCACATGAAAACACATAACTTTTTATTTACGGGTCCAAATGACCTAAATTTTTACCACATGCTGTTTTCGGGTTCATAATCATACTCCCAAATTTTCAGATTTTTCTGAGCTACATAGAATTTACAGAAAATAAAACGCCTAATTAGCATGCTATTAACAACTTAAGTTAACATGGGTCTAACACATCTTGTAATTTAGCCACTTGCTGTTTGTACAGAGACTACTAATATATGTATGATTTTAGAATACCACATTACCCTAATTCATACATCTATCGATCAATTATCACAAACCATTTTCGCATGTTTTCATTTTACCGAACCGAGCTTATTTACAAATTTCACAAGCATGGATAAATTACTAAAATTTGCAAACGCATATGCTGACCCACTATTCTTCATGATCAAACCGAAACTAAGGCATTCACACTAATCTAAATCATGAATCATGGATTTTGCAAAATTGTCTACAAGTCATGCTCACAAGTTTACAAGATATCATTATTCCACATTCACCATCACATCCCACATTCATTCACACACCACAACTAACCATATACATAGAGTATAAGCTTTACCATATATCCTCATCGCATAAAACATACCGAAATTACTGCATAAGTGGGACAGAACAGCTCACTGTTCTGTCCAGAAGAACTAGGCGGCGGTCTCTGGCCGCTGACTCAAGGTCAGCGGCATGGTCGATGGACGCCAAGCATAAACTGGACGTCCAGGGACCTTGCCGTCTAACCAGGTCTGTGCAGAAAACACAGACCCGAGCTCTGAAACTTGGGTGAATTGGAGGGTCTAGGACTCGAGGAAAAATCCTTAAAAATCATAAAAACCACCTAGACTCATACGGGGACACCATAGATAGGTCACTTGCCTTTCAAAAATTCTTCTAAGGGATTTAAAGGCTTGGTGAAGACCTCCTTGGGCAGTCCCAAGAAGTTGCAGAACCTCCCTCTAGATCGCCTTCCTCCGGGCTCCTGGGTGATCTCCACGCCGAGGGGATGATGGGGATGCCTTCTCCTTTGCTCCAGCTTCCTCCTTGTCGCAGTAGATCTCCAAACCAAGCTCCAAGGGGTCGGATTTGGGGGTTCTAAAATGGGGTTTTTCTCACAGCTCACCTAGGGTTTTTCTCTCCTCTATTTCTCCTCTTGCAAGGTGAAATGAGAAGTGGGAGAGGCCAAATCCGGGTTCAGACCTAATGAGAGCCCCTCACCCACTCACCATACCGATTAGACAGCCTTAGAGCCGTTGGGGGACATCCCCCCAATGGAGGCCATGCCTTGCTCCCGGATTTTCTGGCTCTGCAACGCATGCAGGTCAGAGAAGTTGGCGTCCAGATCGCTGGACGCCGGAGCTAGTGTTGGCGTCCATGTCTGGACGTTAACACTGGCTCAACGGCCTGGGCTTGACGCCAAGGTGGCCTTCGGCCAGAACCCTAATTTATGCAGAAAACCATGCTTACTGGACATATATACATGCAACATGTATATGGTATTATATCCACACTATCATCATACAATATATACATTATTTATACTTAATATAAACACATGCACACGTAATTATACTAATTAATACGTACGTAAATATGTACATACATACACAAGCATAAACATACACACATAATTGTAAATAATGCGACGGAAATTAGAGGGCCTAACATTAGGCATGGTGTTGTCAGGCCTATACGGAATCTGTTAAAGTCAAACTCTTATCATATTCTTCTGGAGAACTCCTTCTCTCTAAAATCCGATTGACCCTGGCCAGGGATTTGCCTGAGCAAGACAATATGGGATATTCCTCTCACGATACCGAGAGTGGATGATCCTCTATTGACACATAATTGCCTTCGTAAGGTTGGCTACCATTCCCAATGACTGGCTATACTAGACATGGATCATCCAGACCTAGAAATCCAGTATCAAAGAATGGAGTACTCAAACAAGACATCTTTGGTGTCTCAAGTCTAAGGACCAGTTACACAACTGAGACTACAGAATCTCTATCTGACAATCAGGTATCATTAACCATACAACATTCCGAGAATGGATCATTCAGTGAAACATTCTCCAATAAGCACCTGTACCATATCCCTAGTGTCTCCACCCAAGCAGATATGAGACCAGCTGCTTCCATCACATGAACATGTATATGGCACACCGGTCTTTTCGGTCATCTCAATGTTCTTCTTGAGTAACCTATGACTAGGAATATTTAGGATCTGTGTTTAAAGAGGATCGGCCTCATTATCATGATCTCATCATGATCCAATTCCCATTGTACCGACCTATGGACATCACAGTATACATATGCATGGAATATACAGTGAGAAAATACCATTATAATATTACCAAAAGAGATTGTACATAATTACAAGTGCCATCACTCACGTGAATTGGCTTGCAGGGCACCTATAACTAGCATGTGGTACATGTGAATTGGGTTTATGGTACCCAACTAGCCATCATACTGATTTAATTTCATATTCTGATGCTGACTATACTGGTTGTAAACTTGATAGAAAGAGTACTAGTGATTATTGTCAATTCTTGGGAAATTGCATGGTAACATGGGCATCCAAAAAGCAACACTCAGTTGCACTCTCTACTACAGAAGTAGAATATGTTGCTGCAGGGAGCTGTGTAGCTCAAGTGTTGTGGATCAAAAGTCAATTACTTGACTACAACATTGATGTTAGATGTTAATCTATTATGTGTGACAATACTAGTGCTATTAATCTCTCCAAAAACTCAATTCAACATTCTAGAACAAAACACATTGAAATCAGACATCATTTTTGTAGCAACTCCGATTTTTAAAATCTTAAATAAAATGAAAATTTAATTAAATAAATGTGATAAATAGAATTAAATTAGAATAAAGGAGGATTAAATTGAAATAAAGGGCAATTACATCAAAGCCCATTAAGTTAAATTAAAAGATGGGTTATATTAATGGTCCAAACATAAAAGAATGGGCCCAATTGTGAAGATCCCATCTTTGGATGAGAGATATTTTAGCCTAATTTCGGAGCTAATTAATTAATAAATTAAATAAGTGTGAGATAATGACTGAATGGGTTATAATTATCTTAAAAAGGAGTCCTCATCCCATCCTAACCCATTACCCACGAGATTAGACCTCTTATCTAGCCTATTTAGTAGATAAATGCTAGGATTTAGGTTGATAATTATGGAATTTCAGAGTTTGAAGAGAAGAGGAGAGTTTTAAGGTTATAGGACTCTTTAAGCATACAAAACACCCCTAATTCGTTCCTACCAACCCATAGAACGTTGCTGGAGCCTTGGAGGATGAAGAGAGGAGCTGTGGATGAGAGGAGCAAGGAGAAGGTGGTTGGAGAAGAAGGGATTTCATCGTCTCTTTCGTCATAAACCCTAGGTTTTCTTTACAGCACAAAAAGGTAGGCAATCTCTCAAGCACAAATCGATTAACTTCGGTCATAGGTAGCCCATACATCCATCTTTGAAAGCCCCATGATTTTCCTAATTTTCGTTGCTCTGTTAGAGAGTATTAAATACTCTAATCTCTATCATCATCATGTACCCGAACCATCTTGTTTGACTTCAATCCATGTATATACTCGATTACATGCCTTGCAAATTTTATCATAAATACTGCATGATGTTAGCTTTCGAATGATCCTATTTTCCCTAATTTTCATCATGCATCCTGTGCTAATTAAATCATTTTCCATGACTATGCATGTTTTAGGTCACTGAAATGTAACCTAATTAAAGCATGCCCAATACTTGTCTATTTTCTAATTACTCATGCCAGTTGATACATCTACGTGTCTACTTGCATTCAAAACTAGTTTCATGATTTTTGGATGTTTCTATGATTTTATATTGATTTTTGAACAGCCCTATGTCATGCCATGGAGGGTTGGACCAAACCCTAAAAAGGGCTGAACCCCTTTTCTGGGCTCGGACCACCTTCTGAAATCTCGATGGCCCGACTCGTCGCGATCTCAGAAGGATCGCGACAGGCCTGACCATCGCGTCTTGAACGCGACGGTCCGACCCGTCACGATTCTCACCCGATCGGTCCGGTTCAGTTGTCGCGACCTAAAACACGACGGGTACCCCTGTCACGATTTCAGTAAAGTGGCCAGAAACCCTTATTACTCATATACCCCTATTAATTATGCCATATAATCCCTGTTTAACCCTAATTAAACACTGTTATGAACAGTAACGACATGTTAAGCAATATTGGGTATTATTCTCATGATTTTATTTAATTTACAAGCTATGTGCACAACTATTCATGCTCTCATGATTTAATTACACTTGCACACACTTAACATAAATGTTTGCCATGAGACCTTATTAAATTACCCAATAATGTATCTGGTAATTAAGTATAATTATTCACTTAATTTCCCAAATTATTTAAATGATACTTGTCTTCGTTTTATTCATGTGAATTGTACACCGTTATCGCGTCCCTCTGCCATCGAGCACTCGAGGCAAGACGGACAACGTTTCGTTACACACTTTTTCTTAGCATGGACCACCTCTCCGTTGGGAATACTCCTAACAGGATCAAGGACTCCTTGTCAAGGCCTCCATAAGTCTTCTTGGCTTTGGCGTACGTCCATTGCCGACGAGCTGGTTGTACCCTTAAAACCCTTTACACCCTAGGGATCAACACGATCTATCGGCCTTAGCGTGTTCACTCTTACCTTGCGATCACACAGGACCTCTGGTCTGTGCTATGGCACGACTAGTGGGCGGTTGTGACTTCTACCAGACTGCCAGCACATGACCTAGTGCTGTGCAACTGATACTATCGCGTGTTTATCATTATTTTATGAATATGTTCCTACTCTCATCTACTATATCATCTGTTCACTTTCTCTCTCCACTCTCGTCTATTTCATCTACTACTCTCATCTATTCTTGGTACTCTATTTGGCCATCCATATGATTGTTTATGACAAGAAACATGACTTATGCCACGCAATAGGGCCCGATCTGGTCCTGGGAGGAGCGCCCGAAAAGTGCTATTTGCCCATGGGAGTTAAAATGATCAGGATGTTGGCATACATCTAGTGCTATTATACTATTAAGATTTAATCTATGACAATCAATCCGTACAATCAGTTCAAGTGCAATCGTTACAAGTGCTATCGTTACTAGTGCACCGTTGTGCAACTTTACGTGCTATATCGTTACATGGCCAATCCATTATCATATTTGTTGTGCTATTTTCCGTATACAAGTGCTATCATTCTCTTGATATCATTACCTGCTCTACATGACTGTACTCTCTAGTTATCCTGCCTTTAAGACATTAATCACTTAAAGCATACCTGTTTACACGAGATATTAAGACCTACTGGGCATTTATTGCTCATCCTGTGCTATTATTTCATGTGTTTCAGGTGAGTCTGATGGGGATTACCACACTCACGAGGAAGGGAATGAGGATGATGCTCAGGAGTGACCTGTTTCGACAACCACTGCTTATTAGTTAGTTACTTAGTCATAAGTTAGTCATTATGTAATAGTTTAGCTTTGAATAAAGTACTCCGGGTCCTAGTTTTGGCTCTGAATAGTGAATGTAATAGTGTTTGAGGAATTATTAATGAAGTTGGATTATATATGGATTTATTCCAATTGTGCAATGGTTTGATGTCTAATTATCGCTCTGTACTATTTAAATAACTGTAATTCCGCTCCGATATTCCCTGTCGGGGCGTTACAATTTTCTTAGGGATGAAGTTGCTAACAAGAACATTGAACTGGAATTCATTCCTACTGAAAAACAAATTTCTGACATTTTTAAAAAACTATTGGTTGAAGATAGATTCACATCCTTAAGAAGAGAACTTGAAATTTGTCATATGCAATAAAAACTGAAATCAATTGAGACTCTTATGCAAAGATCAAATTAGTATATCAAATGGTGAACTGTGGAAAGAAAGTCAGGCTTGTCTGGAAACTATCATTATGTGTGAGGAATAACCTCCGCCAAGTACCAATGATCTTCCTTCTGTAAGAGTCATTAATTTTAAAAAATAAAACAAAATAAAAAAAAAGTTTTGGTTGTGTTTGGAACATGATTGTTTGTCTCATATCTTTTATGATGATTTTTGCTTGAATGCTTGCTGAAATTGAGTGCTATGATTGCTTGTGTATGATTTGAATGTCATCTGTTTCATCAATGCACATTTAGGGGGGAGCATTATTTTCTGAGAAGATAAATTGAGTTTGAAAAGGAGACTACAGTGATATCAGATTTGCACATGAAATATTTGAGAACAAGTTGCTATGGTTGATCAGATTTGATGGGGCAATGTCAGTATCAGCTATACTTCAGGTCGACACACAATCAGTGTTGTGTCGACACCAGATCATTGTTTCTCAGATGTGAACAATCATTTTCACAAGTTCTGTGTCAACACATATCCATTTCTATGTCGACACATCTCTTCAATGCCATTCTCATTTTTTTTAATCTGATTCAAATTCATTTCATTTAACTTTCTTGTGAACTCCATGTTGAAGAAGGACACTCTTTATTTTGATGAAAATTGATCAATTCAATAATTCAGGGGGAGCTAAAGACTTCACTGATTCTTCTCTCATCAAACCAAAACCACTTTAGTGCTTTGATGAATATGTAATTCATAACCTGATCATTATCTCTTCTGAACACAACCAGGAATACAATCTTAATAGTCCTAACATATTCTTCAAGCCAACATTCTTTTATTATCTGAAATCTTGAAGTAATTTGATTTCTTTGGCTGAAAAGTGTTCAATTTAGTATTGTCTTTACACATTTCTTTTGAGTTTGATAGAAGGTTAAAGTTGTGTCCAATTCTTGATGATTTATTAAAATCAATTTTTCTGGCAGAGCAATGACATGAATACTGAGAAACTGCACACCACAAAAAGTGATGAGCCATGTATGTCATGAAGTGTCATGCTATCTCTGTTATAAGAGGTTTAATCAAAATTTTCAAGATCAATGTTAACTGAGTAACTGGAAATATTGGCATCTGATAAACGTATATTTCCATGTCAAAAGATTTTCATTAACCCCTTGAGGCAGAATAATTAGTAGATCTTAAGTAACCAGGGACTCTGGTGTGTGAAAAACATGTGTACTTGAGTGAACAAGATTTACTATATTTGAATGCTCATTGCCTCTAATTCAAAGAAAAATCAATCAAACAAAATGGACAACTTCTTGCTTAATTTCAGATCTTTTAAGAGTGTTTAACTTCAATACTAATTGCATTTATCTTAGAGCAATCACCTTACTTTTGTTTAGTAAGGTTTAAAAGAATGATTTGTACCAAAAAGAATATTTTAATTCAATTAAGTTGTAATCAAAGTTCTTCAGAATCATTTAATGGTCAAATTTTGTATGATATTCCTCAAACCAGTAAAATTGCAGAGGAATGATGATGAGAATTTGAATGTGAAATCTTTAACATGTTAAAAATCCTTGAATAATTGATTTTAGGTCCTTTTTTATCTTAATAAAGATTTTCTTTCTCATCATTTCCCAAAATTCTGCATTTCTTATCATCTCAGGTCGACACACATCTATCTTGTGTCGACTCAAGCTGAACTCAGGTCGACACATGTCTTCTTCTTTGTCGACACAACATCATCTCAGGTCGACACACATCTTTTTTGTGTCGACACAACTACACCCAGGCAGCGGTTCAGGTTTGGGGTAAATGGACGTGCGGTTCATTTTATCTCCTTTATTTTTGTGTCAATCCTCTCTTTAAATGCATTGAAACCTAGGTCGACCCTACCCTTTGGTTTCCCAAACTTTCAAACTTCCCTCTTCTCCCACAACCTTGGACGGAACCGATCCTCTGCTTTCTCCCAGGGCTCTTCATCCTTCCTCCAGGCTTCTCCATACTTCTTCATCTCTGGAATCAATGGCACCCAAGCAGACTCCCAGGCGTGGAGCCAAGGCAAAGGCGGCTGCAAAGGGTGTGGTCATAGAAGAACCACCAGTGGAGAGAAGGAGCAAGTTCCGCCATGATCCTTCCAAGAGGAAATCCGACTCCATCCCTTCTGGTACACCTTCCAAGCGGGGCAGGTCAACACCACAGAGGAATGGCAAGTCTCCAATGCCATCTCGATACCCTAAGAGGAAGATTTTGCAAGACTCAGATTCTTCTGATGAGGATGGTTCATCATCTTTTGCCGGTACATCTTCCTCAAACACATCTCAGACTCCGATAGCAACACCCTCCAAGTCCTTTTTATCTAAAGGAAGATCATTCTTGAAACCTAGGGCTGTTGATCTTTCTGATAAAGATCTTATAGATGCTTTTCCTAAATTTGTGCCTTTCTTTGAATTTCAAGGCTAGCTTAAGTTTGTTTCTGAGTTTAGAACTTTTTATCCACAGCTAGTGCAAGAGTTTTATTTAAATATTGTGGATACTACAGAAGGGTTTAAGTCAGAGGTCAAGGGTGTTAAAATCCTTCTTACTCCAGATTTGGCTTCTCAGTTGTTTCACATACCTGACTCGGGTGAGGATTATTGCTCATATCAGTTTGATCTTCATGAGGCATATACACTTCTTACAGGCCTCCCTCATGATAAGAAAAACTCCAAACAAACTAATGTCACTAGTTTCAATACCAACACTTTCCCTCCACTACTCAGATTGGTGCATCATGTTTTTACCACCATTATTACTCCTCAAGGTGGTGGTAGAAATAGGCTTACTTATATTCAAAGGTTTGTCTTGTACTGCATGAAGAAGAACATCAAAGTTAACCTGATTGACATCATGTCTCAAATCATCCTTGAGATAATTAAGAAAGAACTTCACATGTCTCTTCCTTATGCTGCTCATTTAACTGCAGTTTTTGAGCATTTTGGTGTATCTTTCCTGAATGAGAAAGTATAAAAGATTCCTCAGAATAACATCTATTGTTTGCACCATGTGAAGAAATTCATGAGATTTAGAGTTGAAGGAGATCAGGTCACTAGAGGGCTAGTTGTGGAACAACCAGCTGAACACTTAGAAGAAGAGCCTTTTCCAGATGTAGAAATTCCTCAAGAAAATCCAGTGGAACAGCCACACATTGAGCCTGGCATTCCACAAGATGTGTCAGCACAATCCACTACTCAAGCATCTCCAACCCCTCCTCAACACTTGCTTGTTCCTACTTCATTTTTCCATCAACATCATACTTCAACATCCACCTCTTCTAGTGGTTCATCTGTTCCTCCTGAGCTCTACAAATTTCTTCAAGTTTAGTTTGACAACTTGAATTCTTCTATGAGGGAGACGTCTGCCAATTTTGAGCTTAGAATTCAAAGATTAGAAAACACTGTCAATAGTCAGTTTCTAAGACAATAGGAGTTAGCTGAGCATGCCACAAGGAGGTTTAAAAGACTAGTTGGCACTTTAGCTGATGCTTCTACTCAACTACAATGTCTTCAATATGATTTGCAAGCTGTGCTTTCCAAGATTCTTGAGCATATACAATAAAGTATTCATACTGGACAGGAAGCTGTGGTTCAAGTGTCCAAGTGTCGATTGTCATTTGCTCATTTTGTTGAAGATATGGAACACATGAAGGCACATACTGCCCATATTGATCAGGAAATTGCAGATCTTAGAACTGATTTCGACAATATCTTGCAGATGAGTACCGCTACTAGTTTGGAGATCACAGACATGCTAGTTCATCCACTGCTGTTCCTCCCCTGTCTCAAGGATTTAATTAAATGCAAGCACACATTTCTGAAAATTTGCAGAAAATGGAAGAGACACTGCATACCCGTCTGACATTTGTGCAATTCCAGCTGAGAAATAATTTGGATGCTTTGGAAACTCAAATGAAGACCCTTGAAGACAAGATGCTTCCTCCTCCTCCATCTCCATAATGCTATTTCTATTTTGATGATGTCAATGGGGGAGAAAGGGTGTAATATGTGAACACTTTAGTTCCTTTTGATGGTTTAAACATTGAATGCTATGTTTGCTTATTTTGGGATTTGAACATTGAATGTTATGTTTATTTTGTTGTGAACATCATGTGAATTTAATCCAACCTTCAATGAATGTTGTGGTTCTGTGACAAATGATGTGAATTTGTGATGTGATTGTCCTCTTTGTATGCAATGGAATGATGTACATGATTGTTTTAAAACATCTTGCTTAAGTAGACTAAAATGATAAGTGAATCATAGTTGCCATCATTAAAAATGGGGAGATTATTGGATCTCTTGTTTTGATGATGTTTAACTATGATCCATGCAAATGTGGCAATCATGCTTCAATCATATCTAATACTATTTTTCATGTGTAGCTCACAGAAATGTTGATTTGATGACAGTGGTGTCGACACAATTCTGATAGTGTGTCGACACATGATTCAATCCCAGAGCAAATAATCTTGAAAGCAAGCCAGTTGTGTTGACACAGGTTCATCATGTGTCGACACAACATCCTTTCATAGAAGCTTTTAAGAACTAAAAGTGCCAGTGGTGTCGACACAAGTTCAGTGGTGTCGACACATCCTATGCATCCAGTAAGTAGTGAAAGGTTGAAGTAGCCAGTGGTGTTGACACATGTTGGTTATGTGTCGACACATCCTATGCTTCCAAGAAATAGTCAGAAGACAAGTAGTTTGTGGTGTCGACATAGGATGATTGTGTGTCGACACATCCTGTCCCTCCCAAAAGCTTGTTTTGTAGTATGTGGTTAGGTGTGTCGACACAGGTGATATATGTGTCGACACAAGTCATCAGATAATGCTGCCAGGACACAAAGTCAAGAACATGTGTCGACACATATCACAAGTTGTGTCAAAACACTTCGACTTAAATTCCAGATTTGATTTTGTGGACACGTGGATGACCTTGGATTCAAGCTTTTGAGCGGGAATTTTTGTGCCCCCAAATTCCAAGGCACTTAGTGGGTACATGGGACTATAAATGCCCATCATCCACACATCTTTGGGGAGACACACACCTCAGTTTCATCAACTCCCAAAAGCAGAAGGCGAAACCAAAGAGAGGCTTCATCCTGAAGAATTGCTATCCAGATCTGAAGAATTGGGAGATCCAAGTACCTTGGCTGATCAACCTCAAGTGGAATTCTCAGATTCCAGAGTCTATATCCTGGAACTGAAGCTGGTAGCCTGAATCCTCATTTGGAAGCTGAACAGGGGGAATCGAACCAGACCTTTTCAATCTGCAATTCAATTATTCTGTTTGGTTCCTTGCTCTAAACTCATTTCCTATTGTGTGTTTTGTAAAATTGGAGCAACGCTTGTGCTCAATTTCACGTGTGTGTTCAGATCTGAGATCTCTATCATCTTAGAGTGTGTGTGTTGTAGTGTGACCTATTTGGACTGGCGACATAAGCCACTTTGTGTGTGTGTGTGGATGGTGGACGTAGGATACACAATTGTGTAATCCGAACCACCCTAAATTCTTGTGCCATTGTGGTTTGAATGTTCTTGTGTTAGATGATTGGTAGGTTTGTGGCTCTCACATCATTTAATCTGTCTAGACTGTTCAGAATTGTGCATAAGTCATAGATCTAAGCTTCACATTAGTTTCTCTGAGTTGGTAATCGAGTAAATTTCAAAATCAGTTGAAATCTATATATTCAACCTCCCCCCCTCTAGATTTCATCATAGTTATTTTTCCACAGTATTTCATATACCATTCTAAATGTGTATGTTCAACTCTTACTCTCAAGGATTAGATTAAAAAAAACTCAAGAAAGGAAACTATGTCATCTAATGTTGAATCATCTGTCTCAAGGCAATACTATCATCCTAGATTTTTCTACCGTTTGACACCCATGAGAAATAAAAATAAAAAAAGATTATATCACTTGATAATACATATTCCATAATATTTTTTAACATTAGTATATTGAAAAGATAGCTTTTTAATACATAGATGGCAGTAAGAGCAAATCGACACAGACATCAAGAGCATTGACATTTCCATTTTTACATTTCCCCCAACAAAAAGATTTTAGGTGATCTTTTAGTTCTCGACTACTATTATCAATTGTTTCAAATATCATTTGTCTTTTATTGTATTTTCGTCATCTTTTTGTAGTGATTATGTGTTTCTAAAAATAAACAGAAGATTGTGTTTTATCTATAACAGAAAAGATGTGTAGTCAGTGATTAACAACAAATTTGCGATAGAATTACGTCCATCACTAATTAGCATCGAGGTTTTCGGGATGGACCTATTCCGTCCGCCACAACTTCTTGTGGTGGAATCCCTCTTTTAGATTTTTTTAAATATCTAAAATGTTGTTAGTGGTGACTAGTTAGTTGTCCCCAATATATTGGGGATGGGTGTCTATTGTCCCCAATAAGTTATTGGGGACAGCTGCTAAGTTGACCCCAATAAGTCCCTCTTTTAGTAATTTTTTAATCTAAAAGATTATTGGGGATGGCTGCTATAACTTATCGGGGATGGCTGATCAACTATCCCTAATAATCTTTATAGTGACGGCTGACTAGCCGTAACCAATAATTATTTGGCAACAACTTTTCTTCAGTCGTTGTTATTGTATTGACGACGAGTTTATTAGGACTTTGCAATAGTTGCATAGCCATCGCCAATAACTTTTAGGAATGGCTAATAGACTTTAAAGCTGTCTCCAATCACCTATTTTCTACTAGTGATAGCATACTAGGCATTCCAAACAATACTTAAGTATTTCTCTAAAATCCCATGAGTAGTATGAGTAATTGGTGTTTTACACGGCTAGTATAAACTATTATCATCCACATCTAATTGATCAGTCCAAAAGTCCCCAAGACATGAGAAACTTCAAGCCTGGAAATCTTCTCAAGGTGTTTCCTAACAACATGGAATACATCAACTTGGAAGTTTAATAATAATGAGGTTAATTAAATTATCCACTACAAGGAAAATAAATTAAGCTTTATGTATGATACATGCATGTCTTAAATCAAGTTTATGGGAAACGACCAAAAAAAGTCTTTGATTGTGTGGGTTGATCATCAACATTTCTAAATAGTATTTGATCAAATATATAAAGAATGTTACAATGCTTCTGATACACTTGATGGATCTATATTGTTAAAAGAAAACTATTAGATGAAAACAATAACCTGACTTGAGCATGTTTGTTGCTGCCAGATGAAAAAGAGCAAGCGGCATTTACTAAGGGATTGATAAGTGACATGCAATAGACAACAAAAATGAAATTTATGCCTTCTTAAGATTATAATATTAACTAAGGAATGAATGAAAGTTTAGTGATAGTTTTTCATGTCTATCAGAAGAGATCAAGAGTTCAATTTTCAATGATAGTAGGTTTACAGAGAATTTTCAAAAAAAATTCTAAGAACAGTGTCAAGAGTTCAACTCCCACCAATGATGTAATAAGATAGTATTCCAATAATTCAAAAAAATAAAGGAATGGAAGCATGCAAAATATATCAAAGCCTTATATTGAATCTATTTTAGAATAGCTTCAGAATAGGATCTAAAAGCTAATAATATTGGTAAAAAAATAGAGATCTAAAATGTTCTTGCTGTGGTCACTTCATTGATTTTGATGATAAGAAAGTTCCTTCTTAATGGACTAACCAAATCTCCAAGATTGTGTGCAAAAAATGTAGTTGTTAAAAATCTGATTGTGTTAATGACAAGTTGGCTTTCCTTGGTAACTTACATGAGTTTGGGGTTTAAATTTAGACTAATATAAAATATTTTTATAGGGTTTACTAAGCTCTTCACAGCAAGCCAAAGAACATAAATTTTGGAGTTGTTTAATAAATGATATAGTTATCTAAAGTTGGGACTATCAAGTAGTTAAATGGAGTAGACACCTCAATGGAGAGCTACTTACGAGAACTGATGTCTTAAATATTGATAGAAACGTGTCTAAGTGTTAGATCGTTGTGATGAGGTTAACACCTTTGTGCAGAGATATTTTCTAGAACTAAAGTTTTTGGAAGACTAACAGAATTTTTTCTAAGTGTTGAGTTGCGATACAACTTTAGATTTCATAATATCTTCAGCAACCCACTCATCTTCGCTATCAAATAGCACAGATGGACCTTTCTTAGCAACTCTCCATACTTCATGCTCTTGAGCTCTAAGACAAACATGTATTCTATTCTTCCAAAAGCAATAATTCGAACCATAAACAATGATAGTCAATGAATTGAGTGACCCTTAGAAATTAAACCTCTATTTGCCATTATAAATCAGACCTCTCTTGATCTTTAGATCAAATAAAATTAGAGTCTTTTACTCTGATAGTAATAGAAACCCTAAGGGCAATGACGAATCAAAAGAGAGGTTAATTGATTCCCTAACATTAAAAATCAAAAGGCACACAAACTTGATCTGATTTACACTTAACACAGAGGAATATTGAAAAGCATTGAATGATTCTCTTAGATCCAAGCACGACACTATAGAGTTCAAACAAGGCTTAGATCGATCTAGTAGATATACTGTAACGTCCCACTTCAACTTGGTATGACCATATCAACCCACATCAGATTGGAGAGAGAAATGTATAGTGGGAACAAACCCAAACAATATCGGTAGCAGGTTGACATATACACAAATATGATAACAATTTGCAGTGAAAAAAAAACTGTCCATCAACTTATTTTTCAAATGTCACAGTCCATATAAAAGAAAGTTCAAAGTATATAGCCAGTCCAAAAAGGAATATAATAACAAAAGCTCTACTATTACAATATATTTCCTCACATACAATATCAATAAAAGTAAAATTCTCAATCACTCTAGTCCTCGCGCTCCAAGTCATATCCTACTATCTCAGTCTCTGGATTCTCAGCTCCACCCGAAATATTAACAAGTATGAGTTCACAAGTAGACCTAACAAGTAACTTAAAGAACCTTCCACAATCTACCATATACATAAGCTTTAAACCATGTTATACCAGATACATTTAATGACATTCATGATAACTACACTCTAGACTTAAACATATACATATTTAATAATAGTCTTGTTTGGCTATCTTTTCTTATTTTTAGACATATGAAAAAAATCATTTTAACGTCCATGTATATAAACATAAAGAAATGAACATGTAATCAACTAGCATAAAGCATATGCCATGCAATGTACTTTCAGATTTAAAACAATGTTAACTCTAAAACATGTATATATATATCAAAATACCATGCAATGCAACACTAAAAACCAATCAGTAATAGTAAAAGAGGCATTCCAATAATAATAGAATGTTAACAATAATACAATTAACACTTGGTGATGTTGGGAGCACTTCCACTGATTTTAGTGTCAAATTAACATTCAATAGCTATAACAGTTTCAGTAACAGTAGTAACAATAGTAGCAGTAACAATGTCAATAACAATATCAATAACAGTTTGTCAAGACATAGTCCTAACCACCACTAGAAGGCCAGTCAATCAATACAGTACTCACCATCTAGACAGGTGGTAAATGAGACTTGGTTGTTGCGCAGAACTGGGAGAAGCTCTACCAGTGATAATTGTCTACTTCCAAAATTTTATTTCGTTGCCCTCAGAGTCAGTAAACAACAGTAGAGTCTTTTCATAAGGGCATTACTATAGTACGACTCTAGTTTTCTCTATGGTGGCAGTGCCTCATTTGACATTTATATAATAATACAATGTGCATTTACATTTCTATATGCATGTACGAACAATATAAAACTATGTTGCATGCTTTTTGGACAATTCTCATGCTCAGTTTGCTAGAACACAGTATGCAATTATTTTTAGTAATTATGCATGATTATACTAATTTAGGAAATAACATTTGTATAGCTCAACAATTTGTAAAAATACTTTCAGAACTCAGAAAAGTATGAAAATTTGACATTAATCTCTTTCCCATCATGGATCATGCCTGTCAATTTTTAGAATTTTTTGCATAGTAAAACTATTTATGTAAATTTCTAAACATAGTCATAAATCGAATTAATTCCAGAAAGAAATCATAAATGTGTCTACAATCTTCAGATCATGCTGAGATTTTAACTGTATGGCACCTAAGTACAAAATATCAAAGTCTCAATTTTTCACATTTTTGTGTAGTATATCTATTTTTCAGAATTAAACAGGTTCTAGAAAAGTGATTAATAATATGTGTCAAATCATGAACAAGAATCTATATCTATATCATAATAATAAAACTTAGTCTTAGAACTGCCACTTGGCAACACCAGGACACTATATTTTCCACCTAAACTTTCTTAATATAAAAATAGAAATACAGACGCCTAAACTTTCCCCTAAAAATTCAAAACTTAAAACAACTTTTAAACATGACATATGCTACCCTCCACGACAAAGCCATTGAGGGAAGGTGAATTATTCACCTTCTTAAATTAGTACCATGATACTTATATTCCAACATATCTATTTATACTCTTAAACTAGGAAATGACATGCATTTAAGAAGAATCCAAGTAAACAATTTCTTTCTCTGAATTACCGCCTAAACCAGTGAAGAAATATTGCTACACCGGGTAAGATAAATGCAACATGGCAAGTCTCAAACAATGTCAAAACATGGCAGTACATACTTTTTTAAAAAAACTCAATTTTAGGCCACATATTAACAATCCCATTCTTTGGCAATTACGTACATTATGTTCCTAGGCAAGTCTCATAAACGGCAAGACATGGAAGGCAAAAAATTTTGTTTAAAAAATTCCTCTCTTTTAACTCACCTCCTAAGAATCGACTGTATATCTTCATGCATCTTTCTCCTCAACCTCCAATTTACCAACTGCACCATCACCTCTTCAAAGCTTTAAGTTCATAAATTTGGTGTTCTATCGGTATGATCTCACGAGGTATTATATGTGCAGTTCACTGACTTTTATTACGTGTTCATAGCACCTTCACCTTGACCAGCGAGTTCTGCACACTACAGCGTCGCACAGTAGAAACATGTTCAAGATTCAGGCGCACCTTCACAGGCGAGGTCCACTAGCAGACCCTTTCGGACCAACCCCTGGCCGAGGAGTACACAAGCAGCAGCAGGTAAGCCTTCACCCCTATTCTGGTAAATTATTCTCTGGATCTTCTTATCCATGGTGGCCCACCCCTCAAAGTGTTGCTCTCTCCCCGGTTCCGTTGACGTGCTCACGGGCAACGCCCCGCCCCCCACCGTGCTCCTCGAGCAAGTGCAGTCACTAGGATTCCAGGTCACCCACGCCTACGGCCTCACCGAGGCCACGGGGCCGGCCCTGGTCTGTGAGTGGAGGGATGAGTGGGACCTCCTGCCGATGCCGGAGCGTGCACAGCTGGCGGGGTGCTAGGGCATCAGCGTCCTGACGCTGGCAGAGGTGGACGTAAATGACCCCAAAATGATGGCCAGTGTCCCCTAGGATGCCCGATTCCTGGGGGAGATCATCCTTTGGGGCAGCAGCATCATGAAGGTCTACCTCAAGGATGAGGAGGCCACTCCAACGCCTTCCGCGACGGTTGGTTCTTCACCGGTGACGTCGGGGTAATGCACCCGGACGGGTTCATTCAGATCAAGGACCGCTCCAAGGACATCATCATCTCCGGGGGCGAGAACATCCGTAGCATAGAGGTGGAATCCATCCTCTACAAGCACCCGACAGTCCTAGAGGCCGCCGTGGTGTCGATGCCGCACCCCAGGTGGGGGGAGACCCTCTGCGCCTTCGTCACCCTCAAGTAGGGCATCGACAAGAAGAGCATTGGGGAGAGGGACATCATCGCTCACTGTAGGAAGAACCTCTCCCATTTATGCACCTTCTGTGGCTTCTGCGGAACCGGCTACCTGGGGCTGCACCTTCTACAGCTCCTCGCTGGTGCCACCCATTGCCGTGCTCCCATGCCGTAAAACCTCGCCTTTACCCACCACCGCTCGGATGCCCCTCAGGAGCTGCTCGACGCCCTCGCCCCCGTTCCCCCCTTCCGCATGGATCTGCAGATACCTTAGGCAGCACCAATTGGTGGTCCTCGCCGGGGCCACCTAGCAGTCCCAGGCCACCAGTAGGCCTCACCGTCATCGCCCTCCACGCCTTGTTGTCGCCGTCTTCTCAGGAATGTTCTGCTCCTGCATCACCTACTTGCTCGCGATGCCAGTGTTCAGCCAGTCCACGGAGACGGGGCCACCCTCCACTCCCAAACCACTCACTTAACCACCTCATCTAGATGTGGTGCTCTGCCGCCGCTGCCATCGACGTCGAACGTCGCCTTCGCTTATGAACAGAACCATGCATCGACGTTTTAGAAGAAAGACAGTGCATGTGTGCATGTTACTGTACCTGCAAGGCTACTGAAAATTTCTATTTTCTCTCTCTTTATTTAAATAAATATTTAAGATATTTTATAAAATAAAGTATGTAGTTTTGAAATCATATTATATAATTAAAACTTTTGATTTGTCAAAATTGTTTTTGGTGACATGGTTTGTCAGAATTCAATCCCTTCAATTCTTCTTAGAAACATATTTTTTAAGCATTATTTACTCTTACCTTGAAACTTTAGGTTATATACATGAAAATTCTAATATGATTTTGCTTTAACCTGACATATGATTCTATAAATGAAAAATTCTCTTAATTTAATTTGGTTATGTTATATGTCTATATTATAGTAAAGATTATTTATACCAGTTTTAGTTTATACATCTGTTGTTATCTGTACGCACCTAGAGTGTATGTGTGCATGTTACTGTAGTTACATGGCTACAATAATTTTCTATTTTCTCTCTCTTCATTTAAATAAATTTTATAAAAATTTCATACAGAAAAAAGAGGTTAAACGTATAACATCCTGTCATCTGAGATGTGGGAGATTACTTAAGTATTTTAATATGAGTAATATATAGTGAGAAACTACTTCAGTAACAAATATAGTTAGAGTCATATATAACTCTTTATTGTCTTTTATTTTATGCATAATAAATGTGTTATCTGGGCAATGCAATTAGTTGACACTTTGTTAATTTTTATTGTTACATGTATGATGTAAATTCATTCCGATGTACTCTTAGTGAAAAATAACATTCCATTATTTTTCAATTGTTTTTAAATATTGATTTTGTCCAAACTATGTTATGTGCATTTAAATATTTCATCCCAGAAAAAATTTCTCTATATTTTAATTAAATCTTTTTTTTATTATTGTGTAGTTAAAATTTTAATATAGACTGAACATCAAATTGAGTTCGGGTTTGACAAATTATGGTTGAAAAAAATAGAGCAAAGCAATATATGACGTGGATTGTCTAAAAATATTATTTACAAATTAATGTCTCATAAAATATATTTCTACCTAAAACATTTCCATGCATCGCACGGGTGTCCAACTAGTTTCCTTAATTTCAGTGACATGAAAATGTCTATTAACCACGAAATTTCCTAACAAATTCATAACCCATAAGCTGTATAGAAAAACATCTAACATTGTTTTTCACAATTTCTTAATAACCAAAAATTAAAAATAACATAAAATAAATATCTATAATGAGTGGAAATTAATCAAGACGTTCTGCAACATTACAGTAGTTTCAGACATCTCATCCGGACCAACAGAGGCCATATACATTCATCAATCGATTGATTATAGCATTTAGAGAGAAAAAAAGGAAAAATAAGAAAACCATATGAGTTTGGCGGCGGGATAGATTGTAGTCAATCTAAACTTGGCAACGGTCTATGCCGTAGTCAAGTTCGTACAAATAAATTGCACTTAACCAACACTACTAACTTCAGAAATTGAACTTCCAATGTTTTTAGAAAAAATTGAAAAAAAAGAAGAAAAACATATAAGAGGTAATTGCAGACAAAACCCTCAAATTACTTGCCTAAAAAACCACATAAAGATCATGGATTTAAGCCGATGATGCTCACCTTGGCAACCCAAGATGGTCCTCTCCCACCACCAAACCACTCATAAACGCCTTCTAGATGCGCCCTACACGATAAGAATCTCTTCCCCACAATCTGAAGAATCTTCTCAAAGCCTCAGCAACTCGGATTGGTCACCACCACGTTCCACACTAGATCCACAACTCTCAACTCAAGGGAAAACCTAGAGCCAAGTGGCCTCCTAATGACGTCCTGAACCCTACTTATATAGGCTAAGAGTTAAGCTAAAAATTGGATTTGACTGACCTAAAACGTCCCTAAAACATTCTATAAAAACCTTACAACGTTGAGCCCCGAATCGGAACAAAAATCCGTGAAAATCTTGAAGTCTGCTATGCTGGAAGTTGGTGGCAGCCTTTGCTATCGCCAACAGAAGTTGGGAGAACAATCTGTTGTTGCCAACAACAGTAGGCAGCAGTGGATGCTGTCACAGCTTGGCAACATTCGATGTTGTCGTCAAGTTTAACCCAACCTTCACTTGGAAAAAGGGTCAAGACAACTGCAAAAAATTCAAAATATTACATATATTATACTTACAGATATGCACAAACACATAGGAAGGTCTGGGATACTACACCATCTCCCCCTTAAAATAATTTTCATCCTCGAACATTGAGTCAAGGGTACTCACCAAACAAATGAGGTTACTTCTTCATCTCCTCCTTGACCTCCCAAGTTACTTCCTCTTGAGCAAAGTTCCTCTATAACTCCGAAGGTGTAACAACCCGACCTCCTGGACCCTTGCCAAGGACCCTGAAGTTCGCGTCGCCACCCACGGATCCGAAGACCCGAAAGAGTTAGAAAAATAGTCTAGTGAGATATGTACTGAATTTAAACAACTATAACAATATAACAACTGTACAACATGTCCCAAATAAAAGCACATGTACAAGAAGAATGGTGCAGTTCTTAAGGGGCATACCTCGAGAACTTTCGAAGCACAACTCTCAACTCGAGCTCACAACACTGGCTCTTACTGCTACTAACAACACACAGCGCCACATCCGTCTCCGCAACCCGTCCGACACTGAGCTCCCGCGACGATGAGCCCCTAGCTGAAGGAAGTAGGAGGAGTGAGCCTCGCGAACAAGGCCCAGTAGGGATTACCAGTCCCTTATCGGCTAGAGCAGCAGGAACTCCGAAAACAGGAAACTACACTAGAAAGCTGTAAAGCGAGGAACACCTACAGCAGGATACTACAAAGCAGCGGAACAGAACAATGTAATGTCACGACCACCAATCAAGGTCATGACACACACACGACTCCCACAGAATCCAACAGAGTCAGGCACAACATGGAAACAAGTCTCGACATGCCTGCCGAGACAGGGGTTTCATGGAGACCACAGAGCAACCACGTGAGAAGGACGTCTCACCACAAGCACGGCCATCTCAGACCTCCACAAGGTCGAGGGCCCACAAGCAGAACCAGCCCGGACCCAAACACACCGCAAGGTCGGGAAGCCACATACGCCGGTGCTGATGATCAGATCATCCCCATGTAATTATAATTAATTACATATTTATTTTGGTGATTAACAAAACAATATCAAAGTTTTCTAACATGCATTCTATAAGTCTTAAGCACAAGAAATAAACAAGGAAAATCAAGCACATATGGTAAGTACTAAATACTTCTGTCAATAAGCCAGGTAAGTGCATTTCTCTAAGTCCACATCGACTTCTGTTGAAAGTCACAACGATTTCATAAGTGTTTTAACGATTTCCTTGTAAGACTGGAAAGTCATGTTGTTTCAAACAAGTCGATCCTGTAACGATTCTATAAGTCATCGTAACGATTTCCTTAAAGCTCGTAACGACTTGCCTGTCGCAACGATTCTATAAGTAATCATATAGATTTCTTTAGAACTCGCAACGACTTGCTCGTCGTAACGATTTCTTAAGTAATCATAACGATTTCTTTAGAACTCGCAACGACTTACTCGCCGTAACGATTTCTTAAGTAATCATAACGATTTCTTTAGAACTCGCAACGACTTGCTCGCCGTAATGATTTCTTAAGTAATCATAACGATTTCTTTAGAACTCGCAACGACTTGCTCGCCATAACGATTTCTTAAGTAATCATAACGATTTCTTTAGAACTCGCAACGACTTGCCTGTCGCAACGATTCTATAAGTAATCATAACGATTTCTTTAGAACTCGCAACGACTTGCTCGCCGTAACGATTTCTTAAGTGATCATAACGATTTCTTTAGAACTCACAACGACTTACTCGCCGTAACGATTTCTTAAGTAATCATAACGATTTCTTTAGAACTCATAACGATTTGCTTTTCATAACGATTTCATAAGTCATCGTAACGATTTCTTCAGAACTCGTAACGATTTGCTTTTCATAATGATTTATTCAGAACTCATAATGATTTCTTCAGTGAACACAACGACTTGCGTTCTGTAACGATTT
This sequence comes from Colocasia esculenta, assembly GCA_014218235.1. NCBI lineage: Eukaryota > Viridiplantae > Streptophyta > Magnoliopsida > Alismatales > Araceae > Colocasia > Colocasia esculenta. The sequence continues at coordinate 92,474,893 of CM024760.1, forward strand.
GTTAAGGGTTTTACAACGATTTCTTTAGAGCTCATAACGACTTGATAAGTGTTCATAACGATTTCCCTGTTGAACACATAAACTTGCTTTAACGATTTGCTCTCTAACGATTTCATAAGTCATATAGACAACGACTTTCTGGTTTATATCGACTTGACATTTATCTTATCTCTTGAAGCGTTGACTAGTCAAAGTCCACGTATATATCTCTCTGACACTCCTGCATTTATGAGATCTGAACGTACCTCTGCATGCATGCAGACGATATCGTTCATTATCGTGCTTACTCTGTATACATCTTTTAGATTCAGCTATTTGGCTTTACTATTTTCATGACTATTTCTTTTAACGATGACTGACATCAGAGACAGCTTAGTTGACCGCTGTTCAAAATTGAAATTTGTGTAGATCTCTGATCCAGTTCCACTTTACAACGTTGGACAAATTAGAAGCCAAAGGACATCTCAGAAGATCTCATCTCTTTGCATGCACAAGTGATCAAAAGGCTGTTGACTGGAAGCTTCCAAGCATCATTCAGTCTAACGTCTACTTAAGAGAGAGACAACAGACACTTCAACGGATATATTTCAAAATGGATATATAAATACAAGACAGAAGATTAGAAGACGAGATAGAACGATAGATTGAAAAACCTGGTTTAAAGCCTTCTTCGAAAAGATTTCCAGAGCCAAGAACCTCATCCCACTTTGCTTTCGCTCTTTGCTCTCCTTGCTGTAGTGAAAATCTTGAGAGAGCTTGTGCAGTCCTGAGAGAGCCTCTTGTTTATTTCTTCTGCTCTCAGTACTGCTTGCTTCAGATCTTAGCTTGGTGAAGCTTGATCTAGGGGCTGAAATTCTTTTTATTCCGTTTGTATTGTATTCCCTTCGGTGTGAAGGAAGACCTGGTGGGAGCCAGGGTGTAGTATTCCCTTCGTGTGAAGGAAGACCAGCTGAGCTGGGTGTTTGTTATGTCCATAGGGGGACTGTACCCTAGTTAGTGGAATCCTGAGTTGTTGCTCGGGGACTGGACGTAGGACTCCTAAGGAGAGGAAGTCCGAAGCAGGATAATTCTTGTGTTGTGTGTTTGTTTTCCTTGTGTGATTGCCTTTCGAACTAACAGCTACTAACCTCTATCGAAGAACGTTGTTGTGTGAATGCTTTTGATTTACAGGTACTAATCAATTATTTTTAAAAGACCCATTCACCCCCCCTCTGGGCTCGTCAACTGGGCAACAAGTGGTATCAGAGCGAGTCTCTTCGACAAAGAAGTAGATCCAGCAATCTGAAGAGTAAAGATCCATGGCAGCCCAAAGTCACAACGAAGGTCAGTCTGTCAACCGACCACCATTGTTCGATGGAGAGGATTACACATATTGGAAAACCAGAATGGAGTATTTTCTGCAAGGCCACGATTATCAGATTTGGTCCATAGTAGAAGAAGGTGTTCTCCTGGTCACAAACGAGAAAGGTCAATGGACAGATGACGACAGGAAAAAGATTTCCTTGAATTGTAAAGCAAAGAGTATACTATGTTGTGCACTGAGTAAAAAGGAATTCAACAGAGTGTCAGCCTGCAAATCCGTAATGGAGATGTGGGAAAAGCTCAGAATCACCTACGAAGGCATAGACAAGGTGAAGGAAACAAGAATAGATATTCTTGTAACACAATACGAGAGATTTCAAATGCAGTCAGGTGAGTCCATAACCCAAATGTTCAGTAGATTCACAGATATCACAAATGGGTTAGCTGGACTAGGAAAGACCTATGAAATGGGAGACATGGTCAGTAAAATTCTTAGATCTTTACCATCCTCATGGACTCCAAAAGTAACAGCCATTGAGGAGGCTAATGATCTAAAGAGAATGTCATTGGAAAAGCTCGTTGGGTCACTTATGGCCCATGAGATCAATATGGAAAGGCTAGGAGAGTCCTCAAGTAGAAAGAAGCACTCCAACGCTTTAAAAGCTGAAGAAGACTCACCAGAAGCAAGCTTAGGTGAGAGTGAGAGTGTTGAGGATAGTGAAAATGAGGAAGCAATGCTCTCTAGAAGATTGCAACGGATTCTAGCTAAGAAGAAGAAGTTCCAATCTGGTAGAAGGCACTTCAAAAGAAACAAAGATTTCAAGATACCAGATGCAAAAGATCTGAAGAAAGGAGAACCCATCTGCTATGAATGCAAAAAACCAGGACACATCAAAGCTGAGTGTCCAAGATTCAAGAAGCCGGAGTGCAGGAAGAAAGAAAGCTCCAAGAAGTTCAGAAAATACAAGAAGAAGGTGATGGCAGCAGCATGGGAAAACAGTGGCGACTCAGACAGTGAGTCAAGCTCCTGCAGCGATGAAGAAGAAGCCAACTTGGCCTTCATGGCTAATACTGAAGAAAAGGTAACCTCTGATTCTTCTTTTGATTCCTGCAACGATTCTGATTCAGACAATTTAGAGGAAGCATTCAACGAATTGTATAATAAATATAAAAAAGTAACTAAACTGTTAAAAGCAAGTAAGAAAAACAGTGCTTGTCTAGAAAACACTAACTCAGATCTGAAAATAGAGAATGAGGAATTAGAAAAACAAATAACTGAACTTAAAAGAAGAAATGAATTACTATGTGAGGATCTAAAAGCTAAGAATGAACAAATAATTAAACTTGAAAAACAAACAAGCTCAGATGAACTGAAAACTAAAATTAAGATACTAACAGAAGAAAATATTAAGTTATCTAGCATATTGGAAAAATTTACAAATGGCAAAAACTCCCTCATATTAAAAGGTGCTAGAAGATCAGGTAAAAAGAAAAATGGATTATGATATATACCTCCAGATAATGAAGAAACTATAATTCATCCTAAAATATACCCAACACCAAAATTTGTACCCGAACAAGATATAACATATAAAGCTAACTTTAAATATATTGAAAGAGTTACTAAAACATCATGCTGTAGCCACTGCAACAAGTTAGGTCACATAAAAGAAATATGTCCAACAAGACATAAGAAATGGATAATAAAAGGAAAAGTTGATGATACTAACCCTTCAGGACCCAAAAGAATTTGGGTACCTAAAACTTGATGATTTTATTTCAGGGCAACACTCGAGCATCCAAATGGTATTTGGACAGTGGATGCTCAAGGCACATGTCAGGGAACCAGAAGCTGTTCACCCATCTCCAAGCTGAAGAAGGAACAGTCACCTATGGAGACAATGGGAAAGGCACAGTCATTGGCAGTGGTTCCGTGAGCAACAAAGGAAAGATAGTCATTGAAGATGTACTGCTAGTCAAAGGGCTGAAGCACAATCTAATTAGCATCAGCCAGCTTTGTGACAGAGGCCATCAGATTCAGTTTCAAGAGTCAAAGTGCAGCATATTAAAGGATGAAGCAGTAATTTTCGAAGCCAATAGAGAGAAGAATCTATACACACTCCATCTTGAAGAACTCAAGGATCAAGATGTCTGTCTGACAGCAAACAAGGATCAATCTACTGAATTGTGGCACAGAAGACTAGGTCATTGCAGCATAGATGGGATGAGAAAATTACTAAAGAAAAATCTTGTGGAAGGACTGCCAAAGGTCAGTGCAAAAATGGAAGGTGTCTGTAGACCTTGTGCTAAGGGAAAGCACACCAAGAGCTCCTTCAAGTCAAAGACAGTAGTAACCACCTCAAAACCCTTAGAACTCCTTCACATGGATCTATTTGGGCCAATGAGGACTACCAGTCTTGGAGGAAAGAACTTTGGATTTGTCATAGTTGATGATTACTCAAGATTCACATGGGTGTCATTCCTAGAGCATAAGGATGACACATTTGAAAACTTTGTCAGTTTCAGCAAGAAAGTCCAGAAGGATCAAAAGTTCAGCATTGTGTCTATCCGATCAGATCATGGTGGTGAATTTCAGAATGAAAAATTTGCTAAGTTCTGTGATGATCAGGGAATTGAGCACAATTTCTCAGCACCAAGGACACCACAGCAAAATGGAATTGCTGAGAGAAAGAATAGAACTCTATTGGATATAGCAAGAACAATGCTATCTGAATATGATCTGCCAAGGTATTTTTGGGCCGAAGCAATCAACACAGCAAGCTACATTATCAACAGAGTTATGATCAGACCAATCCTGAAGAAGACTGCATATGAACTGTTCAAAGGAAAGAAGCCAAAAATCAGTCATTTCAGAACCTTTGGTTGTCCTTGCTTCATCCACAACAATGGAAAAAGGGACATTGGTAAGTTGGATGCCAAATCAGATGAAGGCATCTTCATGGGGTACACCTCTAAACCCAAAGGCTATAGAGTATTTAATAAACGCACTTTATTAATTGAACAGTCTGTACATATTATTTTTGATGAAACTAACCCTTCCTTGAGAAAGGAAGAAGATAGTGATAATGATGATGCAGATGAGCTGTCCAAGAAACTAAAGAATACATCAATTGAGGACAAGGATGATCCACCTCTGGAAGACATGCAACAAAAAGAAATTACACATGAAAATCTTCCAAAGGAATGGAGATACAAGAAAGATCACCCACTCGAAAATATTATTGGTGATCCATCTATAGGGTAAGAACAAGAGGTAATGTAATTCCTTGTGATTACCTAGCATTTGTTTCTCAAATAGAGCCGAGGACAGTCAATGAAGCTCTTTGTGATGAATCTTGGATATTGCCATGCAAGATGAACTAAATCAGTTCAAGAGAAACCAAGTATGGTCACTTGTTCCTAGACCATCAGACCATCCAGTTATTGGCACCAAATGGGTGTTCAGAAACAAGTTGGATGAGGCTGGTGTAATCTTAAGAAACAAGGCCAGACTGGTAGCTCAAGGCTATTCTCAAGAGGAAGGCATAGATTTCGATGAAACCTATGCACCTGTAGCTAGACTTGAGGCCATTAGAATACTACTAGCATATGCATCAGCATTAGACTTAAAACTATTTCAAATGGATGTCAAATCTGCATTCTTAAATGGTTTTATAAAAGAGGAAGTTTATGTGGAACAACCCCCGGGTTTTGATGACACAGAATTTCCTAATCATGTTTTCAAACTCCATAAGGCTTTGTATGGTTTAAAACAAGCGCCTAGAGCCTGGTATGAAAGACTTAGCTCTTTTCTTTTAAACCATGGCTTCAGTAGAGGTCAAGTAGATAGCACTCTCTTCATAAAATCTAGGGTCAAACACATATTATTAGTACAAATTTCTGTAGATGACATAATCTTTGGTTCTACTGATGAATCCCTCTGCAAGTATTTTGAGAAGCTTATGCAGGGAGAATTTGAAATGAGCATAATGGGAGAGCTAAATTACTTCCTTGGACTACAAATCAAACAAGGAAAGGAAGGAACTCACATCTTCCAAGCAAAGTACACAAAAGAACTCTTGAAGAAATTTGGATTTGAAAATACCAAGCCACTGTCAACACCAATGAGTACATCAACAAGGTTGGATAGTGACAAAGATGGTAAAAAAGTGGATCAAAAGGTCTACAGAGGTATGATCGGCTCATTACTTTATTTAACAGCTAGTAGACCTGATATTCTATTTAGTGTCTGCATGTGTGCTAGGTATCAAGCAGATCCTAGAGAATCGCATTTGACCTCAGTAAAAAGAATATTCAGATATTTAGCTAGAACCCATGACTTAGGTCTATGGTATCCAAAATCGTGTGACATCACTTTAGTAGGATACTCTGATGCTGACTATCTGGATGCAAAGTAGATAGAAAAAGCACCAGTGGTTGTTGTCAATTTCTTGCAGGGTGTTTGATATCCTGGTCCTCAAAAAAAAAAATTCAGTAGCACTGTCTACAGCTGAAGCTGAGTACGTGGCTGCTGGAAGTTGCTGTACACAACTCCTATGGATAAAGCAACAACTTAAGATTTTGGATTAAATATCAAATCAATTCCACTATTGTTGACAACACCAGTGCTATCAATCTCACCAAAAATCCAGTCCAACATTCAAGGACCAAGCACATTGAGGTTAGATATCATTTCATTCGTGATCATGTTGCAAATGGTAATATTGAAATATCGTTTATTGATACAAATAATCAGTTAGCAGATATCTTCACAAAAGCTTACCTGAAGAGAGATTCACATCTCTTAGAAGAGAATTGGGCATGTGTAATTTGTGAAAAGATTTCTGTTTGAAACTGGTACAAAATTTTCAGATTTAAGTAAAATTTCCCTCCATGGATTTAAGCAAAAGAAATTCAAATTATCTCTGTTGGTCACTCTCTTATTAAAGTCGGTTTGAATAGTCAAACTTATTTGTCGTTTTCTACCGCCTTTTGGCGTCTCACTTTCCGCAAAGCATTTATTTATTTACAAAATCGATGTGGGAACGATTCACCTCCCATCTTCTACCTTTTTCCCTCTTTCGTCTGGTAGCCTGAGCCGATGCCCTAACGTCTCCGACATCTCTCTCTGTTCATTTGAAGTTTCGCTCCCCTTCCCGCGAAAAATCTCTTGAGGGCTTTCACCCCTTCCCTCATCTCAACCCTCCAGAAACCTTCTTCACCTGATTCCATGGCCGCATCCGTCATCTCTGGAAGTCTTGGGGGCTACGGCGCTGATTTCCTCACTCCTGAGCAGCAGGAGAGGTTCACCTTTGTGAAGACTAAGGTCTGTGGAAACAAGGCAGTGGACATAGCAGATCTTGAAAAGAACGGTATGCACAGCGTAGTAGCAGCATTGAGCAGGATGCAGTGGATGGGAATCGCTGCCGTCTCAGAGGTAAGTTATCCAGACCTCGTGAAGGCCTTTTTTGTCTGTTTGAGAGCAGAGGCAGACGGGTCCCTAGTTTCATCTGTCAAGGGAACCCTGATTAAGATAGATCATGACCTATTTCACCTGTTATTTGGGGTGAAGACCTCAGGGCACAGTGGGGTTCACACCGTGGACGCCCAAATTAAAGGTCTTGGTATTGTAGGACCGGGGTTCAGACTGAGGGATGGCAAATTAGACATTAATCAGTTAAATGCTTTCAACCACCTCCTTCATTTCATAGTTTGCCAAATCTTGGTTCCTAGAAGTGCAACGTTCTCAACCTGCACCAAGGCTGACTCAGACATGATGTTTGGGCCATTCAAAACAAGGAGATTAACATGGCCGAAGTGATAATTGAACGAATGAAGTTTGCTCGTGACCAGATCTGGGATACCAAGAGTAAGCTTAATGTGTCGTTACCCTATGCCCACTTGCTTACAAAGATATTCAAACACTTTGGTGTTGATTTGCCTGGGGCGGTAGTTGAGAAGATGGGCCAAGCTATTAGGTCCAGGAACCTGAGAAAGAGTGGTTTTTCATTGGTCAATGGATTTGGTTTAAGACCTCTGTGGAAGAAGGAGAGGCCATTATAGAAGATGTCCCAGAAATACAAGAAGATGTGCCAGAAGCCTCAAAGAGCCAGCAGGAGCGGCATCGGTAGCAAATGTTGAACCATCAGAACTTGCAGCAACATCTGAATTGGCAGCAGCAGTGCCAGCAAAATCACAACCTTCAGTAGCTCAAGCAGAAGAACTAGTGGAAGGTGCAGCAACTCCTTTGCCCACCTCCAGTGTAGCCTCTATCCTTAGAGAGGTGCTGGATTCTATCCATACCACTCCAGTCATTCCAGAGGCTCATGGAGTGTCAGTTGAAGAAGTTGTGGCATCAGGCCACATTGAAGAAGAGGAGCAATCAGCTGCTCCAGGAGATACTGCTTTTGAAGATGCTCCCATTCAGGTGGAGCAAGACAGGATCATGGAAGATGCTCCCATTCAGGGGGAGCAAGAGACTGAGGACCTCACTGCATCTCAAGGGGTGCATACAACAGATGCCCCTGTTCATGAAGAACAGACCTCAGCTCATCAGGATTCTGTTGACAGGAGAAGCAAGAGGATTGCTCACAGAAGGTGAAGGACATCAAAGAAGCTGAAATTGAAGCCTATTCTGAAAAGATTGGAAGCACAAAATGAACTCTTATCCTCAGTCCAATCAAATGTAAGTTCTATCATTGTTCTCCAGGAATCTATTTCCAATGATATGTCACAAGTAAAAAATTCTCTGAAATGGCTTAATAAGGAAATGCGCAGCATGAAGGCAACACTTTCTGAGATTCTGAAGGCAGTGAGTTCTCCACCTTCTGGCACTCAGAGTGTTTCAGAAGCTGTTCTCAAGCCATCAGGGCCAAAAATCGCAAAAGAGGGCAGTGTGCTAGTCCAAGTTCAGACTCAGCAGCAAGCCGAAGTACCCGGACCATCTGATGAGAATGCAGGGCCATCAGGGCCATCTCTCAGTGCAGAAGCTTCAGTACAGCCTACTATGGATGAAAGGCCATCAGGGCAGAATCTTGAAGAGGAGCCTCATGTGGCTGTTTCAGTGGCAGATGAAGTACCCTCTGAGGATCAAGGGCCAGCAGAACAGGCTGAGGGTCTGTCATCCCTGGAGATTTCGGCAGCAGTTGGAGAGGCACAGGCTGTAGTTCCCGAGCCTTCCACTCTTCCTACTCCAGCCCCTCCTTCTCCACCCACCTCATCCACAGCTCCTCCAGCACCCCCTGTTCCCAAAAGGCCACGTTCACGACAAATCTCCTCTCCCACTCCTTTCACTTCTTCCACCACTCCTTTACCTTCCTCCTCTGTTGAAGTTCTTCCCGGATCTTCTTTAGCTGGAGCTTCCTCATCTGGTCCCTCCTCCTCAGGACCAAGTGATCTTCCCACCATCACTCCTGACTCTTTGATTCATCCACCAGCACCTCCATCTTTCATCACTCTCATTCCTGAAGGTGCCCAACTCACCCAAAGTGAGATCCATGGCATCAAGGATGAATTTGAAGAAGCAATTCTCAAATCTGTCCTAGCCACTAGAACTCACTCTCACAGGACTGGTATTTCCAGCCCTGTCCCCAAAAGAAGGAGACTTACTTCCACCCTTCCTGTCTCCTCCGATCCTTGCTATCCACCACTGTGGTTTTCCCTAGCCATAGCAAATAAGCACAAACCCCTTTATGAGGAATATCTTCAAAAGGTGGTTTTTGCTCATATTTTTGGTTTACCTTTCCAAAATTTTTCCAACCATCTTACTACCATTTTCCCTTACACCTCTTTCAAAGGCTCAACAATCCAAATTTTTTTTTTGTGACTGAAGCCAAAACTGAAGAGCAGTGGGCTCGGACCAACAGTGCTTTGTACTCCTAATTTCGAAGAGTACAAGCTGCCAGATATGCTCCCAGGGCAGCCCCTCTCCCTCTATATGAATGGTTCCAGATCCATCTCAAGAACCTGTTTGGACCCTTCATTCAGAAAGAAATTAAGTTCATCAGGCATTATCAGATGTTCTGCAATTACTGCTATGTAAACAGCTTGGATGAACCTCAGTTGGGGCAGTTTCGTGCAGCTATCACAGCTCTGCGGTCGACTCATTGTGAACCTCTTCAGGTGGACTTTGCTACCTTGAAGTTCCTAGACATTGTGTTCCTTCCACCTCTCTATTCCTTGATCATGGATTCATCGGTTGGTACACTTGTCTTTGAGAGAGCTGCTAGAGTCATGGCCAGGTTGCATGTATATGAAGGCCGTGATCTTTCTTTCCAAAGATTTGTGTTCAAACACTATCTTGAGGGGCAGATTTCAGCTGATATCCTTGCTCCCATTCTCTCAGAATGTGAAAGGCTGACCTCTGATGAGTGGCTCAAGCACTATCCGTTGTCTGCTCAGCAGTTTTCTGATCTGAATGACTCCCAGGTCCGAGCAAATCTACCTCCTCTGACCCCTGGTGACTTTCTGGATGCAAATTCTCGTCACCTCATCAGGCATACATTCGCAATCTGGACTGAGAGATTCAAGATATTTCATGATTTGCAGAAGGAGCTCCGGTCTCATCAGATCTTCTATCCTATCAAGATGGACAAGTTTCTTCTCTTTGCCAGCTTTGGATCCTTCTCCACTTTCAAACTAGCCTTAGGATTGGATAAATATGGGGACTTTATTTCTGAGCAGTGGAAACTTCATCTCAAGAGGATGGCTCCCACTATGGGACCCTCCTATAAAATTGAGATTGGAGCTTTTCAAGCTCATTTTGAAGAGCAGGAAAGATTGGCATTTCCTGTCATCCGACAGTTTGCCTCCTTGTTGTCTCCTGCCTTCTATCTTGATCCTTCTCTTCGACCTCAAGATCAATAAAAAAAATTCACTTCTCTTGTCTTCATATATTTCTTCTCTTTTCTTTGTCTCAAATTACCCTTTTTCTTAATGACAAAAAGGGGGAGAAATACTTATGTCTGAAACATACTATATGCACTTTTTTACATACTTATTGTTGAGTTTTGTCATCACCAAAAAGGGGGAGATTGATGATCAGATCATCCCCATGTAATTATAATTAATTACATATTTATTTTGGTGATTAACAAAACAATATCAAAGTTTTCTAACATGCATTCTATAAGTCTTAAGCACAGAAATAAACAAGGAAAATCAAGCACATATGGTAAGTACTAAATACTTCTGTCAATAAGCCAGGTAAGTGCATTTCTCTAAGTCCACATCGACTTCTGTTGAAAGTCACAACGATTTCATAAGTGTTTTAACGATTTCCTTGTAAGACTGGAAAGTCATGTTGTTTCAAACAAGTCGATCCTGTAACGATTCTATAAGTCATCGTAACGATTTCTTTAAAGCTCGTAACGACTTGCCTGTCGCAACGATTCTATAAGTAATCATAACGATTTCTTTAGAACTCGCAACGACTTGCTCGCCGTAACGATTTCTTAAGTAATCATAATGATTTCTTTAGAACTCGCAACGACTTGCTCGCCGTAACGATTTCTTAAGTAATCATAACGATTTCTTTAGAACTCGCAACGACTTGCTCGCCGTAACGATTTCTTAAGTAATCATAACGATTTCTTTAGAACTCGCAACGACTTGCTCGCCGTAACGATTTATTAAGTAATCATAACAATTTCTTTAGAACTCGCAACGACTTGCCTGTCACAACGATTCTATAAGTAATCATAACGATTTCTTTAGAACTCGCAACGACTTGCTCGCCATAACGATTTCTTAAGTAATCATAATGATTTCTTTAGAACTCGCAACGACTTGCTCGCCGTAACGATTTCTTAAGTAATCATAACGATTTCTTTAGAACTCGTAACGATTTGCTTTTCATAACAATTTCATAAGTCATCGTAACAATTTCTTCAGAACTCGTAACGATTTGCTTTTCATAACGATTTCTTCAGAACTCATAACGATTTCTTTAGTGAACACAACGACTTGTGTTCTGTAACGGTTTGTTAAGGGTTTTACAACGATTTCTTTAGAGCTCATAACGACTTGATAAGTCTTCATAACGATTTCCCTGTTGAACACATAAACTTTCTTTAACGATTTGCTCTCTAACGATTTCATAAGTCATATAGACAACGACTTTATGGTTTATTATCGGTTTACGACTTGACATTTATCTTATCTCTTGAAGCGTTGACTAGTCAAAGTCCACGTATATATCTCTCTGACACTCCTGCATTTATGAGATCTGAACGTACCTTTGCATGCATGCAGACGATATCGTCCATTATCGTGCTTACTCTGTATACGTCTTTTAGATTCAGCTATTTGGCTTTACTATTTTCATGACTATTTCTTTTAACGATGACTGACATCAGAGACAGCTTAGTTGTCCGTTGTTCAAAATTGAAATTTGTGTAGATCTCTGATCCAGTTCCACTTTACAACGTTGGACAAATTAGAAGCCAAAGGATATCTCAGAAGATCTCATCTCTTTGCGTGCACAAGTGATCAAAAGGCTGTTGACTGGAAGCTTCCAAGCATCATTCAGTCTAACGTCTACTTAAGAGAGAGACAACGGACACTTCAACGGATATATTTCAAAATGGATATATAAATACAAGATAGAAGATTAGAAGATAAGATAGAACGATAGATTGAAAAACCTGGTTTAAAGCCTTCTTCAAAAGATTTCCAGAGCCAAGAACCTCATCCCACTTTGCTTTCGCTCTTTGCTCTCCTCGCTGTAGTGAAAATCTTGAGAGAGCTTGTGCAGTCCTGAGAGAGCCTCTTGTTTATTTCTTCTGCTCTCAGTACTGCTTGCTTTAGATCTTAGCTTGGTGAAGCTTGATCTAGGGCTGAAATTCTTTTTATTCTGTTGTATTGTATTCCCTTCGGTGTGAAGGAAGACCTGGTGGGAGCCAGGGTGTAGTATTCCCTTCGGTGTGAAGGAAGACCTGGTGGGGTATCCAGGGTGGTGTACTTCCCTTCGTGTGAAGGAAGACCAGCTGAGCTGGGTGTTTGTTGTGTCCATAGGGGGACTGTACCCTAGTTAGTGGAATCCTGAGTTGTTGCTCGGGGACTGGACGTAGGACTCCTAGGAGAGGAAGTCCGAAGCAGGATAATTCTTGTGTTGTGTGTTTGTTTTTCTTGTGTGATTGCTTTTCGAACTAACAGCTACTAACCTCTATCGAAGAACATTGTTGTGTGAATGTTTTTGATTTACAGGTACTAATCAATTATTTTTAAAAGACCCATTCACTCCCCCTCTGGGCTCGTCAACTGGGCAACAGGTGCTACCATGGACTGGAACCCAAGAACGAGACAATGGAACCGAGAGGACAACGAAGTGGAAACCACCAGAAGCATGGGCCAACAAGGCCGAACCACGATGACTATAGAAACTAGGCATGGCCAAGCTATAACCACCGTGCAAGCTAGGGTAACGGATAACACTTGTAAACGTCATGAGGAAACGTCGTCACAACAACAGCAACCAAGCCACCGCCACTAGCAGCCAAGAGGAGGACACCAGCCACTCCCTCTGCTCTCCAGCCTGACTCCTTGTGAGACCCCAAAATTTTGTCTTTTTATATTGTGCATGCGATATTTACCTGTCGTAAATACAGTGCAAGTATTAAAATTTTTGCATACTATAATTATTGAATTGTTTATGTGCTTATGCGTGTATATAAATTATTTTTTGTGAACATAAGTAGTTAGCCAAATTTGTACATGTTATACTTATTTAAGTATCATGCATATATTATGTGAGAAATGTTGTCCGTATAATATGAAGTTATTATCATGCATCTTCTAAACAAGTATGAGTTTATTTCGGTGCATGCAATATATTTAAATGAGCATGCATTATTTAATTATTGATATGCCTATTGTATTTAATTATCCCAAGCATATTGTATGTAACTACCATGCGTATATGTATACTTGCATATATTAATCTTGTTCAAATGATATCTGTCTATTTCTAGGCATGTTAAACTATTTATGATGTGTGTGGTACTTAAATAATAATGTGCATAGCGTATGTATCTAAATGGTGTAAGTATATATATATATATATATATATGTTTAACCTTGTGCATGTTATAATTACAATTACTCGTGTACATGTATGTATATATATATTATCTTTTGTGGAAATAAGTACTTAGCCAATTTTGTACATCATAGAACTTATTTAAATCCTACGTATATTGAATCCAAGAAATATGGTGCATATAATGTAGTTATGTTATATATTATATATATATATATATATTATCTTTGTGTAAGTACTTAAATTGTCATCATAGTTTTTAATTACGTAGGTGTGCATAAATATGTAGTTATTGCATATATATATATATATATGCATAATGCACGTAGTTATAAGTGTGTAAATATTCATATAATGTATATATGTGTATATATATGTATGTTATCTTATGCATGTGATATTTATCTAATTCTATACATATTAAGTTGTTCATAGTATGTATATGATACTTAAATAATAATGAGCATATTGTGTTTATATATATGCATGCATAATACATGTAACTATGTTGTGTATGTATATGAATGAATGTTATTTCATGCACATTATCTTTAACTAAGACAAGTACAATTTATATTTAAGAAAATAGGGTGTAATGCATGTAGTTTATGTGGTGAATGTATATTTATTTATTTCAGAGCACATTTAGTTGATTGTGATGTAATCTTACATTTATTTTAATGCATGTTGATTGTTGGCCGAGGGAGACAGTTGGTGGCCACACAGTGTGCCGCTGACTGCATGCCCTGGTTGGCATCCAGATCGATGGATGCCAACCACACTGTGGGCGGCAACAGATCTGGACCAACTGCATGTTGACTACACCAGATGTTCACGTCAATATCCCTCCTGTGTAACGGTTTCAGATTTGGTAACACTCGCGTCTTGCCCAGTTCCAGTTTAGGAAACCCTTCTAAAGTCGTAGGGAACCTACCCTAAAGCGTACCCAACCCATCCAACTCCATAAAAACACATCTTCTGGCCGCACCAAGTCTTTTTGGTGTTTGTGAAACCCTAGCACTTCCTGTGAGAAAAGCTGAAGTTCCAAGGCTTTGATCCGGCGACTGGAGAAGTTTCTTGGAGAGCTACAATGACCGGAGGATAACTCAACCATCAAGGAGGCATCCCCAACTGCGAGGATCAACCCACAACAACTGAAGAACCAAATCTAAGGAGTTTTCGAGCACCTTCTTGGTATGGCCGAGGAGAGCTTCATCGGCAAAGTTTGATCTTCTAGGATTTTATTAGAGGCAAGTATGTATATCAATCCTATACATGTCCCCTTAGGTCCCAGTATTTTTCCGGATTTTTCCTTGTGTCCTGGACCCTCCAATTTGCTTGTGCATGTGAGTGCTGTCTGTTGTAGTTTTCTGTGTGGAGGTTGGCGGCAACATTCTGTGCCACCAAACTCATGTGTTGGTGGCAAGAGATGGTGCAGTTGACACAGTAGGCGGCCAGCACTGTGCAGTCAAGTTCCTTAGTGTTATGAAAAATTACTGTCTGATCTTCTTAAACTATTTATGTGATTTCCGGGTATGAATGCATGCTGTAAATTTTATATGTTGTCAGGGGTGATCAATAGGTCATGTCATGAGGTTTTAATGAATTTCCATGATTGGTGTTAATTACTAAAATTCTGATAATTGGACTATGAGCATAAAATGACTATGTTTAATCTGTGTAAAGAAGTTAGTTGTGAGTTAGGTTTTCATGAATTTTCTGCAATCATGTGATGACTGTATCTATGCATTGGCAATGTTAGATTTGACTGTTATACTGAGATTCCTACTATAGAGAAATTAGTGAGAAATACACCTGTAATTTGATTTAATTGTTAGAAATACATTTCCTATTCAGAAAAATCTGTAAAATTGAGTATGTATTATGTTTACTGTTCTTAACCTGTCATAAAAATTTCATGATGTTTTGATGACAGTAGATACTGTTATGATTTTAAATGAGAAAATGGTCATGTTGAAATGATATTATTGCATGAGAAATTGGCTAGATACCATGCAAGGGTGTTCATTATCTTGTACATAACCTTATGTTTTAAATTGGTAAATACTATGCAATGATATGATAACGATTTGAACCATGTATCATAGGATATAACATGTATAGAGAACTTGTGTAGGTGTATGTTATCTTCCATGATTAGTATGAGCATGTGTTAATTAGGAATATGTTTGGGTGAATTATGTGTTGTTGTCCATAAGAAGCATGTTTCGTGTGAATCATTGTGGTTAGAATGATAGAATGTGTTTTCATTATTGTTGATAGCTTAGTGTGTGTGATATGTGTAAGTTTGATGTTTTAGATTACTTGCTAAGTCTTTTAGACTCATACTTGCTTCGACGTACAGGTGTGACAGGTTTCCTATAGCTGAGGAGAGAATAGTGAAGGTCGACGCCACATTCAAGGAGTAGTTAGTTGTGGAGATTTTCTTTTGTAGTTGTTTTATTTCATAGTTGGATAATGTTATTCATATGGACAATGTAATGGACACTGTAGTTCTTTTCAAGTTGTAATAATGTGGACTCTAGTATTTTCTTTTACTATATAGACTGTGGAATGCGTGATGATGATGGAATGAAGTTTATTATTTCTTTTATTTCTGTTGTACTCAATTAATATTCATGGACATATCAACCTTATCGTTTAGTGTTGGGTTACTATCACACTATGACGAAACTCTTTGTACGTTGGGGATTGGTATAATCGTACCGGTATGAGGAGGGTCGTTACAGAGATGGTATCAGAGAGACCAAGGTTGAGACTGTACATGAATAAACCATCATCTCACAATATTGCAAAGTCTTTTTAGAAATTTGTCCATATGTGTGGAAAGTAATAATAATGAATGAAAGATAGTTAAGAAAATAGATAGGATTTAGTAACTTAAATCCTAACCAGATTGAATTGCTTTGTAGACAATGGCAAGTCATGGTAAGCGTGGTAATCGGGCTAGGGAGTATGCGCAGAGTCGCAAGGTAGAGAAATTTATAATGAAGCTCAGACCATCATTAAGAGCTAGACTTTTGGAATCTGACCCTGATACTCTAGAAGAGGCTCTTGGAATGGTAAGCAAACAAAAGGGTAGAGTGGAATCGCACAAAGGAGAGGCGTCTGAGTGCGAGCGATGTGGAAAACATCATGGCGGATATGTATGCTGGTTGAAGGAAGGAAGATGCCTAAACTGTGGCAGCAAGGACCATCGGATTAATGGGTGTCTGAATCTGAAGGAGCTCATTCCAAGAGATGTCCCAACAACTGCAATGACGGAGCTAGCATCACCAGCTAAGAAGAATGAGGATTACATTTTATTTCCAGAGATGGCATAGATGACACCACCAGAGGTACTCGATTCGATCTTCGAGGATGAAGATCTTTTTCTAGGGGGGGGGGAGAGTGTAAGACCCCGAAATTTTTGTCATTTTATATTATGCATGTGATATTTACCTGTCATAAATATAGTGCAAGTATTAAAATTTTTACATACTATAATTATTGAATTGTTTATGTGCTTATGCGTGTATATAAATTATTTTTCGTGAACATAAGTAGTTAGCCAAATTTGTACATGTTATACTTATTTAAGTATCATGCATATAGTATGTGAGAAATGTTGTGTGTATAATATGAAGTTATTATCATGCATCTTCTAAACAAGTATGAGTTTATTTCAGTGCACGCAATATATTTAAATGAGCATGCATTATTTAATTATTGATATGCCTATTGTATTTAATTATCCCAAGCATATTGTATGTAACTACCATGTGTATATGTATACCTGCATATGTTAATCTTGTTCAAATGATATCTGTCTATTTCTAGGCATGTTAAACTGTTTATGATGTGTGTGGTACTTAAATAATAATGTGCATAGTGTATGTATCTAAATGGCGTAAGTATGTATATATATATATGTTTCACCTTGTGCATGTTATAATTACAATTACTCATGTGTATATGTATGTATATATATATTATCTTTTGTGGAGATAAGTACTTAGCCAATTTTGTACATCATAGAACTTATTTAATCCTACGTATATAAAATCTAAGAAATGTGGTGCATATAATATGTAGTTATTGCTATATATATGTATATATATTTGTTTCTGTGTGTTTAAATGTGCACGTAGTGTCTAACTAAGGATGTGCATGTTGTATACATATATTCATGCATAATGCACGTAATTATGAAGTGTGTAAATATATATGTATATATGTATGTTATCTTATGCATGTGATATTTATCTAATTCTATACATATTAAGTTGTTCATAGTATCTATATGATACTTAAATAATAATGAGCATATTGTGTTTATATATATGCATGCATAATGCATGTAACTTTGTTGTGTATGCATATGAATGAATGTTATTTCATGCATATTATCTTTAACTAAGATAAGTACAATTTATATTTAAGAAAATAGGGTGTAATGCATGTAGTTTATGTGGTGAATGTATATTTATTTATTTCAGAGCACATTTAGTTGATTGTGATGTAATCTTACATTTATTTTAATGCATGTTGATTGCAAGCCGAGGGAGACAGTTGGCGGCCACACAGTGTGCTGCTGACTGCATGCCCTGGTTGGCGTCCAGATCGATGGACGCCAACCACACTGTGGGCGGTAATAGATCTGGACGCCAACTGCATGTTGACTACACCAGATGTTGACGTCAATATCCCTCCTGTATAGCGGTTCCAGATTTGGTAACGCTCGCGTCTTGCCCAGTTGCAGTTTAGGAAACCCTTCTAAAGTCGCAGGGAACCTACCCTAAAGCGTACCCAACCCATCCAACTCTATAAAAACACATCTTCAGGCCGCACTAAGTCTTTTTGGTGTTTGTGAAACCCTAGCACTTCCTGTGAGAAAAGCTGAAGTTCCAAGGCTTCGATCTGGCAACTGGAGGAGTTTCTTGGAGAGCTACAACGACTGGAGGATAACTCAACCATCAAGGAGGCATCCCCAACTGCGAGGATCAACCCAAACAACTGAAGGACCAGATCTAAGGAGTTTTCGAGAACCTTCTTGGCAGGGCCGAGGAGGGCTTCATCGGCGAAGTTTGATCTTCTAGGATTTTATTAGAGGCAAGTAACATATGTATATCAATCCTATACATGTCCCCTTAGGTCCCAGCATTTTTCCAGATTTTTTCCTCGTGTCTTGGACCCTCCAATTTCCCCGTGCATTATGGCTGCCATTGGATGTTCGAATTCTGAAATTCCGATCCATTTTCACAATTTTTATAGGACTCGGAGCTCCAAAAAAATGGGTCTATTTAATTATCAGATTCGGATTCAGATTTTCAAATCTTATCGGAGTCGAAAACGGAAAGAGACGTTTCCGGATCCGACATTCCGTTTCCGAATCCGAAGTGGCGAGATGCTACGGAAAGGCCAAAAGGGGTTACCGAAAATGAAAAAAAAAGAAAACCTAATCGCTCGCAGGCTCGCAGCCGTCCCCCCACTCCCCAATTGGCAGCAAGCACACTAACGTCGCCGAGCAGCCACCTTGCCGGCCCTGTACCAGTTGCCCTCCGGTCATCCGGAGCTTCCCTCCACGCCGTGCAGTTGCCGTCGCTTCGCGGGAGAGGCTCCACGCCGCACCAGTTGCCCTCCGGTCGTCCTTCCCCACTCCCTAGTCGGCAGCGAGCAGGCCGAGCAGCCCCCTGGCCGGCTGGCCCTGCACAAGTTGCCCGCCGGTCCTCCGAAGCCTCCCTCTACGCCGCTGCCGTTGCTTCGCACTCTGTGGGAGAGGCTCGCACAGTCGTCCCCCCACCCCCCAGTCGGCAGCGAGGCCCTGCACCATTTGCCTACCGAATCTTCCCTCCACACCGTGCAGCCGCCTGGCCCTGCACTAGTCGGCGACGGCGTGCTGCACCCTTGCTCGCCGGAGCTTCCCTCCACGCCCCATCTGACCTCCTTCTCCTCAGTGGCTCAGGCGGTCGGCGACGGCGACCAAGGTATCTGCTGCCCCCTTGCCCACCAAGGTATCCAAGCAATCGATCTGCTCCAAGGTATCTGCTACCCTACTAACTCTGCTCCCCAATTAGGCGGCCAAGAAATCGATCTGCTCTAGGATCCCCCGATTAGGTGTCCACATCTCCCTTGCTACAGAAGGTTTTTTTGTGGTTATTTGGGAGATTTTCAACCATTCTCGTAGGTATTGTTCAGATTATTTGGCTGCTGCAAAGGCAATCAACGTGGATAAAATTTTCCTCTTAGGAAAAACATTGATGCTATTGAGGATGTGTTGGATTCTGTGTTAGATTTTTGCCCAAATCCATTGTTGATTCCATCTGTAAAAGTTTCTTCTTAATTCCTATCTAAATTTTCTATGCTATCTTCGTTATGCTTGCAGGATTTTCTGCTGTATATTTTCTGCAGGATTGTTGTTATGCTTACAGTATTTTCTCCATATTGAAACCAAGCTCCACTCCTAAACCAAGCTCCACCCTTCTTTCTGCAGTATTTTCTTTTCTTTTGAATTTGTTATATTTATCAAAATGTTATTACAATGTGGATTAGTATATTTACATTTATACTTGTATCAATTCATATGTTAATGTGACATAGATGTTTCTGAATTACCGATTGTAGATTCGTTTTCGTTTCCGATTTTTCGATTGAAAGCGGAAATGGATGCGGAAGCGGAAACACCCTTTTCCGTTTCCGTTTCCGACTCTGAAATTTCATATAGGAAGCGGAAATGGAAACACCCATTTCCAATTCCGACTCTGACCCATTGGCAGCCCTACCGTGCATGTGAGTGCTGTCTGCGCAGTTTGATGTGTGGAGGTTGGCGACAACATCCTGTGCCGCCAAGCTTATGTGTTGGCGGCAAGAGATGGTGCAGTTGACACAGTAGGCGGCCAGCACTGTGCAGTCAAGTTGCTCAGTGTTCTAAAAAATTACTGTCTGATCTTCTTAAGCTGTTTATGTGATTTCCGGGTATGAATGCAGGCTGAAAATTTTATATGTTGTCAAGGGTGATCAGTAGGTCATGTCATGAGGTTTTACTGAATTTCCATGATTGGTGTTAATTACTGAAATTCTGATAATTGGACTATGAGCATAAAATGACTATGTTTAATATGTGTAAATAAGTTAGTTATGAGTTAGTGTTTCATGAATTTTCTACAATCATGTGATGACTGTATCTACGCATTGGCAATGTTAGAATTGACTGTTATACTGAGATTCCTACTTTAGAGAAATTAGTGAGAAATGCACTTGTAACTTGATTTAATTGTTATAAATACATTTCCTATTCAGAAAAATCTATAAAATTGAGTATTTATTATGTTTACTATTCTTAACCTGTCATAAAAATTTCATGATGTTTTGATGACAGTAGATACTGTTATAATTTTAAATGAGAAAATGGTCATGTTGAGCATGTTAGAGTTAAATATGTATAAATCAAGGATTAGTAGCATGTTAATATCTTATTTTAAGTTGTTTATCACTGTTAAATAGTAAGGTAAACTTCTGTAAATAGAAATGTGAATATTATGCAAAGAGTATGTAAAATGGGATGAAAGCATGTATATGAGCATGAGTAAAATGTGACAAGAATGATAATGTGATTAATTTGTAAAATTGGGCCAAGATTGACACTGCTACCATAGGGGTCTGAGAGCTGTACCAAAGAAAAGTCCCTATGGAAGGCTCAACGTTGTGAAATATATCCTAAGGGCATTAGTATGAAATCCTAGAGGTGGACAAGTACCACTGGTTAGGGTGGAGAGGGCTTCTCCCGGTCTACGCAGTATCCAAGGTTTGCCACTAGCTTACCCAGGTGACAAATATGAGCAAGTGAAGTGCTAAGTGCTAGGTGATAAGCACTAAGTGCTAAAGTGAGTGTTTTTCCTCTACTTGGTAGTTAGGACTATGTGTCACGGCGACTTAAGAGATTAAATGTGAATAAAGTGCAAAGTGATAATGAATGTGGCACGTGGTAAGTGCAATTGTTGTGATATGTGATAAATGTGAGTGCAAGAGTAAATGAAATGGAAGGAGTGTAAATTGATATGTAAGGGAGAGTAAATGATAATGAGAGTACAATTGCATGAGAAAACCAATGTAATAATGCATTTATATATATTCATGTCATTCATGTGTTAACATCATAATTGTAATATCATGTTTAGTACCATGTTTAATATTATGTGATATAGTTTAGAAATCTCCATATGGTAGTGTATATGAATATGTGTATGTAAACATGTAAAGTAATGCAATGTGGAAAAATGAACATGTAGAATTGTCAAATGAATAAGATGGTATGTGAACAAGTGTGAATCCATGTAATTAAGTTTAATTTATGTCAAAACAACAAGCAAAATGAGATTATGATTATGATAAATACATGAAATAATGTCTAAGTTCCATGATAGAATTATTATTCATTTAGTATATAGTTTCATGCTTAATTTGTAGATAATTGCCATCCGATTTGAATATGTTTTAGATTTTCAATCCATGTTTAATAAAGGTGATATCATTCTGACTTATTCATATTAAAACAGTAAATGAAGTGTGTAGATAAATGAGAAAACTGCATGTGAATTATGATTAGATATTATGTTAGGTTGCTATCTACTTTATGCTTAATTCCATGTTCTAGTTGATAGAGTTGTTCAAGCATATGGATAATGTTTAGATTAATAAATCAGGTTACATGTTAGGTGTATAGGAGTGCATATGTTCATATCATGTATGTACTAATATGATTATGCTAATTATGATAGAATGTTTAGTATCATGTTATGTAGTTATTAAAAAGCATGTGCAAGTGTCATGAGAGTATGATAATTTATACATTAAAACAGCAAGTTAAATGTGTGATGAAATGATATTATTGCATGAGAAATTGGCTAGATACCATGCAAGGGTGTTCATTATCTTGTACATAACCTTGTGTTTTAAATTGGTAAATACTATGCAATGATATGATAACGATTTGAACCATGTATCATAGGATACAACATGTATAGAGAACTTGTGTAGGTGTATGTTATCTTCCATGATTAATATGAGCATGTGTTAATTAGGAATATGTTTGAGTGAATTATGTGTTGTTGTCCATAAGAAGCATGTGCCATGTGAATCATTGTGGTTAGAATGATAGAATGTGGTGTTTTCATTATTGTTGGTAGCTTAGTGTGTGTGATATGTGTAAGTTTGATGTTTTAGATTACTTGCTGAGTCTTTTAGACTCATACTTACTTCGGCGTACAGGTGTGACAGGTTTCCCGTAGCTGAGGAGAGAATAGTGAAGGTCGACGCCACATTCAAGGAGTAGTTAGTTGTGGAGATTTTCTTTTGTAGTTGTTTTATTTCATAGTTGGATAATGTTATTCATATGGACAATGTAATGGACACTGTAGTTCTTTTCAAGTTGTAATAATGTGGACTCTAGCATTTTCTTTTACTATATAGACTGTGGAATGCGTGATGATGATGGAATGAAGTTTATTATTTCTTTTATTTCCGCTATACTCAATTAATATTCATGGACATATCAACCTTATCGTTTAGTGTTGGGTTACTATCCTACTATGACGATGCTCTTTGTACTGATGGGGATTGGTATAATCGTACCAGTATGAGGAGGGTCGTTACACTCCTGCCTCTAACCTCCCCGGAAGAGCGAGACAGAGCCGCCACAGAACACCACAAGAACGCATGCACCACCGCAGCCTGGCCAAGCTGTGGCCCTATGCCTGACCTCCCTACACTGCTCCAGAACCAATGCAGAACGAGGCAGTGAGAAAAAGGACTGTCTGGGTCACGCCGGGAAGAAAACACCTCAACGACCTTGGCATCCCAATTCAAACAAGAGAGCTCTACAAATGACTCAGCGCCGCTGTCCAAACCTCGTTTTCCCCTCAACTCTAGAGTCCGCCAACTCGGTCGCCAACTCGAGCATGCTTGTAGCCCCGAACGGTCCCTCAACGGCTCCCAAGGATGGGGGTCCCAGGCAACGGAGACAACCTCTAAATGGGACAAGCCCTCAAGTGCCAAGCACCGGACGAACAGGCGGGGCAAGCACAACAAGAACCACGCCGAACCGCTGGCTTGTAACCCACGACAAGCCCAGCAAGCACGAGGTACGCACGAACCCTCAAGAGGGCCGTCGGCCAACCAAGGCACACACGAACAAGCAAGAACCTCGGAACAGCACCAGTCGATACGGAAAGCCCGTCACTCTACTAATAATCGATTGACCGCCGGTCAATAGATTATTAGACAGACGCGACCCTCCTGGCACTACTGCTAGGACACAGCTACGAAGGTGTCACCTTCAGTCACTAAACGCAGCGAGGTAACCCGCCGCATTCCCCTCCTGAAGGTCCCAAGGGCAAGCCATCCCTGGAGCACACGTCGACACCCCAACCAGAACTACGGAAACACCTAAGGCACACACAGGTACTGTCGTGTTCCCCTAGGCCGTCGCGATACCGTCGCGATGGGGAAGGGCACCGCGATAGAAACCCTGTCGTGACAGAGAGACGCTCCATGACAAAATCACGTCGGACTGCCAGAACGCGACGCCATCGTGTCGTGCTGGCACGTCGCGACACGATCGTACCCTCTGGTGTCACGATGCGCACCGCGATCACGACACTAGAAAGAAGGCAGACCCGCGGGATGCTCCATCCCGAGGCCACCCACACACCACAAACACACCACACGGGGGAGGGGAGCATGGAGAAGCAGGAAATTCTATCTACAAACCACGAGGGGCTCCCAATCCACCCGGATCGAGAAGGGTACAAGCAATCCCTACCTTTCAAGAAGAAACGAACCCATAAGGGCCCTTCACATTGGATTGGCCACCTCCTCCTCACTCCATGAAAGCTCCATAACGCCAAGGACATGAGCACGACCCTCCTCCTTGACTGAAACACACAAAGGGGAGAGAGGGAGGCAGAGCACCGCCGGAGGGGGAGGAGAAGAGAGGGGAAGGAGGAAAAGGGAGAAGGGGTCGCCAGCCAAGGCCTTAAGCCTTCGGCACCGACGACGCGATGGGGCGACACGTCACGTCAAGGACCTTAACGCGACGGGTCAATGCACCACGACAAAAACGCGTCCCCCAGGGATACCGCGACACCCAACAGGTCGTACTGACACACCTGCCACCCTGACAGGTGTCAGATGACCGAAACGACGAAAAACTATCATGACCCGTTGACCGGGCGCGACACGAAGATACGACGGAGAAGCAAGGCACGACAAGAACGCGACACACAGGTTGGTCGGGACATAGATGACTGTCGTGTCGGACACCCACGATGCGACATTAACGCGTCACCCAGCCTGGATGTGTTAGTGGCCAGTCATCTAAGACACCGGACGAAAAGCCGGGAAGCCGAGTCTTACAGAAGGTATGGACTTCGATCTCAGGTCTTCTACTTTCCAATCTAGAATCCCCACCGGTTACTCTTCATAGGACATATTTGACTGAAGCTCAATCAGCTTGTGACTGATGACATGCGATGGATCTCGAACATACTTATGCAACATCAAAACATGAAACACTGAGTGAACACGTGCCAACGATGGAGACAATGCCAGCTGATACACAACACTTCCATCTTTCTTCAAGATCTTAAGCAGCACAATGTATTACATGTTCAACTTGCCACATCTAGAAAACCTTACCATTTCCTTCGTCAGGGAAACCTTCAAGAAGACATAGTCACTAATCTCTAACTACAAATCCTTCCTTCTAGTGTCAACATAGCTCTTCTGTCGATCATGTGTAGCCTTCAACCTCTCTTTGATCATCTACATCTTGTTTGTTGTCTCCTGCACTACATCAGGTCCAACAAGTTGACGATCGCCTGACTCACTCCCAACACAAAGGTGATCTGCAAGGCCTCCCACATAAAGCCTCAAATAGAGCCATTCCAATACTCGCATGGGAATCTGTTGTTGTATGCAAACTCCGCCAAAGGCAAATGACGCTCCTAAATACCCTTCAAGTCCAAAACACAAGCTCTGATTATATCCTCCAAAGTGTGGATGGTCCTCTCAGACTGTCCATCCGTCTAGGGATGGAATGTTGAACTGAGCTTCAATTGTGATCCGAGCGTCTGCTACAAACCTTTCCATAGTCTCGACATGAATCTAGGATCATAGTTAGAGATAATCGACATTGAAATCCCATGAAGCTTGACAACGTTATCCACAGAGAGCTTATTCAGGATCTCCACTAATTGCTTCTTGCTTATCAATGTGTGGCCTTGGAGAATCTATCTAATCATCTAGATAGAATCATTGTCTCTAACTGATTACGAAAAACTAGACACAAAATTCATCATGATCTCTTCCCATTTCCACTATGGAATATCGATCCTTTGTATTAATCCCGATGGCCTTTGACACTCTGCCTTAACTTGCTGGCATATCAAACTCTTAGCCACGAAGTCTGCCACCTCTCTCTTGATGCCTTGCCACCAAAAAGAGCACTTCAAATCCTGGTGCATCTTCTCGCTACTCAGGTGAATAGAGAACTTTGACCTGTAAGCTTCTTCCTGAATCTCATTCTTCAACTCAACCACATCAGGTACACAAACATGGTGCTGAACTGAATAACACCATCCTCATCCTTGGCCACACCAGACTTCCCAACTGATTCTTATAATTGCAAATCATCCTTCTGTAATTCCAACACTCTATTATGAAATATCAATCTAATGTCATATGGCCGTAAAAGTGTAACACAACCGAGGCTCAATCGACATCATGGAACACAATGCATCTTCTAACATCTTCCTACTGAGTGCATTAGCCACAACATTTGTCTTCCCTAGGTGATAGTCAAGCTCTAGATCATTGGTTGGATAGTTGCGCTCATTCTCCTTTAACTGACAAGAATTATAGGCTACTACCTTCCCATTCTGCATCAGAACACAACCTAATCCACTCTTCGAAACATCAGAATAAATAGAGAAAGGATCGAGCCATTGGGCAAAATCAACACTGGTATGGAAGACAATCTGGTCCTAAACTCTTGAAAACTCTTCTCACACACCTCGGCCTAGACAAACTTCACACCCTTCCTGGTCAAGGTTAATGTTGTTGTAATATAAGCAAAACCGTTAATAAATCGGCAATAATTGTAACACCCCAGAAATTCAGTAATTAGAAAATTAGAAATAAATCGAAAACGATAAATTCAATATTTATGAAATAGCAAAAACGCACGTGCCATTATCGTACATGCAAAAACCCATTAGAAAATTTCAGAAAAACCATTGCTCAACTCTAAATAATACTCCCTAATGACCCACAGAGAAATTCATGTAAAGAAAAATTGGATGGTCCAAGTTTAAGATGTTTGCGAATGAGTATCGTAATTAGGGAATAAGTCGGGAAATCATTATCACACATACTTAGAGGAGTCAGAAAGTTAAATAAAAATCATAGATGGACTTTAAATAATATCCTCTAATGATCCATCAATAAATTTGGGCCAATAAAAGTCATTTGGGGTATATTTAAGAGTTATTGTGACTTATTGTAATTTAGAAATAAGTTGTAAAATCCATTATCGTGTGTATAAAATGTGACCATGAACTAAATTAAAGTTTATGGGTGGACTCCAAACAATATGTGGGGATAGTCCACAAAAGAAATTGGATCAATGGACAACTTATGACCCATGAACAAAATCCAATATGAAAATAGTAAATAAATAATTTCCGTATTATCGGAATGATAGAACTTATGTATCACTATCGTACATGAGAGAACACATTGGAAAATCCTGTAAAAATTATAAATCAACCCTAAACATTATTCCTAAGCATTCTGCGAAGAAATTCGTGCAACGGAAAATCCGATTGGCCAAGTGTACGTCACAATGTGACTAATTACCCAAATTAGGAAACTAAGTCGGAAACCGATTATTTAATATAATGAACTAAAGTAAAATATATGTTTGAGGTCAAATCATGTTTATTGGGCCAATAGGTGGTCAAATAAAAAGGAAATAATATTTAAAATTCGTATTGACCCAATACCTGGTAGTAAAATGGGTCATTTAAGCTTAGACATGAGCTAATTGGGTCATTAATCATGACCCAAACCTAAGCCTAACATGAGAGCATGAATTTGTTCTCTACTACTTGCTAATTGGTGTTTCTTTAGGATGGAAATATCTCTTATGGTAGTTCTAGTCATGGTAGGATTCCTACCACAAGATTTAGAAACCCCAAACTCGGAATTAAGAAAACCCAGTATTATAAAACCATATTAAGACCCTCTATGGCCGACTTTAGCATGCTTCCTTCATTTTGGTCGTGGGAAGAACACCCAGGAGCAAGGAAGACGACCCTAGGGCTTGAATTCGTGAAGAGCATCTTCCCCCAAGCCACTGCATCGACCTAGAAACCTGCAGGGAGTTCTTAGCATTCAAAGGTAGGTGTTCTCGGGCCAAGATTAAAGAAAACCCATACCATCTTGTAGAACTTCGAGTCTAGGTTCATTTGCACTTGATTTGCCCAATTTTCATGGAGTATACATGGAGTATTAGTTGTTTTCCCTAAGTCGCGCACAGTTAGGACATTTTACATTCTTCTTATTATGCATGTGATTTGAGACCGAATTAGACTAAATCCCCATCATAAAAGTTATGCTACTAGTAGTCCTCTTCATCTTTTATGTTAAAACTTTTGTCTAAATATCATTAGATTGAGAGATACAAGCATGGTAAGAGGATTGCCTGGTTTTTCTCCTGCGTTTTTGGGTTAAGCTAGGCATCCCGTCCGGTCCAGGTGATGCGATTCTAGCATCTGGTATCACATCGGCCTGGTCTGACGTGATCCAGTAAAAGGCATCCATGAGGTGCGACGTGATTCTCACACTGACCGGTCAACGGTTGTGTGAGACTTCGCGCCGCGTGGGAGTCTGCGCCCGGTCTAAACTGTGGCGGGATCCCCGGATGCGATTCAGGCGGTTTTCCCGCCCATCGGGTTATTTAATGATTTCCTGTAACACATCGCTATACCCCGACGCGTTTTATCCTTAAAGGCGGCCATGTAGGCCGACGCGATTCAGTATTCTGCATAGTTTGGCCTGTTTACCTGTATACCGTGTTTTGAAAAATGTCCACTGTGTTGGACGCTATTAATAGGCCGACCCGAGGCTGTACTTTTCAGTCAGTCAGTCAGCATGTTAGTCTTTGTGGTCTGTCAGCATGTTGCATATTGTTCCATAGTGTGCATTGGCCTAAAAGAAATCCATCAATTTGAAAGCGGTAATGATATGAATATGATTCTAATGTGTAATTGTGATTGACCTTATGTTCATTTGATTATCTTGTGATCTTACTTATTGTCAATTTGACATGATAAGAATATGATATGAATGTATGGATGAACACATGTTAGCATAGACGTGTTTAGTTAAAGTGTTTCATCATGGTTTGTATATGAGTTTCCTTAAGTTATATGCTTTCCGATGTTTCAATTATTTGTTCATATTGCATACATGTTAGGAAAGATCCGTGACACGTCACTTACACCTTTGCACGAATAGGCACACCCCTCTTGTGGAATTGAGAGCTCTTTGCCGGTCATTCCGAATCGGCAAGACTAGCGATCTTTTCCTTAAGACCTCCGTAAGTCTCCGCTCTCTATGGATTCCCACATAGAGGCCGAGCTGGTTGTACCATGAAGTACCCTGGAGATAGAGAGCACATGTTCCGCGTACAATCTGTCATTAGTTATCCTCATGTCAAGACATTAACGAATTATGAAACATAAGATACGTCGTTATACTGCCCATTTGTTCTCTTGAGCTATTGTCACACCTTGACTCTATGATGATCATGTTCTTATTACATTGAGCTTATTATTGAAATTTTGTGGCCATAATATGAATATGTTTGTTCGGCACAATATGGGACTTCGGTCCATTTGACCAATGCCTGTGCAATAGGGGCCCTGTCTAGTCCTGGGAGTAGCGCCCCAACGTACTTATAATCGCGGGAGTATGGACTTTTGGTGCTTGGCATAGCACAACGAATATGCAAGATTTGTGTGAATGTGCCTTCATTCGATATGATATGATATGATATGTTTGATATGATACGTCTGTTCATGTGAATACATGATATCTGTGTGAATATGGCCAATTCATTTTGATGTGATTCTACTCTTGAAATATCTGACCTTTGTATATGCAACTCGATATTTGATTTGATATGACATCCGTTCTATTCCGCTATTCAACTTATTAGAAAAGCATGCATTGTCATCATGTTTATGTGCATATCTGCCTATTTAAAATGTTAATCATGTATATTAGTGCCCACACAATATTGAGATGTAAATCCTACTGAGCTAGTTCACTCACCCCTATCATCCTGTCCTTTTCAGGTGGTGATGAGGAACCAGAGGAGTCAGATGGGGCAGGGCAAGAGTGATGAGCACCTGCCATATGAGGAGTTGATAGTCTAAGAATAGTTATTTGAGTAGTCGATGTAATAGTGAAACATTTTATTTGAATAATGGGCCCTTTGATTGGCTCGATTGATGTAAGGTTTTTAATTAGTTGAATGGAAATGAAATAAAGAGTACTTTGGTAGACAATATTATGGTCTCAAATTTGTTGTTATGTTTAATTTGTGACTCTGCGTTACTCAAATGTGATACGTCTATTTGTATCGTTCACGTCTTCCGATATTTATTCCGCTGCTAAATATCGGGGCGTGACAATAATAATCGGTTAACCCCAAAAAAGATCCAAATCTCAAAGGGCAATTTCGGAGTCTCCCAATCTAGAATAGTCTTGACCTTAGCTGGATCCACATTCACACCATCACCTGAGATAACATGGCCTAGAAACTGCACCTCTCGCATCCAAAAATTGCACTTGCTAAGTTTGGCATAAAGCTTATGCTCTTGTAGTAAACCATGCACAATCCTTAGATGCTCATGGTGGGATGCCTCATCAGGAGAATAGATCAACACATCATTGATGAAGACAAACCACAAAACTATCCAAATATGATATGAACACCATGTTTATCAAATCCATGAATACAGTAGGAGCATTGGTCAGACCGAAAGGTAACACCAGAAACTCATAATGACCATAACGCGTCCAAAATGTTGTCTTGGATGTGTCCTCATCTTTTATTCTGAGTTGGTGATAGCTAGAACGCAGATCAATCTTCAAAAAGATAGAAGCTCTCTGCAACTGGTCAAAACAATTATCAATGCAAGGCAAAGGATACTTGTTCCATCACCTGATTCAACCTCTGGTAGTCAATGTACAGTCTCATCAAACCATCCTTCTTCTTGAAAAAGAGTACTAGAGCTCCCCAAAGTGATATGCGCAAATGAATGAACCCTTTTTCCAATAGATCCGGCAACTGCTTCCTTAGCTCAGCCAATTCCGCTAGTGCCATATGGTAAGGAGCTATCAAAACAAGTGTTGTGCCATGCATCAACATAATAAAGAATTCAATCTCTCTTTCCGGTGGCAATCCAGAAAGATCATCAGGGAAAACATCTCTAAACTCTCGAACAATCTCAATCTCCTCGATGGTCAGTACCTTTCCAAATTCAGACGTCGCAACCACGCTAGCCATAAATCAACTGCAACCCTTGTTTATAATCTTGGCCACCTTCATATACGAAACTACAAACTTCCTAGCCAGGTTCTTGGGTAAGGGATGAGAGAACCTGTCCTCTCCTGAAATGCAGAATATTATTCTCTTCTTCCTGCAATCCAGTACGGCGTAGTGCTCTTCCTATCAATCCAACCCAAGAATAGCGTCATAATTCTTCATCTTCAACAAGTATAAATGACCTGGCAAGTCTCACTCTTCAATTTACACAAGCAAAGAGGGAAAGCACCATCTAGTAGTCATCTCTCTTGTAGGGGTATGCACTGGGAGGGGCATTGTTAATTCTTCCACAACTACACCAAGCTCTTCAAGCAAAACCTTAGCAAACTTCTTAGACATAAATGTATGGGTTGCTTCTATAACGAAGAGAACTCTAGCATGAATACTCATTATAAAATTGGTACCTTTAGTCACATTCTCTGCCTGTTTTGCATCCTCTCTGGCCAAAGTGAACACTCAATCTTGGGCTCGAGGCCTTCCTACTGGTCTTGCCACTAGTCTACTTATTGTTGCCGCTTGTTGTGCCATCTTCTAACAGTCCTTGTAGTAAACCAATTTTTTATAAAATCTCAATAAATAGAAAATCTATTATCACACATGAAAAATTACATCAAAATTAAATAAAAACTCTTGTATCCAAACTAAATAATATATTATAATGAGTAATAAAGAAATCAGGCCAAATCGGGCATAATTGGGTTGACAAACTCTTAACCAAGTCTTAAGGTAATTAAAAAGCAATAATAATAAAAGCTATTTTCACATGTTTCTCAATTTTATACCTGTGAATAAAATAATATATCAAAAATAATGATAAAAGAATTAGGGTAAGTTACAAGCATTTGATATAATCAAATCCTAAAAGCCGAAAAATTTGATAATGTCGAAAAGCCATTATTGCATGTGAATAGCTCAAAAGACCATCAAATAAAATGTGATAAGTGAGTTCAGTAGAGTTTATTGGGCTCAATGGGTGATCAAATAGAGAGAATAATATTTAAAATGGATGCTAACCCAATACCCACAAGTAAAATAGATGAATTAAAATTAAACACCTATAAATTGGGCCATAAAGTGAGCCAAAACCCTAGCCCAATTAGGAAGCACGATGTGCTGCCACTTACCCTCCTAAATAGAGGAAATAGTTATAGAAAGAAGTTCTCATGGTAGGATTTCTAAACAAAGTTTAAGAAACTACAACTCATTTTCATAACCCTAGAGATATAAAAACACTATTAAACCCTCCTTGGCCACCCCCAATCCTCTCTAGACATTACTAGGCATGGGAGGTAAGGCGAGGAGCAAGAGGAGGCGAGGAACAACAAGATGCTTGGGTGTTCTTCATCCAAACTTGTCATCTTCATCAACCACTTAAGAAAACAACCAAAAGGTAGATATTCTTGGGCCAAAGTCTAACTAAGTCACTCTATATGTTGTCTTTCATGTATGGAACATGATCATATTGTTTTTTCCAATTTATCTCATGCATACAATTCAAATTGAAGTGCCTAAGTTTCTGATTTTGTGTTCATACGAGTTGTAAGATCTTAAATTGTATCTCCCTAATCCCTCAACCATATCTCATGAAACTTTTATTGTTGATTCTTAGACATATCAGGAATGTTTTATCTCTATTTTCCCCAAATTCCATCATGCATATGCATCGAATTAAATCCCACAAGTTTCAGTTTGTGTTTGTGTTCATGCTAGTTACATGTTCTTGATTTGAGATCTCTTAAATCCCTCGACCAAAAGGTATGAAATTTTTACTGTAGCATATTCTATGTATTAGCAATGTTTTTGACCTACTTTTACCAATTTTCATCATGTGGTTTGATAGTATTTTCTCCGACATCTTTGCTATTCACGTTTTTAAGTCTTCCTTAGATCCATGTAAAGTTCATTTTATACCCAGTTAGATTTCAATTAAATGTCACCACAGATACTTCTACATGTCTATTGTATAATCATGCATTTTTTCTAATTTTCATTGAGCCAACATGAGTATTTTGCATTTTAATTCACTGTCTACTTAGTAGGGTTTTCTCTTTTCAATCCTGCATTAGACTCAGATCTATTTTGTGAATAGATATGAGCCTTGGTGTAGCGATGGGTCGACCTATCACCTTCTACTTGATAAGGCGACAAGGTTGTGGTTGCCTTTTGAAGGCGACCATCTGGGTGTCACCCTCTTAATAAGAAGGCGACAGCCATTATGTCGCCATCTCCCTTTGTGTTCCAGCATGCACTGTTTTGGGTTTTACACATCCTAGGTCGATTCTGATAGTTCCAATCTCTCCGTCGGATATTCCTTCTATTGGACTAGTGATTTATGCACTTTCCCTTCTCATCTTGCTTCTCGATTGTACTCAGAGAGTAAACACAATGACAAATCATTTAATTGAAATATAGAACTAAACTGAAAATATGTCATTATGCTATCTGATTAAACTCTTGATATTTGATAACTTGGATCCTTCATCACACCCTTGGAATATGTAGATAATCATACTTTCATTACTAGGTGCTTATTCTTGAAATCAGTGGCCATAATATGTTATTGTTTGATCAGTACAATTTGGAACTTCGTCTAATGACCAATGCCTATGCAAATAAGGGGCCTATCTAGTCTTGGAGAGGAGCGCCCCAACATACTTATTAATCATGGGAGTATGGACTTGTGGTGTATGACATGACACCGATATGTGTGCAAGACTTAAATGTGCCTTTTTAGTGATATGAAATATTTGGCTATTGAAATGATTATGTGATACATGTGAAGTATGGTCAGTTCTTACATTGTTCATTGATATGTAATTTGTTCTTGAATCCTTTTTCGCTATCTATTGATAATCAATCACATGAGTCGCTATGCAACCCATTGAACTACTACTCTTTCTCTGTCACACGACTCATGTTTACCATCATGCATATAATGTCATTCCATCATTGTAGAGATTCAGCTGGTTAATACGTTAATCACTTATATCATTACCCGCACATTGAGATATAAATCCTACTGGACATAAGCTCATTTAGTTACTTAACATTTTTCAGGTAGTGAATGAGAGGATGTGGAATAGGAAGGTGACAGGAAGGAGTGAAGAGCATCCTAGTTGTTGACTTTTTTTTATCTCCATGACTATATATTTTGGTGATAACAAAACTCAAAATCATATTTCTTTAATCATGATTATACCTTTCATACTTATTATCTCATATCTATTTTATTCTTAATGAATCTTGATGATACTTTGCTTTAATATGATTAACATATTCTCTCTTTGTGGAAAATCTTCTCAGTCTACATCGAATAGAATGTTTGTATCTTGAGCAGTCAAATCCCACTTCGTCATATGTGAAGCTCACTTCGTCATATCCGAAGTCTCACTTCAACTGACTGCGTGTATTTTGATCCAATTGAAGCACCATCCAAAGTTTCAATTCGTTGATATATGAAGTACCATCCGAAGCTTCATTTCATCAATATTTGAAGTCTCACTTTGACTGACTATGTGTATTTTAGCCAGTTGAAGTACCACTTCATCACATCCAAAGTTTTTACTTGTTTTATATGAAATTCCACTTCGACTGTTAGTGTCGACTGACTACTTGATAGTCTTAACAGTTGAAATTCATATCTTGATCAATCGAAGTTGTAGCAGCCCTCGCCGTTCAAACCTCTTAACCTAATAACGAGCTTGACCTGACTTCGCCTCCCGCAAATGAGTCGTATCCTCGCAAGAGATATCATTCACATGTCCGTTGAAGTATAAAAGAAACACCTCAAATATATATAAGATTCCACATCTCACAGATATTTACATGAAATATACATAGCCAGTTCTCAACTAGAGTCAAATACGTAGTACAGCAACCTGGGACATACCCCGAGGTGAACAGAAAGAGAAGATTACATTGCTGGAGGAGTAGGCCCAACTCCGCTACAATGCGGCTCCAAACTAGACGAGGGACGGGAACCCTCTTGCTCTCCCTCACCTGAAAGGAGTAGGGGTGACCCTCACAAGTCACTGGCTCAGTAGGAAAACTCCCCAAAATCCGAACAAAACCAAATTCATATAAAATAGTAACAAGGAGCTACACTAAGCAATTTATAGTACTATCTACACGTGGTACAAAAACTATAAATAACAAATATCTCGAAGCTACTAACAGAAATCAACTTTTAATAAATAAACGGCAAACCTCGCCCAAGTGTACGGGCTAGAGTAGGGTAACGCCACACTCAGGTCACGAAACTGGTTCGCGACACCAGCAACTGACCCAGACAAACCACACAGGACTACCTCTCAGTCTCCCAGCCATGGACGAAAGGTCTAGCTGCCACTCCACCACAACAAGGCCAAAAAACCAGTGGAGACCAACCAATCACCACACTTGCGGACCACACTGCCGCAGACCCATGCTGGGCACCTTTAGGGACTCCGGCCCGAGCTCCCTAAAGTGAGGCACTGGGAAAATAGGACTAGCTGGGGCCCAGTACATCTACTAGTGTCCGTACCGCCAACCACGAGTGCGCTACAAGTGACTAAACACAAACTCTCACAAGTCGCTGTCCCTCTGTCGTCTTTCCCTCAATCGGACGTACAACTCTACACAAGAGTGAAAGTGTCCAGGAAGATGACACATACCTCCATGGTACACACAGTACTGGATCCGAGCACTAACGTGCCTAGCTCACACAAAACCTGGGGTACCCGACTAGAGAGGTAACCATGGAAGGCGTCGTAGTACCCAACTCTCCACATACTCACAAACCAAGCAAACACGACATTCCTCAACCTCGACGTGTGCCAACACACCACTTACCAATATTACGAATAAGAGATAAAACCATGTGATAATCATGTAACCATGTACAACCTTATAGCCTTCGGAAGCCGGAAGGCGACGGGGTGCTCTGTCGCCTTCAGAACGCGACTCCTCAATACAGCACGTACTGAAGAAGAACGCGACGGGTCGAGTTGTCGCGTTCTGAATGTGACATCTCGGGATGTCGCCTTCACAAACAGAGCCCCAACTCCGGGGTTCCATCTCTAGAAACCCCACACAAACCATGTAAACACCTGTGTAAAGCATTTATAAATAGTCTAACAGTTATACTAGTATGACATCTAACATCTAAAACTGATGTCATGGATTAAACATGCTAAACGCACTATCTACAATAAAAAAACAAGGTGGAATCTCCCTACCTTTACGAAGTACACGAAGAACAACAATGGTTCGGCATTTCCCCCGCTCCGTACCACGTCCTCGCAATGAGAGCACGTCGAAACTAGCTCCAAATCCTCAAATCGCCCAAGAACCAGCTACAAAAACCCTCTTTTGGCCGAGCAGAGCTTTCTGAGCTCTGTTTGGCCAACCTAAGTTGTAAGGCCCTCGAATTATGTTCACATTATGTATATTTAATTTTGTGCATATTATAAGTATTTACTTACTTATGTGCACATGTATATATATATATATATGTTTATTTCTGTGTATATAATATATTTATTTAAATGTGCATATAGTATTTAACTATTGCTGTGCATATTGTATGTATTTATTCTGTGTATGTAGGTTTATTTGATATTTCTGTGTTCTGTCTGAAATCCCTGGTTAACATCAACCTCACCTGACGTTAACAGTAGGTTGACGACAACCTATGTGCCGTTGACTTCATGGCCGGGGGATATAGACGTCCAGATCGATGGACGCCTACTTCCTATTAACGGCAGCAAAGTGGCCGTTTACTTCTCCATTTGTGTCTTGGATTCCAGATCTGAAACGGGTGCATTTTCTCTGGGTTCTAATTAGGAAATCTATCCCAACGGTAGGAAAACCTAAACCTAAGCGTACCCCGACCCTTAGCCCTATAAAACCTAGTGTTTTCGGCCAGATTAAGACCTTTGGTTCGAAGGGAAAAGCTAGGGTTTTGTTGAGAGAAAACCAGACTTTTGCAAGGTTGGATTCGGTGATTTCGTGGTTCTTCTGGTGATCTTCTTCGACTGGGAGATACTCTTGGTGGTGAAAAAGCTTCCCTGACTCCGGAGATCTATTTGCACGAGTAGGAAGGCCGGATTTGGGAGAGAGATCTGCACCTTCTTGGCTCGGCCAAGGAGGGCTTCTTCAACAAATTGAACCCTTTAGAGATTTTATTCTAGGCAAGTAATCGAGGGGTATCATCCCTAGAAATGTCCCCTAGGTCCTAGCAATTTTTCTAGATTTTAATTCATGTCATGGAACCCCCAATTCTCCTTTTTATTTGAGTTTGGTCTACACCTTCTGTAGACAGGAGGTTGACGGCAACCTTGTTGCCGCCAAGTTTCTGAGTTGACGGCAGCATAATGTGCCATTAACCCATCTTGACGGCAAGGCCCTTGCCGCCAAGTTCTTTAGGTTTTTTCAGAACTGTGGCCTTGATCTATGTGCTGTGATTTTCAAACTTCTGGTTGTCTGTACATGCTGTAAAAATTAGGGTTTGTCAGGTATGGTCTTTAGGTACATCATGAAGTTCTGTCAAATTTCTAAGCATGACTTTATTTAATATAAATTCTACATTGGTAAAATAAGCATGAATTAACAGGGTTTAATCCTGAATAAAATGATTCACTGCATGTTAATGTTCCATAGAATTTTCATGATCTTAGGGTTACTGTTCACATGTTTTAAACCTGATAGAAGAGACTGTTTTGTTGTTGACCATGTTAAAGTGAATATCTTGTTAAATTTTCATGAAATCTGTTTAAATTGTTAAAAATAATTTTACAGTTGCAAAAAATCTAAAAAATTAGACATATGACATATTACATGTATAGAGTCTGTGGTTAAAATTTGATACTGTTTTGACTCCCGTGGTTACTGTTTGCTTTTAACAAGGATAATTAGGCCATGTTAAGCATATTTGACTTAAATTTTGTAAATTCCAATGTTTAGCAGCATGATTAGGCTCTGTTATGGTTTATGTTTCACTAGGAAATACTAGTGTTATGATCTATAACCTGAGATATGTATGTTTAATTAAAGTGCATGTGAATGGGTCAAATAGTGCATAAAAGTGGATGAAACCATGTGAATAAGTGAGATAATGTTTATCATGTGCTGAGATTGACACTGCTACGATAGAAGGCTATGGAGCCGTACTGTAGAAAAGTCCCTATGGGAAGACTCATTATGTATGTGATATCCTGTGGGCATCAGGATGAAATTCTGGAGGTGGACAAGTACCACTAGTTAGGGTGGAGAGGGCTTCTCCCGGTTCTGCGCAGTTACCAAGATTCGTCACTATATTGCCTAGGTGACGGGTATGTGTTATGTGAATGTGTGTCCTTCTTTATGGTGGTTCAGACTATGTGTCACGGAAATTAAGTGTAAAAGTGTGAAAAATGTGAATATGTGCATTGTGAACATGTTATAGTGTTATGTGAATATGAGACCATGTGAAAAGATGTGAAACCATGTGAATGTGATATATTTATGTCAAAACAGCAAGCTTAAGATGTGGATATGTGTTATAAAAGCATGAGAAAAATGTTAGATATCATGCTAGGATTGTTAGTTACCTTGTGCTAATTTCCATGAACTATTTGGTTTAGAAATATGAATGATATGAATTGAGATTAACATCATGAATCAAGTTAGTTATCATGTGTAGAAAGTATGTGTAGGTTGATCATGTGTATTTACTTAATTAACATGAAGCATGTGCCATGTATTTCTCTCATTTTCTAAAAGATTACTATGTATGTGATATGTGTAAGGATGTGCCTTTAGGTTGCTTGCTGAGTCTTTTTGGAAGACTCATACTTACTTTAACATACAGGTGAGACAAGTGTCCCCGTGCTAGAGGAGGACATAGTGAGGAGCGACTCCGAACGTGAGGAGTAGCTGCACTTGTGGAGAGCACGTGTTTAGTTTACTCTTTCTTTCATTAGTATGTGAACAATTGCAATGTTATTCATATGGACTTGTATAATTATGAACATTTGTGATTGTCTTATTGTTATATACATTGTGGAATATGTGAATGATGATGGAATAAGAATTATCTTTTATTTCCGCTATACTCTCTTTGATATTTATGTACATCTCGACCTATTGTGTTGTGTTGGGTAAATGTTCCACTATGACGGTGC
This sequence comes from Colocasia esculenta, assembly GCA_014218235.1. Taxonomy (NCBI): domain Eukaryota; kingdom Viridiplantae; phylum Streptophyta; class Magnoliopsida; order Alismatales; family Araceae; genus Colocasia; species Colocasia esculenta. The sequence goes on from CM024760.1 coordinate 92,514,047, forward strand.
CCTTTGTATTGATGTGGATTGGTATAATCGTACCGGTATAAAGAGGGTCATTACAGAGATTGGTATCAGAGCAACAGGTTGAGATTGTACCTGAATATGCCATCATCTGCACAATATTTCAAAGTCTTTATAGAATTTGTCCATATATGTGAAAAGTATCTAATAATGAATTAAAGATAGTTAAGAAAATGGTTAGGACTAAGTAACTTAGATTCTAACTAAGTTAATTGTTTTATAGGCTATGGCAAGCCATGGTAGGCATGGTGCTTAGGCTCGGGATGACGAGCATAGGCGCGAGGAGAGGGGTGCGCAGCACGCCCCAGCACCCCAGGGTCCCACGGTACTTCCTCCACCACCACCTGTGGATTATGGCATGTTCATGCAAGGCCTGGTCAAAGCAATGCAGACGCAGGCGCAGACTCAGGCGGCACTGCAGGCTCAGGTTAGAGTTGTTAAATAGGAGTAGTCTGTTTTGTTGAATGCATGATTGTTTATGTATTGGTTATATATTGCTTAATGTCTTAGGCTCAGGTTCCAGCTCCCGTTCCTCAGTAGCATGGCCATGGTGGTCCGTCCATCATGGAGAGGTTTAAGAGGATGGCTCCACCTTCTTTTAAGGGGGAGAGTCAGCCCCTCTTGGCAGAGAGCTGGATGAGGGAAGTGGAGAAGATCTTCCGAGCCTTTAGGTGTGTAGAGGAAGACAAAGTCAGCTTGGCTACCTATATGCTACGGGTACTTAAACTATATGTACTTATGTTAGGTTAAGGTTTTGTTTAAATGGTGCTTATGGGTTGTGTTTTGTAGGAGAGAGCCAATATTTGGTGGGCCTCCGTACTACGTACCAGGTATGAGGATGGTGCTATTGAGGTAACTTGGGCCGAGTTCACGAGGCTATTTCGGGCCAAGTTCATTCCCGAGCACATCCAGGACAAGATGGAGCAAGAGTTTCTCTCTCTTACTCAGGGCTCCATGACGGTCTTAGAGTATGAGGCCAGGTTTGCTGAGCTTTCCAAATATGCTCCCCATATTGTTGCTGACAAGCGCAGGAAGGCCAAGAAGTTTGTGATGGGGCTCAAACCATCACTTAGGTTGAGGCTTGTTGCTTTTGACCACCGCACCTTGGACGAGGCTCTCAACGCAGCATGCAGGCAGGAGAGCAAGATGGACCAGTATTTGGAGGAGAAGAGGGCAGCTCAGAAGAGGTCCGCGCCACCTTTCTAGAGGCAGGACAGGAAGAAGGCAGTGTACCAGTCACCCCAGTGACCAGTGGTGGCTTCTAGTTAGCAGGCAGTTACATCGCAGTCACCTAGCTTCAGACCCAATGACAAGAAGGTGTGTCCTCACTGTGGAAGGGCGCATGGCGGCACCGAGTGTTGGAAGTTGGCAGGGAAGTGTCTCAATTGTGGTAGCACCGAGCACCAGATCCGGGATTGTCCCAGACTTCAGCAGGGTGTTAAGTGAGGAGCGCCAGCCTCAGCAGCGGCACCAGCAGCAGTGCCAGCGACCGGGAGACCAGGAAGGCCTCGGGCCCAAGCTCGAGTGTTTGCACTAGCACGAGAGGATGCAGAGCAGGCCGAGAACGTCATGGAAGGTACGGTTTTAGTCATGGATGTGCATGCTCGGGTGTTGTTTGATACGGGTGCCACACACTCATTTATTTCCGAGAGGTTTGCTAAGCAGTTAGCAGCAGAGTCTGGAGTTGAGGCAGAGGAGTTAGAAGTCTCCCTATCTGTGCACACACTGGCAGGTACGGTAGCGACCAAGAAGTGTATTCCATCCTTACCTGTGTACATTGAGGACCAAGGCTTGTTCGGGTGCTTCTACTTGCTCAAGATGAAGGACTATGATGCCATACTTGGTCTGGATTGGCTTGAGGAGCACTATGCCTTGGTGGATTGTAGAGGGAAGAAGATTACTTTCCGTATTCCTGGTGAGGATGAGTTCTTACATTCGTTGCCAAGGAACCTAGCGGGAAGGTTTGTGATCTCCACCCTGAAGGCGATGAGGATGGTGAACAAGGGTTGTGACAGTTTTCTTGTCAGTGTGGTCTTAGTCCCTAAGGCCGATCAGTCACCGACCCTTGAGGAGATTGAAGTAGTGCAGGATTTCGAGACGTGTTCCCTAATGATTTGTCTGGATTGCCACCAGCTAGGGAGATAGAGTTCACTATAGAGTTGCTTCCAGGCACCTCTCCTATCTCTAAGGTTGCTTATCGGATGGCACCTGCAGAGTTAGCCGAGATGAGGAAGCAGTTACAGGATTTGTTAGATAAGGGATTCATTCGCCCTAGTGTGTCACCATGGGGCACACCTATATTGTTCGTGAAGAAGAAAGACGGTTCCCTCAGGTTGTGCATCGATTACAGGAAGACTGCTTTCAGGACTTGTTATGGACACTATGAGTTTCTTGTGCTTCCATTTGGTCTGACTAACGCCCCTGCAGCATTCATAGATCTCATGAACAGGGTGTTTAGATCATATTTGGATAGCTTTGTAGTGGTGTTCATTGACTATGTGTTAGTCTATTCTCTGATGAGGCTACACACCGTGAGCATTTGAGGGTTGTTCTAGAGGTTCTCCGAGAGAACAAGCTGTATGCTAAGTTCAGCAAGTGCAATTTCTGGATGCGCGAGGTTCATTTCCTTGGGCATGTTATCTCAGGCGCTGGAGTTGCTGTTGATCCAACGAAGGTTCAGGTGGTGTTAGATTGGGAGACTCCAAGGACACCATCGGAGATCAGGAGTTTTCTTGGGTTAGCGGGCTATTACAGGCGATTCATTGAAGGCTTTGCATCTATCGCCGCACCTTTGACTAAGCTAACCAGGAAGGGTGTGAAGTTTGTGTGGTCTGATGATTGCAAGAGTAGTTTCTAGTTGTTGAAGGCGAGGCTTACATCTGCACTCATGTTGATCTTGCCGAGTGGTGCAGAGGGTTTTGCTATCTACTCTGATGCTTCTCAGATAGGCCTTAGTTGTGTGTTGATGCAGCATGGTAAGGTAGTTGCATATGCTTCTCGCCAGTTAAAGGAGCATGAGCGTAACTATCTAACCCATGATTTGGAGTTAGCGGCTATGGTTCATGCACTGAAGATCTGAAGACACTATCTTTATGGTGTCAAGTTCGAGGTGTTCACTGACCGCAAGAGTCTGAGGTATCTTTTCTCTCAGAAGGAGTTGAACCTGCGGTAGAGAAGGTGGATTGAGTTTCTCAAGGACTACGACTTCGAGCTTCAGTATCACCCAGGGAAGGCGAATGTCGTGGTGGATGCACTCAGCAGGAAGAAGTCATTGCTTCGGCAGGATTGGAAGATGCTGGAAGATGCAGCATGTGCTATGACCGAGTTAGAGCCACAGTTGTGTCAGGCTTTCGTGGCTCAGTTATCTATCCGATCCACGGTTTTGGATGAGCTGATTGAGCAGCAGAGAGCTGATCCTAGGCTTCAAGAGATGGTGGGCAGGGCAGGCATTGCTCGAGATGAGGACGGTGCCATTAGATTTCAGCACCGAGTTTGTGTTCTCGATGTTGTGGATGTTCGTGAGCGTGTACTAGCAGAAGCTCACAGGTCAAGGTTCTCCATTCATTCAGGAAACACCAAGATGTACCAGAATTTGAAGAGATCTTTCTGGTGGTCTGACATGAAGAAGGATGTGGCTGAGTTTGTGTCCAGGTGTTTGGTGAGCCAACAGGTGAAGGCCGAGCGCTAGAGACCATCGGGCCTTATGTAGAAGATGGAGATACCAGTATGGAAGTGGGAGGCAAACACCATGGATTTTGTGATGGGTTTGCCCAGATCAGCTAAGAGCAATGACTCGATTTGGGTGATTGTAGATCGTTTCTCCAAGACGACGCATTTCTTGCCTATGAAGAAGATCTGTGGAGAGTTTATGTAACGACCCTCTTCATACCGGTACGATTATACCAATCCCCGTCGGTACAAAGGGTGTCATTACAATGGGATATTAACCCAACACTAAAGGATAGGTTGATATGTACATGAATAACAAATGAGTACAGCGGGAATAAAAGAAATAACTCATCTCATTCCATCATCATCACATCATTCCACAGTCTATATAGCAAATGTAAACGACAAAAGTCCACATTAATACAATTCCATAAGAGATACATTGTCCATATGAATAACATTATTACATACTATGAAATAAAACAACTATTTAGTAAACTCCACAAGCAGCTATTCCTCTTGCTTGATGTCGCTCCTTGCTATGTCCTCCTCAAATTTGGGGACACCTGCCTCACCTGTACACTGAAGCAAGGATGAGTCTTCTAAAAAGACCCAACAAGCAATCTATAGATATCATTCTTACACATATCATACACATGCTAAACTATTACACAATAGGGAAACACATGTTATCTTTTAAACAATAAATGAATCACATGGCACATGTTTTAAACAATCAACAACATACATAAACCACCTAAACATGCTTCTTATACATGCGAATTAACTCGATTCATATTTCAAATCATAATTCATATCAATCATATTCTTGACATAATCAAATGTCTATGAATGACCTATAGCATGCTTTCTACATACAACATATAACATGATTCATGGTTTCATACTTTATTCAAATCATTGCACAATTCTACAATTTTTAAAACATGGAAACATGTACAAGGTAAATAACACTCCTAACATGTTATCTAACCAATTTCACATGTAAATATAACACCTTTTCATACAATTAGTGTAACATCGAGTGTTTTTCAGATCGTCGTGGATCCTTGTTTAGTGGGTCTGATGGCCAATGTGTGGCCCATTAGCTTGTGTTTCAGGTGTTTGTGTGGGGTGTGAGGCTTTGTGGGCCGGTAGATTGAGCCCAAAGCGCTCACAGGTTCTTGCCTGTGAACACGACAGGGGTATGCGTCGCGTTCTGAACACGATGGCCCTGGTGGTTGCGGTCAGGTTGTCATTGTTTTGGGTTGTCGTCTGCATGTGCGCCGCGTGTCGCATGTGGGGGAAGGGCATGCTGACGTCAATAGTGGGAAGGCGACGGCCTCCTACATCGCGTTCAGGTCGCGACGTGGGGCTACATCGCGTTCTCAACTGCTGTGCATTTTTAAAGAGGTTTTGGCCGGACAGAGCTAGGGCAAGCTCTGCTCGGCCAGGGGAGGCTGCCGCGGGGCTCTCTCGAGCAATTCAGACTTCTGGAGGAGTTTTTGGTGCGCTCTCGCCCCGAGGACATCGTGTGAAGTGGGGGAGACGCTGTACTGTGGATGGTTTTTGCATTCTTCGTGAAGGTAGGGAGTTCTACCCCGATTCGTTACGTGGATTGCATGTTAACTTGTTTGTCACTTTACAAACAGTAGATCCCATATTTAGGTGGTGAAATAAGCATGAAAACTGGGTTGGTTTACCGTTTAGGGTGGTTTGCATGGTAGATCCAGAGAAGGGTTCCAGATTAGTGTTGTCGCCTGTGAAGGCGACAGACCCTTCTATCGCTACCAGGTCGCGACAGACCGACCTGTCACATTAGGATTCTCTAACGCGACATATCGGGGTGTCACGATCTGAATGCGATAGTACCCCACGTCGCGACTTCAGTCGTGAGGTCTTTTTGTGAATGTTTTCAAGGTACGATTATCCGATTATTTGTTAAGTGTTGTGCATGGCACCAGCTAGTGGTGCGTTAGCACTTGCAGTGCTCATAGAGCATGTTGCTCACGGGGTGTGCGTGTTTTTAGTTGGTTTTGCTTGTGTTGTATGCGTGGAGTTTACGTGGTTTGGGTGTGTGCATGGCACACACATTGTCGTGGTGTAACCTTTATGATTCATCATAGTGGTTGGGCAGTGAGGTTCCTGTGTGAACCTAGCTGTGGTTTTATGGTGTTTTCTATAAATTATTTAAGATGGTTTAACTTGTATAGCATGTGTGGGATTAAGTATTAATGTATGGTTATCGTATATTATGTTTATGCGGTATGGAGGTCATGGTATGACCAATGACAGGCCGAGTTATTAATAGTTAATGCGATTCGTGGATATGTCTGTGTAGGCTAGCTCGTGGGTCACGAGTGACCAGCCAAGCTACTCTTCACACTTGCACCGTGGTTTGTAATAAAGGTTGTACATGTAAATATCGTGGTTTGTGCTTGCCGAGTTTGGTGGTCCGGCGCCTATTCCGTAATACCTCTGCAGTCAGGTGCCCCAGGTTCTGTGTGAGCCAGGCACGTGTGTTTGTTGTGCTCGGGGTTTGTCCCGGTACTTGTGTTGTACCGTCGAGGTCTGTGTCATCTGTCCTGGACACCCTCACTCCTATGTTTGAGTTGTACGTCCGGCTGAGGGAAAGACGACAGAGGGCAGCGACTTATGTTTGTGGGTGCGCAGTCACTTGTAGCGCGCTCGTAGTTGGGGGTACGGACACCAGTAGTCAACACTGGTCCCCGGCTAGTCCTATTTTCCAGTGCCTCACTTTAGGGAGCTTAGGCCAGAGTCTCTAAAGGTGTCAGGCATGGGCCTGGAGGGTGTGTGACCTGCAGGTGTAGTGTTGGTTGGTCTCCACTCTTCTTTGGCTTGTGCTTGTAGAGCGGCAGTTGGACCTTTCATCCGTGACTGCGAGACTGAGAGGTAGTTCTTGTGTTGTGTTTTCCGGGTTGGATACTGCGTCATGAACTAGTAGTCTATTCCCGTGTGGTGGTGTCGTGCTTTCTAACTCGTGCTTTGCCACTAATGGTGGCTTGTGTGTGACTCACTAGTTGTGGTTTTACCTGTTGAGGTGTGCCCTGGTGTTGGCACGGTTGTAGTTGTGGTTGGTGAGCGGAGACTCACTGGTTGTGGTTTGACTCTTGTGGTGAGCCCCGTCGTTGGCGCAGTTGTGTCAAGATTTTGCCCATGGTAGAGTGCCTTGTGGTGGCACTAGTTTGGTTGTGGTTTCCGTGGTAGTACCTCGTGGTAGTGGGTACCTGTACCCTGAGTGGGTAGTGCTTTGTGGTGGTACGCTGTGTACCAGACTTTTTAGGTGTTGTGGTGGAGTTGTGCTCCATGGAGGTCATGAGGTGAGACCTTCCACTTGTTGTGTTTTACCCTTCCTTGGGTAAACTTCCGAGTAAGGTTACAATGTGTGATGGATTGGCATCGTAGTAGCCGGTCCTGTTACTTAAGTGTGATATTCGATATATCGTAGTTTAGGGGTATACAGGACTAGCTCTTGGTTAGCAGTCCTGTTACCCATGTGTTTGAGGTTCGCCTGTGAAGCTTGTAGCCTAGGCAGTGGTTTGCCTGTGTGGCTTGTAGCTTAGGCGACCAGTTGTTGAGGTAGTATGCCTGTGAGGCTAGTGGCCTAGGCGTTTTAGTTGTTCAGCGGACTAGTAGTGTTGTGCTAGTCTTGTGGTTCCTCTTTCTTTTCGAGGAATATGTGTTTGTTTATGATTTACTATTTAAGCTGTTATTTATTATAGATGTTGTGAGCATGCCATGGTTTGGCTTTTAGAGTTGCCAGTAAGACCCCCTGGGGTTGAGGTTCTTCAATGTTGTGTGTTGTTTTGGGTGGGCCCCTACTGAGCCTGTGACTTGTTGAGGCTCACTCCCCTACAGTTCTTTTCAGGGCTTGCCGTTAGTGTGGCTTGTGGAGATGTTGTGGCAGACTTGTACCACCAGCAGTTGAGTCGTAGTCGTGTTGTGTGAGCTTGTGCTCCCTCGGGGTATGCCCCAGGTAGTTGTACTTTTTAATTGGACATGTAATAATGTATTGGGACAGTTGTAAATTATTATTTGCATATATGAGCACATGTACTTTCTTGTGTCTTATACTGTAGTTGATATCTTTTATATTCTTACTAGACACTTGTGTGAGATATCCCTTGCGAGACTTCGGTCCGTTCGCGGGAGGCGGATCTGGATATGGAGCCTTATCGGGCATAAATATCTAGGGCCGTTACAATTAGCTTGCTGTTTTAATATGAATAAATAACATTTACATAAATTTACATCCTTTCACATGCTAACACATTCATACTACACTAACACATATTCACTTTTCATATTTGCTCATATTCACATAACACTAGTACATGGATGTTATTAAACTATGTAACATGATACTAAATATGATATTACATTTAACATATTAACACATGAATGATATGAATATATGCATTTTTACCTTAGTTTTCACATGCATTTGCTGTCTCATTTACATTCACTTTCACTTACACATGATTTCACACATTTTTCATAGTTTTCACTTGCACTTTCACTTAGCACATTACTTGCACTTACACTTAATTTTCCGTGACACAGTCCTAACTACCATCTAGATGAACACACACACTTATCACTTAGCACATAGCACTTCACTTCACTCAACACACACTCATCACCTAGGCAAACTAGTGACGAATCTTGGTAAACTACGCAGTCCGGGAGAAGCCCTCTCCACCCTATCCAGTGGTACTTGTCGACCTCTAGGATTTCATCCTAATGCCTTTAGGATATCACTTATACGTTGAGCCTTCCCACAGGGACTTTACTACAGTAGGGCTCTTAGACCTCTATGGTAGCACTATCAATCTCGACTCAATTATCACATTTTATCACATTATTTACACATTTCACATGCACTATTTAACCATTTACATGCATTTTTCAATATTTAACATGCTTCAGTTATCCAACATGATGCTACTGTTCGCAGTGACAAATAACTCTTATCACAGTCCTAATCATGCTGTTAATCACTGTACTATACAAGATTAAACTTAACATGCTTAACATGGTAAATTTTCATTGTTAAACCAATAAATGTACCTACTGTCATGAAAACAGAACGAAATTTTTATCACGGGTTCTAAACAGATGACATGTCACATGCTCAAATTTCCAATTTTTTTGGATCTATACAATAATTATAGCAATTAAAATAGTTTTCAGGCATAATTATCAATATCTCCACTTACACATAGTACACAATGGAATGGTCATATCTAACAGTTTCAAAACCTGAATACAGTCATCATACGAACATGGAAAATTTATAAAACCCTAATATGAAATGGATATAATTATTCAAAGATTTTCTTGATCATATCATGCTCATTACCTAATTGTAGAAAATTTAATAAATAACACAATTCACATAAATTCAACGCATCCTCATGATATGACCTATTGACTATTCCTAACTAAACATGATTTTTACAGTATATACCCAGAAGTCCGGAAAATACATCACAGAGATCAAACATCCATTCTGTGAAACCTGATGAACTTGGCAGCACAGAGGTTGCCGCCAACAGCGGTTAACTGCACACAATGTTGTCGCTAACCCAAGATCTTAACGGCACACATGTTGTCGTCAAGTTCCTATCTGCAAAAGTGCAGACCGAACCCTAAGACAGTGAGAATAGGGGGTTCCAGGACTCGAATAAAAATCCAAAAAATCCTTAGGACTTAGGGGACATGTATAAAGATGAAACCTATCGATCACTTGCCTGAGAATAAATCTAAGACGATCTAGGTTTGTCGGTGAAGCCCTCCTCGGCCAAGTCAAGAGGGTGCTCAAAACTGCTTCTGATCCGGTTCTTCTCGATGTGCTTCAATTCTTAGAGTCGGGGTGATTCCTTGATGCTTGTGTATCCTCCAGTCAATGCAGAACGCCAGAAGACTCCTCCAGTCGCCTGATCCAGCTCGCCAAAGATCGAGTTTTCTAACCGAAAAGCCCTAGGGTTTCTCAAAAGCCAAAGACTTAACTTCGCCCTAATCTGGGTGTTTTATAGGGTTAAGGGGTCGGATACGTATTAGGGTATGGTCTCCTACCATTAGAGCTAGGTTTCCAAAACAAGAACCAGAAGAAATGCTTCTATTTCTAGATCTAAAAGCGCAACAAAACTGGGAAATAAACGTCAACATTTGCTGCCGCTAATAGGGAGTCAACGTCCATCGATCTGGACGTCAATCTCTCCTGGGCATGCAGTCAACGACTTGCATGTTGCCGTCAACATGCAATTAACGTCAATTTGTGTTGACGTTAACTGGCATTTAGGCCTGAACACAAATTACATCAAAACAGATGTACAATTACATCACAAACAATTTAATATGTACAGAAAATTAATAGGTATCATATGCACAGAATACATACATATATATACATACATATATATATATATATATATTATATATATATATATATATATATATATATATATATATATATATACACACACATACATACAATATGCATGGAATAAATATATATATAATATGCACTTTAATAATTTGATACTACATGCACATTTAAATATATTACATGCATCGAAATAAACTCATATATATATCCACAAGATGTATAGCAATAATTACATATTATATGCACAACATTACTTAAATACAAGATGCATAGGATTTAAATAAGTACAATATGTACAAAATTAGCTAATTTCTTATATCCACATAAATAAGATATATACATATATGCATACATATGCACATGAGTACTTTAATAATTATTGTATGCACAAAATTAATACACACACTATGTACAATAACAAGTAAACATCACATACATAGATTATACAATGAACAAAAATTTGGGGGTCTCACAGTTTGGCTAGGCTGTATGTTGGCAGCATTGTGAGGTTGCATGGTGTGCCGAAGTCTATTATCTCTGATAGAGACCCGCGGTTTACATCGAGGCTGTGGCAGGGTTTTCAGGATGCTTTGGGTTCTCAGTTGAAGCTTAGTTCGGCATTTCACCCTCAGACAGATGGCCAGTCCGAGAGGACGATCCAGACGCTCGAGGATATGTTAAGAGCATGCGTGCTTGATTGGAAGGGTGATTGGGAGCGTCATCTACCTCTTGTGGAGTTCGCCTACAACAACAGTTTCCATGCGAGCATCGTTATGGCTCCATTTGAGGCTTTGTACGGGTGACTATGTAGATCTCCTTTGTACTGGGAGGAGATAGGTGATAGGCAGTTGGTTGGTCCAGAGTTGGTGCAGGAGACTTCGGATAAGATTCAGCTTATCGGGCAGAGGTTGGTTGCGGTGCAGGATAGGCAGAAGAGCTACGTCGATAACAGGAGAAAGGATTTGGAGTTCGAGGTTGGCGAGCATGTATTTCTTAAGGTTTCGCCTACCCAAATCGTTGTCAGGTTTGGCAGGCATAGCAAGTTGAGTCCGCGATTCATTGGCCCGTTTGAGATTCTCAGGCGGATGGGCAGCGTGACATATGAGCTAGCTTTACCCCCAGCGTTAGCTAGTGTGCACCCAATTTTCCACGTGTCTATGCTCAGGAGATATGTGTGAAATCCGTCGCATGTTGTTAGTCACGAGCCAGTGGAGATTCAGCCAGACTTGTCGTATGTAGAGCAACCAATAGCTATCCTAGACCGGAAGGTTCAGCACCTCAGGAACAAGAGTATTGCATCCGTAAAGGTGTTATGGAGGAATTTCTTGCGGGAGGAGGCTACATGGGAGCTTGAGGATGCCATGAAGAAGCAGTATCCCCATTTGTTTGGTTAGTATTTTCGTTCTAACTTCGAGGACGAAGTTTTCTTTTAGGGGGAGAGGGTGTAAGGCCCTCGAATTTTGTTCACATTATGTATATTTAATTTTGTGCATATTATAAGTATTTATTTACTTATGTGCATATGTATATATATATGTTTATTTCTGTGCATATAATATTTATTTAAGTGTGCATATAGTATTTAACTATTGATGTGCATATTGTATGTATTTATTCTGTGTATGTAGGTTTATTTGATATTTCTGTGTTCTGTCTGAAATCCCTGGTTAACGTCAACATCACCTGACGTTAACAGTAGGTTGACGGCAACCTATGTGCTGTTGACTTCATGGCCGGGGGATATAGACGTCCAGATCGATGGACGCCTACTTCCTGTTAACGGCAGCAAAGTGACCGTTTACTTCTCTGTTTATGCCTGGGATTCCAGATCTAAAATGGTGCGTTTTCTCCGGGTTCTAATTAAGAAACCTATCCCAACGGTAGGAAAACCTAATCCTAAGCGTAGCCCGACCTTAGCCCTATAAAACCTAGTGTTTTCGGCCAGATTAAGACCTTTGGTTCGAAGGGAAAAGCTAGGGTTTTATTGAGAGAAAACCAGACTTTTGCAAGCCTTGATCTGGTATTTTGTGGTTCTTCTGGCGATCTTCTTCGACTGGGAGATACTCTTGGTGGTGAAGAAGCTTCCCCGACTCCAGAGATCCATCTGCACAAGCAGGAAGACCGGATTTGGGAGAGAGATCTGCACCTTCTTGGCTTGGCCGAGGAGGGATTCTTCAACAAATTGAACCCTTTAGAGATTTTATTCTAGACAAGTAATCGAGGGGTATCATCCCTAGACATGTCCCCTAGGTCCTAGCAATTTTTTCAGATTTTAATTCGTGTCCTGGAACCCCCAATTCTCCTTTTTATTTGAGTTCGGTTTGCACCTTCTGCAGACAGGAGGTTGACGGCAACCTTGTTGCCACCAAGTTCCTAAGTTGACGGCAACATAGTGTGTCGTTAACCCATCTTGACGACAAGGCCCTTGCTGCCAAGTTCTTCAGGTTTTTCAGAACTGTGGTCTTGATCTCTGTGCTGTGATTTTCGAACTTCTGGTTGTTTGTACATGCTGTAAAAATTAGGATTTGTCAGGTATAGTCTTTAGGTTACATCATGAGATTCTATCGAATTTTTGAATATGACTTTATTTAATATAAATTCTGTATTGGTGAAATGAGCATGAATTGATAGGGTTTAATCCTGAATAAATAGATTTACTGCATGTTAATGTTCCATAGAATTTTCATGATCTTAGGGTTACTGTTCACATGTTTTAAGCCTAATAGAACTGGCTGTTTTGCTGTTGATCATGTTAAAGTGAATATCTTGTTAAATTTGCATAAAATCTATTTAAATTGTTAAACATAGTTTTACAGTTACGAAAAAATCTAAAAAATTAGACATACGACATATTACATGTATAGAGTCTGTGGTTAAAATTGATACTGTTTTGACTCCCGTGGGCACCGTTTTTTTAACAAGGATAATTAGGCCATGTTAAGCATATTTGACTTAAATTATGTAAATTCCAATGTTTAGTAGCATAATTAGGCTCTGTTATGGTTTATTTGTCACTGTGAAACAGTAGTGTTATGATCTGTAACCTGAGATATGTATGTTTAATTAAAGTGCATGTGAATGGGTTAAATAGTGCATAAAAGTGAATGAAACCATATGAATAAGTGAGATAATGTGTATCATGTGCCGAGATTGACACTGCTACCATAGAAGGCTGTGGAGTTGTACTATAGAAAATTCCCTATCGGAAGGCTCATTCTGTATGTGATATCCTGTGGGCATCAGGATGAAATCCTAGAGGTGGACAAGTACCACTGGTTAGTGTGGAGAGGGCTTCTTCGGTTCTGCGCAGTTATCAAGATTCGTCACTATATTACCTAGGTGACGGGTATGTGTTATGTGAATGTGTGTCCTTCTTTATGGTGGTTCAGACTATGTGTCACGGCAATTAAGTGTAAAAGTGTGAAAAATGTGAATATGTGCAATGTGAACATGTGATAGTGTTATGTAAATATGAGACCATGTGAAAAGATGTGAAACCATGTGAATGTGATATATTTATGTCAAAACATCAAGCTTAAGATGTGGATATGTGTTATAAAAGCATGAGAAAAATGTTAGATATCATGCTAGGATTATTAGTTACCTTGTGCTAATTTCCATGAACTATTTGGTTTAGAAATATGAATGATATGAATTGAGATTAACATCATGAATCAAGTTAGTTATCATGTGTAGAAAGCATGTGTAGGTTGATCATGTGTATTTACTTAATTAACATGAAGCATGTGCCATGTATTTATCTCATTTTCTAAAAGATTAGTATGTATGTGATATGTGTAAGGATGTGCCTTTAGGTTGCTTGCTGGGTCTTTTGGAACACTCATACTTGCTTTAACATACAGGTGGAGATAGGTGTTCCCGTACTAGAAGAGGACATAGTGAGGAGCGACTCCGAGCGTGAGGAGTAGCTGCACTTGTGGAGAGCACGGTTTAGTTTACTCTTTTTTCATTAGTATGTGAACAATGGCAATGTTATTTATATGGACTTGTATAATTGTGAACATTTGTTATTGTCTTATTGCTATATAGATTGTGGAATATGTGAATGATGATGGAATAAGAGTTATCTTTTATTTCTGTTGTACTCTCTTTGATATTTATGTACATCTCGACCTATTGTGTTGTGTTGGGTAAATGTCCCACTGTGACGGCGCCCTTTGTATCGATGTGGATTGGTATAATCGTACGGGTATAAAGAGGGTCGTTACATAAGTTCTTTACCCTACACAGTTAAGAACGTGACATACCTGGTTGTCATGACAAGATTGCAACGGTATAGACCGTCGCCTTCTCACCGCTGACGCTAGTTGGCTGCCCTGCGCGCGCCACGCGGCGGGCATGCAGCTAAATGACCCCAAACAACGGCAACGTAAACGTGACATCTTGAACTGTCGTGTTCAGAATGCGACATTCACCCCCATTACATTCACAGATAGAGAACCAGTAGGTGCTTTGGGTCTGAATTCTCGGCCCCCAATGCCCAAACAACCGCAGAACATTCCAAACACCAACCCAAAGGCCACACATTGGCCACCATACCCATAAACTCGCTTCGAACGATTGCTACGTTACATTACTATCACTAAAAGAAATTTCGTGTTTGAAAGTTAAGAAGAAACATCAGTAGACAACACATTATTAACTATACATGGTATTATCACCTAAAAATAAATTAAAAGCTTACTCAAACAAGTATGGATACACTTCATCATTTCTACGCTAATCCCATGTCTTTCCCATCAGATTTTTACTAGATCAATCTCATTGTTTCTCAGCTTTTGGGTTCTTCCTGTAATCTATACCGGATATTCTGGCATTGACATATCTGGTTTCAAATCATCTCGAGTGTAGCTGACTATCTGGGAGGGGATCACGAATGTACTTCTCAGCATAGAAACATGGAACACGTCATGTGCATCTGTAAAGTTTGCTGGGAGATCTATTCTATAAACTGTCTCCCAATTCTTTAAAATAGGAATGGACCAACATATCTTGGTCTTAATTTACCTTTTCTGCTGAATCTTTGTACACCTTTTGTAGGAGAAACTTTTAGAAACACATAGTCACCAACTTCAAACTGCAATGGTTTGCGCCTAGTATGTGCATAGCTCTTCTGACGACTTTGGGTTGTTTGAAGCTTTTCCTTAATAAATTTGACCATTTTTGTAGCACTCTTGAATCAATTCTGGTCCCATGACTTGCCTTTCACCTACCTCATGCAGTTCAATGGTGTTCTGCACGGTCTTCCATATAGAGCTTTATAAGGTGCCATCCTAATACTTGCGTGGTAACTGTTGTTATAAGCAAATTCTACCATGCCCAAGTGGAGCTCCCAAGTACCTCCCCATACTAAACAACAAGCTCTCAACATGTCTTCTATGGTTTGAATTGTCCTCTCTATTTGTCCATCTGTCTGTGGATGATAGGCTAAGCTATACCTCAATTTAGTACCAATTACTCTTTGTAAACTTCTCCAGAAAGCTGAGGTAAACTTGGGATCTCTATCTGAGACAATTGTCACTGGAATACCATGCAACGGTACTATTCTGTCCACATATAATCTGGCTAATCTATCTACGGTCTTGTCTACACACCTTAGTCAATTTGTCCACAAAAATCCAAATTCCATTGTGACCTGATATTGTTCTAGGTAAACCTAATACAAAATCCATAGCTATGTCATCCCATTTCCATTGTGGAATAGGCAATGGCTGCAATAATCCCCCTGGTCTCTGATGCTCTGCTTTTACCTGCTGACATACCAGACATCTTGATATAATTCTGTTATTTCCTTTTTCATGTTCGGTCACCAGAAGTGTTTCTCAAATCTTGATACATTTTGTATAACAGCCCATGTGTACCCTGACCAGTCGCCCTCCTTCAAGGATGGCGACATGGGTATGTCGCCTTTGAAGATGACCATGAAGCATGTCGCCTTCCAGTTGGGAGGCGACGGGCCCTATGTCGCCTTGGTTGTGCTGCCAGCCGCATGCACTTTGTCATTTTGCTGTCTGAGAGAGGTGACAGGGGTCTACATCTGGCAGTAAGGAGGCAAAGATCCTTGTCGCCTTCTGGTGTCAGGCCTGCATGGCTGACACGTGGCGATGTCGCAGGTCAACTGACCATTGACCAGGGGATAGCGACAGGATGTATGTCGCCTTCAGTAAAGGAAGGCGACGCACCCCATGTCGTGTTCTCATGTTCAAAGGTTTAAGTGCCCAAGCCGAGAGCACAAGCCCTAGTTCGTTTCCTTGCTGGTGAAGGCTTCTCCTCTGGGGAACTGAGGCTGGGGACTCCGTGGGAGGCTTGGGAGGGAGGCCTTGGTGTTCCTTTACAAGGTAAGTGTTTGTGGTGTTTGTTCTTGTTCTCCCTTGTGTCTCTCTCTCTCACTTTCTTCCTCTCTTTCTTGGCATGCATGGATGTCTTCAAGGGAGAGGAGGTACTCGGTTCGTGGGAGGAGGCTCGTGGATCGTCGGAGCTCGGAGGTGGAGGGTTTGCTAGCCTACGAGAAGGGCCCTTGAGGTTGGATCTTCATCTCAAGGTAGGGAACCCAAACCTTCTCCTAGATCACTTGCTAGGATTCTCCCCCCCCCTCCAAGCCTAGATCTACATGCTAGGTTGTTTTCATGCTTTGTGTGAATGTGGTGGTTGGTGGTTTCCCTGCATGCAATGGGTTGTCTTGAGGATTGAGGGTTGTTCTCCTGATGAGTGAGATGCATGTGAGTGTAGCCTATTTGCATGCTTGTTGGGGTTCCTTTGAGGGTGGTTTGAGCTCATTAGAGCTATGTTTACTAGCCTACATGCTCCCCTCCCCACGTTGTGGTTGTGTGGTGTGGTGAGGCCCTGAAGAAGGGAGCCTCGTGTGTGTTGTGCACTGTGAAGGCGACACCTTTGTGTCGCCATCAGGTGGCGACACATCGATGCGTCACCTTCAGGAACTCCTGAAGACGAAAACAGCCATGTCGCCTCCCTGGTGGCGACATGGGGCCGTCGCTTCTGCCTTTTTTCCTGTTCCGGGTCCAGGATCTGTCATGGAGCACTGACCTGGTTGCGAATAGGCGATGTCGCAACCAGATCAGTAGGGTTGCCGGCCTGAGTGTCGCCATCCTGAAGGCGACACCAGGCTGTTGCCTTCTCAGCCAGAGAAGGGACTTGGCAACCTGCTCAGTGTCTTGCTTCCGCTGCGACTCAGTTTTATCGGCACCTGTGCTGTTTCCTAGTACAATGCTACTGCTAGTCTCTCTCTTCACTGGTGCTAGGCACTTGAGGGCTTGTCGCGAGACAGGTTGTTACGTTACTGGGACCCCCAGTTTCCGCGCGTCTGTGTCAGAGGGTGTTGCTCCAGACGGCGAAGTTTGCTCGAGTCGTTGACTCTGGTAGCAGTGGGGAAAACGGTGGGACAGCGAGTGTGGTCGTTTGTGGAGCTCTCTTAGCTGAGGCTGGGACGTCGGTAGTGTGTGACTCGTACGGCGCAGTTCAGCTAGTTCGTTCTCACTGCCTCACTCTACGTGGTTCCGGAACCACCTAGAGGTGTCAGGCGTGGGACCGTAGTCCGCCAGACTACGACAGTTTGTGGTTACTAGTGGTTCCGCGTCTCACTCGACGGGAGGGGTCAGACACGGACCGTTGGTCGAGGGTAAGACGCGTGGCGCTCCTGACCAGCTGACTAGAGTAGTGTACTGTAGCTAGTGTGCTTATCCAGGCAGTTCGTTGTCTGTGTTTACAGCTGGGTTCTTGTGGTGCCTTGGTTTACAGGGTTTTCCGGTTCCGCCGAGTGCTTAGACCGAAGACTGTGTAGTTCTTTCACGCTTCCGCATTACTCTGTTTTGTAGATTAGACTTTACTGCTTTATTTAATTATGAAACCAGTGGGAGATTGGTAGTCCCTACTGGGCTTCTTTGTGAAGCTCACTCCTGTTTTGCAGGTGAGACTCACAGTAGTTCCTCTCGCGGTGTAGCGAGGAGATGGGCCGCAGTAGCTGGCGTCTCTAGTGGTAGTGTTTCCCCAGTTTGTACTCACCCTCGGGGTATGCCCCTAAGGGACATGTTATTCCTTTTCCATTCTGCACTTGTGCTTTTACTACTTTGGGACTTGTACAGACTTGCACATTGTGTTAGACTTCTCTTGCACTAGTTGGTACATCTTTAGTACGTTTGTCGTTACTACTTTCCGTCACATATCTCAGTAGACCGATCCGTTAGCCCTTCGGGTCTCCGGACCCGTGGGCGGCGGTGCCGACGGTCGGATCCTGGTGGGCGAGGGGACCGGCGCCGGGGCCGTTACAAATTTTTGTGCTGCCGAGATGAATAGTTATCTGGACTGTGAGCCCCTCTAATACCTTCTGCTCACTCAGTTTCTGTGGGGACATACAATCGCCTTAAGTCTAACCACACTGTCATCATCAAGTGTAATCTCTTCCATTCTTATAATGTCTACCAGATCTCATCTGTTTTCTGTGCTTTACTATTTTCCAATCTAATGAAGGTTCCACGGCACTGTTTGTAACACTGCTCGAGCTGATTGTTTGGTACAAATAGGAATTCTTGCTACATCTTCAATAATTTCATTCTTGATCATCATCTGCTTCAAGACTGCCTTTCTGCTCAGTGCATCGGCAACAATATTAGCTTTACCCGGGTGATATGCAAATCATAATCATCAGATACTCTATCCATTGCGCTGCTGCCTCAAATTCAAATCTTTCTGTGAGAAAATGTACTTTAAAACTTTTCTGATCTAGTTGGTACATCTTTAGTACGTTGTCGTACTTACTTTCCGTCACATATCTCGTTAGACCGATCGTAGCCCTTCCGGGTCTCCGGACCCGTGGGCGGCGGTGCGACGGTCGGATCCTTGGTGGGAGCCGGGGACCCGGCGCCGGGGCCATTACAGTGGTATCAGAGCAAGGGGTCTATCAAGACTTGTGGTGGAAATGAGTAATGATGTAAAGTCCCTTAGAAAGTATAAGTGAACATGCTAGCCGCCGGAGTCTTAAGTGCATTAGCTAAATCTGGCTGTTTGCAGATCATGCAGCACTCGCAGGCAGGCTCATAACTTGGTGGTGGAGCGTCAAGAACTGAGTCGGACAGTTCGGTTGCAGCCGAGCAGATGTCGTTCGGTGCTCAGCCCAGCAGTTCGAGCAGCCAGACGACCCGTTGCCGCAGGGAGGACCGCAGCAGCAGCAGGGGCAGCAGTGGTATCCACCTGCACCCCCGCCGGCCGTCATGGAGCAGTGGTGGAGAGCGATGTTTCAGGGTCCGTGGTAGTACCCCCGTAGCAGCAGTACCAGCCGTACCAGCAGATGCAGGTCCGCAGTTTGCAGAGATGGCAACAGAGGAGCAGCACCACCGACCCCCAGGCAGCACCGGTTCAGCCAGAGGTACCACCCGTAGCGGCAGCAGACTCCAAGCAGCAGCACCTGAGGACCGCACCGGCTTGGAGAGGTTCCTTCGTCTTCGACCTCCTACGTTGGTAGGCGACCGCGATCCGGATAGAGCAGAGAGTTGGGTTCATGAGCTCGAGCGCACCTCGAGACCATGGACTGTGCAGAGGTGGATCAGGTTCGTTTGGCAGTATATCAGCTGAAGGGGTCAGCCCATGGGTGGTGGCGAGCAGTGAGGCTGACCAGGTTTCAGGGCAGGAGGTTGGAGCAGATCTTTGGCAGCAGTTTCTCGAGCCTTCCTCGGCGAGTGTACCTTCCCGACTATGGTGGTCGGGAGAGGAGGGACTTGTTCCACGAGTTAGTCCAGGGAGACTTAACCGTGGGCCAGTACCATCAGAGGTTTCTGCAGCTACTTCGACACGTTCCCACGTGGCAGCTAGTGAGCAGGCTCGTACCGAGCGGTTTCATTAGCGGGCTACGTCCCGACTTGAGGTGGGCCATGGCTGGTCACCTCTGCGACACCTGTCAGTAGTAGCAGTGGCGAGAGCTAGGCTCTGGAGCGGGAGAGTGTCGGTTTCAGCTGCAGCAGAGTGGAGGTTCGGGGAGATCTTCTCGTACCAGCGCCCGCAGGCAGTCGGGGGAGTGTGTCTCTTCTTCTCTTCGGGAAAGGCGGTGCTGGCCTGACCTCGAAGTTGAAGAAGTTGTTCACTCGTGGAGGCAGGCGTCACTCGCAGCAGCAGAGGCGTCAGACCTTGTAGTTCCCAGCAGAGCAGTCCGTCCAGCAGGGAGCAGAGCAGAGCCAGCAGGGTACGGGTTGTTACCACTGCGGCAGGAGGGGCACTTCAGGCGAGAGTGTCCGTTGAGGCAGCAGCAGGAGCAGGCACCTCAGGCGCAGTACCGTCCATCTCAGCCACCTCAGGCCAGTAGCAGTACCAGGGTCAGCAGCAGCATCCACAGCAGTAGCAGCAGCGTCAGCAGCAGCAACCTCAGCGAGGTCGTGGACGCGGTCGGGTGATGAACATCACCAAAGAGGAGGCGGAGGCCTCTAACCTGGTCGTCGGTACGATCCCATCCTTGGTAGAGCTGCTAGAGTTTTGATTGATCCGGGTGCTACGCACTGTTTTGCTTCAGAGGAGTTCTTTGCTACTTTGACCGAGTTTGCTCCGGAGCGGACCTGCGACCTAGCTGTTGAGCTTCCGACGGTGACTTCGTTCGTACCCTTGGTTAATTGGAGGGTGTCACGTCGAGGTGCAGGGCCACCAGCTACCAGCCAGAACTGTTTGCCTTACAGCCTCAACGACTTCGATGCCATTTTGGGCATGAATGGGTTAGAGGCACACTCTACTTGGTAGATGTCAGCGGAAGACCGTGCGGTTCGAGTTACCTGGAGCACCTGTGCTTTGCTTCTGAGGTACCGGTCTGTCCGCGACCCTTTGTTTCTTTCTGTAGAGCTCGGCGTCTTATCCGAGACAGTTGTGTTGCTTTCTGGCTTCGTTTGTGCCTCGGACTCGAGTGAGTTGGCTGTTTCTGACGTGCCGGTTGTTTGTGAGTTTGCTGACGTGTTTCGGAGGATCTACTGGGTTGCCGCCTGAGCGGGAGGTAGATTTCTCCATCGAGTTGCTTCCGGGGACGATGCTTGCGTCCAAGGCACCGTACCGGATGGCGCCGGTGGAGCTGCGGGAGTTGAAGCACCAACTAGAGGAGTTGCTTGCGTTGGGCTTCATTCGTCCTAGCCGCTCGCGGGGGGAGCGCTGTGTTGTTGTGAGGAAGAAGGATGGTAGCCTGAGAATGTGTATTGATTATCGTCAGCTAAATCAGGTTACGTGGAAGAATAAGTATCTTTGCCCAGGATCGAGACTTGTTTGACCAGTTGCAGACAGCTTCAGTGTTCCGAAGATCGACTTGAGGTCGGGTACTACCAGTTGCGGATTCGGGAGTCAGACGTTCCGGAGATCAGCCTTTCGCACCCGCTACGGCCACTTCGAGTTTGTCGTGATGCCTTTTGGGCTCACGAATGCCCCAGCAGCGTTCATGGAGATGATGAACAGTGTTTTCAGCGAGTACTTGGACCGGTTCGTGGTGGGTTCGTCAACGACATCCTGGTGTACTCAGCGACGGCGGAGGGAGCACGAGGTTCACTTGAGTCTGGTTTGCAAACTTTGGAGTCACCAACTTTATGCCAAGTTCAGCAAGTGTGAGTTTAGCTAAAGGAGGTGCACTTCCTTGGGCACGTTGTTTCTGGTGCAGGTGTGGCGGTCGATCCGCCAAGGTTGAGGCCGTTGTTTCTTGGGGCCAGCCCACTTCAGTTGCTGAGGTTCGCAGTTCCTGGGGCTGGCAGGCTACTACAGGAGTTCGTGCAGGACTTGCCAGAGTTGCAGAGCCTTTACCCGTTGACCAGGCGGGAGAACCGGTTTGTGTGGGACAGAGTGCGAGCAGAGTTCCAGGAGCTGAAGAGTCGGCTGACTTCAGCTCCGATCCTTGTTGTTCCTTCTGGCACTGGCGGCTTTGTTGTCTACACAGACGCTTCGTGGTACTGGTGGTGTGCTGTGTTGATGCAGCACGGTCGAGTAGTTGCCTATGCTTCTCGTCAGCTGAAGAAGCATGAGAAGAACTACCCGACGCACGACCTGGAGCTTGCAGCAGTCGTGTTTGCCCTGAGGTTGTGGAGGCACTACTGTACGGTGAGGGTTCGAGGTCTTCACCGACCACCGCAGCTTACAGTATGTCTTCACGCAGAGGGATCTCAACCTCAGGCAGCGCAGGTGGCTCGAATACTTGAAGGACTATGACTTAGTCTTTCCTATCACCCAGGGAAGGCTAATGTCGTGGCAGATGCTTTGAGTAGGAGAGCCCACTTGAGTTCTTTGTTGGTTAGACACTGGAGACTCCCGGAGGACGCCGCGCAGAGTGTGTTTGTGCCGTCGAGCCTCCGGGAGAGGGCAGTGGCAGCCGTCCTGAATGGTTCGTCCGTGGATCTTTCAGCAGGTACTTGAGGCTCAGTGTGCAGACGAGGGATTTGGCAGACGTGTTGCGGTTGCCCGAGGTAGCACTGGACGAGGACAGCGAGGTTCGTTTCCGAGGCAGACTCTACGTTCCAGAGGACGCCAGGGAGGAGGTACTGTCCAGGCTCACCGGTCGCGATACTCTATTCATCCAGGCTCTACCAAGATGTACCATGACTTGAGGGTACTTTTTGGTGGCCGGGGATGAAGAGAGATATCGCTGAGTGTTTCGCGCTGCCTTATGTCCACAGGTGAAGGCAGAGCACCAGCGTCCTGGTGGTGAGTTGCAGTCGCTTCCCATTCCAGTGTGGAAGTGGGAGCATATCACCACGGACTTTGTTTCTGGTTTACCTGTACCTCTCGGGGCACGACAGCGTTTGGGTCATCGTTGACAGGTTGACGAAGACCGCTCGCTTTCTTCCAGTCGAGCAGCTTGGTCAGTTGACAGACTTGCTCGGTTGTTTGTGGACAGAGTGGTGCCTTTGCACGGAACCCCGGTCTCTATTGTTTCAGATAGAGATCCGAGGTTCACCTCTCGTTCTGGGCAGCTTTCAGCGTGCACTTGGCACTGAGCTGAGGCTGAGTTTGGCGTACCACCCACAGACAGAAGGGCAGTCTGAGCGGGATACAGACCCTCGAGGACTTGTTGAGAGCGTGTTGCCTAGACTGGGGCGGCCGGGGAGTCGCACCTTCCATGGTGGGTTTTCCTATATAATAGCTTCACTCCAGCATCAGGATGGCGCCCTACGAGGCTCTGTATGGTCGGCCGTGCAGGACACCGTTGCATTGGCACGAGGTGGTGAGAGGCAGTTGCTGGGTTCAGAGCTAGTTCAGCAGTGTGCAGACTCAGTGAGGCTGATCCGGCAGAGGTTGCAGACAGCACAGAGCAGACAGAAGAGGTATGCCGACGTCCGCAGGAGACCGCTTCAGTTCGAGGTTGACGACAGAGTGTTCCTTCGGATCTCGCCTACCAAAGGCATTCTCAGGTTTCGGAAGAAGGGCAAGCTCAGCCCGAGGTTTGTTAGCCCTTTTTCCATCCTGGAGCGTGTGGGCGAGGTCGCTTACCGGTTAGCCCTTCCGTCTGAGTTGGAGGTGTTCACGACGTTCTTCCACGTTTCGCAGCTGAGGAAGTACATGCCAGATCCTTTGCATGTGCTCGACTACTCGCAGCTTGAGGTCGCCCCCGACTTGGTCCGTGCGGAGTACCCAGTCAGCGTGGTGGACCGCAGAGTGCAGCAGCTTCGCAGGAGAGTATCCCACTCGTCAAGGTGGTTTGGGAGCACCGCGCTGGGTGGCGAGGCCACTTGGGAGAGTGAGGAGAGATGCGGGAGCAGTTTCCTTACTTGTTCGAGTGACAGGTGCAATGTTTTACTTTTGTCCCCATGGTTTCGCCCTGAATTTCGAGGACGAAATTATATTTTGTTGGTTAGATTGTAACATCCCATGTTACCCTGACCAGTCGCCCTCCTTCAAGGATGGCGACATAGGGTATGTCGCGTTCTGAAGACGACATGAAGCATGTCGCCTTCCAGTTGGGAAGGCGACGGGCCCTATGTCGCCTTCTGTTGTGCTGCCAGCCGCATGCACTTTGTCGTTTTGCTGTCTGAAGAGAGGTGACAGGTGTCTGCATCTGGCAGTAAGGAGGCGACAAATCCCTTATCGCCTTCTGGTGTCAGGCCTGCATGGCTGACACGTGGCGATGTCGCAGGTCAGCTTGACCATTGACCAGGGGATAGTGACAGGATGTATGTCGCCTTCAGTAAAGGAAGGCGACGCACCCCATGTCGTGTTCTCATGTTCAAAGGTTTAAGTGCCCAAGCCGAGAGCACAAGCCCCAGTTCGTCTCCTTGCTTGGTGAAGGCTTCTCCCCGGCGAACTGAGGCTTGGGGACTCCGTGGGAGGCTTGGGTGGGAGGCCTTAGTGTTCCTTTACAAGGTAAGGTGTTTGTGGTTGTTTGTTCTTGTTCTCCCTTGTGTTCTCTCTCTCTCACTATTCTTCCTCTCTTTCTTAGCATGCATAGATGCTCTTCAAGGAGAGGAGGTACTCGGTTCGTGGGAGGAGGCTCGTGGATCGTCGGAGCTCGGAGGTGGAGGGTTGCTAGCCTACGAGAAGGCCCTTGAGGTTGGATCTTCATCTCGAGGTAGGGAACCCAAACCCTCTCCCTAGATCCCTTGCTAGGATTCTCCCCCCCCCCCCTTCCAAGCCTAGATCTACCATGCTCGGTTGTTTTCATGCTTTTCCTTGCATGCAATGGGTTTGTCTTGAGGATTGAGGGTGTTCTCCATGATGAGTGAGATGCATGTGAGTGTAGCCTATTTGCATGCTTGTTGGGGTTCCTTTGAGGGTGGTTTGAGCTCATTAGAGCTATGTTTACTAGCCTACATGCTCCCCTCCCCACGGTTGTGGTTGTGGTGTGGTTGAGGCCCTGAAGAAGGGAGCTTCGGTGTGTTGTGCACTGTGAAGGCGACACCTTTGGTGTCGCCATCAGGTGGCGACACATCGATGCGTCGCCTTCAGGAACTCCTGAAGGCGACAGTAGCCATGTCGCCTCCCTGGTGGCGACATGGGGCCATCGCCTTTTGCCTGTTTTTCCTGTTCTGGGTTCCGGGGTCTGTCCTGGAGCACTGACCTGGTTGCGACATAGGCGATGTCGCAACCAGATCAGTAGGGTTGCACCGGCCTGGGTGTCGGCGTCCTGAAGGCGACACCAGGCCTATCGCCTTCTCAGCCAGAGAGGGGACTTGGAAACCTGCTCAGTGTCTTGCTTCCGCTGCGACTCGGTTTTCCCTCGGCACCTGTGCTGTTTCCTAGTACATTGCTACTGCTAGTCTCTCTCTCTCTTCGCCCGGTGCTCGGCACTTGAGGGCTTGTCCGCGAGACAGGTTGTTACCGTTACCTGGGACCCCCGGTTCCCGCACGTCTGTGTCAGAGGGTGTTGCTCCAGACGGCGGGGTTTGCTCGAGTCGTTGACTCTGGTAGCAGTAGGGGAAAACTGTGGGACAGCGACGTGGTCGTTTGTGAAGCTCTCTTAGCTGAGGCTGGGACGCCGGTAGTGTGTGACTCGTACGGCGCAGTTCAGCTAGTCCGTTCTCACTGCCTCACTCTACGTGGTTCCGGAACCACCTAGAGGTGTCAGGCGTGGGACCGTAGTCCGGCCAGACTACGACAGTTTGTGGTTACTAGTGGTTCTGCATCTCACTCCGACGGGAGGTGTCAGACACGGACCGTTGGTCGAGGGTAAGACGCATGGCGCTCCTGACTAGATGACTAGAGTAGTGTACTGTAGCTAGTGTGCTTGTCCAGGCAGTTCGTTGTCTGTGTTTACAGCTGGGTTCTTGTGGTGCCTTGGTTTACAAGGGTTTTCCGGTTCCGCCGAGTGGCTTAGACCGACGACTGTGTAGTTCTTTCACGCTTCCGCACTTTACTCTGTTTAGTAGATTAGACTTTACTGCTTTATTTAATTATCGCTCTAGTCTATATTTATGCTTGTGGAACCAGTGGGAGATTGGTAGTCCCTACTGGGCTTCTTCGTGACTCACTCCCTGTTTTGCAGGTGAGACTTCACAGCAGTTCCCTCCACGGCGTAGCGAGGAGACGGGCCCGCAGTAGCTGGCATCTCTAGTGGCAGTGTTTCCCAGTCTGTACTTCACCCTCGGGTATGCCCCTAAGGGACGTGTTATTCCTTTTCCATTCTGCACTTGTGCTTTTACTACTTTGAGACTTGTACTAGACTTGCACATTGTGTTAGACTTCTTCTTGTACTAGTTGGTACATCTTTAGTACGTTTGTCGTTACTTACTTTCCGTCACATATCTCGTTAGACCGATCCATTAGCCCTTCCGGGTCTCCGAACCCGTGGGCGGCGGTGCCGACGGTCGGATCCTTGGTGGGAGCCGGGGAGCCGGGCGCCGGGGCCGTTACAATTTTTGTGCTGCCTAGATGAATAGTATATCTGGACCTGTGAGCCTCCTCTAATACCTTCTGCCTCACCTCAGTTTCTGCTGGGACATACAATCGACCTTTAAGTCTAACCACACTGTCATCATCAAGTGTAATCTCTTCCATTCTTATAATGTCTACCAGATTCTCATCTGTTTTCTGTGCTTCTACTATTTTCCAATCTAATGAAGGTTCCACGGCACTGTTTGCTAACACTGCTCGATGCTGATTGTTTGGTACAAATAGTGAATTCTTTGCTACATCTTCATATAATTTCTATTCTTTGATCATCGTCTGGCTCAAGACTGCCTTTCTGCTCAGTGCATCTGCAACAATATTACCTTTACCCGGGTGATATGCTGAAATCATAATCATTCAGATACTCTATCCATCTGCGCTGCCTCAAATTCAAATCTTTCTGTGAGAAAATGTACTTTAAACTTTTATGATCTATAAAGATTTCAAATATCTCTCCATACAAATAATGCCTCCACAATTTCAATGCAAAAACCACTACTGCCAACTCTAAATCATGTGTGGGGTAATTCTCTTCATGCCGCTTTAGCTGTCTTGATGCATACGCAACTACTTTTCCATGCTGCATTAGTACCGCTCCAAGTCCTCTTCTGGATGCATCTTTATACAACACAAAACCTCCGTTGCCTGATGGTATTTCTAATATGGGTGTTGTAGTAAGCCTTTTCTTCAATTCTGTAAAGGTTCGCCGACAATCTGGGGACCACACAAAGGGTACTCCTTTTCTGGTCAATCTAGTCATGGGTGCTGCAATCTTTGAGAAATCCTGAATGAATAGTCTGTAGTAGCCTACCAAACAAAGGAAACTTCCGATTTCTGAAACTATTTTTGGCTCTTCCCACTTCATAACAGCTTCGACCTTAGCTGGATCTACTGCTACACCTTCTCCTGAAATTACATGGCCCAAAAACTGAAATTTCTTTAACCAGAACTCACATTTACTGAACTTAGCATACAACTTGTGATCCCGCAAAGTCTGCAATGTAATCTTCAAATGTGTTGCATGTTCTTCCTCTGATGCTGAGTTCACTAATATGTCATCTATGAATACCACAATAACTGATACAAATAAGGGTGAAATATTCTATTCATCAAATTCATAAATGTTGTCGGTGCATTAGTCACCCAAATGGCATAACTACAAACTCATAGTGTCCATATCTGGTTCTGGAAGCTATCTTGTCAATATATTCTTCTTTAATCCTTAGTTGGTGATATCCTGTTCTCCAATCAATCTTGAAGAATACCCTAGCTGACTGTAACTGATCAAACAAATCATCAATTCTGGGAAGTGGATACTTGTTTTTTATGGTAACCTTATTCAATTGTTGGTAATCTATAAACATTCTTAAACCGCCATCTTTCTTTCTGACAAACAATATTGGTGCTCCCTATGGTGAGTGACTAGGTTTGATAAAACCTTTCTCTAACAGTTCCTGCAATTGTTTTTCAATTCCTTCAACTCTGCTGGTGCCATCCTGTAAGGTGCTTTTGAAATTGGCATACTGCCTGGCTGCAATTCTATTGTGAAGTCCACCTCCCTATGTGGAGCTAACTCTGGCAATTCTTCTGGGAACACGTCTGCAAATTCCTTAACCACGGGTATCATCTCTATAGACTTGCCTTACTCAACTAAACTGACTGAAGCAAGATAAGCTACACACCCAGCATTGATCAACCTCCTAGCCCTAAGTGCAGACATAATAAACTTAGGGATATAGAACGACATACCTTGGAATTCAAACACAACTTCATTGGGTCGACAAAATCTGACTTTCTTCTTCCTACAGTCCACCACTGCCCCATAAGCTTCTAGCCAATCCATACCCAAAATCACGTCATATTCATTCAACTATAGTGCATACAACCTTGGTGGCAACTAATTTCCTTGTACTATTATCGGAACTTCATCTAAATAACAAGAGGTAAGCATAAAACCACCAGAAGGAACCTCCATAATTAACTCGCACTGTCTCTCCTCTAAAGGGTGAACCATGCTATCCATGAAAACTTCAGAAATAAATGAATGCGATGCACCTGGGTCAATCAATACTCTAGAAGAAAATTCAAAAAGAGGTAATATACCTTTAGTCTGGTAACGGCCATAACCCATCCTCGTCCCCTCTGGAAAGGTGGACCTCTACCTCGCTCTGTTGCTGGCTGTTGGAATGACTGCTGCTGCTACTGCTGTGCCCCTCTGCCATAACTCTATTCTCGAGGATGCAAATAATTTCTAGCTAGATGCCCTGGCTACCCACAATTATAACACCTGAAACCTGGAAAAGCTGTGAGCTACCCTGTTGTGATCTGTTGTGACTATTTTGGAGCTGACCTAAAACCTTGGCCTTTCTGAAAACTCTGCTACCTACCACCACCTCGTCCTCTGAATATCTTCTTTAATTTGTTACCCCACTTGGAAATTCCGAATGATGATGATGCTCCCGAGGGTGCCTTACCCTTGCTGATACCTATGGATTGCTGTGGAAAGTGGAAGCTACTTGTTCCACCTAACTGCCTAGCCTGTACAGTCCTTTCAAGAATAGCTGCCCTCTGTGCTGCTTCCTCTACTATTCTACACATAAGGGGGATCACCGCATCTTGTAGCTTTGGTTGCAATCCTTGGATAAAATATTCCACCATCATAGCATTATCAGTGACCACATACGGTGCATATCTGCTCAGTGCCATAAACCTCATCTGATATTCTAATACTGACAAGTTTCCCTGCTGCAATGTTCTAAACTGCTCTCTCTTTGCCTGTTGTATCTGGACTGGAAAGAATGTATTATTAAATACCCCCAAGAACTCTAGCCAAGTGATGGTGTCCTCTGTTCTTCCAGCAAACACTGTCTGTATCTTTAGCCTCCACCACTCCTGTGCAAATCCACGCAACTGGTAGGTAGCTAGAATCACCCTATCAGCCTGTGGACATCTCATGGTAACAAAAACCATCTCTATCGCGTGTACCCAGTGCTTTGCCGTGTCTGGATTTAGACCTCCGGAATAAGTAGGTAGCTGCAATCGCAAAAACCTTTCCACTAGTGCCGTAGACTCCTCTACACTGGCTGGTCGTGCTGGTACTACTGGAAGTACAGGTACAATTGGTGGTACCTCGACTCCCGGTGGTGGTGGGGGTGGTGCCACTTGGGCTGGTACTACCTCCTCTATGATCTGGGGTGCCACAACTGCTGGATGTACTAGTGCCTGCTGATCTAATCTTGTCCGAATTTCTATAATGCTCTCCCATAACCTCTTAATTAGCTGATGTGTAGTCTCCTCTGGCTCATCTCCACCACCTCCCTAGTCTCTCCTATCTGCCATTTCTGATCCTACACATGCATCATTCCAACCACATAACATACAAACAAATCATACAGAAACTAGGGCCAACTGCCAGCGGTGGACTAGAGTAGAGACAAGGCTATGTAAATTTCCAATTACTTTATATTCACAAGGACCTTGCTCTGATACCAACTGTAGCGGTCCTCGCCATTCAAACACGTTAACCTAATGACGAGCTTGACCCGACTCCGCCTCCCGGGAAGGAGTCGTAGCCTCGCAAGGGATATCATTCACATGTCCATGGAAATATAAAAGAAACACCTCAAAAATATATAAGATTCTTACAGGAAATATACATAGTCAGTTCTCAACTAGAGTCAAATACGTAGTACAAAAACCTGGGGCCGAGGTGAACAGAAAGAGAAGATTACACTACTGGAGGAGTAGGCCCAACTCCGCTACGGTGTGGCTCCGAACTAGATGAGGGACCCTCCTGCTCTCCTCACCTGAAAGAAGTAGGGTGAGCCTCACAAGGACTGGCTCAGTAGGGAAACTCCCCAAAAGCCAAAAAAAACCAAATTCAAAAATAGTAACAGGGCTACACTAAGCATTTATAGTACTGTCTACACATAGTACAAAAACTATAAAAAACAAATATCTCAAATCTACTAACAGAAATCAACTTTTAATAAATAAACAGCAAACCTCGCCCAAGTGCACGGGCTAGAGTAGGGTAACGCCACACTCAGTTCATGAAGACTGGTTCACGACACGAGCAATGCACGACTGGACAAACCACACAGACTACCTCTCAGTCTCGCAGCCACGGACGAGAGGTCTAGCTGCCACTCCACCACAACAAGGCCAAAAAACCAATGGAGACCAACCAATCACCACACTTGTGGACCACACTGCTGCAGGCCCATGCCTGGCACCTTTAGGGACTCCGGCCTGAGCTCCCTAAAGTGAGGCACTGGGAAAACAGACTAGTTGGGGCCCAGTACATCTACTGGTATTCGTACCGCCAACCATGAGCGCGCTACAAGCGACTAAACACAAACTCTCACAAGTTGCTGCCCCTCTATCGTCTTTCCCTCAGCCAGACGTACAACTCTACACAAGAGTGAAAGTGTCCAGGAAGACGACACATACCTCGATGGTACACACAGTACCGGGACAAACCCCGAACACTAACGTGCCTAGCTCACACAAAACCTGGGGTACCTGACTAGAGAGGTAACCACGGAAGGCGTCGTACCACCCAACTCACCACGTACTCACAAACCAAGCAATCACGGCATTCCTCAACCTCGACACGTGCCAATGCACCGCTTACCAATATTACGAATAAGAGATAAAACCATGTGATAATCATGTAACCATGTACAAGCTTACAACATTCGAAGCCAGAAGGCAACGGAGTGCTCTATCACCTTTAGAATGCGACGCCTCGATACAGCGTGTTCTAAAGTCTCTGTCATCTTAAGAATGCGATGCCTCGATACGGCGCGTTTGAAGAAGAACATGACAGGTCGGGCTATCACGTTCTGAACACGACACCCTGGGCTGTCGCCTTCACAGACAGAGCCCCAACTCCAGGGTTCCATCTCCAGAAACCCCACACAAACCATGTAAACATCAGTGTAAAGCATTTATAAACAGTCTAACAGTTACACTAGCATGCCATCTAACATTTAAAACTCATTTAATGGATTAAACATGCTAAATCTCCCTACCTACACAAAGTATGCAAAGAACAACAATGGTTCGGCGTTTCCCCCGCTCCGTACCACGTCCTCGCGACGAGAGCACGCCGAAACTAGCTCCAAATCCTTAAATCACCCAGGAACTAGCTGCAAAAACCCTCTCCTGGCCGAGCAGAGCTTTCCAAGCTTTGTTTGGCTGACCTAAATTCTTAACCATACACAGTTAAGAATGCGATGTACCTGGCTGTTGCGACAAGAACGCGACGGTATAGACCGCCGCCTTCTCACCGCTGACGCCAGCCGACTATCTTGCGCACATGCCACACGGTAGGCATGCAACCAAACGACCCCAAACAGTGGCAATGTGAATGCGACGTCCTGAACTGTCACGTTCAGAATGCGACATTCACCCCCGTCACATTCACAGATAGAGAACCAGCAGGCGCTTTGGGTCTGAATTCTCAGCCCACAGTGCCCAAACAACCTGCGGAACATTACAAACACCAATCCAAAGGCCACACACTGGCCACTAGAACCAATAAACCTCGGTCCGAACGATCGCTACGTTACAGAAGTTCCATATCGATTGATGTCATTTTCCTTCCAATTGATCCTAAGATCTTTTGATTGATGTTATATATGTTTTATCCTATCGATTGATGAACAAATAATCTATATTCTATCAATTAGAGATATAATGTTCCGATTGGTGACTATTTATCCTATATCCTATCTATTGGTGTTCCGATTGAGGTTATAAATACCACAAGTCGAAGTTCAAATTTGCCTGACATTTATTATATTCTTAATCAGTCGAAGTTCCATATCGATTAGTGAACAAATACTTAGTATGTTCCGATTGATGTTAAATCTTGCGATTGGTGTTAAATATGTTGAGTGTTCCGATTGATGAACATTTAACTTAAAGTCTTTCGATTGGTGTTATGTTGTTCCGATTGGTGAACAACATATCAATTACTGTTAAGTTTCACATTATTTGATGAATACTTTCCTTTGGCGCCCAAATTTTTCTCATTTCAAATTTGGGTCTCATGTTTTTACATAAGATCTCATGCATATCTCTACATTAAATGCTCAGTCAACCTTTTTCAGACCTAGGTTGTATGTTCACATCTTGAACATGTTACTGATAGCCCTTCTTTCTTATCAGACAAAAAGGAAGACACCTAGAATAGAAATCTATCGACATAATTTCTGGACTTCTACAACAATGGTATGGGGTCTGACTGACACATGATATCTCATCTAACGTCTTCCTCTCTATGCATTAAATGCACGCAAGTACACAACATGTATGCAAACTCAACAAAGTTGAAAACATGCAAGCTATAGGACTCAAGGATTGCCAACGAATAGAAAGTCTACAAGAACCTCTATTGAAAATCTAATGGCTACTGAACATGAGTCTAACGGTCGGTTTACACAGAGGAAATGGGAAGATCTATTTGTAACAGATAGAAGAGCAGAAGAGAAGAAGAAGAAGAAGAAGAAGAAGAAGAAGCTAGAGCAAAAAGACTCAACGGTTATCTTCTGCTAAAAAGTCTATAAAAGAAGAGAAGGATGCAGTCACAACAAATACAGAGATAGAGATATCCATCCAACAAAAGAGTCCAAAAGTTTCAGAGCACACCAACGCCCACATCCTTTCTGAACCAGAAGAGAAAGCAAGAGTTGTTGAAGCCATCTGTTTTTAGCTTTCTTCTTCCTCTCTCTCTCTCTCTCTAAATTACTTTTTGATCATTTGTCTGAAAGAGGGAGTGAGCTATTTACGTCTAAGAGAAGTATTCATTGTTCATCTTTTCTCTCTTGGGCGATGTCTCAGATCAAGCGTTGTTTTCAGTTAGCTTGGTCTAGGGACCTTAGTATTTCTTTGAGATATTTGTTGTGCCTCTTCATTTAAAGAGAAGACTTGTTGAGCAAGTGTTCCCCTTATGGTAAAGGGAAGACCAGCGGGGAGTTGGGTGTATTTCCCCTTGTGGAAAATGGAAGACTAGCGGAGAGCTAGGTGTATTACTCCTTGTGGAGAAGGGAAAACAAATGGGTGTGTTGGGTGTTGTATGCCCCTTGTTTAAGAGAAGACCAAGGTGTGCTTGGTGGTTTAGTGAAATCCCAAGTGTTTGTTTGGGAACTGGACGTAGGACTTCCTTTTGGAAGGGCCAAACCATGATAAATTTTCTTGTGTTATGTGTGAGATTGTTTATATTTATTTCCAATGCACACTAACTAACAGTACTAATAGTCTCGCTTAGTGTCTGTATTTTTAAGATTTCAAAAGTATTTCAAAACAGCCCATTCACATAGGGGTGTTCACTATATGGTCCAAACCGAAAAACCGAACCGACCGGTTCAGTTTCACATGCGACACAGTTTAGTTCGATTTCAGGTTGGGAAACCAAAATGAACCGAATATGTATATATAATTAATTAATAATACATATATACATAAAAGCGCTTTGTAGCGCAGCAGTTGGGCGCCTGTGCGACCTCCGTGTGGAGATGGCGAGATCGAATCTCGCGACTGGCCTTCTTTAATTGCTGTTTTTTGCAAAATTTCGGTTTGAATCGAATGGGTTGTTCACTATATAGGTTCGGTTCGGTTCCCCTAAAAATAGGGGTGAACCGGACCAAACAGACCCGTTGTTCACCCCTACATGTGGGCCAACACTAGTTATCATGAAGTTATGAAATAGAGTCTTTAGACTAGTAGTAGAGTCTCGAGTATGTGATAGGTTATTTCATTTGATTTTATCATGTAATTTGAATAATAGGCCCTATGTTTGGCTCTGATGATTAGTGTTTGTAATTTAGAATTGACATTTAAATAACAATAAAAGATATGTGATGGTTTATTATTATTCCTTTACATTTGTTCTAATTATTTGACCGATTACAACTGCACATTCTGATATTCCTTGTTACGGCATGATAGTCTTTCATTTTGTGATCCTTGTCACCGCATAGGAGATACCTTCCAGAGCTACCTAGTAAACCTCTCCACCATGCCTCTTTCTGCATTGGGTACACAAAGGCTTCTCGTTAGCCTTAAAGTCACCTGCTTGGGGTGCCACTCTCGCTAGTACAAAAGTCCTCTATTACGCTGCCATAGGCTTCTTCTTCTTGTCCTGACGCTGAAAAGATGATTCGAGCCTCTTCATAGATGTCTTCTTCTCCTCAAGATATTACTCCATCTCAAACTCTTGTCTACATGTTACATTCAATGCTGCATCCATAGTCTGATGCTCAAAAGCTACCAACCGAGACTGAAGTGATGGTCCAAACCCCATCACAAACTTCTTAACCTTCCTTCTTTCATTAGCAACTATATGCGGGACAAACTTAGACAACTTCGCAAAATGAGATTCATACTCCAGCACTGACATGGATCCCTATGTCAAAGATAGAAACTCCTACTCCATCCTATCCTACACATGCTCCAGTATGAACTTTGTCTTGAACAGGCGAGCAAATTCTACCCATGTCACCTCTCAAGCATTGTCCTCAAACTACCTGCACAACACTAATGACCACCACACATTGACATGCTCTTGTAATAACACATAATCAACTTAAATATAATCCTCTTCCAATAAAACAACTTACTTACAAACTTTCAAACCTCTTATTGTTGGCCCACAACAGCACAACACAAGGGGAAGTTGAATGAGTGTTGTGATATTTACACTTCAAAGAAACTTTTGTGTGAAATCTTTAGTTAGAAAATAAGTGTAATTAATAAGATAGGCCTCAATTCAAACATGGCAATAACACAAAGGAGACATACAGATTTATCCTGATTCGGCACCACCCTTAATGGAAACCCTACGTCTTGCATGCTTGGTAATTTATGCATGTTTATCCTTGTGTGGCTGCATATATACTATATCTAGAGACATTTCTTCTTGATTTTCCTATGGCCACACATACTTCATATACATGTTTGCATGGACTCAAAGCTAGTGTGCATCAATTCCATCACTTAGGGTGAGAAACCATTATTTGGTGTGTGCATATATTAAAGGGATCTTAATGGTTATGTTCTTAGCATAATTCTCAAAATACATTTAAAATTGAACCCAAAACACAATGCACTCAAACATGATTAATGGATATCAAACATGTAAATAATGAAAATTTTTCTCAACACTTTAGTGATGATCAATCATCCTCATCATCATTAGAACATTATCCATTATTTGTGGTCGGCCACATGAATCCTTTTCTACCAAAGATTTCTATCAAGTGCTATATTTGTGTTTAAACCCAAGAAGTCCAAGTCCTTCTTAATAACATTGCACCATCTCATTTTAGGTCTTCCCCTGGCTCTTTTACTGGCATCCAATAAGATTTGTTCACATCTTTTAACCGACGTCGAATTGAATGATGATATACATGTCTAAACCACCTGAGTCTATTTTCTCTCATTTTCCTATCAATTGGAGCTATCTCCAAGTCCTCACGGAATCGCTCATTCTTAATTTTATCTTTCTTAGTGTTACCACACATCTATCTCATCATCCTTGTCTTTGCTATACACATTTTGTTATTGTGTTCCTTTTGCATTGTCCAACACTCGGTACTATATAACAAAGTAGGTCTCACAACCGTTCTATAAAACTTCCGTTTATGTTTCACGGATATATGGCGATCCCAGAGGACTCCTAATGCACTTCTCTATTTTAACTAGCCTACCTTAATCCTACATGTAACATCATCATAAATCTCTCCATTCTCTTGGAAGTATCGAAAGCTACTACTCTTAAGAATGCTCTATTAATCAATGAGAAACATATCTTCTTGTAACACTTTTTCATTACTATAATTACAATGTTTAAACTCCAACTTGCTCCTACGGATTTTAAAACCTTTAGACTCCAAGGTATACCTCCAGCTTTCTAACTTAACATTTAAACCATCAGTACTCCCATCAATTAAAACAATATCATCGGCAAATAACATATACCAAGGAATATCATCATGTAATTACTTTGTTACTTCAGTTATAACCAGAGTAAAGAGATACTGACTTAGTGCAAAATCTTGATGTAAACCTATAGTGATAAAAAATTCACAAGTCTCTTTAGCAAAAGTTCTCACACTAGTAGTAGCACCCTCATACATATCCTAAACTAAGTCAACATATCCTTGAGAGATTCCCTTCTTTGTTAATGTTCACTAAATTAATTTCTCGGTGCTTGATCATACGCCTTCTCCAAATCAAGAAAAATCATATATAAATCTCTTCGCATCCCTCTAGACTTCCCATAATAAGAAAATAACTTCTGTAGTAGATCTACTCGGCTCAAAACCAAAATGATTTTCTAGAACAGTAGTCATATATCGAATTCAATTCTTGATTACTCTTTACCAAAGTTTCATAGTATGACTCATAAGCTTAATTCCATGATAATTATTACAATTTTGAATATCCCCTTTGTTTTTGTAGAAAGGAACCTCAACACTTTTTTTTTTCAGATTCCATTCTTCTAACATCCTCTGATCCTTTAAAATTTTATTGAAATGTTTAGTTAGCCACTTAATATCAATGTCTCCTAGGCCTTTTCACACTTCAATAGATATGTCATCTGGTTCTAAGGTTTTTTCCAATTTTATTTTTTATTGCATCACATATTTCTGACATCTTAATACGCCTGGACTATTGATATTTATCAATTTTTTTAAGAGTAATCGTGATAATCGTGAGGAAAAATTTACCTGGCTAAAAGTGAATAAAAAGGGGAGAATTAAGCCTAGTAATCGGGTCTCTCAATTGAATAAGTAAGGAGTCTCGTGTCAAATGCCAAAGAAAATCTCCAAATAACAAAAAAGAGAAAATAAATGAAAAAAGACAGAGTGATAGGTACTAAAAATCAAGGATCTATCATACATGTGTAGGGTTGAAGGGCATCTTTTAGTGTTAATTAGAAAGTCCATGTATCCTAGTGTTTGATGGTCATTAATCAAGTTAACTCATAATCACTTTAGGGAATTTAATTTTGGGCATATATTGAGAATTTATCTAAATGCATGGGCCAACTTAGTTTTCTCCTAGCGAATGCACATCCTCCCTCGTGAGCATTTCAAGTGGCACATATATGTCTTGAGTTATATGCACATCACTTATCCTACTCTCGGTCTATGATACTTTTTTTATGATGTCAAAAAGGGGGAGAAGTTATTGGTATATTTTTCAAGGGGATATTTCCTATGGGAGAGGAATTAGTATATTCTTATACATGATTGATGTGTGCATATGTGCTTGTGTGTGGTCTTATCACAAAAGCCATAAAAAATGAATAGTCAAAAATAAAAAAAGAGATTGAATGTATGTCTTTGACTTGAAAAATACACGTGTTTTGTCATTATCAAAATGGGAAGATTGATTTACTATGTATATTTTGATGATAACAAAACAATATATATGTGTTGATGGTTTTCGGATACATGTCTTGATGGTTTGTTGATGACTATGCATGAAATGATGATCTTAGTTGTGATTCTTATGGTTATTAGTGATGTGTTTTTAATAAGTTAATGTTCATGTTTATGAACTTATTTGATTGATTTTTCTTATGACACAATTCATTTAGGTCGACCAAAATTCTAATCTGATCGACTAATTTCCCATAACACATTATTTCAGGGTCAGAAGACATTTCTGTCGACTGATTTGATGTGTCGTCGATCGATTTTCACATAAACTTTAGAATTCATGTTGATTGACATATCAGTCAACTAACCCGCTGAATTGGTTGACCAAATTCGATACGAATCAAACACAAACTTTTTGTTTTAGGTCTGAATCATACTGGACTCTTTCTAAATCTCAAGGGATATTTGTGGGGGTTTAAATACAAGTTGTTCTTATGTTGTTGCATCTCTCCTAGCACTAACAAGGTTTATCTCATGCCCTAGATGTCCAAAGGAGAGAGCTTTTCCTAGAGAGATCATGTTCGAGCTCTAGATGAGCAGCAGCAACCCGTTGGTATGTGGATATTCCAGACAAGTTTCAGACATCCTAAAGCCCCACTTAAGTATAGGAGAATGTGTATAAGGTGTACAAGTTCATGGATTCATCTGAAGAGATCTACATCGGCTTGTACATCACTGAGGCATCGTCGGGTGGAGACGATCATAGGAGCCGATCATATGACAGGGGGAATCTTGTTCTTCACATTGATCTATTATTCCCTCTATGTCTAGTGTTGTTTTCTTTATTCGAACAAGAAGTTATAGTGTGTGTGCTCAGTTGGAGCACAGGAGTGTGTGTCTTGGCAGTGCAGTTTGTGCCCTATCGTGGGTAGAGTTCGAGGGGTCTCTACGTGGTGTGTGGGTTGTCATTTCCTCGATTACAAGATTGGGTTGGTGTCCACCTAGGGAAATGCCCATGTATGTGTGTGGTGGGTTTTGGTTGTCTTGTACTTGGCAAACAAGATAAGTGTGTGTGTGAGGGATCTTGTGTCTTGTACTTGTGAAACAAGATAGTGTGGGCCACATAGTTGTAAGGGGTGGACATAGGTTGCACGGGGGTGCGCCAAACCACCTAAGAACTCATGTGCATCGTCGTTTATGTTTTCTTATCTTCTACCTCCTTCTACCTGCACATTAGGATAGTTGGTCTCGCGAATTCATCTAAAGAGCTAAGTATTCTGATGTGCATATTTGTGTCTTTTGATAAGTTGAATTGTTAGGTGAATAGTTTTTTAATTAGACAGAAGCAATTCACCCCTCCCCTCTTGTTTTTCCAGGCAGCCATAAATCCAACAATTATTATATATTATATATAAGTAAATTATAATATATAAGTTAATTATTATAAGTTAATTGTTAACTATCTATTATTATTATATCTAATCCATTTATATTATATATGTATAATATATATATATATATTCATAGATATTTATATATTTATGTATAGTTTAGATATATAATTATAATTTATATATATGTATAAATTATTTTTCTATTTTATATTATTTAGATATATTGTAAGTACACATATTATATTACAAATAATATATTTATATATAATGGGTGCAGGTCATATCTATTTATGATAAGTATATAAATAAAAATATAATTTATTATAAATATACATAGTATATGGTCTATACATAGTAATATTTATTTATGGTAATATATATTGTAATAATTTATATATATAGCAGCAATCTACTACTGTCACGATCCCGATTTTAGTAGCGAAATTAATCGGGAGCGTGACGAATAAGCAAGCATTGAGAAGCCATAAACAGATGACTAATATTAATAGGGCCCATAATTCAATAATCAAACTCTTTTATTCATCACAAGCGATTATTACAATCTCCAACGTCAAAATAAGAACATCTCTTTACTAGTAATCCCATCTATCTCTCAAAGGAAGACAAGATTACAATGATGACCAATCTCTCACTAACTAACTAAATAATGACTCTCTATGGCGTATGTCACGCTCGGCGCATAAGTACCATCATTTAACATACTCCTCATCATCACTACTTGAAAAGTTAGGAAGCAAGTATGAGCAAACTAGTCCAGTAGGATTTATATCTCGATGTGCGGACAATGATATAAGTGATTAACGCTTTAAGAACTAGGCAAGCACGAGTGACAAGCTAAATCATAGGCACAATAAAATCGATGACAAGGTGTTAGCAGGATTTCATGCAGATAGGAACGTGTCCAGACAATATAATTTAGACTATCAATGCATAAGGTGCTTTTCACGAGACGAGCAAGTACTTTGTTTTAGTCAAGTAATAACAGGTAACAACAATAACAGTAACTGAATAGTAGCAATACAATAATAGTGCAGTATGTCTGAATTAACAGACCAATAATAACAATATAACAGTCAGATGTCTAGCTAAATCAGAACAGTCAGAACCGGTGCAAATGCCGACACTGTCATTAGCCCTTGTAGGTATTTTCGGGTGGCTCTCTGCCCCCAAGACTAGATTGGAGCCCCTCAGACAATCTTTTTGCCCTCAGCAGTATGCATTCAAGTCTAGTAGAGTCGCAAGACCCATTACAGTGCTAGACAGTACAAAATAGTACAAGACAGTAGGAGCCACAACAGCTCAAAGGATCCCAAGAGGGTACTTTCAAGAGTTCAAGAATGTTATGTCAGGATGTCTGAGAACATTAGTACGATCATGTCAAGGGACAATGTTCACTAGTAGTCTGAGACTATCATATCAAGAGCAAGTTTTAAGGGTAACTATCATAAACATGATGGTCAAGGAGGTTCAAGACTATCAAGACAATATCAATGGTTTGAAGTATCATAAATAGTGTCATGCCAATAATGATTTCAAGCATAACAAGTCGTGTGAACATGATTTCATGAAACAATGGTCAAGAGACTCACTCTGGATAGCACATGGCTGATCATTATTTATTTTAGTTCCAAAAACTTTAACGATTTTTGACCATAAATGAAGAGGATGTGTATAGATGAAAGAGTTAGAGATCTCTAGGAAACTTCAAGATACAATCAGCTAAGTTTCTATGGGGAAAAAACCCACAAAATACGAAGCCAATCTAACTACGTTCGCAGGAAAATGACAGTACATGCAATAACCAAAAAACATATCCAATAAGGGAAGTCAGGACATAGTAAGGATCATGGTAAGAAAACGAGTAGACACACATCGAAACCTAGCATGTAATATCATAGTTTTTATCGAAACATTATAACTTTGCATTGGAAATTAGGGACCAAGAGGCAAAATCGAAGGATAGTATGGTCAATAACTTCCAAATAAAACATTAGAATCATATTCATGTAAATAATGTTTTTAACATGTGGTTGATGGCTATTAAAGTACAGACGTAGACTTAATCAACATGTTGGCAAGATCAAGAGAACGATGTAGACTCACTTGCTTGATTCGTAACTCCAAATCTAGGGTTCCTGGGATGAACTATAACGAAAGAGATTACTAGAAATGAAAAGTAAACAGATCTATGGCACTCGTTTGACCCAGTTACATGAGATTCAAGAAAATAAAGGTTCAGAGTAAGCACGAAATTCAGAAACAACTTGATACTCTTTACAGGAACGGTAAAGTCAAGAAAATAGGGACACATGAGACTAGACTTGAAGAACTTTCAGAAGATATAATCTATGTTGAGTTGGTGCCCGAGATTACCTACCTTTGATCGTTCCTAGAAGGGTCTTCTGCAGGATGAAGCTGAATGGGATTTGGGGAAGAAAGCTCCTGTCAGGGCAACCTCTTCCTCCCGTGGTGCTCTAGCTAGTCTTCACAAGTCCCCCAACAAGTGGTAACTTGTCCCCAAGGGTTTATGACGAGTAATTATAGGTTTAAGGTTGGTAGGAGTCCTATTGTCACTAGGGAGGTAGGGTTGTGGTTTTAGCTTGATCCCTTCCAAGATTGGAGATTTCCCGTCCCATTAGGAGTAGGAAGCCTTTAGGAAATCTCCACCTTTTGATGGGGCATAAATCTGGGTTAATAAGGAAGTCTAACGATGGGTAATTTTCAGTTTGTAGTTTCCTAAACTCTTGGTAGGAGTCCTATTATGTTCCAAAACTTCTGTAGGAATCGTTTCCATAACAGGTCTTCCTATTTGGTTTAGTTCTAGGGATCAGGTTT
Source organism: Colocasia esculenta (assembly GCA_014218235.1). NCBI lineage: Eukaryota > Viridiplantae > Streptophyta > Magnoliopsida > Alismatales > Araceae > Colocasia > Colocasia esculenta. Next base: position 92,556,151 of record CM024760.1, read on the forward strand.
GAAATCACTATTGGATTCAGTCACGTACCTATGGTCCGTACTTCCATATTTATCTTAACTAACTGCTTTTTATTATTGGGTATAAAATTAACACGTATTTTATAGTTTAAAAAAAATGACTGATAACTTCATCATATACGAAATCATACACGATTTAGTCATGGACAGTCGAACCTAACTCCATCATATACAAAGCCCACTTTATTTTGGTCGTGATCAATCGAAGCTTGACTTCGTCATATACGAAGTCCGTTTCATTTTGGCCATGATCAGTCGTAGCTAACTTCATCATATCCGAAGTCTAACTTCGTCATATCTGAAGTCATATATGATTTGGTCATAAACAGTCGAAGCTAACTTCGTCATATCCGAAGTCTAACTTCATCATATCCGAAGTCTAACTTCGTCATATCCAAAGTCCAATTTCATCATATATGAAGTCCACTTCATTTTGGTCGTGGTCAGTCGAAGCTGTTGGATCGAAATGGCACTAAGAATGTCCTAGAGGGGGGTGAATAGGACTTCTTCCCTTTTAAAAAATTTGCTTCTGAAATTGCACAACACTAAATAAATTGTTAGAGCTTAGTGTGGTGTGTGTGATTCAAGTGTAGACAAGGCGAAAACAATCACACAATGAATGCACAGGGATTTATCCTGGTTCGGCCCTTCCCACATGGAAGTCCTACATCCAGTCCTCAAGCAACCCACTTGAGATTTCCACTATCTGCCAATAAATTGGCCTTCTCACACCCTTGAGAGGAATTACAAACCCACTTGCTCCCAAGCAAGTCTTCCCTAAAAAGGGGTACAACAACTACCTTTCACAAGGTCTTCCCTTCATATGAGGGGCAATGCAGAACCAGACTTTTGCAGAAATTACACAGGAATAATAAAGAAACACTTGTGTGTTTGCCTTAGATCTGAGCACAAACACACAGACTTCAGAAGGATTAAGAGATCAGAAATGAGACTGAATCCTATCTGAAATGCAAGGGTGGACTTGAAGAAAATAGGCAATTACAGTTGCCACCCAACACTAGACTTCTTCTAGGAGAGCTTCAAAGAATGGCTTCTTAAGAGGAGCAGCTCTCAGACTTTTGCTTGCAGGAAGCTTGAGAAACTTGAAGGATTTGAATGATGCTTTTAAGAAGAGAAAAGGCTTGTATGCGCTTGTTGTGTTGTCTGTCTATATCCCTTCTTCAAACTTGAGCTCCTTTTATACACTTCAGAATATAGCCGTTGGAGCTTGTGGCCATTTACAATATGTCTGTTTGAAGAGATCTCTAGGATCCTTTGGGTCTTGAAGTGTTTATTATTCAGAAGTCTTTCAGTTTTGCTTCTTTCCAAGATCTTCAGAAGAAGTGCAGTTTTCACAGCTAGAAGATAATCTCTTTCTCTTCGGAGTGAACTGTGAAAGATACATGCTAAAAATGAGCTCCAATAAATGCCTGCACAAAGACAAGACAAAAGAGAAGAGTATCTCCATACCTTTGAGGTAGGTGAGTCAGAAAAGTAGAGAAAGAAGGTATGGAAACCTCGTATTACAGGCTTTCAGATAGAAGGAGTAGACAAACAGTTAGGCTAAAAAGGTAAAGCATGGGTCTGTCAGTGGTAGGTGAGTCTTGTCAGATGCCATGCGCCTGAGAATTCATAAATACATAGTGTCTAATGAATCCATGAAGATCCGGAGCAAAGATGTGAAGACCATGAGGCTCAGATCAAAAATATTTCAGAAATAGTTTGCACAGGATTTAGATGAATATTTTAAGTATAATGTTTCTTGTCCTATCAGAGAAATACAATAATAATAATAATAAAATAATGACAAGATGATGTACCAATAAGATATTGAAAGTTCATTAAAAAATGTATGAAAAGATTTGGAGATAAACTTGCATTAGGTGTTAAGCCTAAAAAGGATCAGAAGAGAGTTTAAGTACAGAGTTAATCAGTGAAGTCGAATCCAAAGGAACATGTAATTCGACTTAAGATATAGGAGTGATTTGACTTCAGTAAAGAAATAATGAGGTAATTCGATTTCTAAGAAAACAAGGTAATTCTACTCTAGCAAGAAAATAGCAATGTAATTCGACTTCTGAGAAGACAAGGCAATTTGACTTTAGCAGTCGAATTACTGAGATTAATTTCTGAAGCATTCGACTGTGGAAGTCGGAGATGACAGTCGAATCAAGAGTTGGGTTTGTACGACATTCGAATGTAACAGTCGGAGATAACAGTCGAATTCAGAGTTGGATTTTGTAAGGCATTCGACTGTACCAGTTGGAGTCATCAGTCGAATTACATATAAAGATGTGGACTTAGGAAATTCTCAAGGTTTAGACTTCGATTCTGAAAGAGTCGGATCTGACAGTCGAAGTTAACAGTCGAATTCAGTAGGACAAAGAGAGAGTCCGTAGACTTAGAAAATTTTTGACGATGAAGTTTATCACATAGTTGTATGCATATATATTTTGATATTCATTTTTTTTGTAGATAGTCTATTTAAAGATTTTGTTATATCAAAAACATGATATATACTATATCTTCAATATTTTAGATTTTCTTAGGGGTAGTTGCTCAACAATTCTCCCCCTTTTTGTTAATGACAAAAACTTTAAAATAGACAGTAAAGAACAGTGAAAAGAAAAAAATTTAAGATTTCCTCTTTCTCCCCCTTTGTGGCATTAATAGAAAGGGTAACAAACCACAAGGAAAGCATGAACGAAGCAGGGAAGAAAGATCCTAGCTGCATTCAGAAAAAAAAAAATAAATACAGAGCATAGTGTTTAAGACCTAGATAAGGAGCTAGGCAAGTACAAAGATCTGGGAATTTGAGAAAAATATGGTTTGAGAAGGTCCCAGAGCTTTGACTCATTTTCACAAAAGAAATTTTCAAATAGGGAGAGGTCAATGTTGTAGGAGGGATTAGTAGTTGGCAGTTTCCTATGAGATTTGATGTGGCGCCGATGGAACCAGCCTATCTTAGAGTGGAATTTGTCCCTGCTCAGACGATACTTAAGGGAAACAAACTTCTTAGAGGCTGCAAGAAGAAGAAACTCATGGACAGTGATGTTCCAGTGCACGCCTCGGTCCACAGCTGTATCTTTGGCTTGATAATACACTAAGTACCTTTGAGCCCATTTATGACCAATGTTCTTCCTCAGATCCTTAATACTCTTGGACTGGAATTCATAAAGAGAGAGCTTCATCTTTTCACAGTCAGAGTGGTAAGAGGGATAGGCAGCTGCCCACTGATCTTCATTGAGTCTCTCAGACTTAGCAAAACATAACTGGAAATCCAACAGATGATGGGGTTCTTGGAGATTTGGAGGAACACAAATCTTAGGAAAGACAATTTGAGCTTGTATTTAATTTTGAACCTAGTGGCAATGTGGATGAATCTGTTGAATACTACTTCAGCAAAATCCCTTCTGAAGGAAACTGCTCCTATAAAGGATGGATGCAGTCCAGAGGGTAAGGCCACAGTCATGGAGGGAATGATTTCTCTTTGACCTCTTTGCAGATTGTCTCATTGGCCTTTAGAAACATCAGGCAATCCCAATTCGAATTTGTCGAAATTCAAAGTCTTCATTCTGGTGTACTTGGCCTGAGAGTCCTGGATAAAATGTCCAAACAAATCATGAAACCTCAAGGATAGGTGATGTTGGACAGTTAAAAATTAGTTTTGAGATTTGATTTGCTGATATTTGGCTGCTTCTCCTGGATAGAGATCAAGGAACTCCTTAGGAGTCAAGCTATGACTTTTCTGAGAGATGAATTGAAGTTCCTCAACTGAAATATGTGAAATTCTGAGAAGAATAGGAAGCCAATGTTCAAAGGTGAACCCTGGCATCTCATGAACTTCAAGGAAAGCACGAATAGATAGATATTCTCTGAACAAATTAATGTGATGTTCAGAGTGGTAGATGAAGGCATACCAAAAGGGTGGAAGGAGTTTAGAAGGATTGTCTCCAAGTTTGGGTCCACTAGATGAGGAAAGCTGAATACTGGGAAGTATTTCAGCTAGATGGAGAAGTGTTTTCTTGGAGTCTGTTCTTGAGGCAGTGGGAAGACAAGAAAAATACTGAGGAGGTTGAGTGGAAAGAGTGAGAGTGAGAGGTTTGGGAGGTTTGAACCGGTATTTCATTGGGTAGATTTTGAATTTGATGTCCTGGTGGAATGGATCCCATGGAATAGATGCAAGGGGAGGAGGATCAGAAAAAGTGGATTGTGAGGGAATTTCAGTGGTGAAAGGAGTAGGTGCAGAGGGTGCAATGGGTTGAGGCTCTGGAGGAGGCTTAACAGATGGAACTAGAGTAGGATGAATTGGTCTAGAAGGAGACCTGTCTGCGCATCACTTTCCTCTTGAAGGTTTGCAGATTAGAGGTGGACTCCAGGGGTCTCTTAGCCATAGATTCCATCTGGGAATCCTGCCTGGGCTGGGAAGCCTCTGCTGCTGCCACTGCCACTGACTGCTTCTCTAACACAGACTGTTGTTGTTGCTCCACTTGAGGTTGAAACACTACCATGGCTAATTGAGCCTCATGCTCTAAATCTTTCTGCTGCTCAGGAGGTTGTTCCTCCACACTCTGCTGCTTATCCTGTGGCTCAGGCTCCTTGTGCTGATCAGGAATTGGTTCAACATGTTCTTGTACTTGGGATTCTGGCTCTTGGTCCTGCTGTTGCTCAGGTTACTGCTCAACCTGCTGGGATTGGTCTTGTGTTGACTGTTGTTCCTGAGCTGGTACTTTAGGTTCTGGTGCTTGAGATTCTTAGACTTGAACAGGTTCTTCTTGCTGCTAATGGAAAGCAGGCCCTGATGGCCGAGAAGTGCCCTGCTGACACACTAACTGAAGCAGCAAATCTTTCATTTGCTTAACCTCATCAGACAGACTATCAAACTTGACATCAATAAACTCTATTTGCATTTGAAAGACTGACAGGTTTTCTTGTTGTCTACCCAATAAGTCCAAAATGGTATGAAGGCTGTTGCTGCTCTCCCCCTGAGACCTTGGCCGGGTCTCAAAATGAGAAGGGGAGAAGTGGTGCTCTCTTTCTTCAAAAACTGTTTCTACAGGAATGTCATCAGATGCAATACCTTTGCCTCTAATATCTCTTAATACTTCATTAATAGTTTCCTTAGGTGCCTCAGGTTCAGGAAATGAGGAGGAAACAGGAACTTGATCTACTTGCTCTTGGGTCTGAACTGGGACTTCAGATCTAACTTGTTCTTGAGGCTCTATCTCTTGTTGAATCATTTGAGGAACAGAAGGAACAAGAGGTTCATCAGGAAAAACTTCATGATCACATTCAGGCACTGAGTCTTTTAGCCAAAGATTTTGCTTCTTGTTGACTAAGGAATAATGGCTTCTTCTCAAGGTAGTGATCCTAATCTTCTCTTTAATTCCAATAGATATTTCTCCTGACAGATCTACTGAGTATCTCATAAAGATCAGGGAGAGCAAAGGTCCATAGGGAAAAGATTCTTGAAGATTCTTAGCAGCTATCATTCTATCCAAAATGATTCCAGTCAAATTCACTTTGTGCCTTTGAATAGTCGAAAACAACAAGTTCCCATCTCTAGAGGTGATAGATGAGTGGGTTCCTGCTCTAAGGGTCACAATGTTTGTAATCACTGAATGAATCCGTCTCATTTCAGCTGACAGTTGATTTACAGACAAACCTTTCTTGCTAATAGAGGCCAAACTCCCAATAATACCCAATTTCTGCTTTTCCAAAGGTATAACTTCATTAAGCTTATGCCCGGAGTTTGGACACTCCAACATTTCAACCAGCAGTTCCTTAGAAATAGATATCTTGTGTGACGGAACACCTCGTCCAAGCCCGTTAAACCGATAACGTGCCTAACCCGATTCCGTCTTCCGCGAACGGGCCGAAGCCTTGCAAGGGATACCACACACTAGTCCGTGAAAACACAAAGGAACACACCATTTTATATTATATCAGAAGTTTACATAGCCATATTTCCACAAAACTGAAAGAAAGTACAAGAGCCTTGGGCATACCCCGAGGTACAACTGAAGGAAGTAAATAACTAGCAACACTATACTGCTAGGACTACACTACTGGAGGTGCTGACCCTGCACCGCTACGACACGGCTCCGAACTGGACGACGGTCGAGAAACGTCCTCCTCGCTCTCACCTGTGGGAGTAGGGGTGAGCCTCGCTAGTCACTGGCTCAGTAGGGAACTCCCCCAAAACTGAGCAAACCAAAAACACAGGTACAAAAGCAGTAAACAGTACCAACAATTTATAGAACAGCTAAGCAGAATATGAAAGCTGTAAAAGTACTCACCGACTGTCGACTACGAAAAACAACTGTAATAATTAAACGGCAAACCAGTACAAGTGTACGAGCTAAAGTAGAGACCGCCAAACACGAGCCACGTGAACTGGTTCGCGACACCAGAGACTGACTCAGACAAGCTAACACAGGTCTACCTCTCAGTCTCGCAGCCACGGATGAAAGGTCCAGCTACCGCTCCACGTGAAAAGGTCAAGCAACTGTGGAGACCAACTAAACACCACCACCTGTGGACCACACAGTCGCACACCCATGTCTGGCACCTCCAGAGACCCAGGCCTAGGCTCGCTAGAGTGAGGCACTGGAAAAGGACTAGCTGGGGACTAGTGTCGACTACTGGTGTCTGTACCCCCAACTACGAGCGCGCTACAAGTGACTAAAAGACAAGTACGGCAGTCACTGTCCCACTGTCGTCTTTCCCTCATCCGGACGTACAACTCAAACACAGGAGTGAGGGTGTCTAGGTCAGACGACACAGACCTTGATGGTACAACACAAATACCGGGACAAAGCCCCGAGCTAATAGCCTGGCTCACAGAGAACCTGGGGCACCCAACTGGAGAGGTAACCACAGTAGGTGTCGTACTACTTGCCACGTACACAAAACCACGTGCACGTCACACAAACCACGTGAAGACTCACGTAAACCTCGTGCACTAGTAGTCCACTACACGTGAACACCACATAAACACGTAAAGAACCCGGAGCTAACAGCCTGGCTCACAGAGAACCTGGGGCACCCAACTGGAGAGGTAACCGTGGTAGGCGTCGTACTACTTGCCACGTACACAAAACCACGTGCACGTCACACAAACCATGTGAAGACTCACGTAAACCGCGTGCATTAGTAGTCCACTACATGTGAACACCACATAAACACGTAAAGAACTAGCCAACTGCGTACCCAGTACGCTAGTCTCAGAAACCACGTGCACTAGGTGCACCACAATTACCATTGTACCGTTCGATATCAACAAATATTCAATATATCAATATTTAAACCAAAAGCATGCTGACGGCAACATCGACTACCGTCGATGGGATGTAAACGACAAGGTATCTGGCCGTTAATCTCCCAGCTGAAGAACCTAGCATCAATCGATGTTGACGCCAAGATCTTCGGCCATCAACTTCACAGAAACCCTGGGCTGATATCTCAGGTATTCCCAGCCCTAAATTTAACAGAAAAACATGAGGAATCACCTTCTCTAGCATGCATGAATCCTAATCAACTCGAAACAACATGTTCCCATTGTTAAATTGATCAAACCACCCATTAACCCCGCATGATGTACCATTACCCAAAAACACAATTAACATGTAAATTCATGCATTCTAAATGCATTATCACAACCTATAGGGACTAAAGGGATCATTCCCTACCTCAATTTGCACTTAAACCTCCTGAATTCTCCTGCTTCGCACCAAACCCTCTGCAAGCTCCTACGGCAATTACACCTCGCTCCGGCGTTTCCTTGGCCGATTCGTCACCACCTCACATTCCACGATCCTCCAACTAACCTTTTACAACTGTTGGAAGTAGTGGGGAAGCAAGGGGCATGAAAACAAGGCAAGGGAGAGGGAGAATGAGCTGAGGAAACTGTCCTCGGGTAGACCTATATTCTGCAGGTCGCACAGGTTGGCGTCAACCCTAATGCCGCTTAGGGAACTGTCACAGTAGATGTCCACAAAGCATGCCGTTAAGTTCTTAAGGTTGGCGTCACCTTCGATGGACGCCAAACCAGTCAACGTCCATACCTGGCCGTCAACCCCTAGTCAACTGCAGCAGGTCCTATCTTATTTCAGGACCAAACCTGCTCCAAACTTGCACACACCACACATCCAAACCACACTGGCCTCACAATGGCCACCACAACCAATACACACATGATCCATAAGGATCCGAAAAGCATGCGACGTTACATTACTATCATCTAAAAAGAAAATTTTGACCTCGAAATTCATAGCACAATTCAAACATAAACAACTTAAATATACACACTTTTACAAGTACTATCATCTAAGAAGAAATACAAAACCTTATTCAAAGAGATAGGGATACCCCTTAGCTATCTCCTCGGCTAATTCCCAGGTATCCTCACCACCCAACCTATTTTCCTATCTTACTTTAACTAGCTCAATTTCTTTATTTCTCAGCTTCTTTATCTTTCTATCCGTGATCTGCACCGGATACTCTGGCATAGTCATATTCTGCCTTAGGTCATCACCTTGATAACTGATTATCTGAGCTAGATCTTCAATACACTTCCTCAACATAGAAACATGAAATATATCATGACATCCGCAAAATCTGCTGGCAAATCCAGCCTATAAGCTGTTTCCCCAATTCTTTCAATTACTTGAAAAGGTCCTACATACCTTGGACTCAATTTTCCAGTCTTACCAAACCTCATAATACCTTTACTTGGGGAAACTCTCAAGAAAACAAAATCTCCCACTTCAAACTGAAGTGGTCTCCTCCGTTATCTGCATAACTCTTTTGTCAGCTTTGAGCTGCCTGCAATTTTTCCTTAATAAGTTTCACTATTTCTGTGGTTTGCTGAATTAATTCAGGACCCACTAATTGCTTTCTCCCACTTCATGCCAGTTCAATGGGGTTCTACATGGCCTTCCATATAAAGCTTCATACGGTGCCATCCCAAGACTGGTATGATAACTATTATTATAGGCAAACTCAACCATTCCCAAATGATGCTCCCCAATTCTTTCAATTACTTGAAAAGCCCGCAACATATCTTCAATCGTCTGGATAGTTCTCTCTGTCTGACCATCTGTCTGGGGATGATAAGCGGAGCTATATCTCAGCTCAGTACCAATTACCTTCTGCAAACTTCTCCAGAAACCAGAAGTAAATCTTGGATCTCTGTCAGACATAATAGTCTTCGGAATACCATGCAATGGAACAATTCTTTCAACATAAACCTTTGCTAATCTGTCCACTGTCCAAGACATATTTACTGCCACTAATCTGCACACCTTGGTCAATCTATCAATAAATACCCATATTCCATTATGCCCGGAACTCGATCTTGGTAAACCTGCCACAAAATCCATGGCAATATCATCCCATTTCCACTGTGGAATGGGCAACGGTTGCAATAAGCCTCCAGGCTTCTGATGTTCTGCTTTAATCTGTTGACAGATAGCACACCTTGCAACAAACTCTGCTATTTCTTTTTTCATATGAGGCCACCAGAAATGCTTCCTCAAATCGTGGTACATTTTAGTACTACCCGGATGGATAGTGTACCTGGATTTATGGGCCTCCTCTAACACTCGTTGCTTTACTTCTCTTTCAGCTGTTACAAACAACCTGCCTCTGAGCCTAATCACACAATTATCATCAATGGCAACTCCTTCTATTTTTACAATCTCAGCTAAACTTACATCTGCTCTCTGAGCCTCAACAATCTGCCAATACAAAGACGGTTCTACAGCACTAGCAGCTAGTACTGCCCGTCGCTGACTACAGGGCACATACAAGGAGTTCTCCACTATCTCTTCATACAGCTTCCACTCTTTAATCATCATCAGATTTATATATGCCTTTCTTCTCAAGGCATCTGCTACAACATTGGCCTTACCCGGATGGTAAGCCAAACTGAAATCATAATCTTTCAAATATTCAATCCATCTACGCTGACGAAGATTTAAATCCTTCTGCGAGAAGATATACTTCAAGCTTTTATGATCTGTAAAAATCTCAAATCTCTCGCCATACAGATAATGCCTCCACATTTTCAAAGCAAACACAACTGCTGCCAACTCCAAATCATGAGTGGGGTAATTCTCCTCTGCCGGCTTCAATTGCCTGGAAGCATAAGCTATCACTTTACCATGCTGCATAAGCACTGCACTAAGTCCTCTCCTTGAAGCATCCGTATATACCACAAAACCACCACTTCCTGCCGGTAATGTCAATATGGGTGTTGTTGTAAGTTTTTTCTTCAATTTCATAAAACTTTTCTGACATTCACCGGACCACACAAAGGCACACCTTTCCTGGTCAACTTGGTCATAGGTGCCGCAATCTTAGAAAAATCTTGTATGAAGCGCCTATAATAACCTGCCAATCCCAAAAAACTTCTAATCTCAGTAATTGTCTTAGGCACTTCCCATTTCATCACTGCTTCCACTTTACTTGGGTCCACTGCTACTCCTTTAGCTGAGATGACATGAGCCAGAAATTGAATTTCTTTCAGCCAAAATTCACACTTACTGAATTTAGCAAACAACTGGTTATCCCTTAACAACTGCAGGGTAAACCTCAAATGAGCTGCATGCTCCTCTTTGGATGCTGAATAAATCAGAATATCATCAATAAAGACCACAATGAATTGGTATAAATATGGATGAAAAATTCTATTCATCAGATCCATAAAACTTGCAGGAGCATTGGTCAGCCCAAATGGCATAACCACAAATTCATAGTGACCATATCTGGTTCTGAAAGCTGTTTTATCTATATTCTCTTCTTTAATTCTCAACTGATGGTACCCGGACCTTAAATCAATTTTAGAAAATACCTTCGCTGATTGCAATTGATCAAACAGATCATCTATCCTAGGCAACGGGTATTTATTCTTAATGGTCACATCATTCAACTTCCTATAATCAATACACATACGAAAACTTCATCTTTCTTTTTCACAAATAATACCGGTGCTCCCACGGGGAATGACTTGGTCTAATAAACCCTTTCTGCAACAGCTCTTCTAATTGCTTTTTCAATTCTTTAAGTTCTGCTGGTGCCATCCGATATGGAGCTTTAGAGATCGGCATGGTACCTGGCAGTAACTCAATGGTAAAGTCCACCTCTCTATGTGGAGCTAAACCAGGCAAATCTTTATGAAAAACATCAGCAAATTCCCTAACCACGGGAACTGCTTCCACTGACTGACTAGCCTCTACCAGACTTACCGAGGCTAAATAAGCCACACATCCAGTATTTATCAACTTTCTAGCTCTAATTGCAGAAATTAGAAACTTAGAGGTATAAAAAGGCATACCTTGATATTCAAATACTGCACCATTAGGATGACAAAACCTGATCCTCTTCTTTCTGCAATCTAGCATTGCTCCATAAGTCTCAAACCAATCCATACCCAAAATAATATCATAATCTGTCAACTGCAGGGCATATAACCGACCCGGCATCTGGTTCCCTTCAATCATAACAGGAGCTTCATCTATATAGCTCGAAGTGAGCAGGAACTCACCCGAGGGAACCTCCACTACTAACTCACAAGACTTTTCTTCTAAAGGACGAGTCATGCAATCCAGAAACTCTTCGAAAATAAAGAATGAGAGGCACCCGAATCAAATAAGACTCTTTCTGAATAGTCATAAAGAGGTAAAGTACCTTCTATCATATTTGATGCCTCCGCCTGGGCTCGGGTGATAGCCATAACCCGGCCTCTTCCTCGCTGCTGCGGTGCTCCTCTACCACGACCTGCATGTGGCTGCTGAAACTGCTGAGGCTGCTGCTGCTGCTGCACACCTCTTCCATACCCATACTCTCTTGGATAGGGACAATTGCGGATCAAATGCCCCGGCTGATTGCAGTTATAACATCTATACCCTGGTGGAATAATGGGCTGCCTGGCAGTACTCTGCTGCGACTCCTCCACCTCTGGCCTACCACGACCTTGCTGAAATTACTGTCGACCTCCCCATCCTCTTCCTTTACCTTTAAATGCTTGCTTCAATTTCTGGCCCCATTTACCAAAGCCTGATGAAGAAGGTCCTGCTGGTGCTTTACCCTTACTCGCACTCACTGACTGCTGCGGTAGCCGAAAACTACCTGAGCCTGACTCGCCCACCTGACGAGTCCGAATAGACCTCTCCAACGTAGCTGCCCTCTGAGCTGCTTCTTCCACTGTTTTACACATGAGAGGTACTATTGCATCCTGCAACTCTACTCTCAAACCTCTAATGAAATACTCAACCATCATATTATTATCCGATACCACATAAGGCGCATATCGGCTAAGCGCCATAAACCTCATCTGGTACTCTAAAACTGAAGAGTTACCTTGCTGGAGTGTCTGAAACTGCTCTCTCTTCACTTGCTGCACTTGAATCGGAAAGAATGTATCGTTAAATACATCAAGAAATTCCGACCAAGTGATAGCCTCTTCTGTCCTGCCTGCGAAGGTGGTCTGCATCTTCAATCGCCACCATTCCAATGCAAAACCTCGCAACTGATAGGCAGCTAGCACAACTTTATCTGCTGCCGGACATCTCATGGTCGCAAAGACTCTTTCAATCTCATGAACCCAGTGTTCCATTGTATCTGGATTCGGCCCTCCTGAGTAAGTAGGCAACTGCAATCTCAGAAATTTCTCAACTTGCATCACTGGTTCCTCTGCTATTAACACTGGCGGTGGTGGTGGCAAGGGTGCTACAAAAGGCACTTCCACTCCTGCGGTGGCGGAACTGGAACTATAGGTACAGTCTCTCCATCCCCAGGTGGCACTGCAACCGGTGGTATCGGCGCTTGCTGATCCATCCTCCTTTGGATATCAGTGAGGCTCTCCCAGCTCCTCTCTATCATACGCTGAGTGCTCTCCTCTAGATCATCTCCTCCACCACCCTAATCTCTTTTATCAGCCATTTCAAATTTCTACATAAAATAAGACACCAAACAAAAACAAAACAACAATTTATCAAAAACCAGGGTCCCTTCCAGCAGTGTACAAAAACCGAAATAAGGCTATGTATCTTTCTAGTTCCCTTATATTAACACGGACCTTGCTCTGATACCAACTGTGACGGAACACCTCGTCCAAGCCCGTTAAACCGATAACGTGCCTCACCCGATTCCGTCTCCCGCGAACAGGCCGAAGCCTCGCAAGGGATACCACACACTAGTCTGTGAAAACACAAAGGAACACACCATTTTTTATATTATATCACAAGTTTACATAGCCATATTTCCACAAAACTGAAAGAAAGTACAAGAGCCTGGGGCATACCCCGAGGTACAACTGAAGGAAGTAAACAACTAGCTACACTATACTGCTAGGACTACACTGCTGGAGGTGCTGACCCTGCACCGCAACGACGCGGCTCTGAACTGGACGACGGTCGAGAAACGTCCTCCTCGCTCTCACCTGTGGGAGTAGGGGTGAGCCTCTCTAGTCACTGGCTCAATAGGGAACTCCCCCAAAACCGAGCAAACCAAAAACACAGGTATAAAAGTAGTAAACAGTACCAACAATTTATAGAACAGCTAAGCAGGATATGAAAGCTGTAAAAGTACTCACCGACTGCAGACTACAAAAACAACTGTAATAATTAAACGGCAAACCAGTACAAGTGTACGAGCTAAAGTAGAGACCGCCAAACACGAGCCACGTGAACTGGTTCGCGACACCAGAGACTAACTCGGACAAGCTAACACAGGTCTACCTCTCAGTCTCGCAGCCACGGATGAAAGGTCCAGCTGCTGCTCCACGTGAAAAGGTCAAGCAACTGTGGAGACCAACTAAACACCACCACCTGCGGACCACACGGTCGCAGGCCCATACCTGGCACCTCCAGAGACCCTGGCTTGGGCTCGCTAGAGTGAGGAACTAGAAAAGGACTAGCTGGGGACCAGTGTCGACTACTGGTGTCCGTACCCCCAACTACGAGCGCGCTACAAGTGACTAAAAGACAAGTACGGCAGTCACTGTCCCACTGTTGTCTTTCCCTCAGCCGGACGTACAACTCAAACACAGGAGTGAGGTTGTTCAGGTCAGACGACACAGACCTTGACGGTACAACACAAGTACCGGGACAAAGCCCCGAGCTAACAGCCTGGCTCACAGAGAACCTGGGGCACCCAACTGGAGAGGTAACCACGGTAGGCGTCGTACTACTTGCCACATACACAAAACCACGTGCACGTCACACAAACCACGTGAAGACTCACGTAAACCGCGTGCACTAGTAGTCCACTACACGTGAACACCACATAAACACGTAAAGAACCAGCCAACTGCGTACCCAGTACGCTAGTCTCAGAAACCACATGTACTAGGTGCACCACAATTACCATTGTACCATTCGATATCAACAAATATTCAATATATCAATATTTAAACCAAAAGCATGCTGACGGCAACATCGACTGCCGTCGATGGGTTGTAAACGACAAGGTATCTGGCCGTTAATCTCCCAGCTGAAGAACCTGGCGTCAATCGATGTTGACGCCAAGATCTTCGGCCATCAACTTCACAGAAACCCTAGGCTGATATCTCAGGTATTCCCAGCCCTAAATTTAACAGAAAAACATGAGGAATCACCTTCTCTAGCATGCATGAATCCTAATCAACTCGAAACAACATGTTCCCATTGTTAAATTGATCAAACCACCCATTAACCCCGCATGAAGTACCATTACCGAAAAACACAATTAACATGCAAATTCTTGCGTTCTAAATGCATTATCACAACCTATAGGGACTAAAGGGATCATTCCCTACCTCAATATGCACTTAAACCTCCTAATTCTCCTGCTTCGCACCAAACCCTCTGCAAGCTCCTACGGCAATTACACCTCGCTCCGGCGTTTCCTTGGCCATTCGTCACCACCTCACGTTCCACGATCCTCCAACTAACCTTTTACAACTGTTGGAAGTAGTGGGGAAGCAAGGGGCATGAAAACAGGGCAAGGGAGAGGGAGAATGAGCTGAGGAAACTGTCCTCGGGTAGACTTATATTCTGCAGGTCGCATAGGTTGGCGTCAACCCTAATGCCGCTTAGGGAACTGTCACAGTAGATGTCCACAAAGCCTGCCGTTAAGTTCTTAAGGTTGGCGTCACCTTCGATGGACGCCAAACCAGTCAACATCCATACCTGGCCGTCAACCCCTAGTCAACTGCAACAGGTCCTATCTTATTTCAGGACAAAACCTGCTCCAAACCTGCACACACCACACGTCCAAACCACACTGGCCTCACAATGGCCACCACAACCAATACACACATGATCCATAAGGATCCGAAAAGCATGCGACGTTACATCTTGGTTCCTTTGACATAACCAAACACTGTATTTCCAGATGAGATTTCCATGGTGACATAAAAAGTTCTAACGGCATTCTCAATAGTGGGTTCTAAAATCTGGCACAACTTGGTCCAACCCATGGCATTGAGGGTGTCCTCTACCCATGCTAGACTTCCAGTAAGATGGGAGAAATCTACAACCTTCCCTAGGCAGATGGGAATCTTAGCAAGTCTCACGAGTTGATGAGTGGTCATCTGGGTGGATTCCGGAGCCCTAGATGAGTCCATCTAAAGAAAGAGAATAGAGATGGCTTAGGGGACCAGTAAAGGAGTGATAGAAATGCTAAAGAGAGTTCCAAGATCCTACCTTTCTTTGAGGAGGATGGAGATTTCAGGGTTCTTCGGAAGTCCTTCGCCGGAGAACAGTGAGGGCGCGAAAGGGTAGAAGAAGACAAGGAAGTCGAAGATGGATTTCGAAAGAGTGTCTTCTAAAGGAGATGGGGTTTTCTTTTATAAGGAAAGAGAAGATAACTGCCCCTAGATTTCAGGGTGAACGGTCGGGATTAAATGATTTGACCGTTAAGACATAAAGGGATGCGTCTTAAAAGAGTGTCAGTTATATAATTTTAAATTACAAGTGCCTTTTCATGATTTCATAATAAGTCAAATTATGTATTCGACTGCATCAGTCGAATGCAAGATTTTAACATGATTTGAATGCATAAGTCGAATGGCTGGGACTTAGAATTTTTCAGGATGGTTTTCACAGACAGTTCATACAACACTATCTTAGCATACAATTCAAGTATCATTTTACTTTAGTAATTTAATCAGGATTACACATACCTATTTCTCTTCTAATAGATGTGAATCTGTCCTCAGGAAGAGGTTTTGTAAAAATATCAGCAAGTTGATTTTCTGTAGAAACAAATTCAAGTGAAATATTGCCATTACTTACATGATCCCTGATGAAGTGATGTCTAACCTCAATATGCTTGGTTCTTGAGTGCTGGATAGGATTCTTGGTCAAATTTATTGCACTTGTATTGTCACACAGCATAGGAATTTCTTGGAGCTGATGACCATAATCTTCCAATTGGTGTTTGATCCACAAGAGTTGAGTACAGCAACTCTCATCTGCAATGTATTCAGCTTCTGTGGTTGACAAAGCTACTGAGTTCTGCTTTCTGGAAGACCAAGATATCAAGCACCCTGCAAGAATTTGACAAGTGCCACTGGTGCTTTTCTTATCTATTTTGCATCCAGCATAGTCAGCATCACTATATCCAATTAACTTGAATTCAGAACATCTGGGATACCAAAGTCCTAATTTACTGGTATTTATAAGATATCTAAAATTCTTTTAACAGCATGAACATGAGATTCTTTTGGATCAGCTTGGAATCTTGCACATAGACAAACACTGAACATTATATCCGGTCTACTAGCAGTAAGATAGAGCAATGATCCTATCATTCCTCTATAGATCTTTTGATCTACCTTTTTACCAAGAGGATCACCATCTAACTTAATGCCTGAGCTCATGGGTGTTCCTAATGGCTTACACTTGTCAAACCATACTTAGAAAGTAAGTCTGAAATATACTTGGTTTGACAAATGTGAGTCCCTTCCTTGGTCTGCTTGATTTGCAACCCAAGAAAATAATTTAGCTCACCCATCATGCTCATTTCAAATTCACTTTGCATCAAATTTTCAAAGAACTTGCAAAGTGATTCATTAGTAGAACCAAAGATAATGTCATCAACATAGATCTGCACAATTAAGATTCCATCTGAAAATTTCTTTATAAGTAATGTGCTATCTACTTTATCTCTTATAAAATCATGTGATATAAGATAAGCACTTAATCTTTCATAACAAGCTCTTGGAGCTTGTTTCAGACTATACCGTGCTTTCTTTAAACGGAAAACATGATTAGGATAAGTAGTATCTTCAAAACCTGGTGGTTGCTCAACATATACTTCTTCTTTAATAAAACCATTCAGAAATGTACTTTTAACATCCATCTGAAATAAATTGATATTAAGAGAACAAGCATATACTAATAAAATTCTGATTGCCTCTAATCTAGCTACTGGAGCATAGGTTTCATCAAAATCTATGCCTTCCTCTTGGGAATATCCTTGAGCTACAAGTCTGGCTTTTTCCTAGTGATTACCCCTGATTCATCCATCTTGTTTCTAAAACCCATCTGGTTCCAATAACTGGATGGTCAGTAGGTCTAGGTACAAGAGTCCAAACCTCACTGCGTTGGAACTGATTAAGTTCCTCTTGCATAGCAAGGATCCAAGATTCATCACCCAGTGCATCATTCATTGTCTTAGGCTCAATTTGAGAAACTAAAGCAGAAAAATCACAAGGAATTTGCATACCTCTTGTTCTTACCCTATCTTGAGGATTACCTATGATATTTTCTCTAGGATGATCCCGGGTGGTACCTCAATTCCCTAGGTAGATCTTCTTGCGGTTCTTCTTGTTGTTGAAGATCTTCTAATGGAGGATCTTCCATTTCTCTATCTTCTTCCTTTTGTTCAAGGGAAGTCTTTTCTAAATCCCTGCAAAGATCATCAACACATTCTTCTTCTTCTTCTATCCTTTTGATAGAAGGGTTAGTTTCATCAAATAATATATGCATAGATTGTTCTATGGTTAATGTTCTTCTATTGAATATCTTATAACCTCTAGGTTTTGAAATGTATCCTAACAGGAAACCTTCATCACTCTTAGCATCTAATTTTCCTAGATTATCCTTACCATTATTTAAGATAAAGCACTTACAGCCAAAAGGTCGAAGATGACTGATGTTGGGCTTCTTTCCCTTGTAGAGTTCATATGCAGTCTTCTTTAGATGGGTCTGATCATGCACCTGTTGATGATGTAGCAGGTTGTATTGACTGCCTCTGCCCAGAAATATTTTGTAAATTATACTCATTCAGCATTGTTCTGGTCATATCTAGCAGTGTTCTGTTCTTTCTCTCTGCTACTCCATTTTGTTGAGGTGTTCTTGGTGCTGAGAAGTTATGCTCAACCCCATTTTCTTCACAGAACTTCATGAGTTCTTCATTCTTGAATTCACCTCCATGATCAGATCTAATGCTTATAATCTAAAATTTCTGATTTTTCTGAACTATTTTGCTGAACTTCAGAAATGCTTGGAAGGCTTCAGATTTGGCTTCCAGAAAAGACACCCAAGTATATCTTGAATAGTCATCAACTAATACATAGCCATAGACTTTTCCTCCAAGACTGACTGTCCTCATAGGTCCAAATAAATCCATGTGAATTAATTCCAAAGGCTTGGAAGTTGTAACAATTGTTTTGGACTGAAATGAGGTCTTAGTCTGTTTTCCTTTTGCACAAGCTGAACAGATTCCAGATTTCTTGATTCTTATTTTGGGAAGACCTTCAACCAGATCATGCTTCATTAACTTCTTGATCACTGAGGTGCTTGCATGACCAAGTCTTCTATGCCACAAATCAGACTCTTCACTTTTGGTGATTGCAAGGCACAAGTTTACTTCTCTTAATTCTGCTAACTACAAAGTGTGTAAGTTTTTTACCCTTTGAGCTTCAAAAACTATCTTGTTATCTTTCTGGATGATACACTTATCATTCTGAAAATTTACTGTATGCCCTTTATCACATAGCTAATTGATACTTATCAGATTATGCTTCAATCCTTCTACATGCATGACATCTTCAATTAGGATCTTTTCTTTAGTACCAACTGTTCCACATCCTAGCACTTTTCCTTTTCCATTATCACCATATGTGACTTGACCACTTTCTTCTCTAAAACTTGTGAATAGCTTCCTATCCCTGTCATATGCCTTGAGCATCCACTATCCAAATACATTTGGATGCCCTCAGCCGACCCTGCAAACAAAATCAGGTTGTAACTTTTGGTACCTAAATTTTCTTGGGTCCTTGATGGTTAGTTTTAGGAATCCATCTCAAGTGTCTAGTAGTGCATATGCTAACTGTGTGTCCTAATTGATTACAGTGATTACAGCATAAATCAAAAGCATTCTTCATATATGCAAAATTGTTAGATTTCTATTTTTGTTTGTACATATACTGATTTACCTTCTTAGTATTTTTTATTTCTTTTTCTGCTACAAATTTAGGGGTTGGATATACTTGAGGATGAATAATATTTTCTTCATTTTGTGGAGGAGTGTATCCTAATCCATATTTCTTCTTTCCTATTCTAGAACCTTTTATGTTGACGAATAAAGAAGTTTTGCAGTTAGAGATCTTTTCTATGGTGGCTTTTAAATAATTGTTTTCCTCCAACAATTTTTCTTCATTTTTGAGTTCCTTAAGATTTGATTCAATTTCCAAAATTTTGCTATTTTTATTTTTCAAATCTTTGCATAGTAGTTCATTAGTTCTTTTAGTTTCACTTAAACTTTTGTTTAACCTTTCTGTTTTATTTTTAAGAAAGGTGTTAGCCTTTTCTTGGTTCAGTAAATTTAGTTTAACTATTTTCATTTGTTTTACTACTGTTTTATATTTTTCATAAAGTTCATTGAAAGCATCTTCAAGGCTATCAGAATCGGATTCAGAACATGAAGTGAATGAGGTTTCTGAGTTTACCTGTTCTAGTCCTGCCATGAGGGCTAGATTTGCCTTCTCTTCTTCTTCAGATTCTGAACTTGATGACTCTGAACTTGTTACTTCTTCATTGACCCATGTTGCTGCCATTACCTTTTTCTTGAATTTTCTAAACTTTTTCTCTTTGCCTTTCTTCCTGTCGGATTTCTCTGCTTGATCCTTTTTCTTGAGCTTGAGACATTCAGATTTGTAATGTCCTGGTTAATTACGTTCATAGCAAGTTAGCTCCTTTTTCTTATCCTTCTTGAAAAATCTTTTGGAACCAAAATTCTTTTTCTTTGCTAGAATTCTCTGCAACTTTCTTGAGAGCATAGCCTCATCATCACTGTCATCTGACTTTTCCTTTGAGTCTTCAGATGAAGAGGAATCTGCAATCTTCAAAGCATTTGAAATTTTCTTTTTCGAGGAATTTTCAGAAAACCTTTCCATGTTAATTTCATGAGCCATAAGGGATCCTATTAATTTATCAATAGACAATTGTGTTAAGTCATGAGCTTCCTCTATGGCTGTAACTTTAGGAGTCCAGACATTAGTTAGAGATCTTAATATTTTTCTAACTGTTTCTTCATTAGTTAGGATTTTTCCTAAAGAACTTAGTCTGACAATTATGTTTGAAAATCTGTTATACATTTGAGTTATATTTTCATTAGGGAGCATTTTAAACTGTTCATATTGGGATACAAGTATATCTATCCTAGTTTGTTTAACCCTATCTGTACCTTCATAGGTTACTTGAATTTTATCCCACATTTCCTTAGTTCTTTTACATGCTGAAAGTCTGTTAAATTCTCTTTTAGACAAAGCACAGCAAAGATAATTTTTTGCTTTGTAATTTAAAGACATATTTCTCTTATCTGCTATGGAAAGACTAGAGGAAGAAGATTCTCCAAGGATTTGATAGTCACCTTGTTCTATTACCTGCCATAAGTCGAAGGCAGTACCTCTGATGAAGCATTCCATTCGCATCTTCCAGTATTGGTAATCTTCACCATCAAAGAATGGTGGCCTTGTAACTGACTGGCCTTCATAGTTGTGAGCTTCGGATGCCATTTCTCCTCAAATCTCTTGGATTCTTCTGAGAAGACCTCGCTCTGATACCACTTGTTGGATCAAAATGGCACTAAGAATGTCCTAGAGGGGGGTGAATAGGACTTCTTCTCTTTTAAAAATTTTGCTTCTGAAATTGCACAACACTAAATAAATTGTTAGAGCTTAGTGTGGTGTGTGTGATTCAAGTGTAGACAAGGCAAAAACAATCACACAATGAATGCACAGGGATTTATCCTGGTTCGGCCCTTCCCACATGGAAGTCCTACATCCAGTCATCAAGCCAACCACTTGAGATTTCCACTATCTGCCAATAAATTGGCCTTCTCTCACCCTTGAGCGGAATTACAAACCCACTTGCTCCCAAGCAAGTCTTCCCTAAATAGGGGTACAACAACTACCTTTCACAAGGTCTTCCCTTCATAGGAGGGGCAGTGCAGAACCAGACTTCTGCAGAAATTACACAGGAATAATAAAGAAACACTTGTGTGTTTGCCTTAGATCTGAGCACAAACACACAGACTTCAGAAGGATTAAGAGATCAGAAATGAGACTGAATCCTATATGAAATGCAAGGGTAGACTTGAAGAAAATAGGCAATTATAGTTGCCAGCCAACACTAGACTTCTTCTAAGAGAGCTTCAAAGAATGGCTTCTTAAGAGGAGCAGCTCTCAGACTTTTGCTTGCAGGAAGCTTGAGAAAACTTGAAGGATTCGAATGATGCTTTTAAGAAGAGAAAAGGCTTGTATGCGCTTGTCGTGTTGTTTGTCTATATCCCTTCTTCAAACTTAAGCTCCTTTTATACACTTCATAATATAGCCATTTGAAATATAGCCGTTGGAGCTTGTGGCCATTTGCAATATGTCCGTTTGAAGAGATATCTAGGATCCTTTGGGTCTTGAAGTGTTTGTTATCCAGAAGTCTTTCAGTTTTGCTTCTTTCCAAGATCTTCAGAAGAAGTGCAGTTTTCACAGCTAGAAGACAAGCTCTTTCTCTTCGGAGTGAACTGTGAAAGAGACATGCTAAAAACGAGCTCCAATAAATGCCTGCACAAAGACAAGACAAAAGAGAAGAGTATCTCCATACCTTTGAGGTAGATGAGTCAGAAAAGTACATAAAGAATGTATGGAAACCTCATATCAAAAGCTTTCAGATAGAAGGAGTAGACAGACAGTTAGGCTAAAAAGGTAAAGCATGGGTCTGTCAGTGGTAGGTGAGTCTTGTCAGATGTCATGCGCTTGAGAATTCATAAATGCATAGTGTCTAATGAATCCATGAAGATCCGGAGCAAAGATGTGAAGACCATGAGGCTCAGATCAAAAATATTTCAGAAATAGTTTGCACAGGATTTAGTTGAATATTTTAAGTATAATGTTTCTTTTCCTGTCAGAGAAATACAATAATAATAATAATAAAATAATGACAAGATGATGTACCAATAAGATATTGAAAGTTCATTAAAAAATGTATGAAAAGATTTGGAGATAAACTTGCATTAGGTGTTAAGCCTAAAAAGAATCAGAAGAGAGTTTAAGTACAGAGTTAATCAGTGAAGTCGAATCCAAAAGAACATGTAATTCAACTGAAGAAATAAGAGTGATTCGACTTCAGTAAAGAAATAATAAGGTAATTCGATTTCGAAGAAAATAAGGTAATTCGACTCTAGCAAGAAAATAGCAATGTAATTTGACTTCTGAGAAGACAAGGCAATTCGACTTTAGCAATCGAATTACTGAGATTAATTTCTGAAGCATTCTACTGTGGAAGTCAGAGATGACAGTCAAATCAAGAGTTGGGTTTTGTACGGCATTCGACTGTAACAGTCGAATTCAGAGTTGTATTTTGTAAGGCATTCGATTGTACCAGTTGGATTCATCAGCAGAATTACATATAAAGATGTGGACTTCAAAAATTCTCAAGGTTTTGACTTCGATTCTGAAAGAGTCGGATCTGACAGTCGAAGTTAACAGTCGAATTCAGTAGGACAAAGAGAGAGTCAGTGGACTTAGAAAATTTTTGACGATGAAGTCTATCACATAGTTGTATGCATATATATTTTGATATTCATTTATTTTGTAGATAGTCTATTTAAAGATTTTGTTATATCAAAAACATGATATATACTATATCTTCAATATTTTAGATTTTCTTAGGGGTAGTTGCTCAACAGAAGCTTAACTTCATCATGTACAAAGTCCAACTTCGTCATATACGAAGTCCACTTCGTATTGGTCGTGATCGGTTGAAGCTTAACTTCATCATATACGAAGTCAACTTCCTCATATATGAAGTTCGCTTTGTTTTGGTCGTGAACAATCGAAGCTAACTTTGTCATATCCGAAGTCTAACTTCGTCATATCCAAAGTCTAACTTCATCATATACGAAGTCCAACTTCAACTGACAATGTTATATCTTGGCCAGTCAATTTGATACATCTATTGGCCCACTTGGTACGGCAGCACGCTAACCTAGAGGGGGTGAGTAGGTTTTTCAGAGATCTGAAACAAACACTTAAACACAGAAAATTACCAGTTAAAAGTTTGGTTAGATAATATAGTTGAGTGTGATAGAGAGTAGCAGTGCGGAAGCAAATGAACAATCACACAAAGAACACAAAGAATTTTATCCTAGTTTGGTACTTCATAGAAGGAAGACCTACGTCCACTCCCCAAGCAGAATCTTGGGATTTCACTAACCAGGGTACAATCCCCCCAAAGATATACAACCCCCAGCTCCCCGCTGCTCCACTTCCTTTCTGAGTAGGAAGGATACTCACTTCTATTACAGATCAAGAAGCTAACCTCCTAGAACAAACCCCAGTGCAGTTCTGCTAGACTTAAACCCCCAACTAGGTTTTGTTGGTACAAACCCCAACAAGGTTCTGCTGACACTAACCCCAGCTAGGTTCTTCCCTAAAGAAAATGTTAAGCATAGCCCCTTAGCTGGACCGAACTCTTTCTAAGAAAAGAAAGAACAGGCTGAGAGTTTTACAAGAATGGACTCTAACCCAAAAACTCTCAGCGAAAGACTCTCACCAAGAATTACAATGAGCACAGAGAGAGTGAAGAGAGGAAGGCTTGAAGGCTTCGAAAACTTCTGCTATGAAAAGCTTCTCTTGAACAGGCTCGAGCACTTCTCTCTTTCTTTGAGTGTATATGGCGCTTAGGCTTCTCACAGAATGAACACTCCTTCAAAGATTTTCAAAAAAGCTCTGTCTTGTTCTTCAGCGTTGCTTCATCTTATATATGGAGTAGCTTTGAACAGATCCATTGAAGAGATCCGTTGGAACTCTTCTAGTCGTTGCTGATCTTTCTATTCTTCTTCTTCTGTCAACCACTTGGTGGTCTTCGAGGTTTGTAAGTATAGAAGAAAGTGTTTAGACCAAAGAGTGTTTCTGTCAGAAGGCTCATACCTCTGTGTTTCCTACTATCACCCAGAAGTGGTAGGTAAGCTCTTTTTGTTTGACAGGAAGGAAGATATCCTATAAGATAAGCAAAAAGATTTTCTGTCAGAGAGACAGTAGGTTATGCATATGAAATGTATTTGAGTTTTCATTGGCAATTTGAAATGATTGAAATATAGAGGAAATCGATATTTAAGTGAAATAGAGTCGATGTGAAAGACAATCGATGTTCTACTATAATCGTTGTTTCAAAGTAATTCATGTTTTGAAGTCGATGTTTCAATGGTGTCGATGTTTAATCAAAATCGATGTTTAAACATAATCGATGTACAAAGAGAGTCGATGTAAACATAATCCATGTTGAGAGTGAATCGATGTTTTAATGAAGTTGATGTTTGATTGAAATAGATGTTTACATGGAGTCGATGTTTTAATGAAATCGATGTTTAAGCAACATCGATGTTTTAATGAAATCGGTGTTCAACAAAGTCGATGTTTAAGTGAAATCGATGTTGAACAAAATCAATGTTTTAATGAAATCGGTGTTCAACAAAGTCGATGTTTAAGTGAAATCGATGTTGAACAAAATCGATGTTTTAATGAAATCGGTGTTCAACAGAGTAGATGTTTAAGTGAAATCAATGTTGAACAAAATCGATGTTCTAATGAAATGAACCATAATCAATGTATTTGAATGGAAATCGTTGTAGCACTTAGTCAGTATTCGATGTTGATTGAACAACCATCGATTTACCTTTTCAGTGCAAATCACAAAGCGATAGTGCCATAAATTTATATTTATTAGGAAAATATGATATTAAGTATATTTATAATATTTAATTAATCATGTGTTTTGTTATCACCAAAATATAAGGGTAAAATATAAGAGTGGTTCAATAATCTCCCATTTTTTTGTGATGACAAAACTTATGAGAATTTTCTGACAAAAATACTTAAAGCATAAAAAATACAAAAAATTCATAGATTATGCATACTCTCCCCCTTTTTGTCACTAACCAAAAAGGAAGGATCTTACCATTGCATTCTCTCCCCTTTTTTGTGAATACTTCTTACCAGTATGTTGTGTGACAGGGGTTCAACAATGTTTGTCATTAATATGAAACTCCTCCTCAGTGTAGGACTCCCCCTAAGCATGAGACTCCCCCTGAATGTGAGGCAAGTCAGATCTTCAGGATTCCTCTGATCTGTTGATCAATCTGGTTATCATCTATCGACAGATGCTCATTGTGTGTCGACAGCTACTGTTGTATTTGCGCTTGTTGGTCTTGACCTTTTCACATGTTGTTTGTCAAGTCTTCAGAATTATTGTCTGCATTGATCAGAAAGTCTTGCAAAATAATGTTAGTAGTAATATAAATTTAAATACAAATTTGTGACTACTCCCTCTTCAGATATGAGTTGGATGAAGAGCCGGTAGTCTCCAATGCCTTGAGCATCCTTAGATCCTGATGCTCCAAGGCTTTCCTGCAAACGAACTACTCAGAAGTAGGTACCCAAATTTATTTTTGGGTCCTTGATGGTTAGATGTATGAAAATATATTTTCGAAATCCATACAAAGTGCCTAGTAGTGCAGGAATTAACTGTGTGTCCTAATTTATTACAATAAGAACAACAATGAATATAATTTGTTTTGTAGTTCTTATTGTCTTTGTGATATTTGTTTAAAACACGATTTTTAGAAAACTTGTTCATTTTAGGAGCCTTTTTCTGATGCATCGTGGTTTCTTTTACAAATTTTGGCAATGAATATTTTTCAGGAATTATGACTTATTTTCCTTTTTTAGGAGGTTTGTATCCAAGGCCTTATTTTCCTTTTTCAGGAGGTTTGTATTCAAGGCCTTGTTTATTATTGACAGTTTTTTTATCCTTTTAAGTATAGAGCTAGAGATGTTTTCCCTTTGGTTAATTTTCTAACTGATTCTTTTACATAATAATTTTTTTCAGATAGAGTTTTCAGCTTTTCTTCTAACTCTAACTTCTCATTGTTCTTGCTTTTTAAATCTTCATTTAAAAGATAATTATTATCTTTACTTTCTTTTAATTCTTTTTCTGATTGTTCCATTTCGAATTTAAGATCTGAATTGGTGTTTTCTAAGCAAGTAGTGTTATTTTTCAGAATTTTTAATTCTTTTACGACACATTTATGTTTTTCATAAAGTTCATTAAAGACTTCTTCTAAGTCTTCAGACTCTAACCCTGAATCAGTGTATGAATCAAAAAATGGGTCAGAATGTACCTCATCTAGTCCTACCATGAGGGCTAGATTTTCCTGCTCTTTCTCTGCTTCTGAGCTTGATGATTCTGAAGTTGTGGCTTCATCATTGTCCCAAGCAACAGCCATAGCTTTTCTTTTGAATTTCTTGTGCTTCTTTTTGGATTTTTCTCACTGACCAGTCTTCTTGAGTTTTGGACAATCTGGTCTTAGATGTCCATATTTTCTGCATTCATAGCAGACTGGTTCTTTCTCCTTTTTCTCTTTCTTTTAGATCCTTCTTGATCCATTCTTCTTCTTCTTTAGAATCTTCTGAAGCTTGGACAGTATGTCATCTACATCACTGTCTTCAGATCTGTATTTTTTGAGCTAGAAGAAGAAGAGGTAGAAGGAGCAGCTACAACTTTAAGAGCATTAGAAATTTTCTTGGATGAGCCTCCAGATAATTGCTCCATATTAATTTCATGTGCCATAAGGGAACCAATTAATTTATCAATGGAAAACATGGTTAGATCATGGGCTTCTTCAATAGTAGTGACCTTAGGGGTCCATGAATGAGTTAAAGACCTAAGTATTTTTCTGACAGTTTCTTCATCAGAAAGATTTTTACCAAGTGAACTTAGAGCAACTACTATGCTTGAAAATCTATTATACATTTGAGTAATATTTTTGTTTGGAAGCATTTTAAATTGCTCATATTATGAAACAAGAATGTCTATTCTAATTTGTTTTATTTATCTGTTCCTTCATATGTTACCTGCAGTTTATCTCACATTTCTTTAGCATATTTACATGCAGATACTCTACTGAATTCTCTTTTAGATAAAGCATAACATAAATAGTTCTTTCCTTTAAAATTTAAAGACAACTTACTTTTATCAGCTGTTGTAATAGCAGTAGTACCTTCAACGCAAGAACAATAACATAATCGCCTACCTCTATTACCTACCACATATCAAAGTCTGTGCCTTGAATGAAGCATTCTATTCTCATCTTCCAGTATTGGTAATCCTCTCCATCGAAGAATGGAGAAATGGTGATTGATTGGCCTTCAGCAATTCCTTGGGCTGCCATGGATCTTTGCCCTGAGATCGTTGGTTCTTCTTAGAATATTGGAAGAGCTTTTGCTCTGATACCACTTATTGGACTACTTGGTACGGCAGCACGCTAACCTAGAGGGGGGTGAATAGGTTTTTCTGAGATCTGAAACAAAAACTTAAACACAAAAAATTACCACTTAAAAAGTTTGGTTAGATAATATAGTTGAGTGTGATAGAGAGTAGCAGTGCGGAAACAAATGAACAATCACACAAAGAACACAAGGAATTTTATCCTAGTTCGGTACTTCACAGAAGGAAGACCAACGTCCAGTCCCAAGCAGAATCTTGGGATTTCACTAACCAGGGTACAATCCCCCCAAAGATATATAACCCCCAGCTCCCCGCTGGTCCTCTTCCTTTCCGAGTAGGAAGGATACTCACTTCTATTACAGGTCAAGAAGCTAACCTCCTGGAACAAACCCCAGTGTGGTTCTGCTAGACTTAAACCCCCAGCTAGGTTCTGTTGGTACAAACCCCAACAAGGTTCTGCTGACACTAACCCCAGCTAGGTTCTTCCCTAAAGAAAATGCTAAGAATAGTCCCTTAGCTGGACCGAACTCTTTCTTAGAAAAGAAAGAACAGGCTGAGAGTTTTACAAGAATGGACTCTAACCTAAAAACTCTCAGCGAAAGACTCTCCCCAAGAATTACAATGAGCACAGAGAGAGTGAAGAGAGGAAGGCTTGAAAGCTTCGAAAACTTCTGCTATGAAAAGCTTCTGTTGAACAGGCTCGAGCACTTCTCTCTTTCTTTGAGTGTATATGGCGCTTAGGCTTCTCACTGAATGAACACTCCTTCAAAAAATTTCAGAAAAGCTCTGTCTTGTTCTTCAGCCTTGCTTTATCTTATATATGGAGTAGCTTTGAACAGATTTGTTGGAACTCTTCTAGTCCTTGCTGATCTTTCTATTCTTCTTCTTCTGTCAGCCACTTGGTGGTCTTCGAAATCTGTAAGCCTAGAAGAAAGTGTTTAGACCAAAGAGTGTTTCTGTCAGAAGGCTCATACCTCTATGTTTTCTGTTGTCACCCAGAAGTGGTAGGTAAGCTCTTTTTGTCTAACAAGAAGGAAGATATCCTATGAGATAAGCAAAAAGATTTTCTGTCAAAGAGACAGTAGGTTACACATATGAAATGTATTTGAGTTTTCATTGGGTGCCAAAGACAATTTGAAATGATTGAAATATAGAGGAAATCCATGTTTAAGTGAAATAGAGTCGATGTGAAAGACAATCGATGTTCCACTATAATCGTTGTTTCAAAGTAATTCATGTTTTGAAGTCGATGTTTCAATGGAGTCGATGTTTAATCGAAATCGATGTTTAAACATAATCGATGTACAAAGAGAGTTGATTTAAACATAATCATGTTGAGAGTGAATTGATGTTTTAATGAAGTCGATGTTTGATTGAAATCAATGTTTACATGGAGTCGATGTTTTAATGAAATCGATGTTTAAGCAAAATTGATGTTCTAATGAAATCAGTGTTCAACAGAGTCGATGTTTAAGTGAAATCAATGTTGAACAAAATCGATGTTTTAATGAAATCGGTGTTCAACAGAGTCGATGTTTAAGTGAAATCGATGTTGAACAAAATCGATGTTTTAATGAAATCGGTGTTCAACAAAGTCGATGTTTAAGTGAAATCGATGTTGAACAAAATTGATGTTCTAATAAAATGAACCATAATTGATGTATTTGAATGGAAATCGTTGTGGCACTTAGTCAGTAATCGATGTTGATTGAACAACCATCGATTTGCCTTTTCAGTGCAAATCACAAAGCGATAGTGCCATAAATTTATATTTATTAGGAAAATATGATATTAAATATATTTATAATATTTAATTAATCATGAGTTTTGTTATCACCAAAATATAAGAGTAAAATATAAGAGTGGTTCAACAACATCGAATGCCTTAAACATCGATTATTGTTCAACATCGATTGTCTTTAAACTTCGATTGTTGACCAAAATCGATTGTTCCTTTAAACATCGATTGCTACCAACGTCGATTGTTCCTTCAAACATCAATTGCTCCTTTAAACATCCACTAACATCAATTGCTCCCTTAAACATCGATTGCTGACCAACATTAATTATTGACTATTTTATCCATTGCTCTATCGTATGATGTGCCTTTAATCAAACCTCTCCACAAATTATTATTATTATTATTCCTATTTATTTAGGATTTTAAATTTCTAGGTTATTACACCCTCCCCCACTTAAAAGAATTTGGTCCCCAAATTCATGTGATATGGCTACCAATTTATTAAGAATATCTCTTCCCATCATCCCTCCCACTTAAGACTTTGCTACCAAGAATACGAAATTAGACTAAGGGTATAGTGAAGGTACCTTGTCCACCTTCATTGACAGGATCTATATCCACCAGAGCTTGTAATCATCCCTGGCGTGGAGGTTGGTTCTTCTTTGCTGGACAATCGACGACTTGATGTTGCTGACTTCCACATCGAAAGCATCTGCCCAATTTCACAAAATTCATAGACTTCCTTCCGCTTCACTTCCCCTTTCACTTTTTTGTTATCTATGGTATGTCTTGTGACGGTCCTCGCCGCTCAGGCCCGTTAACCCAATAACGTGCCTAACACGACTCCGTCTCCCGCGAACAGGCTGTAGCCTCGCAAGGCATATCAACACACACATCTCTGTGGAAATATAAAAGAACACACTAAACATATAAAAGATTCCATATCTCACATATATCTACATGAAATGTACATATTCAGTTCTCAACATAAGTCACTTTACAAGATACAACAGCCTGGGACAAACCCCCAAGGCTCAACAAGTAGAAGTATTACTCTACTGGTGGCGAAGACCCGACTCCACTACGGTGCGGTCCCGAACTAGAAGAGGGACGAGAATCCTCCTGCTCTCCTTCACCTGGAAGAAGAAGGGGTGAGCCTCACAAGTCATTGGCTCAGTAGGGCAACTCCCCCAAAGCCGAACAAGCAATGTACAACAATTTAATCAGCATGGCTTTATAACAATTAAAAAGTACTCAGCCTATACATGATACTATAGTTGTAAAGTAAGTACACGGAAAATCATAAGCACGTGTACAAGCCAAAGAAGGGCACGCCATACACGAGTCACGAGAACTGGTTTGCGACACCAGCCACAGACTCGGATAAACAACACAAGTCCACCTCTCAGTCTCGTAGCCACGGACAAAAGGTCCAGCTGCCGCTCCACCTCAGCAAGCCAAGAACTGTGGAGAACAACCAACACTACTCCTACAAACCACACCGCTGTTGGCCCAAGCCTGACACCTTTAGGGACTCCGGCCCAACCTCCCTAAAGTGAGGCACTGGAAACAGGACTAGTTGGGGACCAGTATGTCTAGTAGTGTCTGTTCCCCAACCACGAGTGCGCTACAAGCAACTGCACAACCACAAACACGAGTCGCTATCCCTTGCCGTCTTTCCCTCAACCAGACGTACAACTCAAACTTAGGAGTGAGGGTGTCCAGAAAGACGACTCGGACCTTGACGGTACTCACCGTACCGGGACAAACCCCGAGCACCCGGTGCTGGGGACCCGACTAGAGAGGTAACCTCAGAAGGCGTGAACAACCCAACTCACTGTGCACACATTACCAAGCCAAAAACCATTGTTTCCAATCACGGTGTAAGCCGATACACCCCATACAACCTTTACATTGCATAACCATTACTGCCCAAGCAGTGCAGAACACAAGACAGATAGACTGGCCACAGAGCCCCAGAGCTCGGGTGGCCGTATTTTAAAATGCGTTCGACACAGTGGTCGCCATTCACAACTTAAATCGCAACGAACTAAACCGTCACCTTTAGACCTAAATAGCGACGTCTGGTTCCACCGCCTTTCAGACGACAGAACCAAGACCCCAAACCATTTCGAAAATCATACTAAATAGCTACACATGCTATTAAAGTAGGATAAAAGAATGTAAATAAAACCCTAAGCATGCTCTCTATCATGTTCACATGATTCCTAAACCAAATCCCACAAACCCTAATCCATACATCCTCTACAAGTTAAAACATAGGAAAGTTCCCCTACCAATAGGTAAAATGTAAAACCAATGCCGCCCCGATCTTCCTCGCACTCCGAAGCACCTCCTCACATCGGAACCACACCGAACGGACAGCCGAAACACTGAAATTGCCTCAAGAACCTCAACAAAAACCCTCCAGCTCTCCCCCTCGGCCGAACAGTGCAACAACACTGTTCGGCTAGGGCATAGGCCCAAAATACACTGAGGCTAAATCACGACGTATCAGGTCGTCGCATTTCAAAACGCAACGTACCCTGTCGTCACGTTTAAACCTCCAGTGCCCCTGCATGCGACAAGCGGTGCACATGCAGATGCGGCGCGCTGAAGGCGGCCCTAAATCGCGACGAACTTGGTGGTCGCGTTCATACAAGAAACGCGGCGTCTGTGTTGGTCGCGTTCTTGACGAACCCGATAGAGGTCTGTTTGGGCTGGAATTTTCAACCCTCCAGCCTACCACCAAGCCACACCAACATGTACAAACACATATACATACACAAACTCAACTAATGAGCCACACACTAGCCCCCAAACCCTATAACCTTGATCCGAACATTCAAGATATTACATTACTATCACCGAAAAGAAATTTTGTCTTGAAATTAAAGAATAACGCAATCCATAGTTCCCAACATATATAAACTATCACCTAATAGAATTTAACACTTACTCAAACAAGTATGAATACGTCTTGTACATCTCATCGGCCAATTCCCAAGTATCCTCTCCACCCTGCCTGTTTTCCCTTCTGATCTTTACTAACTCAATATCCTTATTTCTTAATTTTTTGTGTTTGGTGGCCTGTAATCATCATGGGATACTGCGGCATGGACATATCTGGCTTCAAATCATCTCTGGTGTAACTGACAATCTATAAAGGATCTCGAATGTACCTCCTTAGCTTGAGACATGAAACACATCATGTGCATCTGTGAAGTCCACTGGAAGCATCAACATGTACGCCGTCTCACCAATCCTTTCCAGAATCTGGAAGGAACCTACATACCTGGGGCTCAACTTGCCCTTCCTGCTGAACCTCAACACACCCTTGGTTGGAGAAACTCTCAGGAACACATAATCACCAACCTCAAACTGTAGGGGCCTGCGCCATGTATCCGCGTAACTCTTTTGCCGGCTTTGTGCTATTTGAAGCATCTCCTTAATGAACTTGACCATCTCTGCACATTGTTGTACCAATTCTGGTCCCATTACCTGCCTTTCACCTACCTCGTGCCAATTCAACGGTGTCCTACAAGGTCTTCCATAGAGAGCTTCATACGGTGCCATTCTGATGCTGGTGTGGTAGCTGTTGTTGTAGGCAAACTCAACCATACCTAAGTGTTGCTCCCATCCGCCTCCCCAAACCAAACAACAAGCTCGCAACATATCTTCTATGGTCCAGATCGTCCTTTCTATCTATCCATCTGTTTGGGGATGGTATGCCGAACTGTACCTCAACTGAGTGCCAAAACCCCTCTGCTAACTCTTCCAAAAACCTGAGGTAAACCTGGGATCTCTATCAGAAACAATAATGACTGGAATGCCATACAACGGCACAATTTTGTCCACATATAGTCTAGCCAATCTGTCCACTGCCCATGACATGCTTACTGCTAATAACCTGCACACCTTTGTCAACCTGTCAACAAAAACCCATATACCATTGTGTCCTGATGCTGTCCTGGGCAAATCTGCAACAAAGTCCATTGCTATATCATCTCATTTCCACTGCAGTATTGGTAAGGGCTGTAACAAACCACCTGGCCTTTGGTGTTCCGCTTTAACTTGCTAGCATACCAAACATTTTGCTATGAACTCTGCTATTTCCTTCTTCACACTCGGCCACCAAAAATATTTTATCAAATCTTGGTACATCTTCGTGCTTCCTGGGTGAATGGTATACCTAGATCGGTGTGCTTCCTATAATACTTTCTGCTTTACCCCAGCTTCACTTGGGACATACAATCTGTGTCTGAATCGGACCACACAATTATCATCAATAGTAACATCTTCCATCTTCACAATTTCAGCCAAATTCTCATCTGTTTTCTGGACTTCTACTATCTGCCAATACAAGGAAGGTTCCACCGTATTGCTGGCTAACACTGCTCGCCGTGGCTACTTGGAATAAATAGAGAGTTTTCTGCCATATCTTCATACAGCTTCCATTCTCTTATCATCATGTGACTCATCACTACTTTTCTGCTTAATGCATCTGCAATCACATTAGCCCTGCCCGGTTGATATGCTAAGCTGAAATCATAGTCTTTCAAATATTCCATCCATCTACGCTGCCTCAAATTCAAATATTTTTGTGAGAAGATGTACATCAAACTCTTGTGATCGGTGAAAATCTCAAATCTTTCACCATACAAGTAGTGCCTCTAAATCTTCAATGCAAATACCACTGCTGCCAGCTCTAAGTCATGTGTTGGGTAGTTCTTTTCATGCCGCTTCAATTGCCTGGATGCATATGCCACAACCTTTCCATGCTGCATTAACACTGCCCCAAGTCCTCTCCTGGATGCATCTGTGTACAATACAAAGCCACCTCGACCTGACGGTATTTCCAATATCGGAGCTGAAGTGAGCCGCTTCTTCAATTCCATAAAACTGCGCCTGCAATCAGATGACCACACAAAAGGTACCCCTTTCCTGGTAAGCTTCGTCATAGGTGCTACAATCTTGGAGAAATCCTAAATAAATCGCCTGTAGTAACCTTCCAAGCTAAGAAAACTCCTAATCTCTGGCACTGACTTTGGTTCCTCCCATTTCATAACCGCTTCCACTTTAGTTGGATCCACTGCAACACCTTCACCTGAAATCACATTCCCAAAAACTGAACTTCCTTTAACCAAACTCACACTTACTGAATTTTGCAAATAACTGGTGCTCCCTCAATGTTTGCAAGTTAATCCTCAAATGTGTTGCATGCTCTTCTTCTGAAGCTGAATATACTAATATATCATCTATGAAGACCACAATAAACCGATCTAGATATGAGTGGAAAATCATATTCATCAAATTCATAAAAGTTGCAAGTACATTTGTTAGCCCAAATGGCATAACCACAAGCTCATAGTGCTCATACCTAGTCCTGAATGCTGTCTTGTCAATGTCCACTTCCCGGATCCTCAACTGATGGTACCCCGACCTCAAATCTATCTTGGAGAACACCTTGACCGACTACAATTGTTCAAACAAATCATCTATCCAGGGAAGTGGATACCTGTTCTTCACTGTAACCTGATTCAATTGGCGGTAATCAATGCACATTCTTAAGCTACCATCCTTCTTTCTAACAAACAAAATCGGTGCTCCCCACGGTGAGTGACTAGGCCGAATGAAACCTTTCTCAAGCAATTCTTGTAACTGTTTCTTCAATTCTTTCAATTCTGCAGGTGCCATTATGTAGGGTGCCTTGGAGATTGGCATGCTGCCCGACTGCAACTCTACTGTAAAATCCACCTCTCTGTGTGGTGCCAAGCCTGGTAACTCTTCTGGAAACACATCTGCAAACTCTCTAACCACTGGTACCATATCCACTGTTTTACCTATCTCAACCAAGCTAACCGATGCCAAATATGCTACACATCACGCATTGATCAATTTCCTAGCTTTAAGAGCAGAAATAAAAAGTTAGGAGTATAGAATGGCATACCTTGGAATTCAAACACACTGCCACTGGGATGACTGAACCTTACTTTCTTCTTCCTGCAATCAACCACTACCCCATATGCTTCTAGCCAATCCATACCCAAAATCACATCGTACTCCTTTAACTGTAATGCATACAATCTAGCCGGCAATTGATTACCATATACCATTATAGGAACCTCATCCAAGTAACTAGTAGTAAGCATGAAATCTCTAGAAGGAACCTCTACCACAAGTTCACACTGCCTCTCCTCAAATGGATATACCATACTATCCATAAAATCTTCATAAATAAAGGAATGTGACGCACCTGGATCTAGCAGAGAATTCAAGAAGTGGTATAATACCTTCAATCAAATTTGACGCCTCCACTTGAGCCCTTGTGATCGCCATCACTCGTCCGCACCCTCTCTGGTAAGGTGTACCCCTACCTCGCTCAACTAGTGGTTGCTGGAATGGCTGCTGCTGCTGTGGCTGTGGTGCTCCTCTACCATAGCTGCCTTTCCTGGATATGGACAATTCCTTGCCAAGTTCCCTGGCTGATCACAATTGTAGCATCTAAATTCTACAGGCTGCCTTGCTGTGCTTTACTGTGATTCCTCTGTCTCTGGCCTATAACCTCGACCCTACTGAAATCCCTGCTGCCTGCCACCTCCTCGGCCTCTAAATATCTTCTTTAGCTTGGAACCCCACTTGCCAAATCCTGATGTAGACGCTCCTCCTAAAGGTGCCTTGCCCTTACTAACACTTGGTGATTGCTGTGGGAGTCAGAAACTACCTAATCTCGATCTGCTAGGCTGCCTGGCTTGCACGGTTCTTTCAAGTATTGCTGCTCTCTGAGCTGCCTCTTTCAATGTTCCGCACATAAAAGGAGTCACTTCATCTTGCAACTCCGGCCTCAACCCTTGGATGAAATACTTTACCATCATAGCATTATTGGTGACCACATAGGGCGCATACCTGCTCAAAGCCATAAATCTCATCTGATATTCCAGCACTGACAAATTCCCTTGCTGTAGAGTCCTAAACTGCTCTCTCTTAGCCTGCTGAATTTGCACCGGAAAGAATGTGGTGTTGAATACTTCAAGAAACTCTGGCCAAGTAATGGTATCCTCCGCCCGACCTGCAAACACGGTCTACATCTTGAGCCTCCACCATTCCTGTGCAAACCCCCGCAACTGATAGGTAGCCAATATCACTCTATCGGCCTGTGGACATCTCATGGTAACAATAACTCGTTCTATTTCATGCACCCAATGCTCTGCCGTATCCGGATTCAGACCTCCTGAATATGTAGGTGGCTGCAACCGTAGGAACCTCTCTACTAACACCGTATACTCACTACAAGAAAAAATAGGTTTAGAGACCGACAAATTCGGTCTCTATTCGGTCACTATTCGGTCACTAAAGGGTCCAGTGACCGAATAGAGACTGAAATTGTCGGTGAAGAATTTTTGGTCACAAATCTATGACCGAAAACTTTCGGTCACTAATCAGTCGCTAATAGTGACCGATTAGTGACTAAATTTGTCGGTTGCTGATGGTCGCTATCAGCGACCGAACACTTCAGTCACTATTTCGGTCACTAAAATAGTCACTGAATAGTGACCGAACGTATTCAGTCACTATGACAGTCACTAATTTAGTGACTGAATTAGTGACCGAATCGTTGGTCGCTATCAGTGACCGACGACATTCGGTCACTAGTCAGTCACTATATCAGCGACTGACTTAGAGATTGACGTCATCGGTCGCTGATAGCGACCGACACTTTTTGGTCACTAGTCGGTCACTGTGTTAGTGACCGAAATAGTGACTGAATGTCTTCGGTCGCTGCTAGCGACCGACGGATTCGCTCACTAATCGGTCCTCTTTTTTTTTTTTAATTTTTTTAAATATATATATTTTTTAACAAAATTAACTTGTGTGAATAAAAACTATAAAATGTCCCACAACAATAATAAAAATGTCCACAATAATATAAAATGTCCACAGTAATAATAAAAATGTCCATAACAATACATAACAATAAAAAATCATAATCCTCGTCCTCGTGCTCGTCCTCGTGCTTGTCCTTGTCCTCGTCTCTCCCACACCACCCGATGACTACAATAGATCTGTAACAATAATAATTAAAATTAAATACTACTAAAGCAATAAATTATTTAAATTTTTAGATTTTATTCACTCACTTTTAAACTAAATTAACTAGGTTAATGTGAATTTGAGCGTCGAGCTCAACCGGGAGTCCAAATTGAACTCCGTCAGTTTCCACAAGTCACAACCATCGCCCTAGCCGTACTGGAAAAAATCGGAGCCATCGGATTAGTATTTCTAATTTTTGACCCTCAAACCTAAGTTCTTCATTTTTAAACTAAACTAACTTGCTTAATATGAATTTGAGCGTCGAGCTCAAACCAGAAGTTCGAATTAAACTTTATCAGTTTCCACAAGTCACACTCATTGCCCCGACCGTGCTGGAACAAACCGGAGGTCGATTGGATTAGTATTTCTAATTTTGGACCCCCCAAACCTAGCTAAGTTCTTCCTTTTTAAACAAAACTAACTCTCTTAATGTGAATTTGGGACCCCAAACATAAGTTCTTATTTTTAAAATAAATAACTTGCTTAAGATGAATTTGAGTGTCGAGCTCAAATCGGGAGTCTGAATTGAACTTCGTCAGTTTCCACAAGTCACAATCATGCCCTAGTCATGTTGGAAAAAATCAGAGGTCAATCGGATTAGTATTTCTAATTTTGGACCCCCAAACCAAAGTTCTTCATTTTTAAACTAAACTAACTTACTTAATGTGAAATTGAGAGTCGAGCTCAAACCGGGAGTCCGAATTGAACTCCGTCAGTTTCCACAAGTCACACTCATCGCCCCGGCCATGCTGGAACAAACCGGAGGCTGATTGGCTTAGTATTTCTAATTTTGGACCCCAAAACTGAGCTAAGTTCTTTCTTTTTAAACAAAACAAAACAAAACTAACTTGCTTAATGTGAATTTGAGCGTCGAGCTCAAACCTGGAGTCTGAACTAAACTCCGTCAGTTTCCACAAGTCACAACCATCGCCCTGGCCGTGCTGGAAAGAACTGGAGGTCAATTGGATTAGTATTTCTAATTTTGGACCCCCAAACCTATGTTCTTCGTTTTTAAACTAAACTAACTTGCTTAAGATGAATTTGAGCATCGAGCTCAAACTAGGAGTCCGAATTGAACTCCGTCAGTTTCCACAAGTCACAATCATCGCCCTGGCCGCGTTGAAAAAAACCAGAGGCCAATCAGATTAGTATTTCTAATTTGGACCCCAAACCTAAGTTCTTCATTTAAAACTAAACTAACTTGCTTAATGTGAATTTGAGCGTCGAGCTCAAACCGGGAGTCCGAATTGAACTCCGTTAGTTTCCATAAGTCAAACTCATCACCCCGGCCGTGCTGGAACAAACCAGAGGCTGATTGGATTAGTATTTCTAATTTTGGACCCCCAAACCTCTAAAATAAATCAATTTACTCACATGAGGGGCCGTTGTAACGACCCTCTTCATACCGGTACGATTATACCAATCCCCATCGGTAAAAAGGGCGTCGTCACAGTGGACATGTACCCACACTGTTCAATAGGTTGATATGTACCTGGATAGCAATAGAGTACAGCGGAATAAAATAACAACTCAACTCTTAACCCATCACCAACACACATTCCACAATCTAAATAGCGAAATGAAAAAAAAAACAATGTCCACATTAATACAAAATAAAGAGAACTACAATGTCCAAATATTGTTCATACAATATTCCTTTTTGTGCAAAAGAAAGGTACAACTGGTAACAGCTCCACAAAATAGTCTTCTATATGATGATCCTCGTCACGCTTCCTTCTAGTGCACGATACCTGTCAACCTGTACGCCGAAGCAAGAGTGAGTCCAAAGACTCAGCAAGCAACACTACCCATAACATACACGTATAAGTCATAGGGGTTTTACATGCACATTCACAATTTTCAAAACATGGCATACTAGTCATTTTCGAAATTTCAACCTATCATGAAAGTTTGACAAGTTTATACATGGATCATGCTTTCATATGTTGTAGGAATAAAATTTACCTATCAAGTGCTCTCTATTCAATTTACTCATGAAACTTGTCTTTAAAGAACCAAGACATGAGAGCTACTAACATGAACATCGTGCACACATGAAAGGAAACACAACTAGCATGGATCTTACATGTTTTTAGACAATTACATGGACATTTCTACATGCTTTAGGTCGCTGATTTCACATGATTCAATGGCTATAAATCTACACATGAGAGCTACAACGTTGCTTAAAACATATCATGTGAACAAACAATCATGCTATCTTGTACACAAACTCATTGGTTACCCCTAACATGGATTCTAGACATTTTTGCCCATAATAACATGATGATAATAACATAAATTCACTAATTTCACATGATTTCAGATTTGTCTCACATGGGTTTCACTAACATATTCTCGCATTTTCAGTTTCACATGATTGCACACTTACTCATTCGCATTGTTCGCTTTTACACATTTGACATGTACGCATGTTCACACTTACACAATTTACTCATTTCCACATCATTTTCTCTACCACTTTCACTTATCACATATCACGTCGATTGCACTTACCACGTGCATCTTGGGCACTTACCACGTGCCATGTTCACATATTTCACACTTTAGTCATTTTTCATACTTAAACGATTTGCCATGACACATAGTCCTAACCACCAGTAGAGGACACTAACAAATATCTCATAGCTCGTGCTCATTCCTTAGCACAGCTCTCAACACAACTCATAACACAACACATGACACAACTCATACACATACTCACCACCTAGGCAATACAGCGGTGAATCTTGGTAACTGCGCAGACCGGGAGAAGCACTCTCCACCCTATCCAGTGGTACTTGTCCACCTCCGGGGTTTTCCCAATGCCTTTGGGACAAACTTATATCACATGGAGCCTTCTATAGGGACTTTCTATATACGGCTCCCGATGCCTCTAGGGTAGCAGTGTCACATAGGCACAACTTTTACACTTTACTCATACCGAGTTTTAACGTGTGGTTTACACATAACACTCACATCTCCTTCGTTTTCTCATGCACAATGTGTCTTTGTTTTTCTCCTAATCATGCTACTACAGATTACAGGAGTTTAACACAGTAAATTCACCAATCAAGTTGGTTTTAGACAATAACTAATCACATTACGATAATACACGTAATTATCACATTCACATGAAATACATAACTTTTTATTTACTGATCCAAACGACCTAAAATTTTAACCACATGCTGTTTTCGGGTTCAAGATCCTACACTCAAATTTTAGATTTTTCTGAGCTAAATAAATTTACAGAAAATAAATACCTAATTAGCATGCTATTAACAACTTAAGTTAACATGGGTCTAACACATCTTGTAATTTAGCCACTTGCTGTTTAAATATAAGCTACTAACATATGCAGGAATTTAGGATACAAAACTACCCTAATTCATACATCTATGGATTGAACCCTACAAACCATTCTTGCATGCTTCTATTTTTACCGAACCAAGCTTATTTACAATTTGCACAAGCATGGATAATTTACCAAAATTTGTAAACACATATGCTGACCCACTGATCTTCATGATTAGACTAAAACCAAGGCATTCATACTAATTCAAATCATGAACAAGGATTTGCAAGATTATCTACAAGTCATGCTCACAAGTTTAAAAGATACCATTATCCCACATTCACCATCCCACACCACATTCATCCATACATCACAATAACAATATACATAGAGTATAAGGTTTACCATATATCCTCATCACGGAAACATATCGAATTTAATACATAAGAAGGACAAAACAGCTCACTGTTCTGTTCAGAGGAACTAGGCGGCGGTCTCTGGCCGCTGACTCAGGGTCAGCGGCATGGTCGATGGACGCCAAGATGATCTGGACGTCCAGGGACCTTGCCGTCGAATCCAGGTCTGTGCAGAAACACAGACCCGAGCTCTGAATCTTGGGTGAATAGGAGGGTCTAGGACTCGAGGAAAAATCCATAAAAATAGCAAAACCCACCTAGACTCATACGGGGACACCATAGATAGGTCACTTG
This sequence comes from Colocasia esculenta, assembly GCA_014218235.1. Classification (NCBI taxonomy): domain Eukaryota; kingdom Viridiplantae; phylum Streptophyta; class Magnoliopsida; order Alismatales; family Araceae; genus Colocasia; species Colocasia esculenta. Next base: position 92,597,785 of record CM024760.1, read on the forward strand.
CCTTTCACAAATTCCTCCAAGGGATTTATGGCTTGGTGAAGACCTCCTTGGGCAGTCTCAAGAAGTTGCAGAAACCCCCTCTAGATCGCCTTCCTCTGGGCTCCTGGGTGAGCTCCACAGCAAGGGGATGATGGGTAGGCCTTCTCCTTTGCTCCCGCTTTCTTCTTGTCGCAGTAGATGGCCGGATCAACCTCCAGGGGTCGGATTTGTGGGTGCTAAAATGGGGTTTTTCTCACAGACTTTCTCTAGGGTTTTTCTTTCTCTATTTCTCCTCTTGCAAGGTGAAGTGAGGAGTGGGAGGACCAAATTCGGGTTCAGACCTAAGGAGAGCCCCTCACCCACTCACCATACCGATTTGACAACCTAAGAGCCGTTGGGGGACATCCCCCAATGGTGGCCATACCTTGCTCCCGGATTTTCTGGCTCTGCAACGCATGCAGGTCAGAGAAATTGACGTCCATATCGCTGGACGCCGGAGTTAGTATTGGCGTCCATGTCTGGACACTGACACCTGATAAATGGCTTAGGGTTGACGCCAAGGTGCCTTCGGCCAGAACCCTAAATTATGCAGAAAACCACGCATACCAAGCTTATATACATGCAATATGTATACGGTATTATATCCATACTATCACCAGGCAATACATACCTTATTTATATTTAATATAAACACATTGATGCTAATTGGCCCTTCGGCCAGAACTTAAAGCATGCAGAAACCATGCTTACTCTATATATATACATACAACGTATAAGGTTTAACATGTACATTACCATACCAGGCAATCAATATCATTCATACCTAGGCATACACAAGCATACATAAATACACTAAGATAGATGTACGTAGATATCTACCTATGCGTACATGATGTTTTACATAAGTGTGACTCAACACCCGGCAAAGTAAATGACAAGAATTATGAGGGCTTCGCAAATCATTAGGAGGTGATATGAGTTAGGTTACTAGGAATAATCTATTCGATAAAATAGTCCTTGCACACACACACTTGATTTGACATATATATAGTATACACACACGGGTGTAGCATACTTATGTACATTATGCTTGGAATAGATGGGTACAACATGCGCACCGGTAATTAGATTAACTTACACAACTTTACCTAACATTGCTTAAGTACTATATGCATAGGATTCCTTAATATTACTATATGCATAATTTAGCCAATTGGCTATTCTCACCTAAATCATAAAATACATGCATGTTATTCTTGAGGAGTATAGAATTTCAATATAAACCACTAATTACACCTACCATGCTTGAACTCTTTATGCATATGCAATGTACGAAGTACAATATTCACATTAGCTAAACCATGCAAATGAGCAACGCTTACAACTAATCATACACATGCATACACAATACACCAAGGTGTTATGCATGTAGAATTAGGTATACAATTGTCACACGCACAAGATAGCATACATACGTACATACACATATGTACTTCATACACTCCCATACAAAATTCCATGAAATAGGTAGTATAGGATATTCTTCAATATTTAGATAGCACACGCATAGTATTATTCAAGTATCCTAAGTCAGAGATTCTTGGTATTCATAATACACTTCTAATTAGCTAATTGTTCACTTCCTATTAATCATCATATACACCTATGTATACATATATAGATGTTCGCACATGCTCATATTCAAAAGAAGGATAAAACTTATAGTAGGCACAATGAACTACGCATGCTAAGCACACAACAACCTGAACACCAACACACCATTCATATACATACAGATATATAAAGAGAGTAAAATCCGGGGTCTTACACATGTGCTGATGTCGATGGTGCTGCCTGAGGAGGAATGCTGACCTGGGAGAGGGCCTGGGAGATAGCCTGGGAGGGGCCTAGGAGAGTTGGGCCTGGACATCGTCGGACACCTGCATCTACATCGTCTGGGCCAGACGAGACTCCATCGTCTGAACCAGATGAGACTCCAAACCAGAGATCATATCTAGAATGAAGCCCATCATCTCACTGGGAGTACCTGGAGCACCAGGTGTGGTGAATGCACTAGTCTGTGAGGCTGAACTCGAGGCACCAAATAACCCTGCTCGTGTCCATACTGTTCCCAAAACCATACACATGGACTTTCTTTGGGGCACCAGATGCCGCAACCCATACCTCAGGATCTAACTACAGCTGCTCCTCCTCCCCGGCGTACTTCTCTGTCATCTGTTGGCTATACGACTCCTGCAAAAAAAAAAAATTGACAATGTAATATTAATCTGTAACGAGAAAAATTAAATAGTGAATACCTTGTAAATACTTACCGCAACCTCTCGGCTCTGTCGCTAATATCTGATCCGTCCCCCCCTTTTTCTTATGTGTCTTATCAAACACCTCCTGAAATGTCGAAGGCCGCTTTAGCTCCTTTTCCTATTTCACAGGACATTTCTTGTTTCATTCTAACATTTATAACAACATGTTTTTGATGATGAATAAATCAATTGAGTTTTGATACACTTGACACATAACAAAGAACCCAATGCAATACTTGATCATTTGTGTATTCAAAATACTTAACTTTACATGTTTTATCATGTAGGTACAAATGCCCAAAGTCAAGCTCTCACCAAACAAGTGAGAAAGATCACAAAAAGCAAGAAATAAGGTCACCTATCGAAAGACACAAAAGCACCTGTCGACAGATTGCACATGAAAGATCATCCCGAAGTCACATTGCTCAGGAAGTCTTCATCTGTCGACAGATGGGAAGTCGACTGTCGACAGATCTCACAGTCCAGATATCCAGACTTCTGTCGCTTGCACAAAAGAGCATATCTGTCGACAGATGGTCTTCGACTGTCGACAGATCTCACAGAGCTGAACATCCATACTTCTGTCTTACTGTCGCCTGTCGACAGATGGCCAAGACTGTCGACAGACAGAGTACAATTCAAAATACGGAAAGTCTTCAAGTTGCCATAGATGGTGTTTCCACATACCACGACTCTCCATATGTAAACACCTCTATTTAAGCATCTTTTTGAAGACAATCACGAACACAAGCAGCCTCCAAGCAAGAACCCTAAAAAGCTTCTCCAGAAAAGTCTTGCACTGCTGCTCTGCTTCTACCTGCTGCCCAGATTCAACAAGAGAAGTCTTCCGTGCAGCGGTGAAGTCTGAACGTCGTGGATTCAAGCCTCTCCATCAACTTCTAATCATCAAGACGAAGCTTGAAGTCTACCCAGACGTTCATCAGAAGAGTTTTCAATTGGATTTGATTCTCAACTCTCAAACTCTTCTCTGTTTTACTTTTATCCATACGTGTGTGTGTGTGGTGTGTTTCAAGCAGTCCTTGTGCTTGATACACGTGTGTGTGTTTTCTGATCGTGGTTACACATCAGAGAACACGTGTGTGTGAGTTGTAGTTCCTGAACTAGCTCATAAGCAGATTGCTCTGCGTGTGTGTGTGGCCCGTGGATGTAGGATACACGAGTTGTGTATTCCGAACCACGTAAATCGTTGTGTCTCTTGGTTTGAACGATTCTACGTTAGATGTTTGGTAGGCACGGTGCATTTACACACGTCTAATCATCTGCTTGATATCTATCATCGAATCACACACATCCACACTAAGTTTAGTCCTTGCCATAATTTCTAGTGATTTGTATCTTATCGAAAAGAAGGCGTCAAGTGTTCTTAATAGACAGTAATCTATTCAACCCCCCTTCTAGATTACCATATAGGGAATTCCGCAACACTTCAATTGGTATCAGAGCAAGGTTTCTCCGTTTACTGTCACATCTATTTGATCTTACGATCAGGAGATCCTTGATCTTATGGATTCTAGTAAGGGTATATGGCCGAGGGACATTCAGTCACTAGGCCACCCTTCTTTGATGGCACTGACTATCCCTATTGGAAAAACCGCATGCAGGTGTTTCTACGTGCACAAAACTTTGAACTGTGGAAGATAGTCAGAACAGGACCATATGAATTGCCTCAAGACGAAAATACATGGACTAAAGATCAGATTGCCAAAGGGACTCTCAACTGGAGCGCCCTCAACATGATGCAGTGCGCGGTCCATCCAAAGAATACTCGAGGGTCTCCACATGCACCTCAGCTAAGGAGATGTGGGACAAGCTCGAGTTAATATATGAAGGTACGTCTGAGGTGAGAGAATCTAAGGTAAGCATGCTAGTCTCAGAATATGAAATGTTTAAGATGAATCATGATGAGACAATATCTGATATGTTTGCTAGATTCATGGTTCTGATAAATGGACTAAAAGGTCTTAAAAAGGAATACTCAGACAGTGATTTGGTGAGGAAGATACTTCGGTCTCTTCCATCCTCATGGAACACCAAAGTCACTGTCATTGAGGACTCCAAGAATCTTTCAACCATGAAGGTGGATGAATTGATTGGTTCTCTCATGACCTATGAGTTGAATGTGAAAAGAAAGGAGACTGAAGAGAACCCAAGGAAGTCCATTGCTTTGAAAGCTTCCAAGAAAGTCTCTTCAGATTCCAAAAGGAGTACTCAACAGGAAAGTATTGAGTCTGATTCCTCCAGTGATAGTGAGAATGACGAGATGGCCATGCTCACTAGACAATTTAAGAAGTTTCTCAAATTCAAGAAAAGAGGTTCAGGAAACTCAAAACCGTTCCAAAAGGGTACCAACAGAATTGATTCACCTAACAAAAAATCTGATGTGGTTTGTTATGAGTGCAAGAAGCAGGGGCACATGAGAGGAGAATGCCCCGAGCTTAAGAAGAAATTGAAAAAAGACAAATTCACGTTCAAGAAAGCCAAAGCAATGTTGGCTTCATGGAGCGATGAAGATGAGGACAGTCAAGCCACCTCGGAAGATGAAGAGATTCAGTGTCTCATGGCGAAGAGTGACGATTCAACCGAGGTAAACTCTTCCTTCGAGCATTTTTCTATTGATGAATGGGAAGAGGCTTATACTGTACTATTTGAAAATTTTGTGAATTTAAGTCTGAAAACAAAGCACTTAAGAAGAAAATGAATTTCCTTGTTCATGAGTCAAACAACAATGAAGAAATTGAGTCTCTGAACAAGGTAATTGATTTGATGAAAATTGATGAACAAACCCACATGGATGAATTAGATAGCATGAAACTTAAGTATCAAGAAGTTCAAAAGGAAAGAGATGATCTAATAAACTCTCTTGATATTCTTAAAGGTGAGCATGCTAATCTGAAAGAGAAACTTGAAAAAGCTGAAACAGAACTGAAAGGTAAATCAAAAGATCTAACAAGTTTTGTAAAAAGCAAACAGAACTTGGATGCAATCTTAGGTTCAAATGTTTTTGTTGCAAGACATGGGATTGGATTTCAAAATCCAAAGCCAAAGGTAATTGGCAAAAATCTGGTGACTGATTTCATTGATCCAACCCCCAGCTCTAGCAAACCAAACCCTTCAAAGAAAAGGAAAAATCAACACAAGGGTAAAAAACAGGAACCTAAAGTCACCAAATTTGTTCCTAGTCAAGAGAAGGAATTTGCTACAAGCTCTAAAAAGGGCCGTCCACAAGACAAACAGCAAGTTCCCAAAGCTAGACTCACCAGAGAACAAAAGGGTAAGATGCCTATGGATGCTTCTAAAAATGTCAAACCCAATGTTGTTCCTAAATCATCATCATGCAAAATCTGTAAAAAGTCGGGCATAATGAAAAACAATGCTGGAACAATCCAAATAACTTGAAACTCAAACAGATTTGGATACCTAAGCATTTACTGTTTGGCATGAATGATACAACGGCACCCAAAGTAATTTGGGTACCAAAACCTCTTGTCTGATCCACATGTGCAGGAATGCCTAGCAGCCCACAATCAAAACAAATGGTACCTGGATAGTGGCTGCTCGAGGCACATGACGGGCGATAAAGAAAAATTCAGTTTGCTCGTGGAAAAAGACGGAGGTCAAGTAATTTTTGGAGGTAACAACAAAGGTCAGATCATCGGCTCAGGTAAGGTTGGTAAGTTTGCCTCTAACTCGATAGACAATGTCTTACTTGTTGATGGCCTTCATCACAACTTGCTAAGCATAAGTCAATTGTGTGATAAAGGTCATAAAATTGTCTTTGAATCCAATTCATGTCAAATTCTTGATAAGGAAACAGGAAGTCTGAAATTTTCTGGAAAAAGATCAAACAACATCTACATGATTGATTTAGATGATCCAGAAAATAATGATCTATGTCTTGTAGCAAACAAACAGGATGAGCTTACATTGTGGCATCGTAGGCTCGGTCACGCTAGCTATAATGTATTGCACAAGATCATGAGGCTTAAATTGGTGAGTGGTCTTCCTGACATTTCCTTTAACAAGAATGAAAATTTCTGTGATGCATGTGCACAGGGAAAACAAACCCGGAAATCCTTCAAATCAAAAGCACCGGTGAGTACTACTAAAGCTTATGAACTGTTGCACATGGACCTATTTGGACCTACAAGAACGTTGAGTCTCAATGGCAAACGATTTGGTTTTGTTATTGTAGACGATTTTTCTAGGTTCACATGGGTGAAATTTCTTGCTCACAAGAATGAAGCACTGCAAGTTTTTGAAGATTTTTTTAATAAGATTGAGCATGGAAATGTCAACAAAATATGCTCCATCCGCACTGATCACGGGGGAGAATTTGACAACAACTCCTTTACTGAATTCTGCAGGCTCCATGGGATAGAGCACTTGTTCTCCTCTCCAAGAACTCCGGAACAAAATGGAGTGGTGGAGAGAAAGAACAGAACATTGGTGGAGATGGCTCGCACGCTTCTGGTCGAGAATCAACTAGCAAGAACCTTTTGGGCAGAAGCGGTAAACACGTCTTGCTACATACTTAATAGAGCCATGGTAAGACCGGTATTCAAGAAAACCTCCTACGAACTTCTGAAAGGTAAGAAACCCACAATTGGGTATTTCAGAGTTTTTGGCTCAAAAGTGTTCATACATAACAATGATAAAAATGATTTGGACAAGTTTGAAGCCAAAAGCGATCAAGGTATTTTTCTTGGATACTCAGAACACTCTAGAGCCTATAGGGTGTTCAATCTTAAAACAAGAAAAGTGGAAGAAACTCCACATGTTGTATTTGATGAATCTCAAACCAAGTCTAACAATTCTAAACTTTACAGGTTTGAAGATGAAACTGAAGATACAACACTTGGAGAACTACAGAGAAAATCAAATGCAATCTCTATAACAACTGTCAAGACTAAAAGTGGATATCTTCGCAGGTATAATGATGAAGAAGATATTCTCCCGTACAACAATTCAGAAGATGTACCTGACAAAGATCCACAAGAGGAAGAACATCAACTTGAACTACCTCAAGCACTTCCTCCTCCAGAACCAACTCCTCAAATGCAAGATATTCCAGGCCCTTCAACAGTCATGAATGTGAGGTATTCAAAAGATCATCCTCTTGAGAATGTGATAGGAAATTTAAATGAGTCGGTTCAAACTAGATCAAAGGTTAATCAAATAGTTGAACAGGACCATTTAGCTTTTGTCTCTCAAGTGGAACCTAAGAATGTTGAAGAAGCCTTAAAAGAAGATTCATGGATTGATGCTATGCATGAGGAGCTTGGGCAATTCCAAAGAAATAATGTATGGAGTTTAGTTCCTAAAACCCCTGAAATGTCTGTCATAGGTACAAGGTGGGTCTTTAGAAACAAACTCAATGAAGAGGGTAAAGTGGTGAGAAACAAGGCTAGACTGGTTGCAAAAGGATATAATCAGGAATTTGGTGTAGACTTTGAAGAATCTTTTGCACCAGTAGCTAGGCTAGAAGCAGTTAGAATCTTGTTAGCATATGCATGCTCAAACAAATTTAAACTGTATCAAATGGATGTCAAAACTGCTTTCTTAAATGGCTACATAAAAGAGGAAGTCTACGTTTCTCAACCACCTGGCTTTGAGGATTATGATAAACCACACCATGTATTTAAATTGCACAAAGCTCTTTATGGTTTGAAACAGGCACCCCGAGCTTGGTACGACAGGCTGAGCACATTTCTGGTAAGCAAAAACTACTCAAGAGGTAAGGTAGACCAAACTCTCTTTACAAAGAAAGTCCGCAATCATATAATTGTTGTTCAAGTCTATGTGGACGACATTATCTTTGGTTCTACTAATCCTTCACTGTGTGAAGAATTCTCCAAACATATGCACAGTGAATTTGAGATGAGTCTAATGGGGGAGCTTCAATTTTTTCTTGGTTTGCAGGTCAAACAATTGGAAGACGGATTCTTCATCAACCAAGAAAAATATGTCAAAGAGCTACTGAAAAAGTTTCAGTTTGAAGAAGCTAAACATGCCTCAACACCCATGAGCACAAGCATTAAGCTAGAAAGTGATGCGAAAGGTAAATCAGTAGATGCCAAACAATTTCGAGGTATGATTGGCTCACTCCTTTATCTTACTGCAAGTAGACCAGACATCCAGTTCAGCGTTTGTCTTTGTGCTAGATACCAATCTAGTCCAAAGGAAAGCCACTTAATTGCCGTTAAGAGAATTTTCAGATATCTCTCAGGTACGTTTGATTTGGGTCTTTGGTATCCAGCAGGTAGTAGCTTTGACTTGGTTTCATATTCTGATGCTGACTATGCTGGATGTAAAATTGACAGGAAAAGCACTAGTGGCTATTGCCAAATCCTTGGCAGTTGCATGGTTTCGTGGGCATCCAAGAAGCAACATTCGGTTGCACTATCCACTGCAGAGGCAGAATATGTTGCTGCAGGGAGTTGTGCGGCTCAAGTGTTGTGGATAAAAAGTCAGTTGTGTGACTATAACATTGATATTGGATGCACACCTATCCTATGTGACAACACCAGTGCAATCAACTTATCAAAGAATCCCATTCAACACGCTAGGACAAAACACATAGAAATCCGTCACCACTTCTTGAGAGATGAGGTAGCCAACAAAAACTTAGAAATCAGTTTCATACCCACAGAAAAACAATTGGCTGACATCTTTACCAAACCTCTAGCTGAAAATAGATTCACCACTTTGAGAAGAGAATTGGGCTTGTGCAAATTGCAGTATAACTTATCCATATACTGAGCATATGTCTCTTGTGTGCACCAACTGTGAGGTATATCAAATAGTGTTTGTGGAAGAACAAGTAAAGCTTGTTTGGAAACCTCCACTATGCGTAGAGGAAAAATCCTCCGCCACGTATCCATAGTTGACATGCATATAAGGGGTATGTACTCCATATAGGGATGAGTTTTCTTACAATTTGCCCATTCTCCTCTTCAGTGAAACATTGAGAATCTTATCAATTTGTCTTCCTGAAAGCTTGATGTGCTCACATGATTGGTCCAGTTGTAATAGTGTGTCTTCAATACTCAATTTCTTGTTTTCACATGAGCACACACTATGGGGGAGCAAGACTAGGTTAGATGTCCTTCATGAAAAGGAGAATCACTCATTCAATGTGTATTTTCAATTCCCTCACTTGTCATGATCATCTCACTCTTCATTCTAATCTTAAACCAGCTTTGCACAGGCATCTGTCGACAGCTCCCACTACATCTGTCGACAGATCAGGCCTCACAGAACTCTATTTCTTCTGTCTGTGCAATCTGTCGACAGACGACCACTTATCTGTCGACAGATCTCACAGGTTCTGCTCTGCCCGAACTGGCCTTTCTTCTGTCTATGTGATCTGTCGACAGGCACTTCTCTAGCTGTCGACAGACACCATCTCTTCAAGTAATTCATGCCTATTTCACATACTACTTGTTCAGCAGGTTCATGAACTTTCATTAAGGTGTTTATTGGGTGGATATACATGTTTAACTACCTCATATATACATGATATTGATGCTATCCCCTAAACCACTATGATTTGGACATACTACTCATGCTTGGGTTTATGTTACATCATTTTGAAAACATTGAACTATCTTCGAGGATTAACACCTAAACTCCGTTGAATAATTTCCTTGTAGGCTCACACCATTCTTAGTACAATTGAAAAATCTTATGGTTATTGAACTTTATGTTTTAAACTGAAGGATCATCATATACGTCTCCTTGATCTTAAGTTTAGCTAAAATGGAGAAAAGCTACCTATTTCAGAAAAGTATATACAACGTCATTTAAAAAAAAAAATTGGGATAAAGGTAGAGCTATGATGGGTCTTGCTGAGTAACCGGGGAGACGGGCATCACAAATGTCTGCCCTCGCGTCAAAAACCAAACTCATTATCTCTATACAACGGTATAATGGAAACTTCGACTGAGTAACTGGGGGTACGGGCACTTGTCATGTCTATCCTCATGTCAAAAGGTGTGAAGTTATCTTGAATATCACTTTTCCCATTGAATTCTTGTCTTGAAAGCAAAAAAAAAAATTGAAATAGTGTGAAGCCTCCACAGTGTCTCAAATCTAAAGGTCATGTACTGTCTATGGCTATCCAGAAGTTTAGACATTTATTTCAATCATCATTTGATCATCATAAACTTGGGATAGTGTTGGTCTACAATGTCCTTAATCAACCAAGGGTAATGGTGTCCTTTCTCAACGAATGGAAAATGTTCTCTTCATGCTTTAACTTTAAGTCCCTTGGGTATTATGCTTAAATCATCCAGGTAAGTGGGAGAGCCTTAATGTCCATGAAAATGATAGGTTACAATATGTGTTTACCCATGTTACACCTTACAAATATGACTCATGTAACCATTGCTCCCATTTCTTTCTTCAAAAGCCACATCAAACATCACTGGCAGAAACTATGCAGGATCTGTCGACAGATCCCCAATCATCTGTCGACAGCCGGCGGAAGACCCAGTTTGGGAAGTCCAACGGGCACGCCGTTTGGGGCTTTTTTGGTGGGGCTTGCCTTTTCAAATCACCTCCTCTTTCTATAAAAAGGCATCCATAGGAACCCTTCTCCTCCTACCACCAAAACCCCTCTCTACTTCCCCTCCAAATCTCCATCCCCTGTTCTGGACGGGAAAACCCTATCTTCCTCCGGTCTTCCTTCCTCTCATCCGAGACCTCAACCACATCTCTTTCTCACGCTCATCCTTCTTCTTCTAGCCTTCCTCATGTCTTCCAGGCCGTCCAAGAAATTGGCTTCTCGCCGCCGTCCCTCCTCTTCTCTGGCCGACGGGGCTGAGGCTGAGCGCAGGACAAAGCATCGGGATGATCGTCTTCCCGAGCTTGTGGTGCCTCCCCGTCTTCATCTCACCCACTCAAAGGGGACGCATACCAAGTTTGGTATGTATAGTTTGAGTCCTTGGCCATCATGTTTCCTAATCTCCAACCCCTATTCGACAGTCAGGGCTGGACTCCATTTCTCTACCATCACAAACGGTATTCTTCTTCCGCCGTTCGTGACTTCTACAACAACCTTGGCTACACTTCAGATAATCGTTTCTATACCACCGTCAAGGGCACTACATTTCAACTTACTGAAAATCTTTTTAGCACAGCCCTTCAAATCCCCAATTCTGGAGTTGATATTCTAAGCCACAAACCCGATGCTCAGTCTACTACCCTCTCCTTACACTTGAGGATTATGATGGCACCAAGAAAATCTCTAAACTCAATGCAAATTCATTTCCTCCATTAATCAGGATGATCCACCACATATTCACTACCATGATTGCGCCTAAACATGGCAGTCGGGAGTTGGTCACCGATGTTCACAAATCTCTCTTCACCTTCTTTCTCAAATGTGAACCCATTAATCTCCCACTTCTGATGCTTCGTCTGATCCTCAAAACCTTCTACCAACCTCGGAGATCGATGCCTTTTGCCTGTCCACTTACCTCCCTCATGAGGTTCATCGGCATTGACATTCCAGACAGCGAGTGCATTGTGCTAAATTCTCGCAACAGCTTTGATCTCACTGCAGCACATCGCATGGGATACAAGCTTGTTGATGGAATTGTTACCCGGAGCTTAAGGGTAAAGCACTTGCTGATGCCGTAGAAGAGAATGTTGAAGACGAAGATGAGAATGTTGCTGATGATGCTGAAGATGAAGAAGATGAAGATTCCCAGTCTGAATCACATGATATGCCGGGAGTTGAGATTGTTAGTGATGCTCCAACTCAACCATCCATCAGAGAATTGATTGCACAGTTACAGCAACAGATGACCACTGGATTTGAGAACCTCAACACAAGATTGGATACAGTGGACTCGAGTCTGGAGTCACTTGCGGACAATCAAGTCCAGCTCCAGCTCCGTATCACCAGACTTCAGAAAGAGATGCACGATACACGTCAGGCTCCAGCTCCGCCCGCAGATGATGCTGCTTAGATAGGTTCTATGTCTAGGAGTGGGTCATCACGTAGTGTATGTGTCTTCTCATGTCTGAGTCCTGTGCTAATTTGCTTCCACTTTGTTGTCATGTAATTTCTTTCCCTTTCAGTCAAACAACTTTTTGTACTGTGTATGCTTATTTCATATCAATGAATTCACAGTGCCTTGCTCTATGTTGTCTCTATGATTGACTGATATGCATGCTTTTCGATGTTGTCAAAAGGGGGAGAAACCTCAATGCATTAATTGAATAATTTTGTCATCATCAAAAAGGGGGAGAATGTTGGGTTTTCATTCTAACATTTATAACAACATGTTTTTGATGATGAATAACTTCAATTGAGGTTTGATACACTTGACACATGACAAAGAACCCAATGCAATACTTGATCATTTGTGTATTCAAAATACTTAACTTTACATGTTTTATCATGTAGGTACAAATGCCCAAAGTCAAGCTCTCACCAAACAAGTGAGAAAGATCACAAAAAGCAAGAAATAAGGTCACCTGTCGACAGACACAAAAGCACTGTCGACAGATTCACAGGAAAGATCATCCCGAAGTCACATTGCTCAGGAAGTCTTCATCTGTCGACAGATGGGAAGTCGACTGTCGACAGATCTCACAGTCCAGAATCCAGACTTCTGTCGCTTGCACAAAAGAGCATATCTGTCGACAGATGGTCTTCGACTGTCGACAGATCTCACAGAGCTGAACATCCATACTTCTGTCTTACTGTCGCCTGTCGACAGATGGCCAAGACCTGTCGACAGACAGAGTACAATTCAAAATACGGAAAGTCTTCAAGTTGCCATAGATGGTGTTTCCACATACCACGACTCTCCATATGTAAACACCTCTATTTAAGCATCTTTTTGAAGACAATCACGAACACAAGCAGCCTCCAAGCAAGAACCCTAAAAAGCTTCTCCAGAAAAGTCTTGCACTGCTGCTCTGCTTCTACCTGCTGCCCAGATTCAACAAGAGAAGTCTTCCGTGCAGCGGTGAAGTCTGAACGTCGTGGATTCAAGCCTCTCCATCAACTTCTAATCATCAAGACGAAGCTTGAAGTCTACCCAGACGTTCATCAGAAGAGTTTTCAATTGGATTTGATTCTCAACTCTCAAACTCTTCTCTGTTTTACTTTTATCCATACGTGTGTGTGTGTGGTGTGTTTCAAGCAGTCCTTGTGCTTGATACACGTGTGTGTGTTGTTCTGATCGTGGTTACACATCAGAGAACACGTGTGTGTGAGTTGTAGTTCCTGAACTAGCTCATAAGCAGATTGCTCTGCGTGTGTGTGTGGCCCGTGGATGTAGGATACATGAGTTGTGTATTCCGAACCACGTAAATCGTTGTGTCTCTTGGTTTGAACGATTCTACGTTAGATGTTTGGTAGGCACGATGCATTTACACACGTCTAATCAACTGCTTGATATCTATCATCAAATCACACACATCCACACTAAGTTTAGTCCTTGCCATAATTTCTAGTGATTTGTATCTTATCGAAAAGAAGGCGTCAAGTGTTCTTAATAGACAGTAATCTATTCAACCCCCCCCTTCTAGATTACCATATAGGGAATTCCGCAACACTTCATAAAGAGTACCTATATGAATAAATATATCACAAACAGACATATGACTTACCAATCTAGACTGATGGGTCGCAAAGGAGACGGACCCCTTGTATGCATGTTGGCCTTTGGATTGGCAGCCCGATTCACTTTCATTGTTGTGGAGGTTTGTTGCCATCTCTCTGCGGCCCATATGTTGCACAGACTTTCCTAGTAGTCTCTCCTCATCCATGTCGGTGCACGCTCCCTCCAAAGAGTCGGGTCTGCACTCTGACAAACTTTATGTCCGTTTTTCCTCGCATTATACAAAAAATGTTTAAAATTTGATTGGGCGGTGGTCGTCCATACTAATCGAGACCGCACCTCATCTGAACGATGCATGAATCAATGATTGCTCTGTACAGATAAGAGTTAGTTAACTAAATGTAGGAATAAGAAAACAAATAAATTATAATAAGAAATTACATACCATGAACATCTGATACAACAACTCCTGGACCTCCATCGGGAAATCATTGAATCTATGAATAGGCCCAAGAAAGTGTGCCTAAATTTTTCTTGTGATGAATTGAGATGCTTGAGCGGGCTCTATTTTATCCCTGTAATTATGTAACTTGTTACAATGAATTTATGAACTAAATATACCTCCTTAATAAAAGATACATATAAGTTTATTACGTACCAATTTATCCACACCTCCCGCAGAGTGCATTCATAAAAACTGCCTCCTACCTCCTGTAAACTAACAGCATCCTCTGCCTCTGACACCGTAGATGCACCAGCCAAAAAATCTGGAGGTGCGAAAACACGGGCCTAGACAAAAATGCACAATGACATAAGTAATGTACAAGAATATAAATAATGACTATATAAATACTTACAAATTTAAATATACATACCTGCTACTGTAGGAGGAGAAGGTGTCCACTGACCCGAGCCTGTAACATTTTAATGGCATAAGAATCAATACACAATGAAAGTACAACTTTAAATAATCATACCTGCTACTACAAGAGGAGGCACAGAGGAAGGACCAGCAGTTGTAACAAGAATATATGGCATAAATAATATGTACAAATAATGCACAAAGAAAAATACAACTTTAAATATACAATGTACAAGAATATAAATAATGACTATACAAATACTTACAAATTGAAATATACATACCTGGTACTCTAGGAGGAGGAGGTGTAAACTCACCCGAACATGTAAGAATTTTAATGGCATAAGAATCAATACACAATGAAAGTACAACTTTAATATACATACCTGCTACTACAACCGAAGGCACAGAGGAAGGACCAAAAGCTGTAACAATTTAAATGGCATAAATAATATGTATAAATAATGCACAAAGAAAAATACAACTTTAAATAAACAATGTAGAAGAATATAAATAATGACTATACAAATACTTACAAATTTAAATATACATACCGGGTACTCTAGGATGAGGAGGTGTAAACTCACCCGAACCTGTAAGAATTTTATGGCATAAGAATCAATGCACAATGAAAGTACAACTTTAAATATACATGGAGGAGGGACAGAGGAAGAACCAGAAGTTGTAACAATTTGAATGACATTAATAATATGTATAAATAATACACAAAGAAAAATACCAAAGAAAAATATACATACCTGATGCCGCAAACAAACCCCTCCCACGACTGCTCCTCCTCCCAGAACTGGAGCCCGATCATGCTCCGCGCACCATATCTTCATAGGGAACATAAAAAATTAATGTTCATTAGTCAATTGCTTATATAAAAGTGGGCAACTTTAAATATACTGAACAGATGTGAAAAAATTCTACCCATTTTTAAATGATATCTATTTCCTCCTCAGATGATGACGATATATCTAATTCAGCCCCATCTTCATCATCATCTTCACATTCATCACTGGTATATTCCTCCCCCTCATCAGAACTTGCATATTCAATATCTGTTCGCCTTCCACTACTCCCTTTTAGCTCATGTGGATCGATTCTTCGACCTCATTTCCTTTAGACAAGGAAATTGGCGCTTCAGATTCGTCTTCTCCAATATGAGCTATCAACTCTACATTTTCAACCAAGGTTTCTTGAAAGAATTTGGCGTTGACCTCTTCAGGTGTCAGATCAGTCATGTCCAATTCATAATCAGAGAATTGTCTTGACTTAACTCTGCAAACTACCCACCAATCATTTCGTTCTTTGTTCATAGATGATGGATAGCTTGTATAGTACACCTGCTGGGCTTGTGTGGCTAAAATGAATGGCTCATAAGTATTCAATTTCGACTTATGTTTAAGCTCGACAATCCCATGCGTTGTGTCATTTCGAATGGAATTGGGATCAAACCAATGACACTTGAACAAGAATATATGATTGTCTTGTCCTAGATATTACACCTGTAAGATCTCCTCTACAATACCATAGTAGTCATATTCACTTTCATTATATGTACTTCCTTTAACACATACGCCACTGTTCATGGTAGACTTACTCTGCCCATAGTCTTTTGTATGAAATATATACCCATTCACAATAAATCCAGGATAGTTCTCTGCAATTTTTGATGGGCCGTAGGCTATCTGATGAACTCTTTCATCAGTAATTAAACCTTGTTCAACCTACATATAGAGAAGACTAGTTAAAAAGTGAACACAACTTATCTTTCATACTCTTTGAGCATGTACACTTACGCGTTTTCTTAGCCATAAGGCCAATGACTTCTCTCATTCTTTTTCAACCTCATAATCAGTGAGATGTGGATTTCTTTGAATTATTTCTGAATCAAATTGTCTGCAATATGAATAGAAGACCACCTTCAATAGCTAGAATAAGGTCAAAGAAGTTATATACACAATAAATTGTGAGTTTAGCACTTACTCAACATAACACTCTAGCTCAGCACAATTTAAAATATATATATCTCTGCGGCACATAACTCTCTGTCATCTAGCATGCGAGTTGAAGAACGTCCAAAGGCACATCCAGGGTGATTAAATATGGAGAGTCGATCTGAACACACAGATTCCCCCCCCCCCCCATCATCATTATGTGAAGGTTGGGTACGATGAGTTTGTATGTCTACTTCAAAGTACATCGAACAAAAGTTTGAGATTTCCTCCATAATGTATGCCTCAGCAATAGAACCCTCCACTTTTGCTTTATTTCGGACTTTTATTTTGAGGTCATGCATACACCTACATCAACAATGTACAAGACAAATGGGAAACGTATCATATATAAGGTGGTGCAGTTCTAAGAAGAAAAAAGTTAATATTCGCATATACCTCTCAAATGGATACATCCATCTATATTATACTGGCCCTCCAACTTTAGCTTCATATGGTAGATGTACGAGTAAATGCTCCATCAAATCGAAGGATGCAGGCGAAAATATCTTCTCCAACTTGCATACGATGGTGACCACATTCTGTTCGATAGTTTGCACATCCTCAAGCCTGAGTTCTTATGCACATAGAATCGTGAAAAATCGACTCAGCTCAGACAATGCTCCCCATAGAGGCTTCGACAACATGTCACGAAATACAATAGGTAGCAACCTTTGCATGAACACATGGCAGTCATGACTCTTCATTCCATATATTTTTCCCTCACTAACGTTGACAGAACGAGCAATATTAGACACCTAACCGTCAAGAAATCTCAACTGTTTCAGCCACTGACACACTTCCTTTACTTGTCCTCCTCCAAGCACATAAACTACTTTTGGTTTAATTGATTTTCCATTTACTTCAACAAGTTCTAACTCTGGATGTTTACAAAGCATGGACAAGTTCAAACGTGCATTCTCATTGTACTTTGTTTTACCTTTTATGTCCATAACGGTGTTGAACACATTATCAAAGACATTTTTCTCGATATGCATTACGTCTAGATTGTGCCGCACAAGAAGAGCTGACCAATAAGGTAGCTCTCAGAAATGCTTCTCTTCACCCAGTTGTGCTCCTTCCCAAAACCTGAAAGGTGTCGAGTACTACCCATCAGTTGTGTGATATCTGGCAAATTTTATACACATGCTGCCATATGATGACCGGACAACCTCTCGAATATAACTTCATTTCGTTCCATTCTGTTCTTTAGGAATGCATCTTTTTGTCTTTTGAAAGGGTGATCAGCTACTAAAAACTGTCGATGGCAATCAAACCAGCAGAACTTCCCACCATGTTTAAGTATAAATGATTTGGTATTATCCATACAGTAAGGACATGCTAGCCTCCCATGTGTGCTCCAACCAGATAACATTCCATATGCAGAAAAATCACTTATCGTCCACATCAATGCTGCCCTATGGTGAAAGTTTGCTTTCTAGATGCATCATAAGTATTGACCCCCTCAGTCCATAATAATTTCAATTCATCAATCAATGGTCTGAGGTAGATGTCTATATTTTTTGTAGGACTTTTAGGACCACGAATCAATAAAGCAGGAACAAATTCTCTCGCTTCATGCACATGCTCGGAGGAAGGTTGTATGGTGTCACAACACTGGCCAACTGGAGTAGGAAGCCACTGAACCTCCAAATGGATTGAATCCGTCAGTGCACAAACCAAGCCTCACATTACGCGACTTCCTTGAGAAGATAGGATGAGTATGGTTGAAATGAGTCCAAGCTTCACCATCTGTAGGATGACTCATAATATCCTCGTCCCGACGTACTCTTTCTGCATGCCACCTCATATGTCGAGCTGTCGTTGAAGACATATACATCCGCTACAGTCTGGGTGTAAGGGAAAATATCGCAATGACGCATAAGGTATATCCTTTCCCCTAATATTGGCCCCTCTTTTAGGTTTAAACCTATCATGATGGCAAATAGAACATGATACCTTATCTGCATCCTCTTTGTGATACAACATACAATGATTAGGACATGCATCTATTTTCACATATCCAAGTCCTAAATCATTGACCATCTTCTTGGCACGATAAAAATTTTGAGGCAGCTTCTCATCTCGAGGTAACATGCTCGTGATGATGAGGAGGTGATGATCAAAGCAATTCTCACTTATATGAAATTCATATTTCAAGTTCAGCAACTGTGACACCGCTGACAACCGAGTGTGTTTTTGACAACCATCCCACAATGGCTCATCAGCATCCTCAAGTAACTGATAGAATCTTTCGGCTCCCTTGTTCGGCACGTCTTCAGCGTATACAGGATCCTCATATACATTGAATGTGGGACCAGTAGCATCTACAACCATATCCATGTACGTACTTGTGACTTCCACATTACTAGGCTCGTGCGACCAGAGCTCCTCACCATGACATGTCCAATTCATATAACCTTCAACAAACCCTTTTCTGTATAAATGGCGTTGAATCTCCCATGGTGAATTCCACTTCAATTTTTTACAAATCATACAAGGACATTGGATGCAACCTTCACTGTCTATTGCTGCATTTGGATTCCCCAATGCAAACTGAATGAAAGTCTCAACTCCGACCCTAAACTCCACAGACACCACATGATCAACTATTCTATGATACATCCATGAACGCTCTGAAGCCATTTTTTCCTGCACCCAACCAATATTAACAGACAAATAACTTTAAAATTCAAACTCACACATCCTTCGACGCAACCGAAATGAATAGGAAGGATATATTATTTAGATTATCACTTTTTACCCATCTGTGAATATTTGATCGCACTCAGATGGCCATTTACTATGTGTTTGTATAATTTGCTGAAAATTTCAGCAGCATCTCCCCACACCTCTCCGATATACCAAAATGTTTATTGATTAAGATATTTTCTTAAGCACTTACTAATAAGTGGTTAAGAAATATTCAAATTAATAAAGGTATATCAGAGAGAAGAGAGTAGACGCACCCGAAATTTTCAACAAATAATACAAACACATAGTAAATGATCACCTAACTGTGATCAAACATTCACAGACTGTCCAAAACGAGACAATTCAAGACTTTGAGTTAGATATACACATTCTCATCATTGAAAATAAGACTCGTGCACATCAATCCCAAAGTCTTGAATGGGAAGGTTCATTGACATGGGCTTAACACGCTCTCGTGAGGTGTGTGCAGTGATAAATTGCCATACATGCATAGATCAAATTTAAAAACCACATAAATATGAAAGGAAAATGAAAAAAATATTACATTTGAACAAGTGTAATATTAAACCAAACTCACACATACATGTAAATGAATTACATTAAAGTAAGAACTGCAATACTAATCAAGAAAAAAATTTGTAGTAAAAAATTTCTTGCAAGGCGTTGAACAACTTCAAAGAAAAAAAAAAGAAAGGGTGCACTGGCCCTGTGTTCCTGAATTTCACCTACTTACACGGCAACTAGTAGCTGACAGGAAAAGATTTGGGGGAGTCAGGTTCGGAGAAATGGAGAGGACTGCCTACTTGCCCATGGGGCCCCTGCAAACCTTCACAAACGCCTATTCACACTCAGTGACTCCTCACAGATGCTTGTTTGCCAAACATGCACCATAGTTGTGATTACGGAGCCGGAGTAGGAGCGATACGAGTGGAGCCAGCGAAGCGACCGTGCCTCCGTCAGACAGTATTTAGCAGGTTCCTCCAGTCGCTGGAGAAATGAGGAGGAGGAGAGGCACCTCGAGGGGAGATGAGCGCCCGGAGCGGCAAGGGTGGTGGTGAGATGCCACCACCACCAGATAGGCATGAGGGATCTGGGGAGAGTGGCGGAGGATAGTGAAGAGTTTATGAGCCACCTCCCCCTTACCTTTGTACATACTACTTATCTCTTAGTGGACCTTTTATTTTATGTCAATATTTATGGAAATGAATGAATTGCAATTGACACGAGTGTGAGATGAGATCCGAACAAGAGAGAGAAAGAGAATATCCTGAGTACATTGTTGCGCGCGTATTCCAAAGATTTCCTGTCCCTGAACACTTAGGAAAACAGGTTAGATCTGCTCTTTGGCTCAGCCCCTTGTGCTAAGTAAAAATGATTTCATCTTCATAATTGTCAAGGGGCTGAGCCTTATTTAAATAGGCGGAAAGTAATTGAAATAATGCATGCTAAAAGAAAGCGATATGTACACACATTTTTTTGGATTTTCAAAATTTTCTATTTTTTTAGATTTTGAGATTTTCTATTTTTTTATTTTTGGGGTTTTTTATTTTTTTTATTATTTTTAGGGTTTTCTGATTTTTTTTATTTTGGGTTTTCTGATTTTTTTTTATCTTGGGGTTTTCTGATTTTTTTGGATTTTGGGGTTTTCTGATAACGACATCCTCTGCATTTGAGTGATTGGCTATGGATCTCATTCCTATCTTATGTTTGCCAAAATATCCCCTAAACACAGTGTGCACTTACTTTTGGCTCCCAAAGGCGACTTGCCCCTAGTCACTAACATTCGAACGTAGACCAGGTGCGGGGTTCTCCAGTCATTAGCAGGGATAGGAAGACTTAACGGAGACAAGACTTGGACTTGGTGCTTGGGAGACTAGCTTGTAGGACTTGCAAGGGTGTACCTCACATGGAATCTGTTTGTTGTCCAGAGACTTTGTGGTCATTATTTTGTCCGTGGCATGTGTACGATCGGGCTCAATGACGTCCTGCGGGGAACTATACTGCCACTCTTTGACATGCCCCTATTTTCAATTTTCTGCTTACTTTTCATTTTTGTCAATTTTCTCTTTTCTTTTCTCTTTTCTTTCTTTTGGACAGACCATCTCTCTTTGAGACTTCATACACGTGAGTTACACCTCCACTAGTCCACAAGTCAGCGTCCTTCTGCCCCTAGACCTTGTCCGAGCAAGAAGAGAATTGACCTTCGCACCCCATACCAGGGCTAAGTAGGAACATCACTTGACTAAGGAAAACTAGCCCTGGGTTGCCGTGTGGTGTGTGCGACTAAGCATAAGGGTCATTTGACAACAGATGGAAGGGAGTGAGACACATAGCTACTAACATTCTTTTGCAAAACGATGTTGTTATTGAAAATCTTTTATTAGGGGTAGAATCTTTTAAGATACAGTCCATTCCACGGGTGAGAGAGCTCCTCACCATCGGCATTGATAAGCCTATACGCGTTCCCAGGGTACACTTTCTTAACAACGTACGGCCCTTCCCAGTTTGCTTGCAATTTTGACCTAGGACCTCCAGGTTTTATGAAAAATCGCTTCAAAACCATGTCTCCTTCTTGGAATTTGCATTCACTCACTTTCTTTTGAAAAGATCTTGAGAGTTTGTTTTGATATTGAAGCACATGATCGGCCACGGCTAGACGTCGTTCGTCTAGGAGTTCCAGCTGTGTAAGTAACGCCTCTCGACGTTCATCGGGATTGAGTTCTTTGTCCAGCTGAACTCTTAGCGAAGGAATAAGGATCTCATGTGGACATACCGCCTCCATCCCATATGTATGTGAAAAGGGAGTTTGCCCAGTGGGCGTGCGGACAGAGGTATGATAGGCCCATAGAGCCTCAATCAATTTTTCAGGCCAATCAGCGAACTTATGAGACTCGCTAGTCTTCTTTAAAATTTTCAAAAGCATTTTGTTTTGGCTTCGGCTTGACCGTTGCCCTGCGGATAGTAAGGAGACGAATGATGCAAGGAAATATTGAATTACTTACATAAGTCTTGAATCTCTTGTGATATGAACTGGGGTCCATTGTCGGTGACGAAGCCGCTTGGTACTCCAAACCGCGAGATGATGTTCTTCATGATGAATCTACACACGGTCGAGCCTTTGATTTCTGTAAATGCCTCTGCTTCGGCCCACTTGGTGAAGTATTCAGTAGCAGTAAGGATGAAAGATTTTTGTTTTACTTGAGCATTAGGATCACCAAGAGACCCAATGATATCAAAGGCCTACATGGAGAAAGGCCAATGGGAAGATAGTGGATGCAAAGAAGAGGATGGAGCATGGATTTTATCGGCATGGACTTGGCACTTGACACACCTACGAACGTAGATGGCACAGTCTTCTTCTAGGGTTGGCCAGTAGTAGCCTTGCCTAAGAATCTTCTTAGCCAACATTTGGCTATTCACATGCCCTCCACATTCACTAGAGTGGGCTCTTTTCACCACCTTCCAAGCTTCTTCATCCGACAAACATCTGAGGAGCATTCCATTTAGAGTGCGCCTATACAACATTTCTCCAACAATGGTGTATCTCAACACCGCTCTACGGATGGCTCTACTATCTTCTGCTTATGTTTCTTCTGGGAAGCTACCATCTCTACAATACAACTCGATCTCATGGTACCATGGCCTTTTTCCTGCCATCATTTCTCCTAGCTCTATAAGCATTACTTCCTTCGCTTCCCTTCTTTCTGCCTTTAAGACGAAAGAGCTCCTAAGGTTATTGAACCAAGGGTCCTAAGTGGAGGGAGCTTCTAATATTTGAACAGTGATTGTCTCAGCACTGCGGCTGAGAGGGAAAGAGAGAGATGAGGCCAGGGAGGCGAGGGCATCGGCCAGATATTCTAAGAGCGAGGAGTGTGGATGTAGATGAGCTTGCAGAATTGCTTTGCTAGGAGCGTGACCAGATCTTGATAAGGCTTGAGCTTGGGGTCACGAGTACGGTAGGTAGAAAGGACCTGCCGAAGAATGAGCTGAGAGTCCCCTATGATCTTGAGATGGCGCGCGCCTAAAAGATAGGCAAGCTTAAGACCAACTAGGAGAGCTTCATACTCGGAGACATTGTTGGTGGCAGGGAACTGGAGTTGATATGCGAGTGGGATGGTGATCCCTTCTGGGTGAGCAAGACAGCACCTATGCCCCGTCCCCTAGAATTGAGAGCTCCATCAAAGTGGAGCAACCAAAAGGGATCGCGAGAGATGAGTGATAGGTTTTCATCGGGGAAGTCCCCTTGAACTATGTCACTATGAGGAAGAGGAAGGTGAGCGAGGTGCTCAGCAATGGCATACCCTTTTATAGCCTTCTGGACTACAAAGGTGGTGTCAAATTGAGACAAGAAGCTTTGCCAACGCGCCAATCTGTCGGCGAGGACTGGATTCTCTAGGAGATACCTAATAGGATACATTCTAGAAATCAAACTCACCCTATGGGCTAGGAAATAGTGCTTCAATTTCTGCACTACCCACACTAGCGCTGCTGTAACAACCCGACCCTCCAGACCCCCACCAGGGCCCGAAGTTCGCGTTGCCACCCACAGATCCGAAGACCCGGAAGGGTTATAATGAATAGTCTAGTGAGATAAGTATTGAATTCCAATAACTATAACAATCTGTACAATATACAAAAGTCTGTACAACGTGTCCCAAACAAAAGCACAGGTACAAGAAGAAAGGTGCAGTCCTTAAAGGGCATACCCCGAGGACTTGCAAAACACAGCTCTCAGCTCACTCGGCTACAAGAGCTCACAACACTCGCTCTCACTGCAGCTGACAACATACGGTGCCATGACCGCCTCCGCAACCCGTCCAACACCGAGCTCCCGCGATGACGAGCCCCTAGCTAAAGGAAGTAGGGGGGTGAGCCTCGCGAACAAGGCCCAGTAGGGATTACCAGTCCCTCACCGGCCAGAGCAGCAGGAACTCCGAAAATAAGAAACTAAACTAGAAAGTTGTAAAGCAAGTAACACCTACAGCATGGCACTACTAAGCAGCGGAAGAGAACATCGCAATGCCAGGACCACCAACCGAGGTCGGGCAACACACACGACTCCCGCAGAAACCAACAGAGTCAAGCACAAAGCGGAAGCAGCGCTCGGCACACCTGCCGAGACCACGGAACAACCAAGTGAGAACGATGTCTCACCACAAGCACGGCCACCTCAAACCTCTACAAGGTCGAGGGCCCACAAGCAGAACCACCCCGGACCCCGGACACACCGCCAGGTCGGGAAGCTACACACGCCGGTGCCATCACGGGCTGGCACCCAAGAACGGGACCACGGAACCGAGAGAACACCGAAGTGGGAACCACCAGAAGCACGGGTCTACCCAAGGCCAGACCAACGACGCCCACGGAAACTAGGCACAGCCGGGCTATAACCACCGTGCAAGCTCGGGCAACGAGGAACACTTGGAAATGTCGTGAGGAAAATGTCGTCACAACAACAGCAACCAAGCCACCGCCGCTAGAAACCAAGAGGGGGACCCGCAGTCCGCACGCTCTGCTCGCTAGCCTAGCTCCTGCCTCCGTCCCCGTGCAAGGGCGAGATAGAGCCGCCACAGAACACACAACACATGCAACACCGCAACCTGGCCAAGCTGCGGCCTCACGCTTGACACCACTACGTGGCTCCGGAACAAACGCAGAGAGAGGCAGTGAGACAAGGGACTGTCTGGTCTACGCCAGGAAAGCACTCCAAACCCCTCGGCATCCTAGACCCAGACAAGAGAGCTCTACAAATGACTCAGCGCCTCTGTCCAAACCTCGTTTTCCCCTCAGCTCCAGAGTTTGCCCTGTCGACTGCCAACTCGAGCACGCTCGTAGCCCAGAGTACTCCCTCAACAGGCTCTCGAG
This sequence comes from Colocasia esculenta, assembly GCA_014218235.1. Lineage (NCBI taxonomy): Eukaryota > Viridiplantae > Streptophyta > Magnoliopsida > Alismatales > Araceae > Colocasia > Colocasia esculenta. Next base: position 92,623,127 of record CM024760.1, read on the forward strand.
GACGGGGCTCCCAGGCAATGGAGACAACCTCTGAACGGGACAAGCCCTTAAGTGCCAAGCACCGGGCGAAAAGGCGGGGCAGCACAACAAGAACCATGCCACACTGCTGGCTTGTAACATACGACAAGCCCAGCAAGCACGAGGCACGCACAGACCCTCAAGAGGGTCGTCGGCCAAGCAAACACGTATGGAAAAGCCGGAGTCTCGGAACACTACCAGCTAGCACGAAAACCCATCGCTCTGCTAATAATCGAGTGACCTCCAGTCAATCGATTATTAGACAGACGCGACCCTCCTGGCACCACTGCCAAGACATGGCCACGAAGGTGTCACCTTCGGCCACTGAACGCAAGGAGGCAACCAACCACATTCCCTACCCGAAGGTCCCAAGGGCAAAGCCTGCCCTGGGGCACACGCCGACACACAATCGGGCCACGGAAACACCCGAGGCACCCACAGGCACTGTCGCGCCCCAACAGGCTGTCGCGATGCCATCGTGCTGGGGAAGGGCGCCGCGACAATAGCCTGACGCGATGGGGCGGCGCGTCGCGACAGCCACCCTGTCGCGATGGGAAACCAGGTCATGACAACGATCCTTATCGCAACCGCCCAGTGCGCCGCGATAAGGTCGCGCCCGACTGGGGCGACACCTCTACTGATGTCACGACGCGTCGCACGGCCACGACATCAGTCGAGAGGCAAACCCCCGGGATCCTCAATCCCGGGGCCGCCCACGAGCCACACACAAGCACACACGGGGGAGGGGAGCATGGGGAAAGTAGTAAAACTAACTACTAACCACGAGGAGCTCCTGATCCACCCGATCGAGAAGAGTTCAATCAATCCCTACCTTAATCGAAGAACCGAACCCACGAGGGCCCTTCACGACGGTTGGCCACCTCCTCCTCGCTCCACGCACGCCGCTCCGCCGCTCCGCACAAGCCGCCGGCCTCCACCACGCCCGACCGCCAGAGGGGAGCCTCCCCACCGCCGAAGAAGAGGGGAAAGGGAGAAAGAGGGATAAGAGGGGGAAGGGGTAGCCGGCCTGCGCCTAAAGCGCCCGGCACCCAAAACGCGACGGACCGCCCCGTCGCGTTACGGACCTTAACGCGACGGGTCCACCGACCGCGACAAGAACGTGCCCCCCACGGGCGCCGCGACAGCGCGACAAGCCATACTGACACACCTGCCACCCTGACAGGTGTCAGACGACTGGTCAGCGCAACACGACAAAACACTGTCACGGCCCGTTGACCGGGCGCTACAAGAATGCGACGGGCAACCCGGGCGCGACAAGAACGCGACGCACAGACTTGCCGCGACACAGATGACTGTCGCGTTGGGCACCCACGATGTGACACGAGTCATCCAAGACACCGGAAGGAACGCCGAGAAGCCGGGTCTTACATCCCACCCCCCTTAAGACAATTTCATCCTCGAAATTGGGATAAGCCTAGGAGATCCCGTGGCACGAAACAAAACACAGGGAGCAAAAGCAAGACCAGCGGGAAGAAGCCACTAAGTCTCAACATGACTTCCTCGTGGCAACAACCCCACAGCCAAACACGAGCGAAGCACACGAAGCCGAAAACTAACGGCTCACACAACGAGCCTCAAACACACGGGAAGCACCAAGCCAAGGAACCAATGGCTTACTCCAGCCACACGAAGGGTGCCCAGACGGAACGACAACCCCACCGGTGCTGAGCGACGCCAAATCCGGCCCGAACAGCGGAAAACACCAGCCGAAAACTACACGGCTGAAGCCACCAACAGACCTCGCTGTTGGGACCAAAAGATCAGCAACTCGCTCTGTCGTTGTCAAGACCCGACAAAGGACGCAGTTGCCGACAGCAACACAAGAAACGCCGGAGAACCAACCACAAGTCGCAGGGGAATGGCTTCACGCTACTAGCAGCAGCTAGTACCGGTCACCAGCCCAACCGAGAGGCCACGCGAGAGACAAAACCAGAGCGACAACACGCTCGCGGAGGATCCGCAACACACGGAACAATGTCCACCGCCACCACTAGGTCTCACCCAGACCTTCCTCGCAATCCAACAGGGACAGCAAACACACGTGGAGAACCCTCAACACACAGAAACGGCATCCACTGTCATCACTAGGTCTCACCCAGACCTTCCTCGTGGTCGGACAAGGACACCAAATGCACGCGGAGCCACAAAAACTGGGAGTCACGCGCTCCACAACGTGGCACACCGCGACGGAAGCACGGAAGACGTCTGAGGTTAAGCCAAAGCCGAGCACCTCACAATGTCGACAAACCACATGGTCGAGTACTAGCAAGCCAATAGGCTCACCAACACCACGCATAACAGAAAACCAACGAAGGGTTGGCAGCACACCCGCCACGCGCACACAGAGCTCAGTGTGGGTACCGACGTGCCAACCACGAAAAGACACACAACCACGCGGGAACCGAAACAACCGCAGAGGTCCAGGACAACACGCCGACCTCAGAGGGACCCAAACCAAAGCAGGGTACCACAATCGCACACACTCGCTCCGCAAGCGAGGGGGAAAACCGGGACACTGGCCACGACCAGAGCCTGGTGTACCACCGATAGGGCTACCTAGACAAGGCAAAGCAGCCACCCCACAACGGTAACGGTACAATCACAAGACTCAGGCTATCACACGTGTCCCAGAATCAGAAAGCCCAACGCCTCCAACACTGAGCAAACTCGGGAAATGACGCACAAATCTCACGAACAGACACCCGGCACAACACATGGTGCTACCACAAGCACCAGGAGCCACCCAAGGTACAACACAATGCACCCAGGCTCCAGACAGCCCAAACCGAAATGCTCAAGCATGAGCACACGGTGCTACCACAAACACCAAAAGTAAACAAAGTGCAACACAAGTGCACCAGTGGCCGAAACAATGCCACGGACTAACAAGAAGGACTCTCCACCCGAGACCTACCAAAGCCACACGCAAAGACCGCAAGCCTGAAAAAGCACAACAGGCCACGCCGGCCCCACCCCTTGAGGCATAAAACACGAAGCATCGGAGAAAATGCTTAAGGTGCAGCACACACAGCGGCACCAACAGCTTGAGACGACACGGGCCCCACCGAAGGGGACTCTCTACAAGAGACCCACAATGGAAGCACACGGAAAGCCAACAACTACTACTTCAAGACGCGACAACCACGTATGCTCCAAGAAGAACACAAAACACGGAGCACCGACTCTGCCATACAGGGAGTGAAAACCGCAACAACTCCCTGGTGCGCAAGAGCAAGAAGCTCCACCTCTATCACGACCGATAGAGAGGCCAAACACCAAAACAACGACATGAAAAGTCTCCAAGGCACAAGCCGAGGCACAATCGAACACACACCGGAACAACGCTTGCACGAGCAAGCTAGCCTGAAAACTGGTGCACAGCAGAGCAACGCTCACGCTTGCAACCCAACAGAAACTGGTACTACCTCGCACTAAACCAACAGGGACCCAATGCCCCAATTGACCAGGCAGGTAGTAAGAAACCATCACACAACAAACGGAACGGACAGGTCCACCGACCCATAGTGCCACAAGGAAACGACAGCACGAGGGGAGCAACCAACTCAACCCAAAAACAACTCAAGGGGAGATGACTCCACCAGAAGGTCATAACAATGCGCACCCTGGAAACACAGTACCATAGTTGAGCATCACCACCTCGAGCAACCAACGGAAAACAGAGAAAGGAGACACACACTGCAACGAGTCTCTTCCACGCACGAGAGGCAAAACCACAACGCAAGACTGACGCTTCCACAAGAAGCACAGCTAGCCGAGCACCCAATGCACTCACCAGACCACCATTTGGAGAGCACGCAGGGCGTGAGAAACGAAGCAAACCATCTGAGCCACGGGGACACGTAGTCCCACCAGCGCAATCGAGAAACTTGGAAACGACTAACGAGACAAGCTGGCCAACACAGCGGCCAAACACACGGCCAAGCGCACAGCAACTTGACTGACAACGCCCAAGCAGACTGTAACAAAGACAGTCCAACCGGCCACAACGACAGCTCATCTCCACCGGGAGAGAGAGCAGCGACAACCAAAACGAACACAGGGCAGCTTTGGGGAGAACCTCCACCAAAAGTGCCAAGAGCTGTCCTGGGAGAACCTCACCAAAATGCAGCCCAACCAAACGGCACACTTCGAACCATAGGGGCAAGCCCGAAACAAACACAGAGCACTTCTGCGAAGAACCTCCGCCAGAAGCGACAAAGGGCGATCCTGGGAAGAACCTTCACCAGAATGCACAACCCCTACGACCAAACAACACGGACCAATAAAGAGAACACTGCAGCAAGCAGAACTGTAGAGGCAATGCAAACCGGTCCTGGGAGAACCTCCACCAGAACCACCAAGGCACCACTCTGGGAAAAACCCTCCAGAACGCACCAGCCAAACCAACAGCACACCTCAGACTCTGAGGAGCACGACAATAGCAGGAACGAGCGAGGAACAGTCCTGAGAGAAACCCTCACCAGGACAACAGCAAACGGTTCTGGGAAACTTCGCCAGAACACAAGACAACCAAGCGATGCACCTCAACCTAGAGGGCAACGTGACAACAACCAAAAATGCGCACAGCACAGTCCTAGGGAAACCTCACTTCCGCCAGAACCAACAGAGAAGAACTCCAGGAGCACCTCACTAGAGTTCACAACCAGTCAGCACCAGGCTGACAACAAACACAGACAAGTGTCACAGCGCTCGACCAGCGGCGCAACACAGCACGCAAGGCACCTGCTCAGCTCGGCGTCCCGAGCACAGTGCACAACGGCGCACAGGTACACAAGGCCAAACACACAACAACGACAACACACACCCCAACAACAAAGGGGTAGCCAACAAGGCAGAGACACCTTCCACAGGTTCCATGGACAACAACCCAGCACTGGTGAAGGCCACACCATACGCAGGCTCTCTCAGCCTTCGCGACGCACACACTCTCAAATGCGCCGAAGACGACCAGAAGCTCTGCACCTGGATTGGCTCGCAAGCATCCTCCACACAAGGAAGACCACTGCCAGCGAGTCCAGTGCCGACCACGCCGCTACGGCACGAACACGCCGAGCGACCACACTCGCCACGCACGCGGCACAGCAACAACTGCAACCTGTAACACGCGCACGAATCATGCAGGGAAGCCGCACACTTGCAAAACATTTGAAAGCACAAGCCTAACACTAGTGGATGGTGTCAGCAGCGCACTAGTACCTTCTTTTGGGACAGCTATAGTTATTAACTCCTTACAAATCTCAGTAGACGCCTCGTTCTGATACCAACTGTAACAACCCGACCCTCCAGACCCCCACCAGGGCCCGAAGATCGCGTCGCCACCCACGGATCCAAAGACCCAGAAGGGTTATAATGAATAGTCTAGTGAGATAAGTACTGAATTCCAATAACTATAACAATCTGTACAATATACAAAAGTCTGTACAACGTGTCCCAAACAAAAGCACAGGTACAAGAAGAAAGGTGCAGTCCTTAAAGGGCATACCCCGAGGACTTGCAAAACACAGCTCTCAGCTCACTCGGCTACAAGAGCTCACAACACTCGCTCTCACTGTTGCTGACAACATACGGTGCCATGACCACCTCCGCAACCCGTCCGACACTGAGCTCCCGCGACGACGAGCCCCTAGCTAAAGGAAGTAGGGGGGTGAGCCTCGCGAACAAGGCCCAGTAGGGATTACCAGTCCCTCACCGGCCAGAGCAGCAGGAACTCCGAAAATAGGAAACTACACTAGAAAGTTGTAAAGCGAGTAACACCTACAGCATGGTACTACTAAGCAGCGGAAGAGAACATCGCAACGCCACGACCACCAACCGAGGTCGGGCAACACACACGAACAACGAAGTCAAGCACAAAGCGGAAGCAGCGCTCGGAACACCTACCGAGATCACGGAACAACCAAGTGAGAACGAAGTCTCACCACAAGCACGGCCACCTCAGACCTCTACAAGGTCGAGGGCCCACAAGCAGAACCACCCCGGACCCCGGACACACCGCCAGGTCGGGAAGCTACACACGTCAGTGCCATCACGGGCTGGCACCCAAGAACAGGACCACGGAACTGAGAGAACACCGAAGCGGGAACCACCAGAACGAGGGTCCCAGGCAACGGAGACAACCTCTGAATAGGACAAGCCCTCAAGTGCCAAGCACCGGTCGAAAAGGCGGGGCAGCACAACAAGAACCACACCACACTATTGGCTTGTAACATACGACAAGCCTAGCAAGCACGAGGCACGCACAGACCCTCAAGAGGGTCGTCGGCCAAGCAAACATGTATGGAAAAGCCGGAGACTCGGAACACTACCAGCTAGCACGGAAACTCGTCGCTCTTCTAATAATCGAGTGACCTCCAGTCAATCGATTATTAGACAGACGCGACCCTCCTGGCACCACTGCCAGGACACGGCCACGAAGGTGTCACCTTCGGCCACTGAACGCAGGGAGGCAACCAACCGCGTTCCCTACCCGAAGGTCCCAAGGGCAAAGCCTGCCCTGGGGCACACGCCGACACACAATCGGGCCAAGGAACACCCGAGGCACCCACAGGCACTGTCGCGCCCCCACAGGCCATCGCGATGCCATCGTGATGAGGAAGGGCGCCGCAACAATAGCCTGACGCGACGGGGTGGCGCGTCGCGACAGCCACCCTGTCGCGATGGGAAACTAGGTCGCGACAGTGATCCTTATCGCGACCGCCCAGTGCGCCGTGATATGCGCCCGACCGGGGTGACGTCTCTACTGATGTCGCGACGTGTCTCACGGCCGCGACATCAGTCGGGAGGCAGACCGCCGGGATCCTAAATCCCGGGGCCGCCCACGAGCCACACACAAGCACACACGGGGGAGGGGAGCATGGGGAAGCAGTAAAACTAACTACTAACCACGAGGAGCTCCTGATCCACCCGGATCGAGAAGCGTTCAAGCAATCCCTACCTTAAACGAAGAACCGAACCCACGAGGGCCCTTCACGACTGTTGTCCACCTCCTCCTCGCTCCACGCATGCCGCTCCGCCGCTCCGCACGAGCCGCCGGCCTCCACCACGCCCGACCGCTGGAGGGGAGCCTCCCCACCGCCGAAGAAGAGGGGAAAGGGAGAAAGAAGGAAAAGAGGGGGAAGGGGTAGCCGGCCTGCGCCTAAAGTGCCCGGCACCCAGAACGCGATGGACCGCCCCGTCGCGTTATAGACCTTAACGCAACGGGTCCGCCGACCGCAACAAGAACGCGCCCCCCACGGGCACCGCGACAGCGCGACAAGCCGTACTGACGCACCTGCCACCCTGACAGGCGTCAGACGACCGGTCAGCGCAACACGACAAAACACTGTCGCGGTCCGTTGACCGGGCGCTACAAGAATGCAACGGGCAACCCGGGCGTGACAAGAACACAACACACAGACTCGCCGCGACACAGTTGACTATCGCATCGGGCACCCATGACGTGACACGAGTCATCCAAGACACCGGAAGGAACGCCGGGAAGCCGGGTCTTACTGCTGCACATGTTTTCTCCATTGTGGTGAGTTTGAGCTCAGAAGGATTGAAGAGCCTAGATAGGTAATAGACTGCCCTTTCTTTGCCTGAATCGTCATGTTGCACAAGGATAGCTCCTAGGGAGTCCTCAATTGTAGACAGATATAGAATTAAAGGTTTCCCAGGGACAGGCGCCTGCAGCACGGGCGGATTCATAAGATAACTCTTGAGTTCGTCAAAGGCTTCTTGGCACTTGGCGTTCCATTCAAATTTAGCCCCTCCTTTCAACAGTTCATAGAAAGGCAGACATCTTTGAGAGTGCTGAGATATGAATCTCCTTATGAACTAAAGTTGACCAATCAAACCTCGAAGCTCAGATATATTCTTAGGAGGAGGCATCTCATTGATTGCCTTGGCCTTGTGTGGGTCTATTTGAATCCCCCATTTGCTGACTATGAACCCTAGCAATTTGCCTGAAGAAACCCCAAACACGCACTTCTTTGGATTCATCTTCAATTGATATTCTCGTGCACGGCAGAACACTTTGGCAAGCACGGAGGAGTGTTCTCTTCGAGTCCGAGACTTCACCACAATATCATCCACGTACACTTCAACATCTATATGAATCATATCGTGGAAGATAGCTAACATTTCCCTTTGATAAGTGGTGCTGGCATTCTTCAATCCAAACGGCATAACCACATAGCAATAAGTTCCTCAGGGCGTGGTGAAGGGATTTTTCTCTTGGTCCTCCGGGCTAGACAGATTTGATTATATCCTAAGTATCCATCCATGAATGATAGAGTTTCATACCCAGCGGTGTTATCAATCAACACATCCAAATGAGGTAAAGGGAAATCATCTTTTGGACATGCCCTATTCAAGTCCCGGAAGTCTATGCAAATCCGCACCCTTCCATCTTTCTTCATCACTGGGACTATATTAGCCACCCACAACGGGTAGAGGACTACACGGATAAACTTAGCTTTGTGTAGTTTATCAATCTCCTCTTTCATCTTCAAAGTGATGTGGGGGAGGAAACGCCTTAACTTTTATTTAACGGCAACTGCCCCTGGCTTCAAGATCAACCTATGTTCCACCAATTCGGGGTCAATGCCGGGCATGTCATCATAAGACCAGGTGAAAGAATCCTTGAACTCCCTTAGTCATTCAATGAGCGCCCCTTCTTCCTCAGGAGGGAGACTGGAAGCTATGGTCAAGAGCCTGGGATCTTCTTCTGTTCCAACATTTACCTCTTTGGTGGGCTCATCCACTGCCGATGTAGGCTCGTCAAATCTTTTCATACCACTTGCATACATTTCGGCAACGTCCTCTATTTCACCATCTTCTTCATCCGTTGGGTCTTCCTCAGTTAGGATTTCATATACTCCAAATCCGTCGTCTAGCCCTTCCTCTTCGTGCTGAGCTTCTATGTTCAAAACAATTGCTTCTTGGGCAAACTCTTCAACAGCTAGAAGAGCGCCACACCTTTGTGCCAGATCTAACAAATACCTACGAGGTATGCCACTACCCTTGCTCTTCCTAGTCGGGGACGGGGGCTTACTAGATTCTACCCTTGAAACTAACCTAGGGCTAATATTTACAGGAGACTCCGGAGGAGTGTCTAGAGGTTTATTGGAAGGGAAAGAGACATGTGTGGCAGGGCCGCACATATCCTCCGATGGAACTGGAGGCAAGGACAGACACCTGAGCCCATGGTGTCTGCCGAGGAGTTGGGGTGTTGGGGAACAGAAGGCCCCTTACCCAGATCGCCCAGCTTGACCATGATGGTCAGGTGAGCGAGGATCGCAGTTTACGCACGAAAGGAGGAAGGAGAGGCGGGGATCGCCGCCGAGGAAGAGGGAAAGCCGGGGTGACGGGGATCACCGTCGAGGGCAAGGAAATGCAGGGACGGGGATCGTCGTCCGAGTGTTGGGAGCAAGGAGTGACGGGGATCTCTGTCAGGAGCGAGATTGCAGTGGAGTGACGGGGATCGCCGTCGGGAGCGGGGATTGCAGCGGAGTGATGGGGATCGCCATCGGGAGCGGGGATTGCAGCGGAGTGACGAGGATCGCCGTCAGGAGCGGGGATTGCAGAAGAAGTGAAAGCGAGAGATCGGTTCTTGAAAAGGAAAAGACGGGGATCGTCGTCTGAAGGAGAGGGAGGAAAGGGAGGACGGGGATCACCGTCAAAATGATGGGGAAAAAAAGGGAATGAAAGCATTTTTTTTTGTTTTTTTTTTTGAATTAATCAAAACATACTAGACTAAAAAAGAAATAACTATCCTACAGCGAAAGCATCGGTAGATGGACAGAATCGAGCCATCAAAAGAAATGGTGAAAGAAGAGGAAGAAATGGTCAACGCTTCGAGAGTGTCGGGGGAGAATTGGAGGATGAGAGGAGGGGGAGAAGGGATGAAGGCGAAATTATAAACAAGGATGGAAGACACAAAATGACTAGAAGGCCGGGAATACCCTGGCCAGAACTCCTTTGTTGGGTTGATGGGGTTTATGACTTCAAAATCTTCACCAGGTCCAAGCAACTGTCGCTTGGTGGTGATTGCTGATACTGATTGTTCCATTGCTGGAGAGTATGAAATGTTGTCCTCACTGAATAACTGACTGACTGCCGAGACAAGGTCTTCGAGCTCTTGTTCTTCTGCCTCTGCTATCGGGGACTGCACGGTGTTGTCCTCCTTGAACAGAAAACTAATGGCTGAGATTAAGTCTTCCAGATCCGGTTCTTCTGCCCCTGTTTCTTCAGGCTTTCTCTTTTTGCTGGGTCGCTGGGCCTCCAGAGCTTGATACGGAGATAGCAGTGCCTCTGTCATGATAGTATTGTAACCTGGCTGTACGGGCCCTCTAACAAAATGATCATAGAGTGTCCAGGTGAGAGGGTCTTGGTCTGTCTTTGGTGCAGATGAATGTGCCACCCACGGTTTGAGTCCCTCTTGATATCCAAGGCCACGCTTTGTGAATTTCTTGGGGTCATTGATGATCTTAGTCCTCCCTTGAAGGCGGGCACCCATACCCTTTCCCGGCTGATACCCAATTCTAGCCATGATATTTCAGCCCTTGGTATTTATCAATGTGTTCTTCTTAATGGTGGCCACTAATGGAGATACAATCTGACGGCTGCTGGAAAATGTGTAAGCCCATGGAAAATTCACATCAAGCACTGAGATAATGGGCTTGTTAGATGTCCAGACCGATGGCATTATCTTCTCGATGGCCTCCACTGTATGTGAAGTTGCTGCACTTTTAACTTTGACTATACGACCCTGGAATGGGAATTTCAAGCATTGATGAGCCGTAGAGGGAACTTCCCCTAACGCCTCAATCCATGGGCGACCCAGAATAGGTTTGTAGGTTGGATCAATGTCAAGCACATAGAAATCCACTATCATGACGGGCCCAATTCTGCTTGTAAAGAGATGATGTCATGGTAGGCCCGCCGAGAATTGTCATAGGCCGCTATGGTTGTAGGAGTGGGCTGCAAGCGGCGCTCGGAGATGTTGCAGGATCTCAAAGTACTCAGTGGGCACACATTTATAGAAGCTCCGGTATCAACCAATGCGGCATCAACGGCCACTTTGTTTATGGCCAGGGTGACACATAAAGGCATTCTCCTGGCCTCTGGAGGAGCCAGCTCACCGTCTGTAAAAGTAATTGTTGGCCCCTTTTTCACAATAGAAAGAATAGATGGCAGGTTGTCCGGGTTCATATCTTCACTTACCATGACCCTTTGCAGAAAGGCTCTCAGGGCATCTTGGTGGGTTGGTGACCTTTTGATCAATTCAAGGATTGATATTTTTGCTGGAGTCTGATCCAAATGCTTCAAAATATCATATTGGGTCCCCGGGACCGGATCTATCTCCTCAATATCTTGTTGCTGCTGCTGGTTGTTGGAGGGTTGGGTCGGCTGACCCGGCATAGACACGGATGCATTTGGGTACATCCGGTGGAACATTCGCCCGCTCCGTAGGGCGAGGTTGTGGTGAAGGGGAGGTGAATCGGTGTCAATGATGGAGGGGGTGGCTAATAAGGGTGCTGGCGTAGGAGAGAATGGGGTGTTGAAAGGTGACGGGATGACAGGCGGTATGATGGGGTTGTTGTAGAGTGGCGAGGTGAGGGTGGCAATGGTGGGCGTGGTAGGTGTGGAGGTGATGGTAGTAGGTGTTGTGGAAGTAGGTGTGGCGTGGGAAATGACCAAAAGCTGGCCTACTTCGTGCTCATCATCATAGGCCCACGCAGTTGCTGGTGGTGGATGGTGGACGACGGGTTAACTTGAGCGAGAGGAGAAGGTGGTGGAGCAGGCTGAGGGTTAGGAGCGGGCTGATGTTGCGGCATAGGGTTACAAATTATGCCGAGGTCATTGGCTGGCTGCTGTGGTTGCTGCGGTTGTTGCTGTTGCTGGTACTGCTGCTGGAATTGCTGTTGCTGGAAAGGTTGTTGTTGGAATTGCTGCTGTTGTTGCTGAGGCTGCTGTCGCCTTTGCTGCTGTTGCTGTTGTCTTTGACCCTATTGGTCTCTCAGTGTCTAGATCAATCTTTTCATCTCGGCCCAATCAATTTGGTTATGTTCATGAAGATCATATATAATGTCCCAAAATTGGAAGCAATCTGACACATTGTGCCCTAGATGGCGATGATACACACAGTACTTTGTTTGGTCTGCTGCCATGTTCCAATTTGGTTTCTCGGGAGGGAGCCTAAGAGCATTTAGAGACATGAGGGCCGCAAATATATCAGCAAGACTTTCTGGGAGAGGAGGGTATTGCGCCCTCTTGGACCCATTAGGCTTTCGAGGAGCATAGCCATTTTGGGGCGGAGGAACTTGGTTGTACTGGCGCTGATCTTGCTGAGGGTTCTGGTTTTGAGGAGGCGGCTGCTGATTGTTCCAGGGTTGCTGTGGTTGCTGATTAAGGGGTGCCCTACCTACCGGGCCTTGATGGTTGTTCACTGCACTTACCTGCTCATTGGTTTGGATTCCCTCAGTAACAGGTACCTGGGGCTTCTTGGGATAGCGGGATTTAAGGGCCTCAAACATAGAGTGGATGGGCGAATCCTTAAGCTGGGTATAGATGAAACGGGCTCGGCTGTATAACTGGTGCATGGAAGTGATGTCGTTCATAGCTAGAATGGCACGAGGACTCATCACCTAGGCAGACATATTTTTGGTTGTGAGAATTACATGTCTACCATCCGTCCCCGCTGCTGCTCTCCTGAGCAAACCTAGGCCGCCGCCGGCCATGGCTGACCTGGGGGGGGGGGGGGGGGGGGGGGGGGGCCTTGGTTCCTCCCCCGTGCGTCCTCACCTTGATCCTGGGGCTTCCTCCTCTAGGTGTCCTCCTATTGCGCTGGCTCCTCTTTTGGGAGACCCCCCTGGTGTTGCCGTGGCGACTTGGTCCGCCCCAGATCGTGTTCATCTGGATGCTACTTCGCAGGGAGCGAAGGCTACGTCGCTCCCTCCTATTGGCATTGATTGCACAGCTACAGTGCCGCCCTCGTCCATGCAGCCCCCCACGTCCTTGTCGCCTTCCGCATAGCCGTCTCTGGCATTGCCTCCTTCATTGCTGCGTGCGGGTTTGGATGTTCATGCAGGGCATTCTTTTGCCCAAGTTGTGATGAAATCTATTCAGCCTCCTTCGCTACCTTTGAAGGTTCATGTGCCTGCATGTACGGATTCTGGTGAACCGGCCGTCTTCTTTTCCATGGACGAGGTTCGGATATCTTGTACTCCTCTTGCTTTTGCTATCATTGCGAGGACCCCTCTTGGGCGTCCTTCCTTCCAGAAGATTCGGTTGCATTTGGCTCAACGTTTCAGTTTCAAACAAGATTTCGTTATTAGTGCGTTGGACGGGAGACATCTTCTTCTCAGGTTTCAAAATCACGAGGACTATCTTCAGGTTTTGTTGAAGGAATCTCTGTATGTTAAAGGTCACTTATTTAGGTTCTTTCAATGGACTATGGATTTCTTCCCTGACAAAGACTCATCGCTGGTTCCTGTTTGGATGGACTTACCGGGTCTTCAAGCCAACTTCTATAATGATGCTATGATCCGCTCAATCGCTGGTAGTGTTGGCCAGGTTCTCCAGGTGCATAGGGACACTCAGTGCTTAACAAGAACACATGATGCTCGTGTCTGTGTCCAGTTACATGTTTCGAAGAAGCTTCCTAAGTGTGTGTGGGTTGGTTTTGGGTCTGGCGGCATATGGCAGCCTCTGGTGTTTCCGGATCCTCCGTCCTTTTGTCAATCATGCCATCGCTTGGGCCATCTGATGTCCAGTTGCAAGAAATCATCCGCCCCTCCTGCCAAAGACCCTGATGTTCTCCCAGAAGTTATTGTAACTCGTAAAGAATGGCGTCCGATTTCATCTGTTCCTAAGAATAATGAAACTTGTCATACTGGTAAGGCGACTATCTCTGTGGATGCTCTGAAAGATAATCTGGTAGATGCTCCTATCTCGAATACTGGTAAGGCTGCTCTGGTGGACGTGTTGTGTGAGGAACAGGTGGGTGCGCCTGTGGTTGCTGATCAGGGTCTTGTTGTTCCGCACGATAACTCTAATAATTTGGCTCTAGTTCTTACGGAGGATGTTCATGTGTCTTTGAACATGGGTGGAGCGCAAGGTCCTTCTGTTATTCCTGGTAGTGCTATACCAGATACTATTCCTACTTACATTGATCGTGATGGTACTCTTCTTCCTTCCTCTTCTTTGCAGGGGGTTCAATCTGTTGATGAGTTTGTTTCTATATCTGGTAAGCAAATCAGCAAGGCTATTGGTTTTCCAGTGGGTGTTCCGGCTGAACCTCCAGATCCAACACAGGTACACGTGAGCTTTGTGGGTAAGGGGTCTATTAGAGCTGAGGGTGTTAAAACATGTACCTCGTTGCGCAGGAGCGCGTCCGTAAACTCTTCTCAACATATTGTCTAATGAATGCTCTTATTTGGAATATTAGAGGTATTGGTAATGCTCCCTCGGTTATTAGGTTGAAATAGCTTGTGAGAACTAATCATATTACTTTCTTATCTATCATTGAGCCGAAATTGTGTCCCTCTACGATAATCAGGTACAAGCATAAGTTAAGTATGTTCTCTTGTATGGCTAATGCTAGTGAAAATGCTCAGATTTGGCTTTTTTGGCAGTCTCAGCTTCAGGTGGTTGTGTCTTCTTGCTCTGATCAGCATATCACGGTTCGATTAATTTCTCCCTTTGCTTGTGATGTGTTCATTACTGTGGTCCGTGCTAGTTGTATCCTCTCAGAACGTCGTATCTTATGGGATCATCTTGTTGATTTCTCATCTACCTGTATTAGCCCTTGGCTTGTTGGTGGCGACTTCAATAGCATCCTTGATCTCATTGATAAGAGGGGTGGTAAGAGGGCTTTTCAACGGTCTATGATTGATTTCTAGGCTTGTGTTTCGGCTGCAGGGTTAGAGGATGTTGGATTTTCTGGAGGCAGATACACATGGTACAATGGGCAGCAAGCTAATGGGATTTGGGCTAGACTTGATCGTGTTCTTTTTAATGGTGAGTGAACTATTAGATGTCCGCAGATTTCTGTGCGTCACTTGTCTAGAGCTTGTAGTGATCATAGTCCTTTACTTATTGCAGCTAATCTGAATCCCTCTGGCATTCCATCAAGATTTTGTTTTCAGCAAATGTGGACCTCACATAATAGCTTTATTGTTGATTCACGTGTTGCTTGGGCTGCTGCTCCTTGTTCCTCCTTCCCCCTCCTTTCTATGGCCTTGAAGCTGAAGCATATGAAGAACTTTTATAGAGAGTGGAACAAAAGTGTTTTCAAAAATATTTTTGATAATATTCAGAAGGCTGAGGACAATTTCACTATTGCCGAAGGGGATTTTGATGGAGATCCTTCTCATGTTAACAAAGAATGGCTTGAAGGTGCTCGTCTTAATCTTCAACGTGTTCACCTTCAGGAGGAAATTTTCTAGAGACAGAAATCTAGAATCAAATGGTTGAAGGAGGGTGATCACAATACAAAATTTTTTCATGCTTGTGCAGTGCCCAAAGAAGGAGATCGGCCATTAATGTCCTTCATGGTGATGATGGTTCTGTGGTGGATGATAAATCTGAAATGGCCGCTATGCTTGTTGCTCACTTTCAAAGTACCTTCACCTCGTCTGATCATTCTATTCATCCAGATGTTTTGGAATCTATTCCCTGTCTTTTGTTACAGGAGCAAAATCAACAGCTTTGTGTTGTTCCCTCTCCTGCCGAAATCAAGGAAGTTGTCTTTAGTATGTGCCCAGATAGTGCCCCTGGCCCTGATGGCTTTACTAGTCATTTCTTCGGTGATTGCTGGGATTTCATTGATAGTGATGTTTGCTTGGCTGTGAAGGCATTTTTCTGTGGTCATGCTCTTCCTAGATCCTTCACCTCTTCCCTCATTGCGTTGGTGCCCAAGGTGGATGACCCCCGTACCTGTGCTGATTTTAGGCCCATCAGCTTATGTAACTTCTTTTATAAAATCATATCTCGTATCATAAGTGACAGGCTTGCGCAGGTTCTTCCTCTTCTAATATAGGAAGAACAAGGAGCTTTTACTAAGGGTCGTTATATTTCTGAAAATATTTCTTTGGCTGGGGAGATGGTTCAGCATTTGGCTAGGAGATGTCGTGGTGGAAATGTCATCTTTAAGCTAGATATGGCGAAAGCATATGATCGTATGGAATGGGATTTTTTTATTGTTGTGCTCCAACGGTTTGGTTTTTCTTTGCAGTTCATTTCTCTTGTTGAATCTCTCATTTCAAATTGTTGGTTCTCAGTTATTTTTAATGGTTAGATCAATGGGTTTTTTAAATCTAGCAGGGGTCTTCGTCAGGGAGATCCTATTGCTCCTGCTTTATTCATTCTTGCAGAGGAGGCGCACAGCAGGGGTCTTTCTATGTTGTTCCATCGCAGCATTGGGGGGGCTTATTTCACGCTTCAGCGATGCCCTTTGATTTTTCATCTCCTATTTACTGATGATACCCTAATATTCTCTAATGGTTCAGCTCGTCATATAAGAAGTCTCATGAGGTTTTTGAGAAAATATGAAGCTTCCTCTGGCCAGCTCATCAATGTTTCCAAGAGTGCTTTCATTATTTCAGATCGTGCTCCCTTATCGCTTGGTCGTTCTATTGCTGATCTAACGGGATTTGTGAAGGCGAGATCTCCATTCTGGTACCTGGGGGTTACTCTTTTTTTTGGAAGGCAAAAACCAGTGCATTTCAGCCACATCCTTTCTAAAACTATGGCGAAGCTTCAATCTTGGAAGTCTGGCTTCCTGTCCTCTGGAGGGCGGCTTGTGCTTGTGAGACATGTTTTATCCGCCCTCCCTATCTACACCATGTCTTCCCAGGCCATCCCTGGTTCGGTTATCAGAGCGTTTCACAGGCTTCTGGCTAATTTCTTTTGGGGATCTTATGAGGGGTCCCCAAAAAAACACTGGGTGTCCTGGCATGATATGTATAAACATGTGTCTTCTGTTGGTCTGGGGATCCTGGATATTCGTGGTATGCAAGTTGCCTTAAGGACTAAATTGCTTTGGAGGGTTCTCTCCTCCGCTTCTATGTGGGCTTCCTTCTGTAAAGCTAAATACTTGCATAAGGTTCATTATTCTGACGCTACATTTGATATTATGATTTCTGTGGAAAGAAGGTTATGGCAGCAAGCCGCCAGTCTTGTTTTCTCTAATCATAGAGTTTTTATATCCGGGCCTGGGTCAATGGTCAGTTTTTGGTTGGACATATGGGCTGGGTCTGTTCCACTTCGGACATATCTGCCTACGCATGTTTGGATGAACATTTCTTAAAAGTTCTGCTCTGTGCAGCATGCTTTTTCGGATATTACTTGTGAACACCTTGCTATTGCCCGAGCGCATTGCCCTTCAGCGGTTCTGGATGGTGCACTTGCTAATGCTTCCGGCATGGACCGGTGGATCTGGTGTCCTGCTCCTGATGGGGTATTTACATCCAAGTCGGTGCAGTCCATTTTACAGGGGGATTCA
The DNA here is from genome assembly GCA_014218235.1 of Colocasia esculenta. Taxonomy (NCBI): domain Eukaryota; kingdom Viridiplantae; phylum Streptophyta; class Magnoliopsida; order Alismatales; family Araceae; genus Colocasia; species Colocasia esculenta. Next base: position 92,640,675 of record CM024760.1, read on the forward strand.
ACGCACTCATGTTGGTCGCATCTTTGGAGTTCGTGTATTCCTCTTAAATGGTCCATTTTTGCATGGCGTGTGGTACGTGGATGTATCCCTACTGATGATAGAATAGCTGCTTGTGGTATCCCGTTGTGCTTCAAATGCCCTTGTTGCCCTATCCCTCAATGTGAGACCATCCAGCACCTTTTGTTTCAAGGGAAAATCGCTAATGATGTGTGGACTGTTGTGCATGGCTTCATCAACTTCAATAACCTTCATGTTTCATTGGTGCCCAGTGGGGTGTTTGGTTTCCTTTCAAATCTCCGTTATTCTACAGTTGGTGGAACTATATCCAGGTGTCATTTCTTGGCTATCCTCTGGGAAATCTAGTGCAGCAGGAATCGTTGTCGTTTTGATGATCAGGTGATGTCAGCTCAATGTATTCTACATAGAGCGATGATTGATGTTCGTGACATTACTGTTGTATCTGTGTTTAAAGGGTCTGATCTTACTTCTGCTCAGTGGGGTTTCTTACGTTGTTGGCGTATTCATGTGTCTGCTAGGACCCCTTTGCCTCCCAGGGTTGTTTGCTGGTTCCTGCCTCCTTCTGGTCGCTTCAAACTTAATGTTGATGGGGCGTTCCAGTCTGGCACTGGTGTTGCGGCTGGTGGGGTATTTTGCGAGATTGCCATGGTAATATCTTGTTCGCCTTTGCTGCAAATTACCCGGATGTTCACTCTAGCCTTCAATCTGAGGCTCTTGCTCTCAGGGATGGTCTTTCACTGTGCTATCAGAGAGGTTTTACTTCTGTTCTAGTTGAGTCTGATTCCCAAGTGTTAGTGCGCATCTTGCAATGTCGTGCATCCTGCCCGTGGCGGCTGAACTACATTCTTCATGATATTATGAACTATTGTACAAGGGTTCAAGCCTCTATTTGCCATGTCTTCAGGGAGGCTAACTAGGTTGCTGATTCCTTAGCAGGTGTTGGTTGTTCTATTTCTGAGCTTCTTATTGTATGGTGCTCATGGGCCGATCTTCCCTCTTCTGTAAGGGTCCCTATCGTCTTGATAAGATAGGTTGCCCCTTCATCAGGCCCTAGGATTCTTTTGTACTCATTATTTTATCATTAATAAATCTCCCTGCTAGGTGATGGGTGGTGGAGCGAACAACTCTCCCCTTCCCTGAAGGTAGGAGCGCTCTCCTGCCTTCCCTAACAGGTATCTATCCGATTTAAAAAAAGAATGGCACGGTAGGTGGGTGTGGCATTGGAAATCAGCAATTTAACTTTCTCCTCTTCCGACATAGGCATCGGACTTTAGCAGCCAAGGCATGCCATCTGTCGGCGTAGACAGCAAATTCCCCATCAGGCTTCATTTTCTCGGCCACTAGATCAACAAAAGAGTACTCGGGTCCGACCCGATCCTGAAACTGCTATAAGAACCTTTCTTGAACTATTTGAAAATCCTTGGCTTCCTCGGGTGGTAGAGAATAAAACCACTCAAGGGCTAGACCATCCAATGATTTCCGGAACAAGTACGCCATAAGGTGGCGGTCGTACTTGTGCAGTGCAGCCTCATACACAAAATCTTTCAAATGAACATAGGGGTCTCCTACCACAGAATAACACCAGAACACAGGGAGTTCTGACTGAGGTGGGACCCGGAGGTATTGAAAAGATGGAAGGGGAATGTCCACGGCTTTTTGCGGGTCCAATTGTCTCCTTAAGTCCTGGAGCTCCCTCTTCATGGTTGTCCACTCTGCAAGGAAGTCAGAGGGGGACGAGACATGGTGAGTAGGGACGAGGGAGCAGGGGTGCTCCAAGGAGTAAGACCACTCGTGGGGTAGGGGAACAGGTTCGGCCCTATAGAACGAGGAGACTGGAGGGAAATATCTGGGCTCAGAAAGTGAATGGCCGGCAGACGGAGGGTGTAGGATCTGCCACCACGGAGGGTACGTGTGGTGCTGAAATAACCGGAGCGGAGGAAGCTGCTTGTTGGGCAGAACTATGAGTGGGAGGAGATAAGGGTCGCTTGCCTTTGGCAGCAGCCAGAAATTCACAGACTTGGTCTGGGCTGAACTGAGGAGAAGCTGACTAAATTAAGAATGTGGGTCATCCGCCCTAGGAGGAGAAGGAGGGCGGGATTGACCACCGGTGGCAAGAGAGGGCTCGATGTGCCCAGAGAGGATAGCCGCGGAGGGTTGGGCTGCATCCTCTAGAAGCCCAATGGGCAGAGAATCATCAGCAAGGATGTGGAAATGGTCCTTGTCGAATAGGGGATTATGATATAGCACAATAGATGGAGGGACTGACTCGATTTTCCTAAACAATGACGCATGCACCGCCCCTAGGCAATTAGGGAGATGATACTAACCAATAAAACCTAGACTCTACCACAAACAAGAAGGGACTGTGAATAAGAAGGGATGCACCGAATAAGCACTCAAGTTATCATGATTAACGTCCAATTTTAGAGTTTGCACTTAACTTTTAAATAGATTGGTTAATGGAATATCACTCGGTCAAGTGGGACCCTAATGGGTATGAACTCAAGTCCTCCGGTGGAACTAGGGGAGATACACACTTGCGCGTGGGGATGGCTTAAGCTAAAGGTACAATGGGTACAACCAGCCCGGTGAACCGCAACGTGTGTACGGTCACGGGGACTTACGGAGGCCCTCGGAAGGCGGCCCTGGTCAGCGCACGAGTGCTCACAGGTGAGAGGAACCACTCATCCAAGGAAGATAACCTAAACAACACGGTTCAATAGTGTACATGCATGAATTAATGCAATACCTAACTTGTGCTAACACAGGACAACTAACAGGTATCTGGTGAAGTCGCGGCGGCCAGATACGCTGCGACCCTATCGCGATCAGAAACCCCGACGCAATAGCAACAGGCTGCAGAGACCTATAGCTGCACGCAAACAGAGAGCAGACAGACTGCCCTAACACACAAAACAACCATGTAATGGACTAAACAGCACATTAACACTCATAAGACACACAGAAACTGATACATGGATTGAAAACAATAACAAACAATGTGTACCTGTTAACGAGACCTCCAACCAGGGCGCGACACTGTCGTGACCCCACGATCTTCCGCGACCAGAACTGAAATCAAACAGTGAAAATAAACGGAAAATCATGACCCTAGCAGGATTCTACCAAGAATAAACACTAATATACATGGCATAACAGCATGGTGAATATGGATGCACTCACTGGACAGAAATCAATGTATGGTAAAGGGAAGGCCACGTACCTGAAGTCGCGGCGCCCCTTGTGGACGCGACGTGGTCGCGGCATTGCGATACATCGCGTTAATCACAGAACACAGAAAGACAGAAACAACACAACAATGGACTTAACAGGGTTCTAGGAGAGCATTAACAAAGGAAAACAAGGCAGGTAGGCAAGCAACAATCATGAGGTTAGCACCGAAGGTCCCACCGTGATCGCCAAAAGGTGTAATCACGGGGATTGTGCCACCCCCAAAACACGCAAACATGTACTCAATATAGAAGCATGGAAAGAGGATGTGATCACCACCTAACTTATTGCCTATTAATGAGAATTAAGCGTGCTAACTAAGCTAGGAAAAGGAAAAGAAAACAAGAGGGCTTACTGATATCATGTCACCCTTGTAGGGCGCGTCGCCCTCGTCTGTCGCGTTCTCTGTAGTGCGGGAGAAATGATGAAGGACCTTCTTCCTACCCTCCGGTCGGCCAGAGGACAAGAGCTCCTCATGAAACTTCGCTTGGATACCTGCCAAAACGATGAAAACAATGAAAGAAACCCTGTTAGAACGAGTGAAGCATAGTATCCATTCAAAAATGAAAGAGAAGGAGAGAGCATGGGGGGAACGAACCTGGGATGGTTTTTAAACCCCTAGGGTGATGGAAAACGTGGGAAAGGAAGGAAATGCAACCTATCTAGAAAATGGAATAGCAAAATGCATGAAGAAAGGAGAGGAAGAGGGAAGAGTGAAAGAGCCCCATGTGGGGAGACTCCCTGGCGTGGTATGCGTCGTTGGCTCGTGCAAAAGCCTCTGGATGGAGTAGGAATCGCCCTCTTCACGTTCCCAGACTTGTGGATGAGAAAAATGGCATGACTTGAGGTGGAATAAGTGAGGAAATGAGAGAGGAGGAAGGGCTGCGGGCTAAGTCCAGATCACCGAAAAATTCGGTAGCCCTTCGAGGTAAAAATGGGGCTCCCTTCGCTCTCAAGGAGGTGGCCTTGCTTATACAGAGTTAGAGAGAAAATTTTATCTTAAGATGATAAATACCTAAATAAAGGATAAAAGCTATTAAAATTCATGGGTGAGAATCCAAAGGGTCTCCAAAGAGTCTCACAACCCCAAATCGTGGCCATGGGGGTTGGGAGGTTGCATGGGATAGAGATAAGGCTGTGGGAGGATAAAGTGGAGGTGGTTGCAGAGGTTGTTGCCATGGCTGTAGTCGCGACATATCGCAGGGGCGTGACCTGGAGGAACGCGACGGCCGATGGCATCGCGACTGGGAAGCCACGTGCATGGATATGTATGGGCTGTCGCGACGGCCAAATGGGGCGCGACAAGATGAACGCGTCACCACGATATGCCGCGTTAATGAAAATCGATTATCCTCAATAAATGGCCAATCAAATGGGAGAATGATAGGCAAATGAAGTCTCATGGACTCTTTAAAAGGATAATGGATGGGATTAATGGAATTGGGTTTCTTAATGGGCTCAAAGCAAGGCTAATAGTGGGCTCAAGGTGAGTGACCAAATAGGGGCTCACTAAGATGACGAGAAATGTGGTTCAACTCATAGGCCAGAAACGGGTGTCTACACTAGTGACTGAATTTTTTCCGGTCACTATTCGGATAAAACTAAAACTTAGTGACCGATATCTTTCGGTCACTATTCGGTCTCAGATCTGAGACCTAATAGTGACTGAATAGTTCGGTCTCAGATTCGGTCTCTATTGAAGCCATTTCTTGTAGTGCCTCCTCCACACTAGCTGGCCGCACTGGCACAACTAGAGGTAAAGGTACTACAGGTGGTACCTCAACTCCATAAGGTGGTACTAAAGGAGCCGGTACTGCCTCTTCCTCCACTGGTGGTGCCGTAACCACCGACTGAACCAGTGGCTGCTGATCTAAACGTGTATGAATATGTGTGATACTGTCCCACAACCTCTCTATCATCTAGTGTGTAGACTCCTCTGTCTCATCTCCACCACCTCTCCAATCTCTCCTGTTAGCCATTTATAGACCTGCACATACTGCATTCCAACCACATATACGCAACATATCATTACAAAAACAGAGCCAACTACCAGCAGTAGACTATAGTAGAGAACAAACTATGTACATTTCTTGTTCCTTCACATTTACACGGTCCTTTCTCTGATACCAACTGTGATGGTCCTCACCGCTCAGGCACGTTAACCCAATAATGTGTCCGACTTGACTATGTCTCTCGCGAGGGATATCAACACACAAGGGATATCAACACACACATATCCGTGGAAATATAAAAGAACACATTGAACATATAAAAGATTCCATATCTCACATATATCCACATGAAATGTACATATTCAGTTCTCAACATAAGTCACTTTACAAGATACAATAGCCTGGGACAAACCCCCAAGGCTCAACAAGTAGAAGTATTACTCTGCTGGTGGCGAAGGCCCGACTCCACTACAGTGCGGTCCCGAACTAGAAGAGGGACGAGAATCCTCCTGCTCTTCTTCACCTGGAAGAAGAAGGGGTGAGCCTCACAGGCCATTGGCTTAGTAGGGCAACTCCCCTAAAGCCGAACAAGCAATGTACAGCAATTTAATCAGCATGGCTTTATAACAATTAAAAAGTACTCAGCTTACACATGATACTACAGCTGTAAAGTAAGTAAATGGCAAATCACAAGCACGTGTACAAGCCAAAGAAGGGCACACTGCACACGAGTCACGAGAACTGGTTTGCAACACCAGTCACAGACCCAGACAAACAACACAAGTCAACCTCTCAGTCTCGCAGCCCCGAACAAAAGGTCCAGCTGCCGCTCCACCTCAACAAGCCAAGAACTGTCGAGACCAACCAACACCACTCCTGTAGACCACACCACTGCAAGCCCAAGCCTGACACCTTTAGGGACTCAGGCCCAAGCTCCCTAAAGTGAGTCACTGGAAACAGGACTAGCTGGGGACTAGTACATCTACTGGTGTCCGTTCCCCAACCACGAGCGTGCTACAAGTGACCGCACACCCACAAACACGAATTGCTACCCCTTGCCGTCTTTCCCTCAGCCGACGTACAACTCAAACTTAGGAGTGAGGTGTTCAGGAAGACAACTCAGACCTTGACGGTACTCACCGTATCGGGACAAACCCCGAGCACCCGGTGTTGGGGACCTGACTAGAGAGGTAACCTCAGAAGGCGTGAACAACCCAACTCACCGTGCACACATTACCAAGCTAAAAACCATCATTTCCAATCACGGTGTAAGCCGATACACCCCATACAACCTTTACATTGCATAACCATCACTGCCCAAGCAGTGCACAACACAAGATAGACAAACTAGCCATAGAGCCCCAAAGCTCGGGTGGCCACATTTAAAATGTGTCCGACACAGTGGTCGCCATTCACAACTTGAATCGCGACAGACTAAACCATCGCCTTTAGACCTGAATCGCGACTTTTGGTCCGTCGCCTTTCAGACGACAGAACCAAGACCCCAAACTATTCTGGAAATCATACTAAATAGCTACATATGCTATTAAAGTAGGATATAAGCATGTAAATAAAACCCTAAGCATGCTCTCTATCATGTTCACATGATTCCTAAACCAAATCCCACAAACCCTAATCCATACATGCCCTACAAGCTAAAACATAGGAAAGTTCCCCTACCAACAGGTGAAACGTAAAACCGCCGCCGCCCCGGTGTTCCTCGCACTCCGAAGCACCTCCTCGCGCCGGAACCTCACCGAACGAACAGCCGAAACACCGAAATCGCTTCAAGAACCTCAGCAAAAACCCTCACAGCTCTCCCCCTCGACTGAATAGTGCAACAGCACTATTCCGCTAGGGCAGAGGCCCAAAATACATAGAGGCTAAATTGCAACGTATCGGGTCGTCGCGTTTCAAAACGTGACGTACCCCGCCGTCGCATTTAAACCTCCAGCACCCCTGCATGCGACACGCGGCGCGCATGCAGTCCCTGTGCTGAAAGCGGCCCTAAATCACGACGAACTTGGTGGTCACGTTCAGAAACGCGACGTCTGTGTTGGTCGCGTTCTTGATGAACCCAACTGAGGTCTATTTGGGATGGAATTTCCAACCCTCCAGCCTACCACCAAGCCACACCAACCTATACAAACACATATACATACACAAACTCAACTAATGGGCCACACACTAGCCCCCAAACCCGGTAAACCGTGATGCAGAACCCGTTTCTCCCTTCAATGCCTTCTTCTTTTGGATCTTTTCAAGATGTTCCATGGTGTCCTCTACCATTGAGCTCTCAATACCATGTCTTAATATACTACAATGTCTAGCGGAGCCAACTTTTCCCAGTAGACAGGCGTCAACCCTTCTAAAAATCTCTTCGCCTTCATCTTTTTTGTACTCACCAAATGTGGTGCATATTGTGCTAGTCTTTCAATTGTGCTTCATATTCTGCTACGGACATCATTCGTTGTTTTAATCTGCAAATTCCTTTGCCTTCTTCTCACGAATCCTATCAGAGAAATATTTGGTGTTGAAAAGTTATAAAATGCATCCCATTCTATGTCTATGTTTGGTAAATGTCGACTGGCAGCTTCCCACCAAGCTCTAGCATCGCGGTCCAATTGGAAGGTTGCCAGAAGGACTTTCTTCTGCTCTAAACATTGAATAACTCTAAAGATTCATTCCATAGCCTTCACCCAATTTTCAGCTTCATCAGGATCTAGGGTTCCATTAACCTAGAGTGGTTCTTTCGTTGAAAGTTCATATAAGTCACCTGCTCCATTCCTTACTCCCACTTGAACCACATTATAAGGGCTTGAGTTAACCTATACGGTCCTTTGCAATTCACGCATTTGTGCATGTTCTCCAGCCATCTCCTCTATTCTCCTGTGAGAAATAACAATTAATCAATTCCTTCTTAAACTTAGGGTGCTTATACATATAGTTAAGCGCCTAGCATAACCCCACGCTTTTACCCAATATCACCAGGTGCCTAGCTTAATGGTGAATACAACCTTATGAATCCTAGATCCTCATGATCAAGATTCCTATAGCGTAGGTTCACAACTTAACCTCGAATATATCCTAGGACTTAGGCAAAGCCTAGGCTCTAATACCACTCTGCCACGATCTCGATTTTAGCAGCGGAATTAATCGGGAGCACGACAAACAAGCAAGTATTCAAAAGCCAGACAAATGACTAATATCAATAGGGTCCATAATTCAATAATCAAACTCTTTTATTCATCACAAGCGATTATTACAATCTCCAATGTCAAAATAAGAACATCTCTTTACTACTAATCTCATCTATCTCTCAAGGAAGACAAGATTACAATGATGACCAATCTCTCACTAACTAACTAAATAATGACTCTCTATGGTGTATGTCACGCTCGGCGCACAAGTTTCATCATTTAACATACTCCTCATCTTCACTACCTGAAAAGTTAGGAAGCAGGTATGAGCAAAACTAGCTCAATATGATTTATATCTCGATGTGCGGGCAATGATATAAGTGATTAACACTTTAAGAAATAGGCAAGCACGAGTAACAAGCTAAATCATACGCACAATAAAATCGATGACAAGGTGTTAGTAGGATTTCATACAGACAAGAACGTGTCCAGATCATAATAGAATTTAGACTATCAATGTATAAGGTGCTTTTTACGAGATAAACAAGTACTTTATTTTAGTTAAGTAATAACAGGAAACAGAAATAACAGTAATTGAATAGTAGCAGTACAGTAATAGTGCAGTATGTCAGAATAAACAGACTAACAGTAACAATATAACAGCCAGATGTCTGGCTAAATTAGAATAGTCAAAACCGGTGCAAATGTCGACACCGTCATTAGCCCCTGCAGGTATGTTTGGGTGGCTCTCTACCCTCAGAACTAGATTGGAGCCCCTCAGACACTCTCTGTGCCCTCAGCAGTATGCATTCAAGTCCAGTAGAGTCATAAGACCCATTATAGTGCTAGACAGTACATAACAACACAAGACAGTAGGAGCCACAATAGCTCAAAGGATCCCAAGAGGGAACTTTCAAGAGTTCAAAAATGTTATGTCAAGATGTCTGAGAACATTAGTATGATCATGTTAAGGGACAATGTTCACTAGCAGTCCGAAACTATCATATCAAGAGCGAGTTTCAAGGGCAAGTATCACGAACAAGATGGTCAAAGAGGTTCAAGACTATCAATACAATAACAACGGTTCGAAGTATCATAAATAGTGTCATGTCAATAATGATTTTAAGCATAACAAGACGTGTGAACATGATTTCACGAAACAATGGTCAAGAGACTCACTCTGGATAGCACATGGCTGATCATTATTTTTTTAGTTCCATAAACTTTAACGATTTTTGACCATAATATGAGGAGGATGTGTACAGAAGAAAGAGTCGGAGAACTCTAGGAAACTTCAAGATACAATCAGTTAAGTTTCTTTGGGGAAAAACCCATAGAATACGGAGACAATCTAACTACGTTCACAGGAAAAAGAAAGTACATGAATTAACCAAAAAACGTATCCAATAAGGGAAGTCAGGACATAGTAAGGATCATGGTAAGAAAACGAGTAGACTCACATCGAAACCTAGCATGTACTCTCACAGTTTTTATCAAAATGTTATAACTTTGCATTGGAAATAAAGGACCAAAAGGCAAAATTGAAGGATAGTATGGTCAATAACTTCCATATAGAACATTAGAATTCTATTCATGTAAATAATGTTTTTAACATGTGGTTGATGGCTTTTAAAGTACATACGTAGACTTAATCAACATGTTGGCAAGACCAAGAGAACGACGTAAACTCACTTGCTTGATCCCTAACTCCAAATCTAGGGTTCCTGGGATGAACTATAACGAAAGAGATTACTGGAAACAAAAGTAAACAAATCTATGGTGCGTGTTTGACCCAGTTACGTGAGATTCAAGGAAACAAAGGTTCAGAGTAAGCACAAAATTTAGAAACAACCTGATACTCTTTACAGGAATGGTAAAGTAAAGAAATAGGGACACATGAGACTAGACTTGAAGAACTTTCAGAAGATATACTCTATGTTAAGTTGGTTCTTGAGATTACCTACCTTTGATCATTCCTAGAAGGGTCTTCTGCAGAATGAAGCTGAATGGGATTTGGGGAAGAAAGCTCCGATCAGGGCGATCTCTTCCTCTCCCGGTGCTCTAGCTAGTCTTTACAAGTCCCCCAGCAAGCGGTAACTTGTCCCCAAGGGTTTATGATGAGTATTTATAGGTTTAAGATTGTTAGGAGTCCTATTGTAACTAGGGAGGTAGGGTTGTGGTTTTAGCTTGATCCCTTCCATGACTGGAGATTTCCCATCTCATTAGGAGTAGGAAGCCTTTAGGAAAACTCCTCCTTTAGATAGGCACGAATTTGGGTTAATAAGGAAGTCTAACGATGGGCAATTTCTCAGTTTGTAGTTTCATAAACTCTTGGTAGGAGTCCTATTGTGTTTCAAAACTTCCATAGGAATCGTTTCTGTAACAGGTCTTCCTATTTGGTTTATTTCTAGGGATCAGATTCGGAATCCACTATTGGATTCAGTCACGTTTCTATAGTCTGTACTTCCATGTTTATCTTAACTAACTCCTTTTATTATTGGGTATAAAATTAACACGTATTTTATAGTTTAAAAAGAATGACCCGTAACTTCGTCATATACAAAGTCATACACGATTTAGTCATGGACAGTCAAAGCTAACTTCGTCATATACAAAGTTCTGCTTCGTCATATATGAAGTCCACTTCGTTTTGGTCGTGATCAGTCGAAGCATAACTTCGTCATATATAAAGTCCACTTCATTTTGGTCGTAATCAGTCGAAGCTAACTTTGTCATATCTGAAGTCATATACGATTTGGTCATGAACAGTTGAAGCTAACTTCGTCATATACGAAGTCCCACTTCGTTTTGGTCGTGATAAGTTAAAGCTAACTTCGTCATATCCGAAGTGTAACTTTGTCATATTTGAAGTCCAACTTCGTCATATACGAAGTCCACTTCATTTTGGTCATGGTCAGTCGAAGCTTAACTTCATCATATACGAAGTCCAACTTCGTCATGTATGAATTCCACTTCATTTTGGTCATGATCAGTCGAAGCTTAACTTCGTCATATATGAAGTCCACTTCGTTTTGGTCGTGATCAGTCAAAGCTAACTTCGTCATATCCGAAGTCTAACTTCGTCATATCTAAAGTCCAACTTCGTCATATATGAAGTCCAACTTCGACTAACAACGTTGATACATCGATTGCCTTAAACATCAATTGTTGTTCGATTTTCTTTAAACATCGATTGCTGACCAATATCAATTGTTCCTTTAAACATCGATTGTAATGACCCTCCTTATACTGGTACGATTATACCAATCCACGTCGGTACAAAGAACACCGTCACAGTGGGATATTTACCCAACATTATACAATAGGTTGATATGTACATGAATAACAATGAAAATACAGCAGAAATAAAATGAAATTCTCATTATCATTCTCATTTCATCATCATCACATAATCCATAGTCTATATAGCAATAAGAGAAATAACAATGTCCACATTATTACAACTCCAAATAAAATACATTGTCCATAACCTTGTCCATATGAATAACATTATTACATACTATGAAATAAAGCAAACTATTTAGTAATCTCCACAAGCAGCTACTCCTCTCGTTCGATGTCGCTCCTTGCTATACCTTCCTCAAGTACAGGGACACCTGTCTCACCTGTACGCCGAAGCAGGTATGAGTCTTCAGCCTTGGACACTCTCTGATCTGATGGTCTTTGCTGCCACACTTGAGACATCTTCCCGCCTTTTTCCAACACAAGTCTCCACCATGACGCTTGCCACAATGCACACACTCGGGCTTCTCGCTAGCTATAGAAACTACTGACTGGGGTGCTGACTTTGCTGCGTTGAGAGCCTCGTCCAAAGTGTGGGGGTTGGACTCTAAAAGTCTAGCCCTAAATGATGGTTTGAGCCTCATCATGAACTTCTTTAACTTGCGCCTCTGCTCATAATCCCTAGCCCGAGCACCACACTTGCCATGGCTCGTCATAGCCTGCAAAACAATTAACTTAGTTGAAATCTAAGTTACTAAATCCTAACTATTTTCTCAACTATCTTTCATTCATCATTAGATATTTTCTACATATATGGACAAATTCTATAAAGACTTTGCAATATTGTGAAGATGATGGTTTATTCATGTACAATCTCAACCTTGGGCTCTGATACCATCTCTGTAATGACCCTCCTTATACCGGTACGATTATACCAATCCACGTCAGTACAAAGAACGCCGTCACAATGGGATATTTACCCAACACTATACAATAGGTTGATATGTACATGAATAACAATGAAAATACAGCAGAAATAAAATGAAATTCTCATTCCATCATCATCACATAATCCACAGTCTATATAGCAATAAGAGAAATAACAATGTCCACATTATTACAACTCTAAATAAAATACTTTGTCCATAACCTTGTCCATATGAATAACATTATTACATACTATGAAATAAAGCAAACTATTTAGTAATATCTACAAGTAGCTACTCCTCTCGTTCGATGTCGCTCCTTGCTATACCTTCCTCAAGTACAGGGACACCTGTCTCACCTGTACGCCGAAGCAAGTATGAGTCTTCAGCCTCGGACACTCTCTGATCCGATGGTCTTTGCTGCCACACTTGAGACATCTTTCCGCCTTTTCCAACACAAGTCTCCACCATGACTCTTGCCGCAATGCACACACTCGGGCTTCTAGCTAGCTGTAGAAACTACTGACTGGGGTGCTGACTTTGCTGTGTTGAGAGCCTCGTCCAAAGTGTGGGGGTCGAACTCTAAAAGTCTAGCCCTAAATGATGGTTTGAGCCTCATTAAGAACTTCTTTACCTTGCACCTCTACTCATAGTTCCTAGCTCGAGCACCACACTTGCCATGGCTCGTCATAGCCTGCAAAACAATTAACTTAGTTGAAATCTAAGTTACTAAATCCTAAATATTTTCTCAACTATCTTTCATTCATCATTAGATATTTTCTACATATGTGGACAAATTCTATAAAGACTTTGCAATATTGTGAAGATGATGGTTTATTCATGTATAATCTCAACCTTGGGCTCTGATACCATCTCTGTAACGACCCTCCTTATACCGGTACGATTATATCAATCCACGTCGGTACAAAGAACGCCGTCACAGTGGCATATTTACCCAACACTATACAATAGGTTGATATGTACATGAATAACAATGAAAATATAGAAGAAATAAAATGAAATTCTCATTCTCATTCCATCATCATCACATAATCCACAGTCTATATAGCAATAAGAGAAATAACAATGTCCACATTATTACAACTCCAAATAAAATACATTGTCCATAACCTTGTCCATATGAATAACATTATTACATACTATGAAATAAAGCAAACTATTTAGTAATCTCCACAAGCAGCTACTCCTCTCGTTCGATGTCGCTCCTTGCTATACCTTCCTCAAGTATAGGGACACCTGTCTCACCTGTACGCCGAAGCGAGTATGAGTCTTCAGCCTCGGACACTCTCTGATCCGATGGTCTTTGCTGCCACACTTGAGACATCTTCCCGCCTTTTTCCAACACAAGTCTCCACCATGACGCTTGCCGCAATGCACACACTCGGGCTTCTCGCTAGCTGTAGAAACTACTAACTGGGGTGCTGACTTTGCTGCATTGAAAGCCTCGTCCAAAGTGTGGGGGTCGGACTCTAAAAGTCTAGCCCTAAATGATGGTTTGAGCCTCATCACGAACTTCTTTATCTTGCGCCTCTGCTCATAATCCCTAGCCCGAGCACCACACTTGCCATGGCTCGTCATAGCCTGCAAAACAATTAACTTTGTTCATGGCAGAATTTTTAAGTTTTCAAAATGGACAATGGATTTCTCCCCTACGAAGGACTCTCCTCTGGTTCCAGTCTGCTTACAGTTGCCTGGTCTCCCTACAAACTTCTACTGTGAGTCCATGCTAAGATCCATCGCAGGCAGTATGGACCTGTTCTATAGATTGATCAGAATACTTCCAGAATGACAAGAGCTGATGCAGTAGTGGTTTGCGTTCAGCTGGATGTCTCCAAGAAACTACCAGACTGAGTCTGGGTTGGGGTTGGAGCTGGAGGGGATTGGCAGCCCATTGTTTACCCAGCCCCTCCCCTTTTCTGCACCTTCTGTTCTAGGCTGGGGCATTGCAACAAGAACTGCCGGTAGGCAGCTTCAGAGAAAAAAGATCCCACAACCCAAGGTGTTCAGGAAGATCCCCCCCATCCACCTGTGGCCCCAAAAACAACCACCTGGAGGCCGATAAAAAGTGGACACAAGGCGGATCTATCCACCACTCCTCAGAAGGAAACGAACGCCACAATGCATGGGCATCAACGTACCTCCACCAACCAACTTCTGCATGCACCACCTAACAGTGAGCTCAAGATTAATGAGCAGGAGTCCCCACTTGCCATTAATGACAAGATTGAAAACGAAGCCCATGCTGAGGAGAGCACAAAAATCGACTATGGTAATGGAACCCCTATACATCAAGGCAACCAGAGAAACAGTCCACTGTCAATTAATGCTGCCCCCATTAAAACTAAGCAGAATTCTGCCAGCGCCAGCAATAAAGCACACAAGGTGCTTGATGGTTTGCCAGAACCACTGCACGCCAAGAAAATGGAGACAGTGCCCCCACAGATGAGAACTCGGATCCGGCTTGCACTCAATCTCCTCTACACTGCAGCCTACAGGACAATAACAATCCCAGCACTCAGAAGCACAAGGATCATGTACGTGATGGCCCTGCTAGTCAACAATCTGAAGCTCATGATGAACCTTCCCCCCTAGGCAAGGTAAAAGATGTAATACCAGAACCACACAGAAAGCATAAAGGGAAAGAAAGCTATCAAGAGGCAGGAAAGCAGGTTAAACAACCACCCAGCAATAAAGGCATCATCATATCCCTGTCTGTTGATCACAATGTTAGAGCGATCGCTTGACTGGATCCTCCAGAGGATGATCTCAATAGTCTACATGTTGCCTTTGCTGGGAAACACGACACAACTGCCAGCAAGAGACGAGGGTGTAAGAACCCGAGGTGGTAAGCGTGGAAATACATCCAACCCCAAAAACAATGAATCAGGAGATCCTAATATGGAACATTAGGGGCATTGGTGATGACCAGTCTATTAGAAGACTGAAAATGCTGAAGCGCAGGTACAAGCTTTCTATTATAGCCATTATTGAGCCCAAGAAGAAAACATCTTGCATTGAAATTTACAGGAATAAACTCCATATATCTAACTCTGTGGCAAATCTGACTGAACAAGCTCGTATATGGATTTTTTGGGAGGACAACATAAACATTTTGAGGACTGATTCCAGTGATCAATTCATAACTCTTTTAGTTTCTTCAACATTTTGTAAGACTTTTTTTTTTACAGTTGTTCATGCTAGCTGTTTTGTGAATGAAAGAAGAAAGTTATGGGACTATATGATCGACTTCTCCAATACTTGCACTGCCCCATGGCTGATTGGAGGTGACTTCAATAGCTACCTGGCACCTCAAGAAAAGAAAGGTGGTAGGAAGGTTCTTTCCAGATCTGTCATGGACTTCCAGGCTTGTGTTTCTGCTGCAGGAATTGAGGATGCCGGCTTCCGGGGGAGCAAATACACATGGTATAATGGACAAACTCAGAATGGTTTAAGGATCAGAATTGACCGACTTTTTTTCAATGCCGAGTGGGCGATTTCCTGCCCGGCTGTCCATGTGCAGCACCTAGACAAAGCATGCAGTGACCATAGCCCCCTCCTCATTTCCAGTTCCACTAAAAGTAGGAAGGGCCCCTCCAGATTTACTTTCCAGAAAATGTGGTGTTCCCATGACAATTTCTTGGCCGATTCCACTGCTGCCTGGAGGATGGCACTAGCCTCCTCCTACCCCATGCTCAATATGGTTCAAAAACTGAAACACATGAGAAACTTCTACAGGACATGGAACAGGGATGTCTTTGGGAATGTCTCCATCAACATTCAGAATGCTGAAGCCTCTCTTGCCACTGCTCAAAAAGCCTATGAGGAGGATAGCTCACAGATTAACTACACTAATTTCACACAGGCCAAGGATAAACTGGAGAAGGTCTTATCTCAGGAGGAGAAGCTCTAGCGGTAGAAATCCAGAATTAAATGGCTCAAGGATGGGGATCATAACACAAGGTTCTTTCATGCCTATGCTATCACCCAAAGGAGTCATTCTCAGGTATCAAAACTATACAAAGAAGACAGTTCTGCTGTAGAAGGAGATGATAGAATAGCAACCATGTTTATTGAGCACTTCACTGAGCCTTTCAAATTTACCCCTCATCAAGTTCAATCTGAAATCTTGGCACATATCCCTAGCTTGTTGACAGGTGATGATAACTCCATGCTTTGCACTGTACCTACTCCTTCTGAAATCAAAAATGTGGTCCATAGTATGGACCCCGACAGTGCCCCAGGACCCAATGGTTTTTCCGGGCACTTCTTCCAGTCTTGTTGGGAATTCATCCAAACTGATGTCATTGCAGCTGTCCAGGCATATTTCTGTGGCCATCAACTTCCAACAGCACTCACCTCATCTCTTATCACTCTTATTCCAAAAGTGGAGAACCCGAAGAGCTGTTCGGATTTCAGACCGATCAGTTTATCAAACTTCCTTTACAAAATTATTTCCAGGGTCATATCTGACCGCCTTGGCACCCTGCTTCCAATCTTGATTTCCGATGAGCAAGGGGCTTTCGTCAAAGGGAGAAGTATCGCTGAAAATATCCTGTTGACCAAGGACCTCCTCCAGCATCTCGGAAGGCCTTGCAGAGGGGGCAGTTTGATCATCAAGCTAGACATGGCAAAGGCCTATGACAGACTTGAATGGGATTTTCTCTATGCAGTCCTCATCAGATTCGGGTTTTCATTCCAGGCTATCTCCATCATTGAACCTCTTCTTTCCAATTGCTGGTTTTCCATCCTTCTCAATGGCAAAACTCATGGCTTTTTCAAGTCATCCAAGGGGGTAAGGCAAGGGGACCCGGTGGCCCCTGCCCTTTTCATTCTTGCTGAAGAAGCACTCAGCCGGGGGCTCACTCACTTGTTCCAACATAGCAGTGGCAGTTGGTACCAAACCAATGCAAGATGCCCAGCAGTCTCACATCTTCTTTTTGCGGACGACACCCTTATTTTCTCCAACACTTCTATGAGACATTTGCGTAGACTTATGGCCTTCCTTAACAGCTACGAAGAAGCGTCTGGGCAGCTCATTAACAAGCACAAAAGCTCCTTTTATGTGCCCACACATGCAACCGATAGCCTCATCCAAAAGATCAGCAAGACAATGGGTTTCACTAGAGCTAAACTACCAATCAAATACCTCGGGGTTTCCATATACTCTGGGCGTCAGAAGTCGGCTCACTTTGCTCATATTATCTCCAGGACGGTCAGTAAGTTGCAAGGGTGGAAAAAGGATTTGCTCTCCTCGGGTGGAAGACTAATTTTAATGCAACATATCTTGTCTACCCCTCCTATCTATACCATGAATGCCATTCCCATCCTGACCACTGTTGTGAGAGCTTTCAAATAGAATTCTTGCTAATTTCTTTTGGGCTCTTACGAGGGATCCCCGAAAAGGCATTGGAAAAGCTGGAACACCATTGCCCAACTGAAGGAGAGTGGGGGGCTGGAGTTCTTAACTTGCACCATATGCAGATCACCTTTAGGATAAAAATGTTATGGAGAGCTTTGACTACTGAATCCATATGGACCAGATTCTTCAGGGGTAAACATCTTTTTAATTGTCATCACTCCGAAGCTCACTTCCCCTTCATGTTGGCTGTGGATAGGAAGTTATGGCAGCTAGCAGCACACATAATCCACAATAACCACAGGATCATTTCTATGGACAACAGCCCCACAACTTATTTCTGGTATGATGTATGGACTGGGGAAATGCCTCTTAAAGAGTTTATACCTGAAGACATATGGAACAACATGCCCCACAAGGATTGCACTGTCCAGCAGGCCTTCACCAACCCGATGAGAATGCAGCTGCAGACCGCTATCCAACACTATCCAAATCATCTGCTGTCTCAGTTCCTGATTACCAATGGCACTAAGGACACCTGGATATGGTGCTCTACTGCAAATGGTAAATTCTCCACCAAGTCTGTCCACTCCCTTCTTGCACCAGCAAATTCACAGCAGTGGGCAGTCCTTTGGTCCCCTTATATTCCCCTTAAGTGGTCTATTTTTTATGGCGTCTAATGCTCAACATCATCCCAGTGGATGAGACCGTGAAGGATAAAGGTGTGCCCCTTGCCTCTAAGTGCTCCTTCTGCCCTCAAACCCAAGAAGAAAGCACACTTCATCTCTTTCTCAGAAGCAACATCGCCAACCAAATCTGGTCAGAATTATTCCACCTTCTGCACTTCAACAATATGGAGGTCAGTGTTGTGCCAAAGGGAGTGACTGCCTTCTTAGCATGCCCAAAAATTATTGCCACTGCAGGTCGTCTCATCCGTTGCACCTTCATGGTAGTCTTGTGGGAGATTTGGTGCAATAGGAACACTGCTAGATTGCAAGGTCAGGAAATGTCGGCCAAACATATCATCAATAGATTCATGCTATCCATTCGGGCAATCTGCACTTCCTTTAATTTTCAGAAAATTCCACAACCTTGGCTAGCCTCTCTCCATCAAAATGCAAGTGGAAAAGAGAACCTGAAAACCAGAATCCCGAGCATAGTTCGATGGCTCACGCCCCGTCGGGATGACTAAAGCTGAACGTTGATGGCGCATTCAAGATGACATCCGGGGAAGCTGGAGGTGGAGGTATCCTTCGCGATCATGAGGGCAATATGTGATGGGCTTTTGCTCGGGCATACCATGGTTTGAACTCAAGCCTTGCAGCTGAGGCCCTGGCACTCAGAGATGGCCTTTCCATTTGCTGCAGCAAGGGAATTACCGAGGTGCTAGTGGAGACAGATTCGCTCAATCTCCTTCAGATTGTCATAAAGCAGATCGCTTGCCCGTGGGACTTCACCTGTATCATGCAACATATTGCTGCCAAGACACAGAAGTTGGAAGCAGAAATTACCCACGCTCCCAGGGAAACTAATAGAGTTGCGGACTGCCTGGCTAGCTTTGCAATGTCCTGTCCTCATTTTGTCATTTGGGATCTTTGGGCCGATCTGCCTACTCTTGTTAAGGAACCCTACCATTTTGATAAGGTGGGGTATCCTTCCATTAGGCCCTAGCCCTTCTTATACTTATTCTCTATTTATAAATGAAAATCCAACCCTAGCCGCTTGGGGAAGGTAGTGGCCCTCTCACACTGTGAGGCCGCCACTACCTACCTCCTTCGCTTGGCTATATTTTTTTTTTAAAAGTTACTAAATCCTAACTATTTTCTCAACTATCTTTCATTCATCATTAGATATTTTCTACATATATGGACAAATTCTATAAAGACTTTGCAATATTGTGAAGATGATGGTTTATTCATGTACAATCTCAACCTTGGGCTCTGATACCATCTCTGTAACGACCCTCTTTATACCGGTACGATTATACCAATCCACGTCAGTACAAAGAACGCCGTCACAATGGGATATTTACCCAACACTATACAATAGGTTGATATATACATGAATAATAATGAAAATACAGCAGAAATAAAATGAAATTCTCATTGTCATTCCATCATCATCACATAATCCATAGTCTATATAGCAATAAGAGAAATAACAATGTCCACATTATTACAACTCCAAATAAAATACATTGTCCATAACCTTGTCCATATGAATAACATTATTACATACTATGAAATAAAGCAAACTATTTAGTAATCTCCACAAGCAGCTACTCCTCTCGTTCGATGTCGCTCCTTGCTATACCTTCCTCAAGTACGGGGACACCTGTCTCACATGTACGCCGAAGCAAGTATGAGTCTTCTAAAAAGACCCAGCAAGCAATCTAAAGATAACATTCTTACACATATCACATACATGCTACACTATTAAAGAATGAGGAAACACATGCTATCTTTTAAACAATAAACGAATTACATGGCACACGCTTTATAACAATTAACAATATACATAAACCACCTAAATATGCTTTCTATACCTACTGTTTAACTCGATTCATATTGCAAATCATAATTCATATCAATCATACCCTTAACATAATCAAATATCCATGAATGACCTATAGCATGCTTTCTACATACAACATATATAACATGAATCATGGTCTCATACTTTATTCAAATCAATGCACAATTCTAAAAATTTAAATCATGGAAATATGTACAAGGTAAGTAACACTCCTAGCATGATATCTAACCAATTTCACATGTAAATATAACACTTTTCACACATTTAGCTTTCTGTTTTAATGTAAAATTATCATATTTACATGACACTTGCACATGGATTATATATTTAACTATTCAACATGATACCAACATTATATCATAATTAACCTAAATCATATTAACACATTTATGGCATGAACATAAGCACTTTTATATTTATTTTCACATGCATTTACTCTCTCGTTTACATTCACTTTCACTTACACATGATTTCACACATTTTTCACATAGTTTTCACTTGCACATTCACATATCACATCACTTGCACTTACCACGTGCCACATTCACATTTTACACTTTTTACACTTAATTTGTCGTGACACATAGTCCTAACCACTATGAGAAGGACACACATACACATAACACATACTCGCCACCTAGGCAATGCAGTGACGAATCTAGAACTACGTAGACCGGGAGAAGCCCTCTCCACCCTAACCAGTGGTACTTGTCCACCTCCAGGATTTCATCCTAATGCCCTTAGAATAACACATACACATTGAGCCTTCCCATTGGGACCTTACTACAGTACGGCTCCACAGCCCTCTATGGTAGCAATGTCAAAATCGGCTCAATTTTTACACATTATCACATGTTTCATTCATCTACATACACACTTTAACTCATTTACATGCACTTTAACATAATTATGCATGTTTCAATTTATAGAACATGATGTTACTGTTCACAGTGATAACTAACTCATAACAACATCCTAATCATGCTGCTAATCACTAGATTACACATGATTAAACTTAACATGCTCAACATAGTTAATTACCATTGTTAAACCAATAACCATACCTACTATTATCAAACAACATGAAACTTTTACCACAGGCTTCACATAGTTCATATGTCACATACCTAAATTTTCAGATTTTTCGGAATAGTAATCAAATTTTAACAATTAAAAGAGATTTCAGACATATCTATCAAGAAATTCATTAAACATGGTTCTCATTAATACAGTCAGTTCTAACAGTTCAGAAATCTGAAATCAGTCATCATACCATCATGGAAAAATTATGGAACCCTAATATACAATGGATCTAATTATTCAGGAATTATCAGGGTCAAAACATGCTCATTATCCCATTACAGAAATTTTAATAAATAAAACTATTTACAGAATTCGACACCTCCTCATCACATGACCTAATGATTGTACTTGACTACACATAATATTCTCAGCATGCACAGATAACCATATATCTGAATTCCATCACATAGATATGAAAATTAGGGTTATGTGAAAACAAACGAACTTGGCGGCAAAGGGTTGCCGCCAACCGGGGTTAACAGCACACGATGTTGCCGCTAATACAAGAACTTGGCGGCACACACATGGCCGCCAACCTGCTGTCTGCAAAAGTGCAGACTGAGCGCACAAACACAGAAGAATTTGGAGGTTCCAGGACACGAGATAAATTCCAAAAAAATCCTAGGACCTAAAGGACATGGATAGGGATGAAATCCCTAGATCACTTGCCTTGGATAAAATCTACAAAGGTTTAATTAGCTCGAAGACGCTCTCCTCGGACAAGCCGAGAAGCTGCACAAACTTCTCCCAGATCCGGTCTGTTTACCGATGTAGATGGATCTCCGGGGTCGAGGATGCTTCCCCAATACTTGAAGTACCTCCCAGTCATTGCAGATCACCAAAAGACCTCCTCTCACACTGGATCAAGCTTGCACAAAACCCATTTTTCCCACAGAAAACCCTAGCTTTCTCACAAGAGCCAAAAAGACTTATCTCGGCCGGAACAGGATGATTTTATAAAGCTAGGTGGGTTGGGTACGCATTAGGTTAATGTTGCCCAGTTGACGAGCCCAGAGGGGAGGTGAATGGGCCTTTGCAAAATTATATTTGATTAGTACCTATACTTAAAACATTCATACAAAGATGTTCTTCGATGAAGGTTAGAGAAGGTTAGTATAAAAGACAAACACACAATAAGCAATTTCACAACACAAGGAATTATCCTGGTTCAGACCTCCTCTCCTTAGGAGTCCTACGTCCAGTCCCTGAGTAACAACTCAGGATTCCACTAACTACGGTACAGTCCCCCTATGGACAATACAACACCTAGCTCAGCTGGTCTTCCTTCACACGAAGGGAACTACAACACCCTGGATCCCTCACCAGGTCTTCCTTCACAACAAAAGGGAACACAACACCCTGGTTCCCCACCAGGTCTTCCTTCACAACAGAAGGGAACACAACACCCTGGTTCCCCACCAGGTCTTCCTTCACAGCAGATGGGAACTACAACACAAAAAGAATAAGGAGGAATTCAAGCCCCTAGATCAAGCTTTAGAGAGTCAAGATCTGAAGCTACTAGCACTGAGAGCAAATAATCTAAACAAGGCACTCTCTCAGAACTACACTGGCTCTCTTAGGATTTCTATTACAGCACAGAGAGCAAAGAGCTAAAGACACACTGGAATTTGAATTCTTAGCTCTCGGATTCTTTCAAAAGATCTGCAAAGCTTTTTGTTCTACAATAGTAAGTCTCTCTCTTCTATCCAATTTTTTCTGGAGCTGCTATCTTGAATGTATATCTCCAATTTGAAATGTAGTCGTTGAAGTAACTGTTGTCTCTTAGTTTGGTAGATGTTAGACTGCTTGACACTTGGAAGCTTCCAGTCAACAGTCGTTTGTTCATTTGTGCACGCAAAGAGATGAGATCTTCTGGCTTCTATATGATCTGACGTTGTATGACAAAATATCTTTAGGATCCTGCATACATTAAATGCTAGAACAGTAGACAGCTACACTGTCTTTTGTTGTCAGTAAACTTTGATATGAATATTCACCAAAATAGTAATTCCACTTTGCTATATCAGAAAGATGTTAACAGAGTATGCATGATAAGGGAAAGATCTCTTCTGCATGCATGCAGAGATGCATTCTGTCTTCATTAAATGCACAACAGTCAGACAGATATGCGAAGACTTTGACTATTCAACGCTTTCAGAAATAATGTAAATATTAAGTCGAAATAAAACATAAAATCGATGCCCATATGACTTATGAAATCGTTGTTTTGAAGAGATTGTAATAAACACTGAGCAAATCGTTATATAAAGCAAATCGTTGTACTCATTAAAGGAATCGTTATGAATATTAAAGAAATCGTTATAGAGAGCAAATCATTATGAGCGCTAAAGAAATTGTTGTGAGCGCTAAAGAAATCGTTGCGCAAAGCAAATCGTTATGAGCACTAAAGAAATCGTTATGAGCGCTAAAGAAATCGTTGCGTAAAGCAAATCGTTATGAGAGCTAAAGAAATCATTGTGAGCGCTAAAGAATCGTTGCGAGCACTAAAGAAATCGTTGTGAGCGCTAAAGAAATCGTTGCGAGCGCTAAAGAAATCATTGTGAACACTAAGCAAATCGTTGCGACGGGCAAGTCATTACGAGTTCTAAAGACGTTGTTATGATGACTTAAGGAATCGTTACGACGGGCAAGTCGTTACGAGTTCTAAAGAAATCGTTACGATGACTTAAGGAATCGTTACGACGGGCAAGTCGTTACGAGTTCTAAGGAAGTCGTTATGATGACTTAAGGAATCGTTACGACGGGCAAGTCGTTATGAGTTCTAATGAAATCGTTACGATGACTTAAGGAATCGTTACGACGGGCAAGTCGTTACGAGTTCTAAAGAAGTTGTTATGATGACTTAAGGAATCCTTACGACGGGCAAGTCGTTACGAGTTCTAAAGAAATCGTTATGATGACTTAAGGAATCGTTACGACGGGCAACTCGTTACGAGTTCTAAAGAAATCGTTACGATGACTTAAGGAATCGTTACGACGGGCAAGTCGTTACAAGTTCTAAAGAAATCGTTACGATGACTTAAGGAATCGTTACGATGGGCAAGTCGTTACGAGTTCTAAAGAAATCATTGCGATAACTTAAGGAATCGTTACGGGAGCGACTTGTTTGTAACCAAACGATGTTACTGACTTATAAAGAAATCGTTTAGACACTTATGAAATCGTTATAGCTTTATTGAAATCGATATACATAAAGGAAGTTGTTGTGACTTTCAACAAAAGTCGATGTGGTCTTAGAGAAATATAATCTAGAAATGATTAAAGCTTCAGAGAGGTGATACTTACCAATATTGGCTTGTTTGACCTTGGTATATTTCCTGTACTTAAGACTTATGAAATATATGTTAGAAATTTTGATAGGGTTTTGTTAATCACCAAAATAAATATGTAATTAAAATTACATGGGGACAGACTGATCATCAATCTCCCCCATTTTGGTGATGACAAAACTTATCAATAAGCATGAATAAAAAATTTGAATATTTGCAGAATGTATTTCAGACATGCTAAGTATTTTTCTCCCCCTTTTGTCATTAAGCAAAAAGATAATCTGAGACAAAGAATGAAGAGAAAAAATTGAAGGACATGCAAGCAAAGATATTTCATTAATTCTGAGGAGGTACAGGTAAATAATAAGCAGGAGACGAAAGAGAGGCAAAATGAGAAATGGTTTCCCATGCCTGCTCTTCCTGCTTTTCAAAATACAGCTTGAACACCCCAGGAGATAAAGAATAGGCTGGTCCCATGGAGGGAGCCATCCTTCGGAGATGAAGAGTGAGCTGCTGGGAAAGAAAATCAGCGTATGAGTCCTTATCCATGGTTATTTTCAGGAAGAGAACTGACCCGAAACTGGCATAAGCAAGAAACGGATCCATTGTCACATGGTAGTAATTTTGTTTCTACCTGAGAGCTTGGCGCATGGCTACAAACACCTTGTACCTTTCCTCCCAAGACTTAAGGGGATCATTTACAAGGTGAATGGAGTTCATGTCCAAGAAGGTAGCAGGAGAAACTGCAGGTTTCCCTTCCCTGACTTGAGCTTCATTCAGATCAGATAACTGCTGAGCAGATAAGGGATAGAATCTGGTCCACTCTAAGGGAGTCAGTCTCTCACATTCTGACAGAATAGGTGCAAGAACCTCAGCACTGACATGGCCCTGGTGATATTCTCTAAAGAGAAATCTATGAAATGCAACCAGAAAGCCTTTCTGTACCTTGATTCTTCCCATCACTCTGGCAAAGCATTCAAAGATGATAGACCCAACAGAGGATTCCATAATAAGGAAGTGGATCTGGGGAAGAGAAATCTCATCAGGCACCTGAAGGGTAGCAAAGTCTATCTGAACAGCTTCAGTGTGGGCAATGCCTGGACTGAGAGCTTTGATAGCCTGCTTGAACTGGCTCAGTTGAACTTCAGGAAGTCGATGGACATATCTGTAGTTATTGAACAATAGGAAGTGTCTGAGCATCTTGATCTCTTCTGAATGAAAGGCCCCCAAGAATCTTTATGGTGGATTTGAAACCATTCTGAGAGGGTGAGGGAATGGTCCCTTGGAGGGAATCTGGCAGACTTGGCGAGAAGATATCTCTTGAAAAGTTCTTTGTGGCCCTTGCCCCATTGATCTTTAGTTTTGGAATGAGCAACAGAGAAGATTTTGGATTTTTCAGTTTTGGTAAGAGGAGTATAGGGGAACAATGTTTAAGTGGTCTGTAAGGTTAAGGAATGAAAGGTTGATGATGGTGGCAAAGACAACCTTCTGAAGATACTCCCTATACAGTGGTTTATTTTTGTTGTCCACTGTGAGAGAGAACCACAGAGGGGGAAATTGGGGTTCAGAGGAAAGAGATGAAGTAGAAGAGATTTTTCTCTTTTTAGGAGCAGAACTGGAAGATTCTGCTCTATGAATGTGATCCCCAACTGTCAGGACCGACCTGAGAATTGCTTCTTCAAACTCATCCTTTACTTTTGCAAGAAAGGGAGAGTCAAGTTGAGCTCGCTCAGGAATTATGGTAATGAAGGAGGGTGGAGGAGAAGGATGAAGAAGTGAATCAGAAGAAGAGGGGATGTCATCAACTGGTCCAAAGGAGGGACCAGAGGAGGATGAGGCCTCAGCAGAGGATGCTGGAGGAGCCTCAAAGACAGGAGGAGGTGGAAGAATATGAGTAGAGGAGGCAGGAGAAGAGGTGGATTCAGAGGGAAAGGGTGTTGGTGAAGAGATAGGTCTGGGATGAGGTTTCTTGAAGGTCTGTGAGGCAGGTGGAGCTGTAGAGGATGAAGGTGGGGATGGAGGAACAGGTTTTGAGAAGAAGAGGGAGCTAGGGGCACAGGAGCCAAGATCTCTTCTTCAGCCATACTCTGCACAGGTTCAGACTCCATTGGCCCTGATGGCCCTGACACCTTCTCAACTGCCCCTGGTGGCCCTACTACCTGCTCAGCTAGCATGGATGGCCCTTGCACACTGACCTCTGCTGTTGCTTCTGCTGGTGCTGGCCCTGGTGGCCCTGCCTCTGGAACAGATGGCCCTGATGGCCTAGGGGTATCAGCATCAATGTTCTGAGCTCCAACTACCTTCAAAAACTCAGACAACATTGTCTTCATGCTCCCCATCTCTCTGTTGAACCACTTCATGGCATTTCTGATTTGAGAAATCTCCTTAGTGGTGGATGCTTGGCTCATGAAAATGGAGTTCACATCAGATTGAATAGAGCACAAGATCTCACCTTAAGCATCTAATCCTTCAATGACAGGCTTCAAATTTATGACAATCTTCTGTCTCACCTGCCTCTTAAAAGGAGTGTCTGCTAAGAGAGGGACTCTGGATGCCACTTCTTTTCCTTTCTTCCTTGCCTCTGTTGCTGGAGGCTGCTGACCATCATCATCAGATTCTGAGGAGCTAGCAGTATCCCCATCTCTAGCATCATTATCTGAGGGATTGTCATGTCTCTCCCCCTGAGGTCCATCATCCTCTGTATGGGAAAAACTTCTTCAGCAGGCACACTGCTCATGGGCACATTAGTGTGTGATGCTTCTGCTGCTAGAGCTGATTCTGCTGCCATAGAAATGTCAATGTGGCCTGATGCCACAGCTGTCTCCGCTTGATCTTCCTTTGACTGCTCCCCCTCAACAGGAGCATCTCCTTCAATACTCTCTTGCTCCCCCTGAATAGGAGCATCTCCCATTACAGTATCTTCTTGAGCAACTGTTTGCTCCTCCTGAATTGGTGCTGCTGCCACCGATTCTTCAATGTGGCCTGATGCCACAGCCTCTTCCACCGACCTTTCACTAGATTCAGGAGTGACTGGGGTGGAATGAATGGAATTCAATACCTCTCGAAGTATAGAAGCTTCAATGGAGGAGGGTAGAGGATCTGTTGTTGTAGATACAATGGGGACAATCACCTCATGAGAAATGTCCTCAATCCTCTGTCAGTAACTTCCACTGCTATTCTTGCTGGTGCTTCCGAAATATCTTCTACAATTTGTGAGTCTGCTGCTACTGCTGGCTCTTCTGCTGCTGCTGCCACTTCTTTCTGGATGTCTTGGGCTTCCTCGATGATGGGTTCACCCTCAGCCACAGAGATCTTGGACCATACTCCATTGAAGACTGAGAAACCACTTTTTCTAAGATTTCTGGACCTAATGCTCTGTCCGATCTTTTCGACTACTGCCCCAGACAGGTCAACACCAAAGTGTTTGAAAATCTTGGTGAGCAAATGGGCGTAGGGCAGAGAAACATTCAGTTTGCTCTTCGTGTCCCAAATTTGATCACGAGCAAACTTCATCCTCTCTATCATCACTTCGGCCATGTTAATCTCCTTGTTCTGGATGGCCCAGAACATCATGTCCGAATCAACCTTGGTACAGGTAGAGAAAGTAGCACTTCTAGGAATGAGTATCTGACAGACTATAAAATGCAGGAGACGGTTGAATGCATTCAGTTGATTTATGTCTATTTTCCCATCTCTCAGTCGGAATTCAAGACCAATGATTCCGAGACCCTTGATCTGGGTATCCACAGTGTGAATTCCACTATGACCGGTCGTGCTTACATCAAACAGAGTCTTCAGGAGATCATGATCAATCTTGATCGGGGTTCCCTTGACTGAAGATGTCAGGGACCCATCTGCCTCTGATTTCAAGCAAACATAGAATGCCTTCACGAGGTCTGGATAGCTTACCTCTGAGAAGGTTGAAATGACTGACCACTGCATTCTGCTCACGGCGGCCACTATATTGTGCATGTCGTTCTTCTCAAGATCAGCTACGTCCACTGCTTTATTGCCACAAAGCTTTGTTTTCACAAACGTGAACCTCTCCTGCTGCTCAGGTGAGAGGTACTTAGCGCCATAGCCCCCAAGACTGCCGGAAATGACGGACGCGACCATGGATTCAGGTGAAAAAGGTTTCTGGAGGGTTGGGATGGAAGGAGTGAAAGCCCTCAAGAAATTCTTCGCGGGAACGAGAGCGAAGCTTTAAAGAGTAGAGAGTCGATGTCGGAGTCGTTAGGGTATCGGCTCAGGCAACCAGAGGGAAAAAGGTAGAAGATAGGAGATGAATCATTCCCACATCGATTTTGGAGTTAAATAAAAGCTTTACCGAAAAGTGAGACGCCAAAAAGGTGGCAGAAAATGACAAATAAGTTTGACCAACTCAACAGACTTTATAAAGAGAGCGGCCAGGAAAGATAATTTAAATTTCTTTTGCTAAAAGCCATGGAGAGAAAATTTACTTAATTCTGAAAATTTATATGCCAGTTTTACACAGAAATCTTTTCACAAATTACACATGCCCAATTCCCTTCTAAGAGATGTGAATCTCTCTTCGGGTAAGGCTTTTGTGAAAATATCTGCTAACTGACCATTTGTGTCAATAAAGGATATTTCTATGTTACCATTTGCTACATGATCACGAATAAAATGATATCTAACCTCAATATGTTTGGTCCTTGAATGCTGGACTGGATTTTGGTGAGATTGATAGCACTGGTGTTGTCACACAATAGTGGAATTGATTTGATATTTAGTCCAAAATCCTCAAGTTGTTGCTTTATCCATAGGAGTTGTGTACAGCAACTTCCAGCAGCCACGTACTCAGCTTCAGCTATAGACAGTGCCACTGAATTTTATTTCTTGGAGGACCAGGATATCAAACACCCTGCAAGGAATTGACAACAATCACTGGTGCTTTTTCTATCTACTTTGCATCCAGCATAGTCAGCATCAGAGTATCCTACTAAATTAATTTCACAGGATTTTGGATACCACAGACCTAAATCATGAGTTCTAGCTAAATATCTAAATATTCTTTTTACGAAGATTAAGTGAGATTCTCTAGGATCTGCTTGATATCTAGCACACATGCATACACTGAATAGAATATCGGGTCTACTGGCCGTTATGTAAAGTAATGAACCAATCATACCTCTGTAGATCTTTTGATCTACTTTCTTACCATCCTTGTCACTATCCATCCTTGTAGATGTACTCATGGGTGTTGAGAGTGGCTTTGTGTTCTCAAAACCAAATTTCTTCAAAAGCTCCTTGGTGTATTTTGCTTGACAAATGTGGGTGTCATCTTTTCCTTGCTTGATTTGTAGTCCAAGAAAATAATTTAGCTCCCCCATCATGCTCATCTCAAACTCTCCCTACATCAACTTTTCAAAGTACTTGCAAAGGGATTCATCAGTAGATCCAAAAATAATGTCATCTACATAAATCTGTACAAGTAATATACTTTTAACTTTCGATTTTACAAATAGAGTGCTATCTACCTGTCCTCTAGTGAAACCATGGTTTAATAAAAAAGCTAAGCCTTTCATACCAGGCTCTTGGTGCTTGCTTTAAACCATATAATGCCTTATGAAGTTTAAAAACATGATTTGGAAATTTGTATCATCAAAACCTGGAGGCTGTTCAACATACACTTCCTCCTTAATAAAACTATTTAAAAAGTAGATTTAACATCCATTTGAAATAATTTTAAATCCAAAGCAGATGCATATGCTAATAAAATTCTAATAGCCTCAAGTCTAGCTACAGGTACATAAGTTTCATCGAAATCTATGCCTTCCTCTTGGGAGTAGCCTTGAGCTACCAGCCTGGCCTTGTTTCTTAAGAACACACCAGCCTCATCCAATTTGTTTCTGAACACCCACTTGGTGCCAATAACTGGATGGTCTGATGGTCTGGAACAAGTGACTATACTTGGTTTCTCTTGAACTGGTTAAGTTCATCTTGCATGGCTATAATCCAAGATTCATCAGTGAGAGCTTCATTGACTGTCTTAGGCTCTATTTGAGAGACAAATGCTAGATAATCACAAGGTATTACATTACCTCTTATTCTTACCCCTATAGATGGATCACCAATAATGTTCTCAAGTGGGTGATCTTTCTTGTATCTCCACTCCTTTGGAAGATTTTCATGTGTAATATCTTATTGTTGCAAGTCTTCCAGAGGTGGATCATCCCTGTCTTCAATTGAGGTATCCTTTAGTTTCTTAGACAGTTCGTCTGCATCATCATTGTCACTATCTTCTTCCTTCCTCAAGGAAGGGTTAGTCTCATCAAAATAATATGCACAGACTGTTCAATTAATAAGGTACGTTTGTTAAATACTCTATAACCTTTGGGTTTAGAAGCATACCCCATGAAGATACCTTCATTTGATTTGGCATCCAACTTACCAATGTCCCTTTTTCCATTATTGTGAATGAAGCAAGGACATCCAAATGTCCTAAAGTGGCTGATCTTTGGCTTCTTTCCTTTAAACAGTTCGTATGCAGTCTTCTTTAGGATTGGCCTGATCATTACTCTGTTGATAATATAGCTTGTTGTGTTCACTGCTTCAGCCCAAAAGTATCTTGGCAAATTATATTCTGACAACATTGTTCTTGCCATGTCCAATAAAGTTCTATTCTTCCTCTCAGCAACTCCATTTTGCTGTGGTGTCCTTGGTGCTGAGAAATTGTGTTCAATCCCTTCATTTTCACAGAACTTTACAAATTTCTCATTTTGAAATTCACCTCCATGATCTGATCGAATACTAACAATACTGAATTTCTTGTCTTTCTGAACCTTCTTGCTAAAACTGATAAAGCTTTCAAATGTATCATCTTTATGTTCTAGGAATGACACCCATGTAAATCTGGAGTAGTCATCAACAATAACAAAACCAAAATTCTTTCCTTCAAGACTGGTGGTCCTCATTGGTCCAAACAAATCCATATGAAGGAGTTCCAAAGGCTTTGAGGTGGTTACCACAGTCTTTGACTTGAAGGAGCTCTTAGAGTGCTTTCCTTTGGCACAAGGTCTACAAATACCTTCCATCTTAGTGCTGACTTTTGGCAGACCTTCCACAAGATTTTTCTTTAACAACTTTCTCATACCATCTATGCTGCAATGTCCCAATCTTCTGTGCCACAATTCAGTTGATTGATCTTTATTTGCTTCTAAACAAACATTTTGATCTTTGAGCTCTTCAAGATAGGCACATATAAGTTCTTTTCTCTATTTGCCTCGAAAATTACTGCTCCATCTTTTAATATGCTGCACTTTGACTCTTGAAACTGAATCTGATGGCCTCTGTCACAAAGCTGGCTGATGCTAATAAGATTATGTTTTAGCCCTTTGAACAAACAATACATCTTCAATAATTGTCTTTCCTTTATTGTTCACAGAACCACTGCCTATCACTGTTCCTTTTCCGTTATCTCCATATGTAATAGTTCCTTCTTCATTTTGAAGATGAGAGAATAGCTTTCAATTACCTGACATGTGCCTTGAGCATCCACTGTCCAGATACCATTTGGATGCTCGAGAGTTACCCTGAAATGAAAACATTAAGGTTTAGGTACCCAAGTTCTTTTGGGTCCTGATTGGTTAGTATCACTGGTTTCCCTTTTTATTATCCATTTCTTATGTTTAGTTGGACATGTAGTTATGATATGTCCTAATTTGTTACAGTGACTACAGCAGGACAATTTTGTCACTTTTTCTATATATTTGAAATCTGCCTTGTATGCAATGTCTTGTTCATGTACAAATTTTGGTGTTGGATATATTTTAGGATAAACTATAGTTTCTTCATTATCTGGGGGTGTATATCCTAATCCATTTTTCTTCTTACCTGATCTTCTAGCACCTTTTAGTATGAGGGAATTTTTACCATTTGTAAATTTTTCCAATGTGCTAGATAACTTTTTATTCTCTTCTATTAATGAGTTTATCTCTGTTTTTAGTTCATCCGAGCTTGCTTGTTTTTCAAATTTAATTATTTGTTCATTCTTATCCTTTAGATCTTCACATAATAAATTGTTTCTTCTTTAAGTTCAGTTAACTGTTTTTCTAGCTGTTCATTTTCTGATTTTAGATCTGAATTTTGTTTTCTAAACAAGCATTATTTTTCTTACTTACTTTTAATAGTTTGGTTACTTCTCTATATTTATTGTATAGTTCATTGAATGCTTCCTCTAAGTTATCCGAATCAGAATTATTGCAGGAATCAAAGGAGGAGTCAGATGTTACCTTATCATCTGTATTTGCCATGAACGCCAGGTTGGCTTCTTCTTTATCACTGCTTGAGCTTGACTCACTGTCTGAGTCGCTGTTGTTTTCCCAAGCGGCTGCCATTGCCTTTTTCTTGTACTTCTTGAATCGTCTGAAGTTGTCCTTTTTCTTGTGTCCATCTTTCTTGAGCTTTGGACATTCTGCCTTGATATGTCCAGGTTTCTTGCACTCATAGCATATTGGTTCTCCTTTCTTCAGATCCTTTCCTTCTGACTTCTTAAACTCTTTGTTTTTCTTAAAGAATCTTCTGCCAGATTGAAATTTCTTTTTCTTGGCTAAAATCCGCTGCAGTCTTCTTGATAGCATTGCTTCTTCATTTTCACTGCCCTTAATACTTTCATTTTCATCTGAGCTTGCTTCTGATGAGTCTTCTTCAGCTTTTAAAGCATTGGAGTGCTTCTTTCTACTTGAGGACTCTCCTAGCCTTTCCATATTGATCTCATGGGCCATAAGGGACCCAATGAGCTTTTCCAAAGACATCCTTTTCAGATCATTAGCTTCCTCAATAGCTGTGACCTTTGGGGTCCATGAGGATGGTAAGGATCTAAGAATTTTCCTCACCATGTCTCCAATCTCATAGGTTTTCCCCAGTCCAGCCAATCCATTCGTAATATCTGTAAATCGACTGAACATTTGAGTTATGGACTCACCTGATTGCATCTGAAATCTTTCATATTGTGTAACAAGAATATCAATTCTTGTCTCCTTCACCTTGTTTGTGCCTTCATAGGTAATTCTAAGCTTTTCCCACATCTCCATTGCGGATTTGCAGGCTGACACTCTATTGAATTCCTTTTTGCTTAGTGCACAGCACAGAATACTCTTAGCCTTACAGTTCAAGGAGATCTTTTTCCTATCTTCAGATGTCCATTGAGCTTTCTCATTTGTGACCAGGAGATCGCCTTCTTCTACTATTGACCATATCTGATAGTCGTGACCTTGGAGAAAGTACTCCATTCTGGTCTTCCAATAAGCATAATCTTCACCATCGAAGAGAGGGGGTCGGTTGACAAACTGACCTTCAATGTTACTTTGGGCTGCCATGGATCTTTACTCTTTAGATCGTTGGATCTTTCTTCTTTGTCGAAGAGACTGGCTTTGATACCACTTGTTGCCCAATTGACGAGCCCAGAGGGGGGGTGAATGGGCCTTTGCAAAATTATATTTGATTAGTACCTGTACTTAAAACATTCATACAAAGATGTTCCTCGATGAAGGTTAGAGAAGGTTAGTATAAAAAACAAACACACAATAAGCAATTTCACAACACAAGGATTATCCTGGTTCAGACCTCCTCTCCTTAGGAGTCCTACGTCCAGTCCCTGAGTAACAACTCAGGATTCCACTAACTACGGTACAGTCCCCCTATGGACAATACAACACCCAGCTCAGCTGGTCTTCCTTCACACGAAGGGAACTACAACACCCTGAATCCCTCACCAGGTCTTCCTTCACAACAGAAGGGAACACAACACCATGGTTCCCCACCAGGTCTTCCTTCAACAGACGGGAACTACAACACAAAAAGAATAAGGAGGAATTCAAGCCCCTAGATCAAGCTTTAGCAAGTCAAGATCTGAAGCTACTAGCACTGAGAGCAAATAATCTAAACAAGGCACTCTCTCAGAACTACACTGGCTCTCTTAGGATTTCTATTACAACACAGAGAGCAAAGAGCTAAAGACACACTGGAATTTGAATTCTTGGCTCTCGGATTCTTTCAGAAGATCTGCAAAGCTTTTTGTTCTACAATAGTAAGTCTCTCTCTTCTATCCACTTTTTTCTGGAGCTGCTATCTTGAATTTATATCTCCAATTTGAAATGTAGTCGTTGAAGTAACCGTTGTCTCTTAGTTTGGTAGACGTTAGACTGCTTGACACTTGGAAGCTTCAAGTCAACAGTCTTTTGTTCATTTGTGCACTCAAAGAGATGAGATCTTCTGGCTTCTATATGATCCGACGTTGTATGACAAAATATCTTTAGGATCCTACATACATTAAATGCTAGAACAGTAGACAGCTACGCTGTCTTTTGTTGTCAGTAAACTTTGATATGAATATTCACCAAAATAGTAATTCCACTTTGCTATATCAGAAAGATGTTAACAGAGTATGCATGATAATGGAAAGATCTCTTCTGCATGCATGCAGAGATGCGTTCTGTCTTCATTAAATGCACAGCAGTTAGACAGATATGCGAAGACTTTGACTATTCAACGCTTTCAGAAATAATGTAAATATTAAGTCGAAATAAAACATAAAATCGATGCCCATATGACTTATGAAATCGTTGTTTTGAAGAGATTGTAATAAACACTGAGCAAATTGTTATATAAAGCAAATCGTTGTACTCATTAAAGGAATTGTTATGAATATTAAAGAAATCATTATAGAGAGCAAATCGTTATGAGCTCTAAAGAAATTGTTGTGAGCGCTAAAGAAATCGTTGCGCAAAGTAAATCGTTATGAGTGCTAAAAAATCGTTGTGAGTGCTAAAGAAATCGTTGCGCAAAGCAAATCATTATGAGCGCTAAAGAAATCGTTGTGAGCGCTAAAGAAATCGTTGCGAGCGCTAAAGAAATTGTTGTGAGCGCTAAAGAAATCGTTGCGAGCGCTAAAGAAATCGTTGTGAACACTAAGCAAATCGTTGCGACGGCAAGTCGTTACGAGTTCTAAAGAAGTCGTTATGATGACTTAAGGAATCGTTACGACGGGCAAGTCGTTACGAGTTCTAAAGAAATCGTTACGATGACTTAAGGAATCGTTACGACGGGCAAGTCGTTACGAGTTCTAAGGAAGTCGTTATGATGACTGAAGGAATCGTTACGACGGGCAAGTCGTTACGAGTTCTAAAGAAATCGTTACGATGACTTAAGGAATCGTTACGACGGGCAAGTCGTTACGAGTTCTAAAGAAATTGTTATGATGACTTAAGGAATCGTTACGACGGGCAAGTCGTTACGAGTTCTAAAGAAATCGTTACGATGACTTAAGGAATCGTTACGACGGGCAAGTCATTACGAGTTCTAAAGAAATCGTTACGATGACTTAAGGAATCATTACGATGGGCAAGTCGTTACGAGTTCTAAAGAAATTGTTGCGATAACTTAAGGAATCGTTACAGGAGCGACTTGTTTGTAACCAAATGATGTTACTGACTTATAAAGAAATCGTTAAGACACTTATGAAATCGTTATAGCTTTATTGAAATCGATATACATAAAGGAAGTCGTTGTGACTTTCAACAGAACTCAATGTGGTCTTAGAGAAATATAATCTAGAAATGATTAAAGCTTCAGAGAGGTGATACTTACCAATATTGGCTTGTTTGACCTTGGTATATTTCCTGTACTTAAGACTTATGAAATATATGTTAGAAATTTTGATAGGGTTTTGTTAATCACCAAAATAAATATGTAATTAAAATTATATGGGGACAGACTGATCATTAGTTAAGTCTCCTACCATTAGAGCTAGGTTTCCTAAACAAGAACCGAAAGAAACGCTGCCGTTTCTAGATCTGAAATCGCAGCAAAACACAGAAATAAACGGCCACATTGTTGCCGTTCACAGACAGTCAGCGTCCATCGATCTGGACGTCAACCTTACCTGGCCATGCAGTCAACGGCACACATGTTGCCGTCAACATGCAATTAACGTCAATGTGTGTTGACGTTAACTGGCATTTTGGCCAAAACACAGAAATACTCGAAACAGATATACACATACATCATAAATAATTTAATGTATACAAAATAAATAGATATCATATGCACAGAATAAACATATATATATACACATGTACACAGCATTATTACATACAATATGCACGGAATAATTAATATAATATGCACATCAATAATTAGATATTATATGCACAACATTATTTAAATACAATATGCATAGGATTTAAATAAATACAATATGTACAGAATTAGCTAAGTACTTATATTCACAGAAGCAAATATATATTTACATATACATTCATATGCACATGAGTAATTAAATACTTATAATATGCACAAAAGTAAACATATTACATGCACAAAATAAACAATATTAAATGAACAAAATTTGAGGGTCTCACATCAATTGCTACCAACATCGATTGTTCCTTCAAATATCGATTGCTCCTTTAAACAGCCACTAACATCGATTGCTCCTTTAAACATCGATTGCTGACTAACATCGATTGTTGAATGTTTTATTCATTGCCCTATCGTTTGGTGTGCCTTTAATCAAACCTCTCCATAAATTATTATTATTATTATTATTATTATTATTATTATTATTACTATTCCTAGTTATTTAGGATTTTAAAAATCCAGGTTATTACAACTACATGTACATATTATTATATATAGTATTTTAAAAGAGTCATAGTATTATTTTTCATTATTTATTTTATTATTTGTGTATTTAAATTGAAATTTAAATTATATTATTGTATTTATTATTATATATATTAATTATGTATAATTATTACGTTATGTGTAATTATTACGTATAATATTATTTTATTCATTCATTATATCATTCATTATATTATAAATAATTAAGTATTTAAATAAAAAAAAATTATTAAATATACTAAAATATACTATTTAAATATACTATCAATTAATTCTGAAGTGTATTGTGGATACATCTGTATTCTTGACATACTGAAACGACTACCATTATTGGTATCAAACCAATACCGATTCATACAAGCTAAATCTTCTAATCGATAATTGGGCCAAAGAAATAATTTGAATTTCATTAATTTGTTTTTATTTACATTTGTGTTAAAATGCTTGTCCTTTTTCAAAAACTGTCCACAGTTTCTTATGCTGTTTTCATTGAAAAATAGTAGATTTCTATCTACGTCTACAGCATTCCCCTTCCAGGAATTGAAACAAATTAGAATTCTCAACTCTCTACGACGTCTAGTAGATAGAATATTTTCAGGAACAAAAAAATCATAATTATTTTTATCTTCACTCACAAACATAGTGCTATGTTGTGAAATGGATTTCTCAAAAGGACTCTTATCAAGATATTTTTCTTTTATATATTTTTTATCAGTTTTAGCTTGTTGTTTACTCTTATTGATCAATGAAATACCTACGGTTTCATATATAAAAAATTCTTCATCCCATTTTTTAGAGAGACGAACTGGTTCAATGATAAATATTCCTCTTTTTATCAATTCTGTAAGAGATAGATCTTTTTGAATCAACATTACATCTAGGCGCATCTCTCCTCTTTGAATTGAGGATATAGCAATTTCCCTTATATTTGTCAGTCTAAGTAATAAACAATATACCTTGATATTGTTGATCATTCTTTGATTCAAAGAATCATCCCATCTTAATTGAAAAAGAAAATATTTTTTCAAGAATAAATCTAGTTCTGCTTCTTTCTTACTCTTGAATTGTTTTTTCTTTCTACGTTTTTTAATGGTTGATTCTGTGTCATTTTTTTCAACATCTTCTTTTTTCTTTTGTTTTTGTATATCTTGTTGCTTTTCTGATCCAAGATCTCTTTGATTTAGTTTTTTTTTTGTTCATAATGATTTTTTAATCCAAAATATCCTTCTTCATTAGATCGTAGATTAAAAACCCTTTTTTATTTCCGTTGATGTTTTTATTTTGACTAATATTATTATCCTTATGAATGTTTAAAAGAAGAAATTGGATTGGTATATCCACAGTTTAAGCTTATATGCAGTATAAAGTAGTCCAAATTCCGGGAAGAACTAAGATTCCAAAGCTAATGTAGGACGATATAGCCTTTCTTTATTCATTCCCATCCAATCAAAAAAAAATCTTTTATTGAATGGTTTGTTTTTTGATGAATCATGAGAGGACAGATATTTTTATTATTAAATCAACAAATGTCACGTCCCGACGTGGAATATCGGAACGTGAGGCAGTTGCAAGTAAGCGAGTATAGAGCGTATAATAGACATCAAACCATTGGACAATTGAATAACACTGAATCAAATCTATTTCATTGATAATTTCACTAATGTCCATTACAACCACTAATTCAGAGCCATTAAATAGGGTGCAATTGACATCATTACATTTAATAAAAGTAAAGAACTAAGCTAAGACTTTAATGTGACGCTAGTACACCAGGGTACGCTTGAATCACTCTTGGTCATCCCCATCCTCATGAGTGTCAACGGTTTCTTCGGTCTCACCTAGAACACATGTCAAATAATGCAGGGTAAGCGATAACGCCTAGTAGGACTTAAATCTCATGGTCAGGCATGCTTTAAATGATTAATGTTTTAAAGAGTAGAGTAACTAATGAGAGAGAGAGAGAGTCAAGTAATGTCGAGCAAGTGATAGCACAATAGCATGTTTCAAATAGCACAAGTGTCAAGTATAGCACAGAAAGCAGAATGGCCATGGCACAAATAGCATAATGTAATAGCTCAACGAGTATAGTATAGTATAGCACTTTGATTGTCATTAGATAGTCGAGATAGATAGCACTCGAGTGTAATGCCAAACACCGGTCAATTAACTCTTTCGAACAAATAGCACTTTTGGGTGCACCTCCCAGGACCAGACTGGGCCCTTATATTTCTAAGCATTGTCATGTTGTTTATCTTTAGACAATCAGTTAAATGGCCATAGAGAGTACCAAGAATAGAGAAGAGTAATTGAAGAATAGGCGAGAGTGTAGAGAGAACGTGAATAGATGAGTGAATAGAGTATAGATGAGAACTAAGGGTTAATGCACATAAAGCAAAGTTAAACAAGCGATAATAACAGTTGCACAACACACATGATTGGTGCTGGCAGTCTAGTAGAATTCACTAACCGGCCATTGGCCGTGCTAGTCCAGAGATCTGGCGTAATCTCAAGGTAAGAGAGCAATCTAAGGTTGTTTGGATCATACTGATTCCTAAGGGTATTATAGGTATTGATGGTACAATCAGCTCGTCGACCATGAGGGAATCCATGGAAAGAGGAGACTTATGAAGGCCTTGAACAAGGATTCACTAGTCCAGCAGAAGGAATATCCGACGGAGAGTTTGTCCCGGTCAAGAGAAAGTGTATATAGAAACAAGTTGCTTGACATTCCAGAGGATTCTAGAACAATGGAGCGCCGATAACAATATTCCAAAACGACAAGGAAAACGAAGACAAGTGCTTTATTAAAATAGGGTAAAGATGTATATTAATGAAGTAAATTACCAGATGTATTATGGAGTATCTTAATACCATGGCAAGTCAATATGGATGGTTTCAAGTGTGTGCATGTGTTAGAGAAATCATAGATATGAGAAAATCAAGTGTATGGCTTTTTTATTTTTTTGTAGCCTAGTGGCATCCGCCACTAGGAAATCCTCAGCGCCACCCCGGGTTCGATCCCGGGGTGG
Organism: Colocasia esculenta; assembly: GCA_014218235.1. Classification (NCBI taxonomy): domain Eukaryota; kingdom Viridiplantae; phylum Streptophyta; class Magnoliopsida; order Alismatales; family Araceae; genus Colocasia; species Colocasia esculenta. The sequence goes on from CM024760.1 coordinate 92,681,147, forward strand.
GGCGCTCCCACCCACCCCTGTGTCCAACCCGCCTATAGTGGGGACAAGTGTAAGGCTTTTATTAACATTAATACATGACCATAATTAGATGAACCATTTACTACGTTTTCTATATTAACAGGATGTATAGACACTGTAACAAGACAAGAACATGAAAAATGTAGGGTTTATGTGCAGAACTCAAGAAGGCAACATACCCTTTAAAGGAACGCGACGGAGTTAGTTCACGTCACAACAAAGTCTTTAAAGGAACGCGACAGGGTCCTTGAGACAGACAGACAGAATGCGACACAAGGACCTATCACGTTAAGAACGTGACAGGTTGCCTTGTCGTGACCCCCTTTGAGAACGCGAGCTATTGGGTCATCGCGTTCTCAGGGTTTCTGTCCGAACCCGAAAGGGAAATAGCACTTCCTTGGATTGCAGTCCATGCTTCCAAGGTTTTGACACAGGGGTGTTTAAAAATAGATAACTCAACGTACACTTGATGAAAATTCATGAAACTAATTTTAAATGAATATAGACTTGCAGAGGTATCAATAGTAAATAGTAATTTGAATTCTTATCATGGTATTGACAGGCTATGAACTAGTTCCTTCACAATGAACTCAGAACATGACACAATGATGAAAAGAGAATTAATTCAGAAAGGGTACATGATAGAAATTGGGGGAAAATATGTCAATAGTTTCTTGACATCAAGTAGCATGTACAGTAAAAATTGCATAGCACGAGATCAAGCATAGACAGGGATTTAAGATGAACATGATGGGTTGGGTACATGTTCTTAACATAACTTCAAACATGAATTGACATGATAGAGACGATAGAAATTGGGGAAAAGAGAGGGTTTTTGTTCCTGAGATCAAGAACAATCTACATACGAGTTTGATTTTTAGCTTGTGAGATTGCTTACCTTTGGATGATGTAAACTCCTAGGGTTAAGAACGAGAAGAACATGCTTGTAGATCTTCTAGCAGCCTTCTCCCCACGACTTCCACCTCCTATGACCTCTCCTCCACGTCCAAGAAGTCCCAGCAGAGCAATAGGGTCGGCCATGAAGGGTTTGGGGTATATTTATACATCTAGCATTGTTAAGTCCAGATACAACTCTAACTTCCTTTAAACTCCGAATTTCCATCTTTATCTAACCTTCCTAGCATAAATCCTTCTATTGGGTTAGGATGGGACTCTAATTTCATGGCTAGCTAGTTAGGGTAGGGTTAGGAGTCCATTTTAGATATATATGAGTCATATTAATGATTTACTTGCCCTAGGAAATAATAGAGCTACGAATTTTATTGTATTTTCTTTTATTCCATCTTTTAAAACTCCTATTTGGCCCAATAACTTTTATATGAACTAATTATTAAAGCTCATTACTCTTTTTTGCTTATTGTGTTTTAATTAAATTATTTTTATTTAATTATTTTATTTATTTATTTAAAAATAGCGGGTTGCTACAACAAAGCTCGTCGGCACTAATGTACCCTCCACTAACTTGGCCTTCTTTCGAGAAGGCCCATCCCACACAATCGTACTACAGGGAATCGTCTTTGTTGCAGCCTCAATAGCCAGGAGTGATCCAAATCAACCATATCTTTTGCAAAAAGACAACCTATGTAGTTAGATCGTACCAAGGCATGATGAAAGGAAAAATCAAAAGGGGAGGCCGAGCAATGGATAGCCCAGTCTCTTCTAAACTCTCTTCGATTAGGAGAACTTGAGCCAACCTCTCGACTAACTCGAGTAGTGCCAGCCTAGATAAATTACTCCTCTCACATATGGAAGCGGCCAATTGACTCTTTGGCACTTGGTTAGCCAACACATTAGTAAGGGGAAGGGTTCACCCAATCTCAACTTCATGTAGAACAAATGGCCCTTCCACGAACGGATTGAGGTAGGCAACCTCATCACCAAAGATCAACATGTTGTCGTGGTGATGTAGAACCACTCTTTGTGCATTGGACTCTACTTTAGCATATGAAAGTACAAGAAACTCCTTATTACAACCCTATGACACATTATTTAAGAAGGAAAAGAAATTACTTGCCAAGTTTTCAGGACGAGTTGGGCAAGTGAAATATCGATGTATCGGAAGACAGCAACAATGAAGGACACTATAGGGAAACTCATACTAGTGTACACGGCCTTCTCATAAATGCATAAGTAGCCAGGTTAGACTATGTGTATGTGTTCCCCACCCTGAGGTACAATGAGCACAAATTCGTCTACTACCCTATACTTCTCTCAAAGTGCCACCAACTCCTCCTCCACACCACCTGACGGCATGATGTGCTAGTCTCACAACCTCCTCGTCTTCACCCCCCACCCCCACCTCGCCCCCCCAAATGCACTCTTCCATTGATATCACTTTGCTCACCACGTCCACCCCAACAATCCTCAACTCTGTTGACTCCCCCATCCTATTAGATGTACGAGACATGCTCCATAACAATTGCAACTCTATCGTATGACTCATCACCTCCAACCTAAAACCACATGACAAGGCACTCTCCCCGATCCTTGAGGAGACCCACTGCTTGACATTTCCCAACCTTGTGATGTGCAGGATGCGATAGACAACCAATTATGTGATACGCACAGCGGAATAAAAAAAGTATATGGACAAAACCAACTATCCTATCGTGTATAGAACGGAGGTAGAAAACATGGATCGAACCACACATGCACACAGGATTTATAATGGTTCAGCAAACACACACATGTTGTGCCTACGTTGACTACCCGACACCCCTGTGAGGATTTCCACTAGCTTGTTTCTAGGTACAAGCATATGCCTATGACAAAGGGGTAAAGAGTAAAAACTCAAAGCACAAAGAATCCCTCTGTTGAAAGATGAAGAGTCGATGCCGAAGCAATATGTCGTTGAAGAACACAGGTCGATCTCTTCACAAAATGCTTCTGGACGTTGCTTGGTTATCTTATGATGCTTCACAGCAACTCCACTCAGTAGTTGAGAAGCTTGGAACTGATGTCCTCGAAGTCTTCTCTGGGCTTCTTCAGGAATCTTCAGAAATCGCCCAGAACCCTAGACTTAGAAGACAAAACGCTTCTTGCTTATGAGGTTCTCCTCCTGAGGCTTGGGATAGGTGGTTTATATATGTATCAACCCAAAAGATCCCAACTTGGAAGTTATCATGAGCAGAGACCCAATGGAGAAAAGAGTCCATCCAAAATAGGTAACTGCATTTTCGTAATCAATCGACCGATTTCACCAATTCGGTCGTCTGATTCTGGACTTAGCCTCACAGTTGGTCTTCTTCTTCAGAAATAGCACCAAATCAATCGTCCAATTTTGCCAAGTCGGTCTCCGACTTTGTGACTATCCCAGCTTCAATCTGTACTGGCTAGGTCGGTCGACCGAAATCCTCGAATCGGTCGTCCGATTTTCTGCTTGGTCATCAATCGATTGGTCTTGACTTCATCAATCGATTGGAGCTTTATTCCAGCAACCGATTGGCCTTCGTATGGTCGGTCGATCGATTTCTCTGAGTCGATCGTCCGATTTGACTTATGTGTCGACATGTGCAAAACATGTGTCGACACCCTCTGATAATTGGTCGACTGATTCCTTCATATCGATCATCTGACTGTCAGTTCTGTAGACTTTCTTCCTGTCTTATTTTTCTATTTTTCCCAAGTCTTGGGCTTTGTATTGTCCACTTCAAGTACAACTTTTGGACAAATTACTACACCTTAACACACAAATTAGACCCTCAAATCACATATACATAATTCAAACACTCGGTCATCAACATGAATTACACTCAATGTTTTGTGATTTTCTCAACATAAGTTAACTTAGTATTTTTCTGATCATCAAGATCTACAGAGTACAACAATCTCCCCCTTTTTGATGATGACAAAATACTTGTAAAACACTTGTAGATTTTTCACACAAAACACAACATAGGTGCAAATTCTATTTTTTTGTCTTTTTGTTTTTGTTTTTGACTGGCATGCATTTTATGCAGAAATATTATTCCCCTCACAAAGATACTTATGAACATCACTCTCCCTTTTCTTTTGGACACAATCTCTCCCCCATTATAAATCTACATTAGTTATCTCTCAAGATATTCTCTCCCCCTTTTTGACAGCATCAAAAAGTGGGTGGTATTAGGGATAAGAAATTCATTTGGCTTAAGTACAGAGTATGTGAAAGTGTCATTGTGGGAATTAATGATGGGAGTGCATGCTCTAAAAGATAGTCATTAAATAGTCCATGTGTTTAATCAAGTTCTCAACACACGTTCAAAATTAAATATCATTTAAAGTGAAGTGTGAGACATGATTACGAGGCATCACACATGATGATAAGCAGAATTCTAATTAACACTAATGGATACTCTCAATCTTACCCATGCATGATAGACCCTTGATTTTTGGGAGCTATCACTCTGCCCCCTTTTTTTGTTGTTGTTTTGAAACAAATGATGTCATTTTTTTTTTCTTTTCTTTCACTTTTGAGGAAAGTATTATCGTTTAACGTGAGACTTCTCACTTGTTCAGTGGAAGGACCCAGTTACTAAGCTCAATTCCTCTTTTCACTCTCCAACATGGGACATGTAGCTTTTTCCTCACGAGTTACTACAAGTTAGGTGGATTTTAAACATCACAAGAGTATTAAGGAAAATTTCCACCGATCATTAAGATGATACCTAATAATCATAGTCATGTACATTAGTGTGTTGGCTTCAATTTCAAATGTATTTTGAGAAACAAGTAATGTATGCACACACCAAATGCATAAATCTCCCCCTTAGTGGCTGAATTAATGCACACTAAGTCTTAAGCCAATGCAATAAATATCAAGAGAGTATAATCCATAGAAAGAGTCAAGGAAGTGTAAAATATCAAGGGAGTATTTGGCCATAGAAAGAGTCAAGGAAGTGCCTTTACATATACTTTACATGTAAGCACACAGGGATAGACATGCAACAGACACTAAACTCTAAGACTCTTTTTGTGTTTGGATTCTTCATTTTTTTTTTATTGAAAGAAAACAAAACACAGCCTATAAACAAAATCTAAAAGAGTAAACAATACAGCATATAAGAGTATTCATGTGTTAGCTTGAACGTCAAAAGTAGAAGAACATGATACTCACAAAGCAGTGTAGGTGCCTTGAGATTCACATTGATACCAATTGATGTTTGAACTCTTAAGTTTGCAAGAAACCTGCAACTACAAATCTCAGGTGGATTTCTTTAGTACCCAAATGGTTTTGGGTCCAACAATGTTAGTCCTAGAAGGCAACAAATCCTTATCTACACCAAGTTCATTTTCTACATGTTTCTTTTTAAGGAACAACTGCAGTTCATATGACCATGCCCACCACAGAAATAACATGTGACATTAGGATTGTGTTATGTGGGTTGTGGTCTATGAACAACATGATGATTAACATGTTGAAATTTATTTTACTGTGCATCCTTCTTAGCCTTCACAGAATGTTTACCATTTACTAGTTGTTTGGCTTGCACAGATTTCTTAACTTGCTCAGTCTTCTTAGCATGAACTGATTTTTAACATGAGCAATTTTCTTTGCATGTGACTGTGATGTGCTAGTAGCATTAGAAGCATGAACAAAGGATGTTTTCATTTTAGACTCAACATCTTTGTTCTCTTTGTTTTTAGGGGAATAGCCTAAACCATGTCTATTAGTGTTCATCTTAACACTAAGGACTTCATCAAGCGTTTGCTTTCCCTCATGAGTCTAGAAATAGTTGATTTCAGATCATCTATTGTTTCATTCATTTTCTTGACAAAATTTTTAACATCTCTTCAAGCACATGCACTTGGTTTTCCAGTATTTTCTTTTCAGATTTGAAAGATATGTTTTCCTTTTCAAGCATGCAGAATTTTTCTGGAAGATCATTTTCATTCGCCATGCATTGTGTTTCTTCTCCATATAATAAATTTTGCTTTACATGATTTCATTTGATCTTGAAGAACATTACAATATTGAACATTCAACAAGTCACATGATTCACATGGATATTCATTATGCAAAATATCATTGATTTTTATCTTTAGTCCCTTATTTTCCTTTTTTACTTTTCTGTATTTCTCATACAAGTCTTAATACATTTGCTCAATCTCCTCAGGAGTAAAGGATTCTCAGTCAAAGTTTACCTCAGAAGATTCATCCTCAATAGCCATGAGACTGCACTCCTCCTTCTTGGGTTCTTTGGCCTCAGAGGATGACTTTCAGAATCGCTCCAGGCAACGATTACGGCTTTAGGCTTCTTTGACTTCTCTTTGTCCTGCTTTCTCAGAAATACTGGGCATTCTGATCTCATGTGCCCAATTCCTTGACAATCATAGCAGATTAATTCTGATTTTCTGCTAGAGTCTTCTTACTTGTTCTTGCCCTTGGAGTCCATAGGAAGCTTTACATACTGTGGTCTTTTCTTTCTCAGAAATTTTCTGAAGCTTCGTGCAATCTTGGCCACTTCCTCCTCATCTTCACTTGAGGAGTTTTCTTCAGAAAGATATGCCTTTGATTTCTTGGCTTTGAGAGCCACATCCTTTTGCTTAAGCATGGTTTGCTCGAATACCTCCCACTTCAGATTGATCTCATATGTCATGAGACTCCCAATCAACTCCTCCACAGTGAGGGTTGACAAGTTCTTGTAGTCTTCAATGACTGTGGCCTTGGTGTGCCACGCCGGTGGGAGGAACCTCAGAACATTACGAACTATCTTCGTGTTCGTGTAGTTTTTCCTGAGTGCCTTCAGTCCATTGGGGTTGTTGGAGAGTCGTGCAAACATGTCAGAGATTGTTTCCACTAGGCTTATCTTGAACATCTCATATTCATGGACCAGAATGTTGGCTTTGGTCTCCTTGACCTCTGAAGTGCCTTTGTAGATCAACTTGAGCTTATCCCACATATCTTTTGTTGAACTGCACATAGAGACAAGAGAATATTCATTAGGGTGTATGCACATTACATTATATTCATGGCACTGAAATTAACCTTGGATTTTTTAATATGATCCTCTATCTGCTTTCCCTCATCCTCTGGCAGTGTATATGGACCAGTATTCACAACTTTTCAGATCTCATAATCTTTAGTCCTAAGAAAGACGTGAATACGATTTTTCCAATAGGAGTAATTACTGCCATCAAAGAATGGTGAACATTGGATAGAGAACCTTTAGGCATGAATCCCTTATTGGCCATCGCAAACAGGATCTCTCTGTAGATCAAGAGCTCTAGTCTAATACCAATTGATGTGTAGGGATGCGATGACAACCAAGAGGGGAGGGGTGAATTGGTAATCGCTCAATAAAAAATTCTTTTACACAGAATAGATTAGACTAAATTAATCAAACATATTATGTAATATGCACAGGGGAATAAAACAAGAATATAGATGAAACCAACTATCTTAACATGTATAGAATGGAGGTAGAAAAGATGGATCAAACCACACATGCACGCAAGATTTATAGTGGTTCAGCAAACACACCCACGTGTACGCCTACATCCACTACCCCACACCCCTATGAGGATTTCCACTAGCTTGTTTCCAGGTACAAGCATAAACCCCCCACGCACACAATTGTTTCCAGGGACAACACAAACCCCACCTCATTTCCCAGGGACGAGATAACCCAATGTGTGCATGCACACATACCACACACCAACCAAACATGTGCACACAAACCAAGCACACACACACACAACGATGATGTTCAGAGTTCAAAATCAATACAACATACGCCTATGACAAAGGGGTAAAGAGTAAAAATTCAAAGCACAAAGAATCCCCCTGTCGAAAGATGAAGAGTCGATGCTGAAGCAATATGCCGCTGAAGAACGCAGGTCGATCTCTTCACAAAATGCTTCTGGACATTGCTTGGACGAAGTATGATCTTTTGATGCTTTACAGCAACTCCAATCAGTAGTTGAGAAGCTTGGAACTGATGTCCTCAAAGTTTTCTCTAGTTCTTCAGGAATCTTCAGAAAATCGCCTAGAACCCTAGATTTAGAAGATAAAACGCTTCTTTCTTATGGGGTTCTCCTCCTAAGACTTGGAATAGGTGGTATATATATGTACCAACCCAAAAAATCTCAACTTGGAAGTTACCATGAGTAGAGACCCAATGGAGGAAAGAGTCCATCCAAAATAGGTAATTGCATTTCCATAATCGGTCGAACGATTTCACCTGATCGGTTGTCCGATTTTGGACTTAGCCTCACAGCTGCTCTTTTTCTTCTTCTTCTTCAGAAACAACACCAAATCGATCGTCTGATTTTGCCAAGTCAGTCGTCTGACATTGTGACTGTCCCAGCTTCAAACTAATGAAGGAATATTTGTTAGTCAAACCAAATATGTGAAAATGCTCTTGAAGAAATTTGACTATCAGCACCTCAAACCTTCAAGCACACCAATGGCCATAAATGTAAGATTAGAGGAAAATTCATCTGGTAAGTCAGTAGATCCCAAGACTTGTAAAGGTATGATTGGCTCTCTACTCTGCCTTACAACTTCCAAACTGGATATTCAATTTAGTGTGTGCATGTGTGCTAGATTTCAAGCTAATCCTAAGGAAGTCACATATTAGCTATTAAAAGAATTTTTAAATATCTTGTTTGAACATGTGATCTAGGCATCTGGTATCCTGCTGGTTGCCAACTGGATTTAATTGCTTACTGTGATGTTGATTATGTTGGTTGCAAACTTGATAGAAAAAGTACTAGTGGTTTGTGTTTATATCTAGGTGGATGTCTAATCTCTTGGGCTTCCAAAAGCAACACTCAATAGCTCTAGCCACTGCAGAGGCTGAGTATGTTGCGGTGGTTGTTGTGGCACTCAAATTCTTTGGGTAAAACATCATCTCCTACACTATAATCACAAATTACGTTGCATTCCTATTTTATGTGACAACACTAGTGCAATCAATTTGTCTAAAAATCCAATTCAGCAATCACGAATAAAACACATTGAAATAATGCACCACTTTTAATAGATGAGGTTTCTAAGAAATCATTTGAGCTTCACTTTATTGATATTGAAAATAATTGTAGATATTTTCACTAAGCCTCTCTCAGAAAATAGATTTTCATTCTTAAGGAGAGAGCTTAGCTTGTGTAAATTTCCACATTCTTGATATCTTTCATTCTTTTTTTTTTTTTTTTGCAAATAAACATTTTCTTCTTCTTGCTAACAAACTCCTGTCTCTCACATTGCATGGGCACTTTGTTATACAAATCTTCTTCAATAATTCTCTTGTTCACTTTGTGAGGGGGAGTTCTATGATAGGAGGAGTCTTTTTCTTTTCTTCACACTCCTTGTCTATTTTTGTTTCCCAAGCATATGAATCAAGAGTCTTTATGATATTTCTATATGAGAGATTTCAAACATAAAGATTAACATAATTGCGCACTCAGTTTAGTCTTAAAGATACAGTCCAAGAACAATATATGACATTTTTTATGTTGAATTTATTTAACTGAGTTGCAAAATATTAGTAGGCACATGAGTAGCATAAGTGTTTAAACATGTGCATGTTTTTAAAGTTTTATCTTCAACGCATGTTAAGAATAATTTTTTCTACACTCATGATCATGCCTATTCTACCCCATGTAAATTTGTTCCTGAAATTTTTCCAAAAGAATAATAGTAGTTGCAAAACAAAAAATAAATATATTAGAGAGATACAAATAGAGCAATGAAAACTTCATTCTATCACTAAGTAACCAGGCTCATTTCACTTAAACCAGTGTCTTGGCTCGCGTCAAAAGGTGATACTATGTCTTTCAACTTTGTATAAGATAATGAAAGTTACACCACTGAGTAATCAAGAGGTCTTGCATTTGGTAAATGTGATCTCTTGCACTAAAAAGTGAGATTTGACCAAGTTATTCTTCTATTCTCTCCAACAAAATGACAGAAAAATGAAAGAAAACTACAAGTACAAATAGGACAGACTAAACACTGACCTAGATGAAGTTCATGAAAAATGAGTTTAGAATTATTACTCTAAACTATGTTAAATGTTTAACTTCTAAACTTATGTGATAAACACTTTTTGTCAACTCACATAGGTCACCTTTGATGTTCAGTCCATCTCCATATAATTTATCATGAATTATATATGTAATTTTTTGTGATTAACAAAACCCTGTAAAATACTTTCTAACAACTGTTTCTAAAGATTATCCACAAAAAATAAATCTAGCAAATCTGTAAGTTATCCTCACACACTGCTGTAAGTTCAAATGCATATGTTTTGTCTAAGTACACAACGATTTCCTTTATAGAAACAACGATTCGATCGCCATAATGATTCTATAAGTCACTTAAATAACGATTTTCGTCTCACAATAATTTCATAAGTAAAACAACGATTTCGGTCTCACAACAATTTCATAAGTAAAACAACGATTTCGGTCTCACAACGATTTCATAAGTAAAACAACGATTTGCTTTTACTTAAAGAACGATTTGATCGAAACAACGATTTGCTTCACTTAAACAACGATTTGATCGAAACAACGATTTGCTTTCACTTAAAGAACGATTTGATCGCAACAACGATTTGCCTACTTAAACAACGATTTGCTCAAAACAACGATTCGATTTTACTTAAACAATGATTTGAGCACAACAACGATTTCTTCCTTGAAACAACAATTTCATGATTGATTTCACTTAAACAACAATTTCATGATCGATTTCACTTAAACAACGATTTCATCATTGAAACAACAATTACATCATTAAAACAACGATTTCATCATAGAAATAACGATTGGGTCGCTGCAATGTTTCTGTTTCTCTCAAACAACGATTTGGTCGCTGCAACGATTTTGTTTCTCTCAAACAACGATTTGGTCGCTACAACGATTCGGTTGCTACAACGATTTCATCTCTACAACGACCTTCTATGAAACAACGATTCTATTGAAACAACGATTTCATCTGCTCATCGATTTCTGTTAAGTAACGACTTTTTATAGAACATCGATTTAATTATATTAATGGATTATGTTCACATCGACTTGGTCTCAACATGGATTACATTCTCACATGATTATATCATTGATTTGATATCAATATCATTTCTATACAGAATGTTCTTTACTTTTAAATAAATTTATATAGCTCTTGAATAGTCTTGCATTATCTTCTTATTTTCATTCCTTATAATATTTAAATATGCATATGCTCGAAACTCTGTGGATTTCAAAAAGCCTTCGTGCGCATCTTACTGTATCCTAAGATCTTGATCATTTATTGTGTTAGTACAATATTTCCACATGATATCCTTACTTACTTCACTTGTTACATAAAATCTTGCTTTATGTGATGACAGAATAACATTCCTTTTTGGTGTATCTTCATACTGCACGACTACTAATGTTGACTGACAATTTAGACAAAGAAAAGTTGTCTAGGTGTCAGCATTTATTGTATGCAGGACTTTTGTATAAACGCATGTCAAAGGTGGAGTTGTCAACTTAACAAAAAGGATAGAAGATTCAGACAATCTTTCCTTGAAGGTGTACGTGTCAATCCAAACATTAATGGTTGCAGGCTCACCTACTCCTTGCTTCGGACCAGTCTCTTTAATGAGCATGAAGCTGTGAGACAATGGATATCTCAACGGATACTACAACGGTCAAAATTATTTCAAAGAAGATAAATAGAAGACTGGTGAGTCCAAGCAAAGTAGTTAGTTAGACTGTTCGAATCTTTGAACCTTGAGAAGCTTGAAACTATAGTCACCTGAAGAACAACAAGAGCCAGCTCATCCAATCCAACCATCAGTAGCTCTTAGCTCTCTGTGAGAATAGTGCATGTGTTTTTTAGAGCTTGCGTAGTTCTAAGAGAGAGTCATCTTGTAATCATCTAGTGTCTCTCAAACTTCACCTCAGATCAAGCAAGTGATTATAAGCTTGGTCTTGGGGCCTTATGCATTCCTTTTAGTTGATCCTCTTCTGGTGTGAAGAGAAGACCTGTTGGTACAGGTGGTGTTATTCCTCTTCTGGTTGAGAAGAGAAGGCCAGCTGCGGCTGGATGTGTAAGTGTCCTTAAGGGGGACTGTACCCTTGTATAGTGGAATCCCAAGTGGTTGCTTGGGGACTGGACGTAGGACTCCTTGGGATAGGAGGTCCGAACCAAGATAAAATTTCTTGTTGCCTTTGTGCTTGCTTGTTTGGTTTGATAAACACTAACCCTAACTATCGATCTTAGTGTTGTCTGTCTAGTCTATTTTATTTACAGGAATTTCTACTAAAAGAATTTTTAAGCAATCCATTCACCCCCCCCCCCTCTGGGCTTGCTATCTGGGCAACAAGTGGTATCAGAGCCAAGTCTCTTCAAAAAGAAGATCTCACGATCTTAAGAGCAAAGATAAATGGCAGCTCAAGGATATGCAGAAGGTCAGTCCGTCAACAGACCTCCTCTATTCGACGGTGAAGATTACAACTATTGGAAGACTCGGATGGAGTTCTTTCTTCAAGGTCTCGATTTTCAGCTTTGGTCTATCATTGAAGAAGGAGACCTAGTGGTACTCAACAACAAAGAAAACTGTACAGATGATGACAAGAAGAAAATATCCCTAAACAGCAAAGCTAAAAGTATATTGTGCTGTGTATTGAGCAAGAAAGAATTCAACATGATTTCCGCATGTAAGTCAGCTATGGAAATGTGGGAAAAATTAAGGATCACATATGAAGGAACTGACAAGGTAAAGGAAACAAGAATAGAAATCCTCGTAGCTCAGTATGAAAGATTTCAAATGCAGTCAGAAAAGTACAACACCCAAATGTACAGCAGCAGATATCACCAACGGTTTGGCTGGGCTCGAAAAAATTTATGAAATTGGAGACATGGTGAGAAAAATATTAAGATCTCTACCAACCTCATGGACTCCAAAGGTGACAGCCATAGAAGAAGACAATGACCTAAGAAGAATGTCACTTGAAAAGCTCATTGGGTCATTAATGGCTCATGAGATAAATATGGAGAGGCTGGGAGAATCCTCCAGCAGGAAGAAGCACAGCAATGCTCTCAAGGCCACAGAAGAAACAACTGGTGGCGAATCAGAAAGTGATAAAAGCAATGAGAGCAGTGAAGACGAAGAAGCCTTTCTCTCCAGAAGACTACAACACATTCTAGCCAAGAAAAATACCAGTCAGGAAGAAGAAACTTCAAGAAAGGTAAGAAAAATACCAGTCAGGAAGAAGATACTTCAAGAAAGGTAAAGACTTTAAAAGACCTGAAGGCAAAGATGTTAAGAAACCAGAACTGATATGCTATGAGTGCAAGAAGCCTGGACACATCAAAGTCGAGTGTCCCAAGTTAAAGAAAACTGAGTTCAAGAAGAAGGACAACTCAAAGAAATTCAAAAGATACAAGAAGAAGGTCATGGCTGCTGCATGGAACAACGAGAGTGACTCAGACAGTGAGTCAAGCTCCAACAGTGAAGAAGAAGAAAAAAAACCAATCTGGCCTTCATGGCAAATGTTGATGAAAAGGTAACTTTGGACTCATCTTTCACTTTTTGCAATGAATCTGATTCAAACAGTTTAGAGGATGCTTTTAACGAATTATATAGCAAATATAAAGATGTATGTAAATTGTTAAAAACATCTAAGAAAAATTATACATGTCTCGAAATAACTAACTCAGATCTAAAATCTAAAACTGGACAGTTAGAAAAACAAATTTCGGAATTAAAAAGAAGAAATGAACTGTTACATGAAGATTTAAAGAATAAAAATGAAAAGATATAAAACATAGAAAATCAAGAAATTACAAGTAAACTTAAAAATGAAATCAATACACTAACAAAAGATAATGAATATCTAATGGCCACAGTTGAAAAATTTACAAATGGTAGATCCTCTTTAATATTAAAAGGAGCAAGAAGATCAGGTAAGAAAAAAGTATGGCTTAGGATATACTCCACCAGAAAATGAGGAAACTGTAATTCATCCTAAAATTTATCCAACTCCAAAATTCGTAGCTAAATAAAATCCTGATTACAAAATAAATAAAAATCAAAATCAAAGTCAAATAGATAATAAACAATATTCCTTGCTGCACACACTGTAACAAATTAGGTCACACTAAAATAACATGCACAACCAAACACCTAAAATGGATTCCCAAAAGAAACCTTGAAGAAGCTAACCAACTAGGACCCAAAAGAACTTGGGTACCTAAATTTCATTGATTAATTGCAGGGAAGCCTTGGAGCATCAAAGTGGTACCTTGACAGCGGGTGCTTAAGGCATATGACAGGTAACAAGAAACTGTTCTCTCATATCAAAAGTGAAGAAGGCACAGTCACCTATGGGGATAATGGAAAAGGGTCAGTTATCGGTTGTGGATCTATTGGAAGTCAAGATAAAATCCTCATAGAAGATGTACTATGTGTCAAAGGATTGAAGCACAATTTAATTAGTATTAGTCAACTGTGCGACAAGGGTCACCAGATCAAGTTTCAGGAATCTATGTGTTTAATCATCAAGGATGGTGCAATCGCCTTCGAAGCCAATAGAGAAAAGAACATATACGTACTGCATCTAGAAGAACTCAAAGATCAAGACATCTATCTGGCAGCAAATAAAGATCAGAATGCTGAATTATGGCACAGAAGGTTAGGCCATTGTAGCTTGGATGGAATAAGAAAACTTATCAAACATGATCTAGTAGAAGGTCTACCGAAGATAAACACAAGACTTGACAGTATATGTGAACTTTGTGCAAAAGGGAAGCATGCAAAATCCTCCTTCAAATCAAAGACAGTAGTCACCACCTTGCTACACATGGATTTATTTGGGCCAATGAGAACTACCAGCCTGGGAGGAAAGAACTTTGGATTTGTAATTGTTGATGACTTTTTAAGATTTACATGGGTATCATTTTTGGAGCATAAAGATGACACATTTGAAAGCTTTGTGAAGTTCAATAAAATAGTTTAAAAGGATAAAAAGTTCAGTATCATCAGTATTCATTTAGATCATGGAGGAGAATTTCAAAACGATAAATTTGCAGAATTTTGTAATGATCAAGGTATAGAACATAATTTCTCAGCACCTAGAACACCACAGTAAAATGGAGTAGCTGAGAGGAAGAATAGAACATTGTTGGATATGGCTAGGACTATGCTATCTGAGTACAACCTTCTAAGGTATTTCTGGGCAGAAGCCATAAATACAGCATGCTACATCATAATAGAGTCATGATCAGGCCAATCTTGAAGAAAACTGCATATGAGTTATACAAGGAAAGGAAGCCGGAGATCAGTCATCTCAGAACGTTTGGATGCCCTTGCTTCATTCACAACAATGGTAAAAGAGACATAGGTAAGCTGGATCCCAAATCCGATGAAGGAATCTTTATGGGTACACTTCTAAACCCAAAGGCTATAGAGTTTTCAATAAAAGAAGTTTATTAATTAAACAAATTGTTCATGTTATTTTGATAAATCTAACCCTTCCTTGAAGAAGGAAGTCGATAGTGATGATGAAAATGCAAAAAATCTCTCCAATAAACTGAAGGAAACAACTATCAAAGATGGTGAAGATCCACCCTTGGAAGAACTACAACAAAAAGATGTTATCCATAATGATCTTCCAAAGGAATGGAGGTACAAAAAGGATCACCCTGCTGACAACATCATTGAAGATCCATCAGTTGGGGTAAGAACAAGAGGTAATGTTATTCCTTGTGACTATTTAGCATTTGTATCTCAAATAGAGCCGAAGATAGTCAATGAAGTACTGTCTGTTGAATCTTGGATTTTAGCCATGCAATATAAACTT
The DNA here is from genome assembly GCA_014218235.1 of Colocasia esculenta. Classification (NCBI taxonomy): domain Eukaryota; kingdom Viridiplantae; phylum Streptophyta; class Magnoliopsida; order Alismatales; family Araceae; genus Colocasia; species Colocasia esculenta. The sequence continues at coordinate 92,696,963 of CM024760.1, forward strand.
TATCAGTTCAGAAGAAATCAAGTCTAGTCCCTTGTTCCGAGACCATCAGTCATCCTGTGATTGGCACCAAATGGGTGTTCAGGAACAAATTGGATGAAGCTGGTGTTATCATTAAAAACAAGGCTAGATTGGTTGCTCAAGGCTATTCCCAAGAGGAAGGCATAGATTTCGATGAAACCTATGCACCAGTGGCTAGACTAGAGGCTCTTAGAATTTTACTTACTTATGCATGTGTATTGGATTTAAAACTTTTCAAATAGATGTAAAATCTGCTTTCCTAAATGGTTATATAAAGGAGGAAGTCTATGTAGAACAGTCTCCTGGTTTTGATGATTTAGATTTTTCAAATCATGTTTTCAAATTACATAAAGCATTATATGGTTTAAAACAAGCACCTAGAGCATGGTATGAAAGACTTATTGTATTCTTGCTAAATCATGGCTTCATTAGAGGACAGGTAGACATCACACTGTTTATTAAATCAAAAGCCAAGAACATATTACTTGTGCAAATTTATGTAGATGATATCATATTTGGATCTACTGATGAATCTTTGTGCAAGTATTTTGAGAAGCTCATGCAGGGAGAATTTGAGATGAGCATGATGGGAGAGCTCAACTATTTCCTTGAGTTATAAATAAAACAAGGCAATGAAGGAACTCATATTTGTCAAGCAAAATACACCAAGGAGCTTCTAAAGAAATTTGTTTCGAAAATGCCAAACCACTATCCACTCCAATGAGCACATCTACCAGGTTAGACAATGATAAGGAAGGTAAGAAAGTTGATAAAAAAATTTATAGAGGTATGATAGGATCATTGCTTTATTTAACATCCAGTAGACCCGATATCTTATTTAGTGTATGCATGTGTGCAACATATCAATCTGATCATAAGGAATCTCATATAATATCTGTTAAAAGAATCTTTAGATATTTAGCTAAAACTCATGACCTAGGACTATGGTATCCTAAATCATGTGAAACTAGTTTAGTTGGTTATTCTGATGCTAACTATGCTGGATGCAAAGTAGATAGAAAAGTACCAGTGATGGTTGTCAATTTCTTGCAGGATGCTTAATTTTATGGTCTTCAAAGAAGCAAAATTCAGTAGCACTATCAACAGCTAAAGCTGAATATGTAGCTGCTGGGAGTTGCTGCACTCAACTCCTATGGATAAAGCAATAACTTGAGGACTGTGGATTGCACATCAAGACCATCCCATTGCTGTGCGACAACACAAGTGCGATAAATCTCACGAAAAATCCAGTTCAGCACTCCAGGACGAAACATATAGAGGTCAGATATCATTTTATTAGAGATCATGTAGCAAATGGTAATATAAATATTTCCTTTATAGATACTCTAAATCAGTTAGCAGATATATTTACAAAAGCCTTACCTGAAGAGAGATTTACATCTCTTAGAAGGGAATTAGGCATGTGTAATTTGTAACAGATATGTCTGTACGTAACTGAAATTTCAGAATAATACTCATCCTTCCTGCTAAAATTTAAGCAAATCATTTATTGCTTACATCATAAATTGTTATTACTTTTCAGAATTAATTCTTTATTATTTTCATAGTCCTCTCCTCTTTTGTCGTTATCCGCTTTTAATGCTCTGGCATTTCAAACCCACTTTATGTCCTGCCGTTAAATCCGAAATCCTTGCCGCCTCTCCCTCTCTCTCTCTCATATCCTTCGATTTGCTTGCTTGCGAAACCCTCATCGACTCCAGAATCCCCTCTGTGAGGTTTCTAAGAATCCCTCTATTCCCTCTCAAATTTCTTGAGGGTTCCTGCTCCTCTCTTCCCCATGATCCTCCAGAAACCTTTCTTGTTCGATTCCATGGCTGCTTCTGGAAGTTCCGGCAGCGTAGGTGGTTACAGCGTCGCCTTCCTCACGGCGGATCAATAGGAATGGTTTGCGGCTATCAGGATCAAGCTTTGCAGAAACAAGGCAGTGGATATTGAAGATTTAGAGAAGCATGGGATGCATAGCATTGTGGAAGCCATTCAGAGGATGAAGTGGACGAAGATGGTCACTATCTCTGAGCCAAGTTATCCAGACCTAACCAAAGCCTTCTACACTTGTTTGAAAACAGAAGAAGACGGGTTCCTCTCTTCCACTGTAAAAGGTACACCCATTCTCATCACCTATGATCTATTGGAAAGACTATTTGGTGTCTCTACAATCGATCACAGTGGGGTGGACTCAGTGGATATTCATGCTAAGGGGGTAGGAATCATCGGAACAGAGTATAGATTGAAGGATGGAAAAATCGACATCAACCAGCTAAATGCGTTCAACAGAATTTTACATTTTATAGTCTGTCATATTTTGGTGCCTAGGAGCGCCACCTTCTCAACTTGCCCAAAAGGAGATTGAGATATGATGTTCTGGGCCATCCAAAATCAAGACATCAACATGGCTCAGGTTATAATTGAGAGGATGAAGTTTGCTGTAGAGATGATATGGGACAAGAAAAATAAATTGGCAGTATCACTTTCATATGCCCAATTGCTTACCAGAATTATTTAAGGATTATGATATTGACCTGAAAGGAGAAGTGATGGAGAAGATGGGCCAACCTATTCGGTCCAAGAACTTGAAGAAAATGGTTTCTCTCTAGTGGGAAACGTTTGGACCAAGACTTCGGTGGCAGAAGGAGAGGCCATCATTGGTGAAGCCCCTGAAGTTCAACCAGTTCCAGAAGCAGAGGCAGAGGTAGAAGCTGAGGTCAGAATTGAGGAACCTCCTGCAGTTGTGAGGAGGATTGAAGAAATAGCTCCTAAGCACATTGAGCCCGTTGGGCATTCATCTGAAATAGTGATCCCCTCTACAGTCCCTGCTCCTACAATTGAAGAAACTGTCATCTTAGAGACTGTTGCTCATGCTGAGGGGGAGCAAGAACAAACACTCATGGAAAACATTCCCAGTGTCCTGCTGCAGACATTGGTATGGAAGATAATCAGACAGAAGTTACTCCGGAAGTTGTGGCACCAGACCACACAGGAGATGTACAGATAGAAGATGCTCCAGCTCAGGGGGTGCAAGAGATTCAGGGGGAGCCTACTGTTAGTGCTCCTGCAGATCAATTCCAGGAAGGAATTGTTGAAGATGTTTCAGATGATGATGTAGAGCCCACTATCAGCTCAAGTGGAAAGAAAAAGGGTGCTTCCCCTAGAATTCCCCTACTCACCAGGAAGGCACATCACAGATCAAAGACGAATAGAATTCATTGCACATGAATCCTGTCATCAATAGACTAAATGCACATGGGGAGATTTTGTGCTCACTACAATCTAAAGTTCAATCCATTTTTCTGAGTCAGAGCACTGAAGCCAAGGAGATTGGAGTAGTTAAAGTTGAGCTCCAGAAGATGAGAAGTGAGTTGGGCAGCTTGAAGCAGTTAATGACAAATCTTTCAGACTTTGTGAGGGTGCAATTATCTTCTCCTGCCCCTCCTGCTCCCACTCAACCTGTACCAAAGGATTCCGGGCCTTTTGAGGCCATCAAGGAGGTTGGGCCATTAGGGCCAGTTGTTGAGAATCAGGGCCATAAGGGCCAATTGCTGAAGAGATTATCCATCCACCAGGGCCTTCTGAAGAGGAAGTCAGGCCATCAGGGCAATCAGTTGAAGTGCCAGTGCCATCAGGGCCATGTGAAGCTGAAGTTGTTGGTGTTGGGCCATCAGGGCCAGTGGAGTCAGTGGCAGAGCCAGCTGGATCTCAAGCACCTGTAGAAGTTGTTGTTGTGCCCCCAGAGCCTCCTGTCCCTTCTAGTCTTCAGACTCCAACTCCTTCTTCTTCACCCACATCCTTCTCTGCCCCACCAGCACCTGAACCTTCCAAGAAGCCTCTTCCAAAACACATCTCCTCACCTACACCTTTTTCTGCTACCTCCTCCTCTTCACCCACTTCTTCTACAGCTATTCCTCCTCCTTCTACAATTGAGGATCCTCCACCATCATCCTCAGTTGGTCCCTCATCTGCTGGACCATCAGCTACTCGACCATCTGCACCTCCTCCTCCTACTTCTTTCTCTTCTCTTCATCCACCCACTCCTCCCTCCTTCATCACCATCATTCCGGAGGGTGCTCGTGTTCAAGGCCACATCATACAGGACATTAAAGATGAGTTTGAAGAAGCAATTCTTCGCTCAGTCTTGTCTGTGTCCTCCCATATTCATAGGACAGGCTCTCCCAGTCCTGTCCCTAAAAAGAGGAAAATTTCTAAGCAACTTGCTCTCTCTTCTGAACCTCAATTCCCTCCTCTTTGGTTCTCTCTTTCTGTTGAAAATAGAAGGAGATCCCTCTATTGTGAATTCTTACAAAAGTGTACCTTTGCTACTATTTTTGGCCTCCCTCATCTTAATCTCACTAAACATCTTAATATTGTTCTTCCTCTCTCTCCAATATCCAAATCAGATCAGTCCAAAATCTTCTCCATATCTGAATCTAAGACTGAAGACCAGTGGGCTCAGGGCCATCAGTCTCTTTACAGGAACTATGTGCTTGCTAGATCTGACAGGTTTCCACCCTCAGACCACCAACCTACTCTGTCTGAGTGGTTTGTTATCCACCATAGGAATACTTGGGGTCCCTTCATCCAGAGGGAAATCAAGTTGATCTGGCACTTCCATATGTTTCAAGACTATCAGTTTATCAACAAACTGCCAGAAATTCAGCTTGGTCAGTTCAGGGGAGCCATTGCACTGCTCAGGACTGAAAACCCTATCAACACTTCCCTTCAAGTGGACTTTGCTACCCTAAAGTTGCTAGAGGTTGTCTTCCTCCCTAAGCTTCATTCCTTGCTCATGGACTCTGCTATGGGTCCCTCTATCTTTGAAAGATTCACTAGAGTAATGGCCAGAATAACAGTCCGACAGGGAGCTCCTCTTGCCTTCCACCAGTTTCTATTCCGGAAGTATCACAGGGGTTTTATCAAATCTGATGTCCTTGCTCCCCTCCTATTTGAGTGTGAAAGGCTCTCACCATCTGAGTGGGAGAAGCACTATCACCAAGCTACTCAACAGTTGGACACCTTGAACTCCTCTCTGGCCAGATCTGGCAAACCTTCTCTTTCTGCTAACGAATTCTTAGACCTCAAATCAATCAATTTGGTTCAAGATCCTTTTTCCATTTGGATTGAAAGGTACAAAGTCTATGAACCCCTCAAGAGGGAACTAAACTAGCACAAGATTTTCTACCCTATATCCATCGACAAATTCCTGCAGCATGCTAGTTTTGGAACTACTAGCTTGTACAGATCCTCCTTTGGCAAGGATGAATATGCAAATTTCATTGACGCTCAGAGGCAGCTCCACATCCAAAGACTTCTTCTAGATATGGGGCCTTCCTACAATATCTCTTGGGGAACCACTTTGAAGAGCAAGAACTCCAGGCTTGGCCCATCATTACTCGACATGCCTCTCTTTTGTCTCATGCCTTCTACATTTCTGACCCCATTAAGTAATTAAATTTGTTCTCTTTTGCTCCATTTATCTTTATCTATCTCCATTTTCTCTTCTGTTCATTTAATTCTTTTTGCTTAATGACAAAAAGGGGGAGAAATTATTCTGAAAGATATACCCTAAAATTAAATTAAACAAATTTCAATTCTTTCTATGTATGTAATTTTCTATGTTTTGCCATCACTAAAAAGGGGGAGATTGACGTTCAATCTATCTCCATATAAAATTTTTTATGAATTATATATGTAATTTTTAGTGATTAATAAACCCTATAAAATGCTTTCTAACAATTGTTTCTAAAAATTATCCACAGAAAATAAATCTAGCAAATCTGTAAGTTATCCTCACACACTGCTGTAAGTTCAAATGCATATGTTTTGTCTAAGTACACAACGATTTCCTTTATAGAAACAACGATTCGATCGCCATAACGATTCTATAAGTCACTTAAATAACGATTTTCGTCTCACAACGATTTCATAAGTAAAACAACGATTTCGGTCTGACAACGATTTCATAAGTAAAACAACGATTTCGGTCTCACAACGATTTCATAAGTAAAACGATTTGCTTTTATTTAAAGAACGATTTGATCCAAAACAACGATTTGCTTCACTTAAACAACGATTTGCTTTCAAATCTGTAAGTTATCCTCACACACTGCTGTAAGTTCAAATGCATATGTTTTGTCTAAGTACACAACGATTTCCTTTATAGAAACAACGATTCGATCGCCATAACGATTCTATAAGTCACTTAAATAACGATTTTCGTCTCACAACGATTTCATAAGTAAAACAACGATTTCGGTCTCACAACGATTTCATAAGTAAAACAACGATTTCGGTCTCACAACGATTTCATAAGTAAAACGATTTGCTTTTATTTAAAGAACGATTTGATCCAAAACAACGATTTGCTTCACTTAAACAACGATTTGCTTTCACTTAAAGAACGATTTGATCGCAACAATGATTTGCCTACTTAAACAACGATTTGCTCAAAACAACGATTCGTTTTTACTTAAACAATGATTTGAGCACAACAACGATTTCTTCCTTGAAACAATGATTTCATGATCGATTTCACTTAAACAATGATTTCATGGTCGATTTCACTTAAACAACGATTTCATGATCAATTTCACTTAAACAACGATTTCATCATTGAAACAACGATTTCATCATTAAAACAACGATTTCATGATAGAAACAACGATTTGGTCGCTGCAACGATTCTGTTTCTCTCAAACAACGATTTGGTCGCTACAACGATTCAGTTGCTACAACGATTTTATCTCTACAACAACCTTCTATGAAACAACGATTCTATTGAAACAATGATTTCATCTGCTCATCGATTTATGTTAAGTAACGACTTTGTACAGAACATCGATTTCATTATATTAATGGATTATGTTCACATCGACTTGGTCTCAACATGGATTACATTCTCACATGATTATATCATCGATTTGATGTCAATATCATTTCTATATAAAATATTCTTTACTTTCAAATAAATTTATATAGCTCGTGAACAGTCTTGCTTTATCTTCTTATTTTTCATTCCTTATAATATTTAAATATGCATATGCTCGAAACCCTGTGGATTTCAAAAAGCCTTCCCACGCATCTTACTATATCCTAAGATTTTAATCATTTATTGTGTTAGTACAATATTTCCACACGATATCCTTACTTATTTCACTTGTCACATAAAGTCTTGTTTTATGTGATGACAGAATAACATTCCTTTTTAGTGTATCTTCATACTGCACGACTACTAATGTTGACTGACAATTTAGACAAAGAAAAGTTGTCTAGGTGTCAGCATTTATTGTATGCAGGACTTTTGTATAAACGCACGTCAAAGGTGGAGTTGTAAACTTGACAAAAAGGATAGAAGATTCAGAAAATCTTTCCTTGAAGGTGTAAGTGTCAATCCAAGCATTAATGGCTGCATGCTCACCTACTCCTTGCTTCGGACCAATCTCTCTAACGAGCATGAAGCTGTGAGACAACGGATATCTCAACGGATACTACAACGGTCAAAATTATTTCAAAGAAGATAAATAGAAGACTGGTGACTCTAAGCAAAGTAGTTAGTTAGACTGTTCGAATCTTTGAACTTTTAGAAGCTTGAAACTCCAGTCACCTGAAGAACAACAAGAGCCAGCTTGTCCAATCCAACCATCGGTAGCTCTTAGCTCTCTGTGAGAATAGTGCATGTGTTTTTGAGAGCTTGCGTAGTTCTAAGAGAGAGTCATCTTGTAATCATCTAGTGTCTCTTAAACCTCACCTCAGATTAAGTAAGTGATTATAAGCTTGGTCTTGGGGCCTTACGCATTCCTTTTAGTTGATCCTCTTCTGGTGTGAAGAGAAGACCTGTTGGTACAGGTGGTGTTATTCCTCTTCTGGTTGAGAAGAGAAGGCCAGCTGCGGCTGGATGTGTAAGTGTCCTTAAGAGGGACTGTACCCTTGTATAGTGGAATCCCAAGTGGTTGCTTGGGGACTGGACGTAGGACTCCTTGGGATAGGAGGTCCGAACCAAGATAAAATTTCTTGTTGTCTTTGTGCTTGCTTGTTTGGTTTGATTAACACTACCCTAACTATCGATCTTAGTGTTGTCTGTCTAGTCTGTTTTATTTATAGGAATTTCTACTAAAAGAATTTTTAAGCAATCCATTCACCCCCCCCCCCTTTGGGCTTGCTATCTGGGCAATAACCTTCAATCACATTTGCTTCATCCTTTTAATTGTATTCTGTTTATTAAGTTTTGGCATATGTTGTGATTGAGTGTGTCTTTGTTATTAAACTTTGTTGCACAAATCCAAGCCACATTAATCTCTCTCTCATATTTTAATATCTAATCTCTCATAGAGTCTGCTCATTTCTATATATCCATCACCTAAATTCCACTCCTTGCTTTCATGTCACTCCTACTTTGATCTCCACCCATTGGTACCATCACAGGGGAAGAGTGTTCTACAAAGGGGGTGACTACACTTGTCCTTGATTAAGAGGGAGAGTGCGTCTTTTTGCTACTGTCAAAAAGGGGAGTAATTTCAATTGCTTGAGAATGTTTTGTCATCATTAAAAAGGGGAGAATGTTGAGTTATGGTTATGTGAATAACCATACTCATTGTTTTGTTTTGTTTTGATGATGACATAACCATTGTTCATATTGTTGATATCATAATATCATTGTTTTGTGATGAACTTAAGTGCCTTCATGTTGCATATCATTTGATTCATGTTTGCAAATCATAGACAGACTAGCCAATCGATTGTTCATGTATCTTGTTCATCAATCAATTTCCGACAGTCAAAAATCTAACAGTCGAAGCCTGGCCAATCGATTGTTCATGTGTTTTGTTCATCAATCAATTGTCTGAATATCGAATTATGAACAACTTAAACATTGATTGCTTCATGTTTAAACATCGATTGCTTCATGTTTAAACATCGATTGCTTCATATTAGACATTGAATTGCTTCATGTTTAAACATTGATTGCCTACACATCGATTGCTTTATGTTTAAACATCAATTGCCTAAACATCGATTATTGATCACTCAAACATCGATTGCTGTGAGTTTCACATCGATTACCATGTCTACATCGATAGCCTTGAATCTTATATCGATTGCTCTGAGTCTCACATCGATTAATGTTATAAATTGATGCACATAATTTCTTTTTCTCCTAAATACATAACAATACTATTTGTACAGGACATCACGTGATTGGCACGTGCCTAACTTAAAGGATTGGGGTGTACAAAACCCTAAGTATGAGGTTTGGGCATTTGGCTATAAATAGGCCCGTCTCCTTTGTGAAAAGTGTGTGGCCAAAAAAAGGGGCTCAGAAAGAAGCGGAAAAAGGTGCGTTCAGAAAGAGGAGAACAGAGGCCACCACTAGAAGAGAAAAAGAGAAGAAGAAGAGCAGAGCTACCAGATCAAAGGAATTGTTCGTTTGTCTTCCTAATCTGAAGATCCAATCTCAAAGGAGAAGTGTCAAGATCTTCAAGCTTCATCGAAGTCCAGTTGTTCTCTAACAGAGGAGAGCACAGGCAAAGGGTCTTCGTGTGTGTGTGTGTTTCTGAGTGTTGATTGATCTGTATAAGTGTTCTGTGCAAATTAATCTCTATCAGATTGTGTGTTTGATTGTGTATGTGTTCTTTGAGTGTTTACTCAAGTGTGTGGACTGAGTCATCGTGCTTTGAGTGTGTGTGTGTTGTATCTCTATTTCGAGATAGTGTGTGGTTTAATCCTCACAGTAGTGAGGGTGGATGTAGGAATCACTTATTCTGATCTCCAAACCACCTTAAAAATCTCTTGTGCAATGGTTTGTCTAGTAATTTCGCATTAGATGATTGCAAAGGAATTCTCCTCACACTCTCAGCACATACACACTCTTCACTCTAAGTTTTCAAATCTGTTAAAATTTGGGGTTTAATCAAACTAATATGTGACAGATTTTAATTTGGTTTAAGTTTTCGCTGCGAATTGTTTTGATCTATTCACCCCCCCCCCTAGATCAGATTGCCCTGTTCATTCGACCCTACATACCGATTCCTTCATGTCAGTCATTCGACTGTCAGTTCTGTAGACTTTCTTCCTATCTTGTCTTTTTGCTTTGTCCAAGTCTTGGGCTTTGTATTGTCCACTTCAAGTACAACTTTTGGACAAAATTATTGCACACTTAACACACAAATTAGACCCTCAAATCACATATAAATAACTCAAACACTTGGGTCATCAACATGAACTACACTCAGTGTTTTGTGATTTTCTCAACATGAGTTAAATTTAGTGTTTTTGTGAGCATCAAAATCTACATAGTGCAACACCTTGCACTGATCGATGCTAGTGCTAGGATGAACAAAAACTCATTCTACCTCACCCTATTGCCTCGCCCCTCCAATCATGCCCTGAGCTCTCCCGATCTCTTAGCACCAAAAAGCGTACAAACAAGTCCCTCATCGCCTCAGGCCACTGCTCAAATAGCCTCAGGTATCCCCAGGATCGAGGCTCAATGCTCACAGCTATAGCTTCAGCCAAGCCACCGTATTGGGCGTGCATCCCAAGGTTGCCAACAACATCATTACAAGTATAGAAGATGGTTCATGTCCATACAATGGAAGACTCCAAAATCTAGACATGATAAGTTGCACTCTAGGCTCTAAAGTGGGGGGCTCATGATAGGCTTGACCTAATAAGCATGGGCTTAAGCTCAACAGTGCTATGAATAAGGGAAGAGGAAGATAGTCAAGTTGGGACTTCGGTCCCATATTGGCTATCAACTCCTTCCTAAAGCCACTATGGTCTATAAGATAAGACCAAAGGGTGCAGGTGAAAAGGTGAGGAACACATGTCATTTCTCCATATCTCTCTTTTCTCTCTCCTCATCCTAGATCTTTGCCCTTCTCATGCAGAATTTGAACTGACTTTAACATCAAAAAGTTTATCCTGGAAACCCCTTTTCGGCTAACTATTTGCTCTTTTAGGTTGGAATTGCCCAGGCACATGGCAAACACAAGTTCCCCCATAAACATCAAGCAAGTCACTATTGACACCTATTTTTGACCCATACGTTGAGTCATTTTTCTTGTTCATTATAATGATGTCAAAATTAATCAGTGTTTTTTAGTCCAACATTGGCTTATTGTGAGTCCATTATGCTCAACTCCAAGTTCAATCATGCCCTCAACACTAAAAACCATGTTTGTTTGAAGTTCATGCATGCAGTGCATGAATGTGGCAAGGTGCTTTGACATATCCTTCCTCTCTCTCCTTGAACACGACGTATCATAATGCTGCGTTCTGAAGGCGTCAATGTGATATGATGCATTCATGAAATGCCCATGCAGTTCTTATGTGGCTGAACTTTTCTCGTCATTATCTCTTTGAGAGACACATTTTTAAGGGTTTTAGGGTTTTATATAAGATGAAAACTCTTCATGTTTATTTTCCAAGCAACCTACACTCTATTTTGAGGGATTTATCGTCCAAAAATCATTTATTCATGATTATCATCTTAACTTGGGATTAGAGTTTCTCTCCCCATAAATAGTCTACTAGAGTCAAAGAGCTAGGGAGATGCCAAGTTCCGCTCATAAGGACGCAGCCCTACAACTCCAAACCCTTCTTCCTCCCTCACAAGCCAAGTACTTGAAGGCAGGAACAACATGAGACCCTCACTCTTTGACCAGCTAAGGAGAGAGAGAGAAAGAAAGAAAATGTAGTCTCCCATCCTGAAGGTAGAACACGTCAGAAGGGACCCGACACATTTTGAATGCGGCATCATCAGTTGACGCATTATCAGGTAGCCTTCCTAATCCTTCTTTCTTTCAATTTTTCAAGATAATTAGTATTTATTTCATCTTATTATCCTTCTATAACTAATATGGTGACGATCACGATTTTTTTTCTTTATTTTATCTATACTTATTTTTGGGTCAATTTCCTATCTACAGTCACCACCCACCCGAGGCCTGAGCTCGGGCTTCTCGATCGAGGTCAGTCCATTAAAGGCACCGGGAGATCATTGACCTCAACAGATAGATATATTAAAGACAATGAAGGCAAAGACAAACCCACGCATCTTTTTGTTGTCTTTGCCCTATCTATCCGCACCCACAAGCCCTCTTGAACTGAATACACAATTACGAAAGCGCACCTTCTCCACCCTTGCCTTCTTCGCAGTGCATGCAGGTACCTGCTACTTCATTCACCAAATCCCACAGCTCTTGCCACTTCACGTATGACATCCTATGCACCTCCCAGTGGAGGTTCTTCCCATCGTGCTTGTCCTCACCAAACAAGTTTCCATGGCCCATTTCACGGCAACATGGTTCTTCCCTTGTATTAGGTAACGATCTCAGAGGTTTGCTAACGTACACCTTCACTCGTGTGAGGGCGATATATTGGGTCTTCCACATGCCACACACATCTCCACGTGATGTTATACGTGATCAAACTATTTTGGTTCTTCAATAAATTAAGCACAAGTAACACTACACCTTCGAGAGACAAACCATTAAACAAGATCCACGGCATCCTCAGCCCGTTTGTGCAAGACTCTCCCAAGTTTCCCTTCTTACTGGTCCGGGACCTCACACGGTGGCCCTTGTCAAGATGGTGTGGTATAAAACCAGCTCAGCTTAACTATACTAAGATCCACCCATTGAACAGTGGAGCCCAACAAGGGCCGCCAATAGATATCCATTTTTCATTTAGCCAACTGATTTTTATTTTTTTTATACAATGCAAAACTCTTTTAAAAGAAAAAAAAACCTTCCAACGAAAAACAGAAATAATTTTTTGAACTTTTATAGAATATGGAAACAAAAACAGCATCTTCTTTTCTATTTTCATTTTTGTCCGATGATGAAAGCTTCTCAAACTTGAAACCTTTAGTTTTCAAATTTTCAAACTTACTTACCATCACCCTACCAGAAACCTGCACACTGACACTACCCATCATTGCCCAGCCAATGGCCAATGGCCAATGGCCGCTCTTCCACCCCTTTCAAACATGCGATAGCTCCTCTACCGAGTCGACTAGCGCACTTACACATGCCGACATCTCATCAACACTATCTCATCAGTAAAAAAAAATTATTATAGTTGCTCGAGTGAAATAAATGTGTGACATTCAACATGACATCATATGAGTTGCCACGTAAGTAAGAAGATAGAGAGTGCAACAAGTAACGGTGATGGATGGCGGTGACCTGCGACGACAGTACAATGGTGGCCGACAATGACCAACGGCGATGATTGACGAAAGTGGCCAGTGACTGACGGCCAACAATGGCAACAAGAGGTGATGATAGGCAGTGAGATCCAAAATCACTACTTTGGAGTCCAAGATTATATTTTAGAGTCAAGATTTATATTTTAGAATTAAAATTTATATTTTATATCCTAGATTATGGGTGTCAATTGGGCCGGGCTGACCCAAAGGCTTGGAAGTCTAGCCCAATTTTAACCGAGTTTAGGCCAAAAAGAATTATCCATTTAAATTTTTCGACCCGGCCCAACCCAAAATTAAATGGGGCCAAGCTTGGACTTTGTGAGGCCCAACTCAATCCGGCCCAAAATTTATAAAGGGGAAATTAATTGGGGGTCCCTGTCAGAGGGTGTTATTTTTTTCCTCGTCCCTGTCAAAATACTGGAAGACGTAGAGTCCTTACTTTTTCGTCCGGTTTAATTTCTAGTCCCTATTTTTAAGACGTCACTATTTACGACCCTTGATTCACGACTTCTGTCTCTTTTGCATCCGTCTCTTTTTTCTATTCCTGTCTTACCCTTCCGTCCTTTCGAATACTTTTTTCCCAATCGACACTTACGCTTCTATCCTTTTGAAGTGGGAAGTTGCTCTTACATAACGTGCAGAGCACACTTATAGCAACCATTGTCATCACTTACACAGGTCCTTTTGAAGGCTCGTGAATAGTTCGTTCTTCACAACTATAAAAGGAACTCATGGCCTCATACTTATCCTTCACAAGCTTCTCTGAGTCTTCTTCTTCCTATCTTTCTTGCTCGTCTTCTTCCTTTTTATTTACAGATGTCTTCATCTGGTGGTGCTCCCCACATGGATGAGAAGGCACCTACGTCACCGGTGCCACCGTCGCCCTCAGCGCCACAGGCTCCACCTTCGCTACCGCCCTTCAACCCTGACTTTTGGAACGGTTTTTACACTGGCTGGAGGATGGCTTTAGCCAAAGCCTCTCGGCTGTACGGCAACAAGGGCCTCACCAACATCCACCCTGACATCGGCCCTGAGGCAGAACCCATCTATTCCTCCTCCCCTCCCTCCCCTCTCTGTTCCTCCTCCCCTCCCTCCCCTCTTTGTTCCTCCTCCCCTCCCTCCCCTGTCCATTCCTCCTCCCCTCCCTCCTCCCCCGAGTGGTCGGCTTAGGGAGTGTAGAGAGTTATTATAACGGGGCTTGTTTATGCAATATATTTTTGTATTATGCAGTCTTCTGTGGCCGATATAAAATCCTTTGTATGTGCTTTCTATCATGCAAATTCAACAATAACATACTGTAACATGCTATTATCTATACTATAATCAAAATATGTAAATACTGTAATAGGTTATTATGTATACTGTAATAGTGTAGTGCTTGTACTGCCAGTAGAACTATAAGAGTGTAGTGATCGTACTGCAGGTAGAACTATAAGAGTGTAGTGCTCGAACTGTAACATGCTATTATGTATACTATAATGAAAATAAGTAAATACTGTAACAACTTATTACGTATACTGTAATAGAAAACGTTAGTAGACAGTGTCCTCACTGTAATAAATAAACAAGTGTTTCCTCAAGTAAATGTACAATATCATTACACTTGCTGTAGGAAATTGTACGTGCAGCAAGTATGGCTCTTCTCCTTCAATTATATACGCTCTGAACGTTCTTGTACATTGAAGTACGCTTTGATGAAGTGGAGGGCGAACCTTGCTCGCACGGTTGGCATGTCATCCTGACTGAAGGGGAAACCTTGAGTGTCCTTACGTGCCAGACACTCCATGTATTTGCAAGTAAAAATGACACAGTCGTCTCCCGATCTTTGTTGTGGGCATGGGTCGGGGTAGCGTAGCGACCACTTTGTTGAATCGATGTCCCTTCCCTTCATGTATATTCTCAGTATCTCTACCTGCATGAAAGAATTAACAAAAGAGTTCCAATTACTTGATGTACATTTACTATAACATATGTAACATAAGTGTGCATGCTTTGTAACAAATGTAGGCCTTGTATGTAACACTTGGCACTTACGTATTATGGAATGTCAGGACGATCTTTATTTCTTAATGAATCGTACACATGGAACTTTTTTTCTTTAATATTGATGACCAAAAGAGCCCAATGGTTCGTCTCAACGTGCATAGGGGAGAAGAGGAGGTCTAATTCAGTTAGGGCGCGGTCCAATCTTTTGAAAGAGTAATCGAGATGTTGTTGTTTGCTCTTATCGTCTTTGCACGATTGGACGTAACCCTTTAAAGTGGCTCCCAGATATCCAAAAGTCTTTAAAATGTCTGGGTTCTCTTGACGGGGGAGAAACAAGTAAGTGTTGACGTAACAGTCAATTATGATCGATTCGCTCTGCCCCCCGAACAATAGTTCCCTGATGTCCTTAAATATGAGGAAATTATCGTATCCTTCGAGAGTGTTGCCGATCATCAAATCACTACATGTAAGAAATGTGTACATCTTCTGTAAGAATGGAGATGTCATACAGTAATAGACGAACTAATATAATGTAACAGAAAAGCTCCGAACTGTAAAAAGGAAATACATGTACTGTAACACGTACTCATTAATGACGCACTCATTCAGAAATCTTTCAATCCAAGACTTTTTGTCCACTCCTAATACTTCGCGGACGATGTAATCTTGTATCCCCTCTTTCTTGCCCATTGGAAGTGTGTCTGTACTCTCTTGAGAGCCAAGAAAGATCGGTTCGGAAGTGGACACATTGACTTTCGAAACTTTGTAGTACTGATAATCCTCTGGCTGCGATGGAGTAAGTAATAAAAGAATTTTTTGTAAGGGGACTTTAATGTTACTGTGATGGAGTCTTAATGTTACTGTTATGTAACATTAAGGTTACTGTAACAGAACGTTAAAGTTATGTATCTTCTACTGTTAAGAAGAAACTATACCGTATATATCTCCGGTTGCCGCCTTTTTCTCGTCCCAGCTGTAACTCGTCTGGATAATGAGGATGGGGAAATATGACGCATCTTCCTCTTCTTCTCTTCCTCTTCTATCTTCCTCTTCTTCTCCTCCTCCTCCTCCTCCTTCCTCTTCTTCTCTGCCTCCTCCTCCTCCTTCCTCTTCTTCTCTGCCTCCTTCTCCTTCCTCTTCTCCTCCTCTTCCTCCTCCCTCTTCCTCTTCTACTCCTCCTCCACCTCCTTCCTCTTGTGCTCCTCCTCCTCCTTCCTCCTCTTCTGCTCCTCCTCTGCCTCCTTCTTCTTCTGCTCTTCCTCCTCTCTCTTCTTCTTTTGCTCCTCCTCTGCCTGCTTCCTCTTGTGCTCCTCCTCCTTCCTCTTCTTTTCCGCCTCTTTCCGCTTCTGCTCCTCCTCCTTCCTCTTCTTCTCCACCTCCTCCTCCTCCTTCCTCCTCTACTCTTCCTCCTCTCTCCTCTTCTTCTCTGCGTCCTCCGCCTCCTTCCTCTTCTGCTCTTCCTCCTCTCTCTTCTTCTTTTGCTCCTCCTCCACCTCCTTCCTCTTGTGCTCATCCTCCTCCTCCTTCCTCTTCTTGTCCGCCTCCTCCGCCTTCCGCCTCCTTCCTCCTCTGCTCTTCCTCATCTCTCTTCTTCTTCTCCGCCTCCTTCCTCTCCTCCGCCTCCTCCTCTTCCTTCCTCTTCTTCGCCTCCTCCTTTCTCTTATTCTCGTCGGGCTCCTCCTTTCGCCCCCTCTTCATCTGTTCCTTTGGCTCCGATATCTGCCACTCTGACATTGATCGTCGCGAGCTTGTCAAGGGGTTCTTCTTCCTATAACTGAATATATGAAATACTGTAAATGTCTATGAATGATACTGTAAATGTATAAAACATATATTGTAACTGAATATATGAATTATTGTTAATAACTATGAATGATACTGTAAATGTATAAAACATATACTGTAAAATATTACCTTGGCGTCGAGTACTCATCTTTGCTACGTCGTGTGATGGTACTGAAGCTGTAGGGACCTCCGATGGCGGTAGGACTAAGACTGCAGATTGTGGCTCCGCAGGTGGATGTTGCCACTGAGGCTGACGCTCAAATTGTTCCTCCAGTCTTTGTAGCCTTTGGTCCATTGATTGGAGGATATTGTTCTGTCGTTGTAAGAGGTCACTCTGCAACTCCATGACCTCCCTCTGTTGTTTGGACACTCTTAAAAGCTCCTGAAGAATGTCAATAGCATGTTTATCTAATGGAGGGGTTCCAGAAGTGGTGGACGTAGATGTCGTCAATCGTCGCAAGACCTTAGGTCGGTCATCCCTCACATTAACCTCCAAATATACCTGAAGTAAAGTCATAGGAAGATATCATATATGAAGAGAACACAGGTCCAGGGGTAAGTCACACTTACGTCATAGCGTCGCAATCCCCGTAGTAGGTCGGATAAGGACTGTCCCTTACCCCGGCAATCCCAACGGAAAAATGGGGGATCTCTTTGGGGATGCTTTGGTTTCAATTTTAACTGGTGCGTCAAAAACCATGCCTATATCATTAACAGATAGATATATCGTATCAGATAGATATATCGGGTACTATAACAGATAGATATATCGTATATAAAAGAGTACTTCGCGTATTGTAACATGCAGGTGTATCGTATATAAAAGAGGAGTAATGCTATGATATGGCGGGGTCTTTAGGTACGGCCCCGCCGTATCATCAGTCAAAAATCCAACGGTCTGTCTATATTGACCGAGCAGGATCGAGCACCGAGCAGGATCGAGCAATGAGTATTCTGAACACCCGAGCACCCGAACACCAAGCATGAATGTACTGTAGCGCTCCGTCGTTGGATTGAAATCTAATGGTTTGTGCTATGCTACGG
Organism: Colocasia esculenta; assembly: GCA_014218235.1. Taxonomy (NCBI): domain Eukaryota; kingdom Viridiplantae; phylum Streptophyta; class Magnoliopsida; order Alismatales; family Araceae; genus Colocasia; species Colocasia esculenta. Next base: position 92,715,018 of record CM024760.1, read on the forward strand.
CGGTGCTGTATCAAAAGGCTCCGCCGCACCATAGTATTTTTCTGTCAAAGAGTACTTCGCGTACTGTAACAGAGCAGTGTATCGTATGTAAAAGACTACTTCGGGTACTGTAACATATAGATATATCGTATGTAAAAGACTACTTACACTGAGAGCGGGAACACAACCGGTTAGGAAGATGGTTTTGCCAGACGGAGCTCCTGTTATGGCTGCCTTCACATGCTCATGGCCCTGCTGCACTGCCGACATCAGGTGCTCGTGGATGGCAACAGCCCAATTGACGCTCTTCATGTCATGGAGGTCGTCCACATATGGCAGAATGGACAGCAACTCCGCCCTCCCACTTATGGGGAAGAAGAAACAAGAACATAGAAGCACAAACCAAAGCTTCACCGAAGTTTCAACAGCTAGCTCACCCTCTTGTGGAACGTACTCCGTAAGCTTTCGCAAGACATTGTGTCTGTCCATCGTTTGTTTGGATCCAAGGATGCGGCGCAAACTAGCTTTTGCCCCATCCGCCTTTAGATTGATGGGTGAACTATGATTGGGTATACCCATAACCGTTGCCAAGTCTGAAGGATGAAAAGACAAGTTGCAGGGACCAATCTTAAAATGATCTTCTCCTTCAAAACGTGTTATCAGATCGACTATCAGGGACATAGGGTAGGTCACCACTTCACATTTGACATACACGTGGAATGGTGAATTTCTCATAAACTTGAGATGCGCGCTCCTAAACTACAAGTCTTGCATAATGCTACAGTACCATGAAAGTGAACATCGCGTATTAAATTGATTCTGATCCTTGTCTGCAAAGAGAAGATCGAAACTTTTTTTAAAAAACCATTCAGTCAACAAAGATCAGACATAGGGTAAAAAGAAAGATTACTACTTCGGACGACTTGGAGGGCAGTTTCATCCACTTCCATCGCCATTAACGCTTCTTGCTCTGCTTCCGCCGCAATGCGACCAATCGCCGCGCTCGTAAGAGATCCATGGCTTGCCATCGTTAGAGGGGATGGAGAGATCGCTTCGGCTGCAGATGTAACTCAAAGAATGGAAAATTGTAACAGAGAAGAGGGCTAGTGCAGGAATGGCGGTGCAGGTGTATGGAGTTTCGGAATGCCGCGATACATGCAAGGATGGGTTCGGTGGACCCGATGGAATGGCGGTGCACTGCAATGATGAACATTGTGTGACTGAACATAATCGATATTCCTGACGATGGGACAACCAAGCTATCACGTTTGTTCGTCTGGCGCTTTCCCGCCAACACTGCTTCCACGATACGCACTCCCGCCAAATTGACCCACAGTAACTCATCTCCTCACACATGCTATTTATAGACATTATGTGCCACATTTCTATGAAAAAAAACTCTTTCATTCGCCTTCCTCTGCGACGCAATGGAACAGCTCCATGCAAGATATGCATTTGGAGATCAAAGTTTTGTTCTTTTCATAGGGAGGGACGTGGAATTGGCGTCCATATATGCAAGGGTTTCAGAAAGGTTGGGTATAAACATGCAGGAAAACATGCTGAAGTATCTTCTTCCCATTGATGGCCACGTTGAATAGGTGCTACATGACGATGGGGATGTCCAAGCTATATTTAATCTTCACATGTCAAGGAACAGCATTCATAAATCTACACATTCATGCGGTGTCAGTACGCATGCTAGTCGTCAGTCAGGTGATCCGCCACAACTTGATAGGTACATACTCCCATGCGTCGTTCCCATGCATTCTTCAATAGTCTTCATGTTATCCCATGCATTCTTCAACAGCCTTCATGTTATCCCATACATCGTGTACGTATGTATGTACATGTTTTACAGAAGTACTTCAAACACGCATGGCGCTTCTTTGGAAACCACAGAACCATCCCACTTACCAGGAAGTAGTCTGGAATTGTACGACGACCGAACAAAAGGAGCGGAAGGTGAAGTATCAGTCTTGACGCAATATTTTCTAGGTAGAATACATTTAGTAGGACAAGTCTTCATAAGCAAAGAGCAATTGCAGATGGAATTGACAAATTACGCGATCACACGAGGATTTAATTGGAAATATTTGAAGAACAACTCTGTACGATTAACTGTACGGTGCAATGTAGATGTTTTCCCATGGAGCCTTCATGGGTCCGTCATTCGTCAAGGTCCAGAATTTGCAATCAAGAGTCTAAACAACATATAGAGTTGTAGGTGTGACATTATGAGCGATCGACATCCTAGGACATCTAAGAAGTGGGTTGCAAATGCTGTGAAGGGGAAACTAGTTGATAAACCCACTTATAGAGCAAGTGAAATGATGAGAGACATACGTCGGGATTACGGTATCTCCATCCCTTATCATCAGGTACGCCATGATTTTAATTCTAACACATCACGACTTCTACTGTAATGCATACAACGAGAACTATAAGTTTCTGGTGCTTGTATTGTAACAACTATAATCATATACTATAAGGGTTCATATTGTAACAACTGTAATCATTACAAAGTATACTATAACAACCTATGCAGGCCACTGTATCAACAACAGTATAATCTGTAAGGTATAAGGACAAGTACTGTAACAATCTATAAATAGTCTGTAAATAGCACTGTATAAATTCATCTAACATACCATGTATCATCATATCAATAGCCATGGTGGGGCAAAGAAGTTATTGTCAGTTCTCTATATGGAGATTTCAGAACAAGCTATCATACATTGCACTGGTACAGCGAATGTGCATTACAGTCAAACCCGAAATCAGTTTTGTCTCTAGAAGTGGACCCGGAGACACAACGTTTCAAACGCTTTTTCATATGCTTCCAGGCATCTGCATATGGGTTCGAAGTTGGTTGCCGACCTATGCTCTTTTTGGACGGAACTCATATCAAACAACATAGAGTACAAGGGGTTATACTTGCAGCAAGTGCCTTAAACAGTAACAATGAGCTATTCACTATAGCGTACTCCATCGCAGATTCGGAAACATATGACAACTGGGTCTGGTTTCTACAAATTTTGAAAAGGGTATCACTCTCAGATAGAAGGATCGCCTTCCTATCAGACAGGGGGAAAGGTCTAAAGGAAGCGATTCCTGACATATTTCCAAATGATCATCACGGCTACTATTTCTAGCACATCATGCAGAACTTCAACGACCAATGTGCAGAGAAATATGTCGCCCCTTTCAAGAAATTACTTAGAAAAATCCTCTAGTGCATTGCCTATACTATCACTGAACAAGAATACCAAGACACAATGATCACAATGGAGCTTAATTCTACTGATGCCAAAGAATGGGTGCTTCGAAATGATGTCGACCACTGGTCCCATGCTCGTTTCCCGGGACAAAGGTTCGCCTCTACAATTATGCAAGCGATATGTTCTATTACGTTCCGCCATTTATGTTCTTACAGTTAGGCGTTGACATGTCTTATAGTAACAGATATAAGCTATTACAGTCAGCATTATCTTACAGTTACAGATATATGACGTTACAGAACGTGTTAAATGTGGTTACAATAAGTAGTGAAGACATGTTACAGATATATGATGTTAAATTAATTTCTTTTACATTGTCTCACAGGTTTTGCAAGTTATACTCTAATTTGGCAGAGTCATTCAACAATTGGATACATGATATACGAAGTCTATCAATACTACACATGGTTAGAGTTCAAATGATGGAAATGACTACAAAGAGGAAAATTGATGCAGCCTTGTGGGATACTCCATACTGTCCTAAAGTATAAAAAACCATCGAAAAAAACCTTCAAGAAAGAAGAAGCTTAGCAATCCTTCATTCAGACGGAATCAAATTTGAGGTTATTGAAAGTATAAAAACGTACGCGTAGACCTCCATTAACAAACATGCTCCTGTGGACACTGGCAACTTATCAAGATTCCTTGCAAACATACATGCGCAGTAATTGGCAGTAATAAGGAGGTTATTTCTCAATATGTTTCAGCATTTTACAGCACAGAAGTGTACAGGTCTGCATACGAAATAAACATTCAACCTATCTCAACATTTGACATATCAGATCCACCTCAATCGTCTGATGTTCTGATCAAGCCACCGACAACAAAAAGGTTGCCAGGAAGACCGAGAAAGAGGAGAATACATTCACGAGGAGAAGTAGAGCATGCGTATATTTGTTCAAGGTGCAAACAAATAGGTCACAATAGAAGAACTTGTAGCAACCCACCCCACAATCCTGAATGAATTAAAAACTTTTATAATTGTTCTTTACCTACAATGTGTAAGTGATATCAATAGTTGCTGTAAGTGCGAAACACACGTTATGTAAGTGCGATACACACGTTATGTAAGTCTAACTTCCATGGATGGCGGAGGAGGATAGACAGGCGGACATGTCACTTCATGGCATTCGAAAGGACGGGAGGGTAAGACGGAATGGGAAAAAGAGACGGATGCAAAAGAGACGGAAGTCGTGAATCGAGGGTCGTAAATGGTGACGTCTCAAAAGTAGAGATTGAAAATTAAACCGGACGAAAAAGTAAGGACTCTACGTCTTCCAGTATTCTGACAGAGACGAGGAAAAAAGTACCACCCTCTGACAGGGACCCCCAATTAATTTTTTCATTTATAAATATAAATAAAATTTTTATTAAATATAAATTTATATTTACAAAGTGAATTATAATTATTTTTCTATAACAAATTTATTTCAAAATATAATTTTTTAATCATTGAATGTTAATATAGATATAAGTAAAATATATATTATTTTTATAGATATATTATAGTAAATATATTTAAATTATATATAATATAAATAAAATAATATTTTTCTTATATTATCGGGCCGGGCTGAACTTTTCCTAGGCCCGAACTAGACCACCCTTACCGGACCTGAGTTGGACCCAAACAAACTTTTGGAAAATCAGGTCTGACATCCCTAGCCTAAATTACTATTAAAATATCAATCATTATTTTTAAATCTTATGAGTAATATTTTGGAGTATAAAATTTATATTTTATAACTTAAATTTTATATTTTAGAACTCAGTCGTCAATTATCTGTGATCGACGTCTCCCCTCAGCCGCCGCCACCCATCACTGCCGTTGGTCGCTACCACTGGCCGTTATCTTCATCTGCCACCTACCAACCTGCGTGACATACAACATGTCGCCATGCAGACGCCACTTTACTACACTTGTGTATTAAATTTCAACTTGCATGTGGTCTCGCTCATACCCGCTCAAAGCCTCTCACATTCATTCACTCAGCGTGGCTGCACCCATGGCTGCCCCACGCTGCCTAGACAGCCCACCCACCCAACGTGTCTTGTGCTTTCCAACAGACAACAGTTTATCCCTACTAGTACTTAGCCATGTCGCCCATCATCGGATATCCATCACCCGCAGCCCACCTAGCCATCCTGCCCTCCAGCCAACCTCTACACAATACCCATCCATCCACCACCCATATCTCGTCTCGTCAATTATGTACAACAGCATAATGCTATTAAACTAATTGGATCTTACAGTTTGTGAGGACAGTTAAAGTGAAGATAGAGAGGACATGACGAAAGCTATTTTTTTTTTATTACTTATGATTGTGTTAGTTCCATGCACTACGTATAGATTATGACTATAATTTGTGGATAAATAGATTTGTGTTTGAAATTATAAGATTTTTGTGTTTATGGATTTAATCATCTAGCTACTTAAAATGCTTGCATCTATAGTTTCCATTTTATGACTTAAAAAGTATAAATGAATGCAGAAGTAGAAACCGTTTTTCTTTTCCATTTCCGTTTTTTTGAAATTTATTATAAGAAGTGAAAGCAGAACTAACCTGTTTCCGTGACTCAAACCCGTTGGCAGTCCTAAACCCAAGTGAGGAACTTGGTATGACAAACGATCGGAAATTACTCATACAAATTAAAATTTTGTTGGGGCAGAAAGACAATACAAGCATACAAAGTGATTTTCACGGGAGAATGTACTTCAAACGAAAGACTCTTGATAGAGTAACAAATAAAATAGTGCAATGTGCCAGATTATGGAATGGAAACCTTCAACTTCTGTGACAACAGTGAACAAGTGAATAAGCTAGCTAACACTATTATACCAATTACAACAGTTTGAAATACACAATTTTTACTGTCAAAATTGACTTTACAGGTAAGGCAAGTAAAAAGAATTGACCCCACCAACTCAGAAACGCAAACTTCCAGAACCCTATGACCTCAAGAAAAGGGAGGAAAAAAGAAGGCAAAATATAAAATGAAATGAAGAGCAGGCTATCTAAAGGACATTTTTCAGGAACAATCTAAGACCAGCTGGAAAGAAAGAAAGAAACTAAATTGCAACAAGTACAAACAGCAGCAAACCAAGGAAAAGTCCGGCACGTACCTCGCCCTGACTAACCCATAAATGGTCACTATTAGTCACAACTTGAACTTCACCCCTACCCTGGAGCATTCATGAATTATGAGGCTCTCTCCTCCTCCAACGATTCCTTGCATATGTATATACACCTGGTTACGGCCAACCTCCGCTGCAGTTCTCCAATGACCTCTTGGCTTCGCCTGCAGTAAACTCCAACAGCCAGAGAACAGTATACCCAAGAAAACCTTCCTTCACAGCTAAATAACGGCTTTGAGACTGTCCAATCAGTAATTATTTGGCCAATTTATTTGTGCACGTTGAGGCTGCTGATAAACACCAGCTGCAGCTCCCACCATTTCAACAGCTCCAGCCATGGTCTGTGACGGTTGAAGCAAAGGATGAACAGTTGCAGCACCAACAGCCTGAGTGGGATGGTAAATGCCAGCAAAAGCACCATTCCCAGCTTGTGAAGTGAATGTCACTTGCTGCCCCTGAGGAAGATTATAGAAAGATCCAGCCTGCACACTAGGAATTTCCCGGCCAGGGGCTGGAAGCCAGACGGGAGAGCCTTCACTCTACAAAACAGATTATGTACACTCAGTTAGGTCAAAGTAAGAACCACAGGGAGAGAAGAAATATGACTATCAAAGTGTTCCAAGAAGAAAGAATCACCAGTGAGCCACGTGTCCATGATTTAAATTGTTTCATCATGTCTATGATAAAAGCAGTCTGAACTAAATAGATAAACATTTAATAGTGATGAAATTATTTAATCAGCAGCAGGATTAGATAACCTTTACCAAGTGTCAAACTATAGAACATTCAAGAACTTTGGAGGCCATAATGGCACAGGCCTGCAAGGAAACCAACTTGCAGCGCTGAGCCACTCATCAAAACACCCTCCAAGAATGTAAGCGCAGAAATAAGCGTCATATTATGCATTCTCCAGTCCAGCTGATCAAATACCTAAACTTGAGTATATTACTGGTTATCGACAGCCAAAAAATGTCACCCAAAAATCTCCTAATAACATATTTCACAGGATTCAATTTGTGATTCTATAGGTAAGTGGTTTTCTCTGCCATGCTTTTCCCTCTCTTTCTGTTCCTTTTTTTTCACTTAGGTTGAAAACGAAAGGGAAGGCTTAGAGCTTTCCAAGTTTTGAGTATATCTAGCACTGTAATGCTTAAAAAACAAGTTCAGACTGATGACATATCTTTGAAGTTAACTAGGATCTACATCTTTTCTGGGTACCAACCATCATCTAAGGCCATTAAAGGCTCACAGATTGTGCATGGAATCTAAATGTGTTAGGGTAAGGCCTGGACCAAGCTCTACCCTAATTGACATTAGACACCATGTTTGGCATTGGATAAGGATCCTAAGAGGGAATAAGATGATACTCATCTCCACTCCCTTCTGAGTAACAAAGTTGGAGACATCTAAGGAAAGAGGGAAGAGAAGAGACAAAAGTAGGATTAAAGAGCTCAGGATAAGTCATTGATGCTTGGTTGAAAAAAAACAGGTAGGAGAGAGGAAAGGAGAAAATGAGTTGGAGATGAGCACTTCCATTAAAAAAGTGGAATGACTTATCTCCAACTAATCCTCTTTTTTTTCAACCAAGCACAGCAGCACACCCTTGCCTCCAGATATTGATGACTTGTCAGTTATTGATTATGCACATAGTCTAAAAGAACAATAAAATCAGTATCATATTAAGATGGCACCTTTTAACTCTGAGTAAGGATTCCCCGATCCTAGGGTCTGATGCCTTAAGAAAACCCCCAGCAGGGCAAACTGGAAATAAAATGGTGCAGAATAATATGACATGACTTGAGATGTGAAACCTGAAACACATTAATCTAGAATTGACAAACAACAATGTGTGTCAACCATGGTGTATAAATGCATGTGCCCAAAAATGGAACACGTCCAGCTCTGCATGTTTTAAGGGAAATTAAAAATTCCTGGTTTGTAATGAAGTGACACAATGTACCAGTTATCATTAGTCTCCTGGGGTTAGAAATTGATTGGTTTGGGTCATATTCAGAACCTGTGCTGCCTTCCTAATGAGGGAGCAGAGTCAGGCTTCTGGCAACAACAATATTCTGCAACCTTACCACAGAGGCTCTTCAGGTAATCATGAAGCCTGAAGCCCACATCATGTACATCTGTTCCTCCACTCTCCCCTGGTGATAGGGAATTCTAATGAAACACAAGAAGTATTTTGTCACGTGCTAAGATGATCAAAAACATGCAAGTCCCTCTCTACCCACCATCTCCTCTGTGTGGGTATGCGTGCACGCACTTGTGCTACTCTATCTGTTACAACCCCTCTTTCTTTTCTACCTTTCTGCTCTCCCCACCCCCCTTTCTGTGTCACAAAAACACACACCCTTATTGTAACATAGGCCTTGATCTCTCATCTCACTCCGTGCTTTTTCCCTATCTCTGTTCAATCTCTCAGTCTCTCCAGACCAAGAGTCTCATATCTCCTCTGGTAAGCAGGACTGAGATTGGGCTTTGATTGGTGACCTGAAACCCAATAAAGATTGGACAATTGGCGGCCCAATCCACAGACAGTTCTGGTCCTTCCAACTTTTAACATCTGTTGCAGTGTAAATTGAAGTAGACAAGCGTTCAGAGCTTTTGTCGCAATTTAAAGTTCCCTTCCTTTCCCAAACCACTTTCCCTTTCCAAGACTCAAGAGAAAGTGTTATTGTGAAATTAAACAGAGCAGAACGAGAACAGAAGGATGTGTTTGAGGTGGCAACTGCAGTTAATTAGCCTTTTAAAGTTCACTTCCTTTCCCAATCCATTTTCCCTTTCCAAACTCTCGAGAGTGTTCTTTTGCAGTTGAACGGGAAGAGAGAGAATTTGAGATATCAATGGTAATATCTACGGCAGCTGCGGGCAGCAATAGCAGCAGCAATAACTGCTGGTATTAGCTTTTTCTTCCCTCTTAATTCCAAGCCGATAAAGACTCCAGAGTCATCAGCTCAAGCTCCGATCAATGGACCCAATTTCAACCAATTGGTCAAATGAGGCTAAACATGGTCTTAGAATCAGTGGTATTACTCTGTACATGTATGCATTTAGTAATTATGTATTCTTTAGTGCATCTTACATATTTTGGCACATGGAATTAGGACTGTGCATTGTTCGGTTCAAAATGAACTGGACTGACCAATTACGTCTGGTTCAGTTTTGTTTTAAGCTCCATTCGGTTCAGTTCAGTTTCATAAGTTGTGAAACCGGACCGAACCAAATAAACTGAAATTTCTTATAATTATTATTAACATTGTATAATATACATATTATAAATAATTAAATAATTATATACATCAATTTAACTACAAATATACATATTTTTTAATGTTATGATCACTTTAAATACAAAATATTAATATCATTCACATGTAAATTAATATAAAATTTCGGTTAAACCGAACCGAACCAAAATTAATTTTGGTTCAGTTCGGGTTGGAGAGTGGGCTTGGTTCGGCTTGGATTACCCAAAAATTGGATGAAACCAGGCCAAACCGCCCGTGCACAGCCCTACATGGAATGGCTTGCATTTAGTAATTTCTAAGTTATATTTATGTGTTGCAATACATCTGGATATTTCTGATTTTTCTATTTCTTTTAGTAAATCACTGCCTCAAATGCCCAGGCCATGCCTAGGTGTTTGAGGCCAAGGGATCCTCTTGGTCACCTTGATCATGTTTTACCTATGACAACATACGAACTGTAAGATTGTGAAATTGTAAAGAAATTTTGAAATGTTGCAATTGCAAGTTTGCAACTACAATGATGCAAACATCTGTATAGTTATATCTGCCAAACTGTGCATCAACAAACAAACAAAGGGGTCAAGATGAATGAAAAGTTGGTAAGCAATTTTAAATGACAACTATGTACAGCCAAAGTCGCAACCACATTCAGATGCCCATGCAGCTATGGCCAAGGTCATGGATCCCCCTACACATTTTCCTGGTCATTGTTCTCCCAAATGCCAACCATGTACACAAGTCACAGGCGCAACCACGTTCAGACGCCCATGCAGCTATGGCCAAGGTCATGGTCCCCCTACACACACTGCAGTAGATGTGTAGATGTTCCTTGCAGCCCATAGAAACACCATAACTTCTCCACAAGCATGAAAAAAGCCAGATGCAAAATATTTTCTCCATCTTGCTCTCAGTGCCACAGTATTTGTTTTACTATCAATTCTGTCATCAAGAATCATTGGGCTCTTTTCTCCTACTTCTGGAGAGCACAAAATCTCAATCCATACACAGTTTAAAATGTGAAACATAGTCTAGTTTTGATTTTTCTTGCTTGGACATAAAGAATTTATTTAAACAATAAACAAAAAAATACTTGCAAAAAACTGTTCATATATATGGAAGCATTACATTCCTCAACACCACTGAGATATCATGAAAAATCAAATCATCTTAATGCCAATACTGAGATTTCAATTAAGTTATGAATGGGAGAAATACCTGCTGCCCAGTCATGTAAACATTATTCTCCTTGTACTGAGATACAGTGTGATCTTCATTAACAGTAGAGTTGCCACTGCTCACAGTGGGACTAGGACCATAACCAGTTGGACTGGAGCTATATGGTCCATAGCCCGTTGGCATGACACTATGATTTGAATTACCACTATTATTTCCACCCTTGTACTGGGAAAGGGAGTACTTGACAGGGGTAGTAGTTACTGCTGCAGGAGGTGGATATATGCTGCCAGGCAAGGGTTGTTGGGAGAGAGCAGTATTACCAAAGAAATGATGAATTGTTGGGGTTGGAACATAGAATGGGGAGATATAATGACCATAAGGTACATAATTAGGAGGATAGGGAGACATATGTACACCAGCTGGCTGCCGAAAAACAGGTATAGGTTGCTGAGTTACAGGTACAGTTGCCTGCATAACTCCACCAGCTTGGGTAGTAACCCCCGTATTTGGTAGAACAAGAGGATTCACATTCTGCAAGCAAAAGATGTATGTGACAATCAGTAATCAGAAATTCTCATATTCTACAAAAGTATAAGTCAAAATAAATGGTAGGGCAAAATACCCCAGTTTGCTTTACACTTACAAAGACTTGAAATAATTAACAGTTCCACGAAAAACAAAATCAGAAACTTTAAAAATTCTTCATAAACAGCATTTATGTTTCCCCTTTTTAAAAGCCTACAAGGTCATATTTTACATGCATGTTATGATATTAACAGCAGTATATCTCCTTTTCCAACTATACAAATGCTCACAAAAAATCATCCTTGTGCAGATATTTAACTCTTCAAAGCTATAAATTACAATGGAATATTTCAAAATCACTTTTTCAGCATTCATATATTAGAAAATATGGCATAATGATATAATCTTAGAAATAACAAGAAAACAAATTGCAATTTAAGTTTGCAAACCTCTTGGGTAGACTGGCCCGTTTGGTTAGTGTTACCACCATATTTAGCAGTAGCACCATGCACCAAGAGAGGAGAGAAGCGGCCATCTCCATCAGCAGCAGGCCGATAAACTTGAGTATAGTACCCCGTAGAAGGGTCAAATGGCGGCTGGAGCTGAATTACAGAGTAAAAACTTGCATTCAAGATTCTGATGTAAGACAAAAAAAAAAGTTGCAACATAAAAAGACAATTTGTTGAAAGATATAAGTGCTGAAATACCAACCTTCTTAAGTTTCCAGTTATAAAAAGGAAAACTCTTAGGTGATAATCTTTTGGAATCAATCAGACAGGGTCTACAAAAGTTAATGGCTCGATGCAGTCAACAGAAAAAGGACAGCATGCATTTGGCACATCAGCAGAGATCAACCAAAATACAGATAAGCTTAAATGCACTTAGCAGATTTAAAAATATTTTGCTGGACGGTCATCAAGAGCTATCTCACTGCTATAAAAACCTCACAATCTTTTGTAGCATCCCCAAGGGCTGATGACCCATGTGGGATTGTGTATCAGTGAAGCAATGAAGCCATGCGTCATGGGCATTTATCCAAACATAGTTCAATCATCAGGACAACTTATTGGTTTTTTTCTTCATATACAGCCTTCTTGAAGTGAAATATTTACAAAAGTTTATCCTAGACTTGCATTTGCATGATTACACTTCATACAGTGAGTTAAATTGTGATGTCTGCTCTCGTCTCCTTCGGTTAACAAACATCAGAATCTCTTGAGGAGTGATGTAGAAAAGACAGAATTATCCCATGCATATTATACGGAAGTTTACCACACAGGAGTTTGTGATGTTGAATACATATATGGAGGATATACAGGCAAATGCACAAGTACAACAGATTTTCATACAATTTTAAGAAAACTTGCAAAAACCCAGTGGAAGAAGATGGGCTCCTCAGGTGAGACTTGGAGGCGGAGGTCCCTGGATCACCCAGCTGGGGGTTGGGGGTGTGGATGAGGGAAAGAGCTTCTGAAGAAGGTGGAGAGAGTGTCAGTTGAACACTTCAGGGAATTGGCAGGGAAGTTGGGTGTCCCATATGAGGGGGTAGAGAAGGGGTTTAAGGGATCTCTCTCCCTCATCCAGAAAAGATGGCGGGCAACGTGGGCAAGGGAGGCAAAGAGAGAGAAATCAATCTTGAGGGCAGGGAATAGCAAGGAGGAGGGGGTGGAGTTGAGAGCATGGTTTGGCGCATCGCATCGAATCGGTCTGATTCAGGCGAATTGATGCGAATCACAACTTTCCTGATGCGCGATTCGGATTGATCAGCCCAGATCCGGTCATTTAGGCGAATCGGACCCGATTCGCCCGATCCGATCTGATACTATTCGAATTGGGTTCGATTCGTCCGACTCCCTTAAGGGTGTCGGCCGATGCGTTGCGAAAGGGACTGTGCAGTCCCGATTCGCAGCGCAGCAGGCCGGAGCCCTCTTTCTCCCCCTTGTTTTCACACTTTCTCTGAAAAAGACCCTAGATCTCCATGCCAAAACACTTGGGGAGGGTTCCTACGTGAGTTTGAAGCCATTTGGACGTGGGCTTGGACGCATTGAAGCCTTGTTCTTCAAGTTTTTGAGTTTTTGCAAGGTTTGAAGATAAGCCACCATATTTCTTCATTTTTCTGATTTTTTTCATGGTGTATGATTTAGATCTTCATGGGAAATGATGTTGCAAGTGATTGGTGTACACTTGCAACCATTTCTCATCAAGATCTATAAGTTTTTCATATAGATTTAGAGATCTTCCCTAAATTTTAAATTTCTGAATAAAATTTAAAAAATATTTAAAAAAATTAAAGAACCAAAATTTGATAGCAATATTCTGTATAACTTCTAAATCATGTTTAGAAATTGATTCCATATGAATCGGAGCTAAAATTAATTTGTGTTCCCGTATAACTAATAAATGTTTTATAATTTACAAAAATAAATAAATAAAACTTAAAAATTCACAAACTCTCTAAAGAGGTGTGAATGGAGTTGTATGATGTCTATGGAAAAAAAATTATCTTCACCATATGAGAACATTTTCAGATTTTCTTTTAATGTCCGAATTTTGAAATTTGAATTAATTTTGTGTTAATATATTTCATTTCCATTTGTCCCTCCAGATGGCACCAAAGAAGGGCTCTAGTGATGATATTGGGTGGCAGCATGGCACCATGTTGGGCAGTAGATACAACTTCAAGTGCAATTATTGTAGCTTTACGGGACAAGAAGGTGGCATCTCCCAGTTGAAGAAGCACCTTGCAGGTGGCCGGCTAGTAGGCTACCATAATGTGCAAGGTTGTAAAATGATGTCAAGTGAAGTTAAAAAACTTATGATTGAGCACCTTAAATATGTTCGAACGGAGACTACAAGAAAGAGGGCGGATAAGGAGATGCAGGAGAGGATCATAACAAGAAGGGAACGAGATGAAGACACTGAGGATGAAGTAGAAATGTACGCAAAATATGTGTCTGATCCTGATGTGCAGGAAAGGCGGGCCATAGCACAGAGCAAGCTGAGGCAGGGAAGGTGACCAAAGGGCAACCTACAGAATCAGTTTTCAGAGAGCTCAACATGAGGTTGGCAGTGGCAGTGGCTCAGAGGTAGGGGGCGCTGACGGAAGTCAGTCCCATTGATTTTCTAATGTGGGTGATTGCTTCACTCGGCCCCCTGTCACACAAGAACGTGGAAAGCAAAATAAGAAACCCACAAGAGTGCAAATAGAGGAGGTGGACCCTTATGTGTATCCTAGGGAACATGGCAAGCAAATTAGGATTGAAAATACATACAACCAGCAGGGGCCGAAATACAAGGTGGGTCGAGCAGTTGCAAAGTGGTGGCACCATGCAGGGTTACCATTCAATGCAGCGAATAGTCCTTATTACAAAACCGCTATACAGGAGGTTCAACATGCAGGGCTATATGTGCAGCCTCTTACAACTAGGGATTTGGCTGGGAGATATCTTCAGGAAGAAGTTGATGAGATCAAGTCCTACATTGACAGCTTTAAGAAGAAATGGGAGAAGTATGGTGTCACATTGATGTGTGATGGTTGGTCGGGCACCACCAGGAGCAACCTCATCAACTTTCTCGTGTATTGTGATAGATAAGTCTTCTATCAAAAATCTGTTGACGCATCAGATAGAATACACAACTACAAATACATTTTGAGTTTGATGCGAGACGTTGTTGAGGAGATTGGTGAGCCATACATTGTGCAGGTGGTGACTGATAATAGATCTGCTTACAAAAAAGCAGGGGAGGATTTGATGAAGATTTGTCCTCATCGTTACTGGACCCCATGTGCAGCTCACTGTGTTGATTTGATGCTGAAAGAGATTGGGACACTGCAAGCGGTCAAGATGGTGGTGGATGCGGGGCAGAATATTACAAGGTTCATCTACAATCATCATGTTGTCTTGGCATTGGATGAGAGAGTCCACAGGTGGAGAGTTGTTGAGGCCAACTGTCACCCGCTTTGCAATAAACTTTGTCGCATTACAAAGCCTATTGAAGCACAAGGATGGATTAAAACGCATGTTCAAGAGTGATAGATGGTTGCAGAGCATTTTTGCAGGAACATCGAATGGAAAAGAAGTGGAAGGCATCATCAACAGCTCGATTTTTTGGGATCGGGTGTTCAAGCTGGTTCAGATAATTGAACCTCTATATGAGGTATTGAGGGTGGGTGATGGGGACAAGAGACCTTTGATTGGATTAGTGTACACAAAGCGTAAAGCCGCGAAGAAGATCTGTGAAATGTCACCTCGATATGCACACAATTGCAGCATATTATCTCCACTCTGCTTACCATTACACGCACGAGCTGGCATACGAGGATGACTTGACGGTTGCTTTTACAAGAGTTGTTGAAAGATTGTCAAGAAGTCATGTACAAGCAGCGGACGCCATTGATGAGGCAAGTATAGGGTTATCAACTTCCATCCAAACAAATAGTTGAATTTGATATGCATAATCAATTTAATGTATGTATGATCAATACATTTTATTCAGATGTAGAGCTTTCGGGAGGCTATTGGGGGGTTTGCTGAACCATCTACCATTGCTGGTCGGGAGCGTGTTGAGGGCGGTAATATACTTTCCCTTTCATTTATTGTCATTGCAACTTGATGGTTGAGGGTTAATTGAGTATCACTAACTTGGTTGCAGCTGACTGGTGGTTTAATTTTTGGGCATACTGCGCCAATATTGAGAAAAGTTGCAGTGAAAATCTTATCGCAAACATCCTCATCCAGTGGATGTGAGAAGAACTGGAGTACATTTGCATTGATACACACCAAAATCCAGAATCGATTGTCATATAGGCGCTTGGACAACTTGGAGTACGTGCACTACAATATGAGGTTGAGGGTCAAACATCTCACAGAAGGTCTAAAACAGTGTGGGGACATAGACTATGATCCTGTTGACATTGGGTTCCTACGAGATGAAGAAGACCCAATGGTTGCATGGGTTGCACAAGCAACTACAGAGCAGGGGGAGTATGAGTTAGATGAGGAGGCAGATGATCCTGAAGATCCACCTCCCCCTAACACTTTCCTGACAAGGGAAGTAGTAGAAGCAACAACAGAGGAGGAGGGAGATTGTGGAGATGTGGGACAGCCATACTCCCCTCAGATTCAGGCCGACCCAGAGGCTGAGGTGGATCTTCTTGGGGACATAGAACTGGAGTGTGTTGAGCGTCCTATAGGTGAGAGAGTAATCCCTTCGTTTCATTTTACCATGGTTTGGCGTGCCGAATCGAATCGGTCCGATTCGGTTGAATCAGATCGAATCAGGAGAAACTTGATTCGCCCGATTCCCATCGAATGGACCGATTCCCATCCGATTCCCATGTGAATCGGCCCGATTGAGGCGAATCGTGGCGGATCAGGAAAATCCCGATTCGCCCCGATTCCTTGATGCGTCGAACCTTGCATCTTACATATTTTATCAATTGCATTAGTGTTAATGTCTCATTTTGGGGACTGTTGCAGGTGGAGGACATGGTCATGATGATGATTTTGAGACGTTGATGGAAGGCCACCCCGCACACAATCTTTGAGGCAAGCACCCTCATAATTCAGAAGGAGAGGGTCATCTACCCAGGTTGCTGCTCCCTCACAATCTAGAAGACCTCTCACATCATCTCAACTGGTAAAGAGGAAGCAGATAGCTCAAGAATCCCGCCCAAAAAAAACTGATGCAACAGAGTCCCGCCCCACTAAAGGAATTGTTATACGAAAGCCACCTCCCCAATACAGAAAAAGAAGGGTGGGTTATCTGGTTGGGGATCCAAGAAAGACAAGAAAGGTGCTACCCTTGTTGAAGATCTACTTGACATTGCAAATGCAAAGACCTTCGATCCAAATGCAGAGGATGACACACCGTCTCCATTGGATTCACCCCGGTTACCCAATAGCGCCTCCCATAATTCAATGACTACTGGTGGGTCATCATTTTGTATTGCGCATTACCTCAGATGTATTTGTGCTAACCTATCATAAAATCATATTGCATTTGCAGGTGGTTCTTCTTCAGATGTCGGAGGTGGCGGTGGTGGTGACACACCTCAGGGAGGTGGAGGTGGTGACAGTGGTCAAGGAGGAGGAGGTGGTGACAATGGTCAGAGAGGAGGAGGTGGTGGGATAGCATTCACGGAGGAGCAATTTTATCGGAGTGCAACCCAAGATACTAATCATGGTGCCCCACTACAATACAACAGAAGGTAGAAGTTTAGTCGTAGCGGTCATGCAGAAGGTTCAGCAGTGGACTCCAATAGTATGACACTATGATATCAGACTTCGAGAGGATGAGTACACAAGAGTCTGTTGGATCATATGGCGACCAAAGCTATCACCACGAGCCCACTGGCACAAAGTACTCTAGTGGCTACAATGGGTACACTACCACAGGCTACCTTGATGGTCCATATATGTATCCTCTTGCAGCATTTTATGTTCTGTTCTAGTTCAAGTTTTTGCTCCTTTGGAGGATGTACAGATAGTACAACTGAACGTAGTCCGTCCCGGCTTGCCAGATGTGGGACCATTATCTCAGGCTGTTTCGACAGAGATACCATACCATGATGACATGGCATGAGTATCGTAATTTTGTGTCTGAAAGAAAAGGTTATCACATTATTGGAGAGCTACCCTCAGAATCAGAGTCAGTGCCTAGCCAGTCCCAATGGAATGCATATGATCCATATCAGCAGGGGCATTGGGGATATTAGAGTAAGTCATTGTATTCTGTATTTGAATTTAGAGTTTGATCGTTGTATTTACTTTGTGCAATGTAAATATCTTTCTATTAATGAGTTTCAATTATTTTCACTCTTCTAATGATTTTTTTGATTGAAAATAAATGTTTGTATAGCAATACATGACATAAATATTATCGAATATGATGAAACATATTCACAATCACAAGAGGCATAAACCAGAGAATCAGTCAAAAGGGCCAGATTCAAGAGAATCGGCCAAGAAATAGGCCAGAAACAAGGTTTCTGGTCGCATCCATGCGAATCGGTCCGATTTGGGAGAATCGAACCGAATCGAAAGAAACCCAATTAGGTCCAAATCGCCGATGCATCAAACCTTGGTTGAGAGAGGGCCAGGAGGAAGTGGGAGATGATGGTCTTTAGTCATCATGAGAATCATCTCTTGGAATGTGAGGAGGTTGGGGAGGACCAGGGGAGAGAAAGAGAAACATGCTTAGGGAGATGATAAGAAGCTGCAGAGTTAATATCTTTGTTTGCAGGAGACTGGTCAAGGGGGTGTCCTCTCCGGTAGTGGGCAGGGCTGGGGGTATTATGGTGTTGTGGAATCCGTTTGAGGTGGAGGTAGAGGATAAGGTTGTGGGCCGGGGCCATTTCACTCCATTTCAAGTGCCTGAGAGATGGCTTCTCTTGGGATTTCTCTGGAGTTTATGACCCTCAATCTAGAGAAGGGAAAAGTGTGTTGCGGCAGGAGCTGATCGATTTCCTCCAGGCGTCCGGCCAACTGTGGTGTGTAGGAGGTGATTTTAATGCAGTGGCAACGGCTTTAGAAAAAATCGGTTCTCATTCATCTGCAGGGGAGACAAAAGGATTTTTGTAATTTCATCTAGCTTGCTGCTCTCATAGACATTGGACTAGTGAATGCTCAATTCACCTGGTCCAACTTCAGAGAGAGGCCATCATGCTCCAAGCATGACAGATTTCTGTTGTCGGTGGAGTAGGAGGACCATTTTCCTCGTGTAATCTTCTTGTTTGGCTAGAGTCAGATCTGATCATAAGCCTATTCTATTGTCGACCAGCCGCAGGTAAGTGCAAAGACAGACGTTTAGATTTGAGAGGTTCTGATTCAAGGAGGCAGATTTTATGGACAGTTCGTGAAGCATCAGCTGCTTCTGCTCCTCGGGGTGGGGGGATGATGGTGCTGGCCAAGAAGCTGAGGCACCTTACTGAAGTGCTCTCAAGTTGGGGTAGGAGCAAACACCTTCCTGGAAGTCGAGCAAAGGAGAACCTTCTTCAACAGAGACAGGGGATGGATTCCCTTGAGGAGGCAAGCTTGATGGATGAAAAAGATAGGCAAACCAAAGATTCCTTGAAAGCAGAGTATGAAGAAATTCTCACCAGGGAAGAAATTTACTGGAAGCAGAGATCAAGGGGAAAATGGCTACGAGAAGGGGACAAGAATACAACTTATTTCCATAGGTTCGCGTCAGCTAGGAAGAGGCTGAACTATATAGCTAGAGTCAGGGTGGGTGATCAAGTGTTTCTTAGGGAGGAAGACATCAGATGTCAAGCTAACTAGTTCTATGCTAGCCTTTTTATTGAGAAGCATGCCAACAGTCCAGTGTTCAAGGATGACTTGCTGCCCCATTTGTCATCAGTTGAGAGCGAGGAGATGGTGGCTTCCTTTCAGGAGGAGGTTAGGCAGGCAGTGTTTGCATTGGTAGGAGATAAGGCCCTGGGGCCTGACGGATTCTCGGTCATCTTTTTTTAGCTTTATTGGGACATTGTCAAAAAGGACTTGGTGGGGGCGTTGGCAGACTTCTAGGCTGGTAGAGCTCATTTGAGGGGTATCAACAAAATCCTCCTTGTATTAATCCCCAAAAAGCAAGGTGCGCAGAAGTTTGCAGATTTTAGGTCCATTAGTTTGCTCAATAACTCTTACAAAATCATCTCAAAGGTTTTGGCATGAAGACTGAACAGGGTGATGGATGCATTGGTAGATGCGTATCAGGGGGCCTTTATCAGGAAGAGAGATCCAGGAGAATTTTCTTGTGACGCACGAGTGTCTCCATGCTACAAAGGTGCAGAGAAAAAGAGGTATAGTTCTCAATCTGGATTTCAAGAAGGCACATAACAAGGTTAACCAGAATTGTGTCTATCATGTGCTAGCGAAGACAAGGTTTCATCAGAAGTGGATCTCTTGGATCAAGGAGTGAGGGGTTTCATCAGAAGTAGATCTCTTGGATCAGGGAGTGTATCTCAACAGTTGCATACTCGGTGCTCATTAATGGGCAGCCTTCGGCATCCTTTGTCAGTGGGAGAAAGCTCAGACCGGGCAACCCCATATCCCCACTCCTCTTTGTACCGGTGGCTCAGATTTTTAGTAGGTTGTTCTAGAGAGCTAAGGTGGAGGGTATTAATTGTGGCTTCCAGATAGGCCGGGGTATCAGCATCTCTCACTTGTAGTATGTTGACGACACTATTTTACTCCTGGCTGAAGATGATCAGAAGCTTATTGACGCTACACTAGTGTTAGAGATGGTGCAGGATATCACTAGGTTGAGGGTGAATTACAACAAAAGTCAGGTGGTTAGGATCAACATGGAAGAGGCAGCAATTTCGAGGGCAGCCCTCATTTTTAAGTGCCAGATTAGGTCCTTTCCATTGTCTTATCTTGGCCTTCCTCTATCTCCAAGAGGCACTCATTGCAGGGATTAGCAAGGGGTGGTTAGTAGATTTAAGTGAAGGCTAGACAACTTTCATATGGGGGCCAGTTGGTTCTTTGTAGATCAATGCTAAATAGTCTGCTGATTTATTTCCTATCTATCTTCAGGATCTCAAAATCAATGGCAGGCCATGTTTTTTTGGCATGGTAATGGAGGCAAAGTAAGAGAGTGGCATGAGATCACCTCCAAAAGAGTTTGTCGAACTCAAGAAAGGGGGGAGGGTTATCAAGAATACAAGAAGTTTCAACTTGGCACTACTTAGTACGTGGTTGTGAAGGCTGGGGGCAGAGGATGGTGGCTTATGGGTTCAACTCATCACTCAGAGGTACTATATTTCAGCCAAGCTACCAATGTATGGGACGTATTCCCTACATATTTATATCTTGTTTCTCTGATCTAGAGAGTATATTGCAGCGTGCGGAGTTCGTCAGAGCCAGTGTCAAGTGGCAGTTAAGAAACGGACAGAGATATTTGTTTTGGTAGGATAGATGGATGTAGGGATCGTTCTCTTGCTGAGGCCTTCCCATCATTATTTGTTGTAGCAAGCCGTTCTGGGGATCCTGTGGCTCAGGCTTTTGATGACCTGTCCTCAGGGGTGTATGGCCCACCTTTAGGCGATGTCTCTCGCTACAAGAGATAGAGAAATTGGAGAGCCTTTTAGCTTTTCTTCTAGATTTCAGACCTCAAGCTAGAATGGCCAAGTCTTGGGTGTGGCGGTGCGAGAAAGGGGGTAGGTTCTTAGTGTAGTCAACCTATTAAGCAGATGGTGGTTTGCGGTACCCATGGGTTTCTCAGGTGTGGGCCCCCAAAAGCCCACTTAAGGTGAAGGTTCTCATATGGAGGATCGCCCATTGCTGACTACCAACTTGTGATAGGATGGCCCATTTTATTCAGAACATCTCCACTCGGTGTTGTTTGTGCGGGGAGGCAGACGACAACTTGGACCATATCTTCATTTCATGTCTTTTTGCTAAGGCATTGTAAGAAAGATTGGGGCAGAGGATCCAGCACCCTCTTGGGCATTTCACTATGGTGCAACAGCTTTTCTCCAAGTGGCACAATAAGTGGATGATCAAGGGGGACAGAATTATTTGGTGACTCATCCCTCATGCTACTCTTTGGGCCCTGTGGTCCGAGAGAAGAATTTTCAAAAGGGAGGAGAGGTCAGAAGAGATGATTTTGGTTTTTGTTTGTGAGAAAGTGTTTTGGGCAGTGCATTATTGTAAAGTGGGAGTGCATAACTCCTCACACTTTCTATTATCGGGGAGTTAAGGGACCAAACTATCTTGGTGTGTTGTACTTTAGTTGTCGTCTTTTGTAAGGGAGGGCATATTTTGTATAGAGGCTTTGGTGGTTTATACCTCTACACTTATAAATCTTTATTGCTATTAATATATATTTGTGATACCATCCACATTTCAAAAATATGTGTAAAAATCCATTTCCGTTGACAATAAATAGAAAGTTAATCTCATTTCTACACACATTGTAAGCAGTCACAATAACCTCCATACTTTACAAAAAAAAAATCCAACTGTAGAGAATGACATAAGGGTAGTTTAGACATATGCCTGTAATTGGAGATAGATATTTAGCACAATTGTCCAAATGGGATGAAGATTCTTTAATTGGAGAAGGATCATTTGATAGAAAGGGATGAACATCTGAAATCGAGAATCTGCTGAAGTTAAAATATGAAAATATAAAATAACACTAACCACTTTAAAAGGATAAAATGAGTTAAGAACTTTTGGATTCCAACCTTTCTGCTGATCAGGATTCAGAAAAAGATGACCCAGGAGATTCGGTAGGTAGGCCATCAAACTCAGACTTGCCAGCAGGTGGAAATCAAAAATCCGTCACATGGATCCAATTGCCTAAGAAATAGAATACAACATGCATAGAGCACCCTTTGATGAAGATTTTTTTTTCTTCAAGAGAAGCATGTTTGACATTTCTAATAGCAACTGTGGTAAGACCCTTGGCAGAATGGTCAAAGACACAAAGCACTTTCTTCCCTAGAAGATTTGTGAGAGATTTAACAAGTCCTCATCACTGCTATGCAACTCTTTTCGTATGGTCTTGGGCACTCTGAGTTCCTCAAACATCTCTATCTCAAATGTCCCTTTCTTGATCTTCCATAAGGGTAAGAAAGAAAGTAAAATGTCAATTTTTCTAGAGAGAAAAGCTCTCTCTAGACTTTTCTAGAGAAAGAAGCTCTTAATTTTTCTGAGGGGTTCCGTGAGGCCGATGACCCGAGGCGGGGATCCCGGCCGGCCGGCAGCACCCCTCTGATGTGCTTCCAGTGTGGGCTTAGAGCTCATCTCCAACGCTCTTTCCCGAAGACCAAGGGTCCGTCATTGGATTTCTCTCGAGCGTACGCTTCCATGGTGAGAGGCCCTAAGCCTCCGAAATAGATCTAGGTTGAAGGTAGGCGCTGGGTCGTCACCGAAGCTTTTCCGACTGAGCCCTTGAGGCAGGCTAAAGGAACTCCAATGATGTTTGGCTGCCACGATCATGGAGGGGAAGGCCTCGGAGGAGAAGGTCCAATGCAAGCTTTGCGAGGTTACTGGCAAGGGGTGGACGGTGTCACAAGTAGGCCGGGATAGCTTCTTCGCCTTGGGGCAAACCGAGCAGGGAACTCATAGGGCATTGGATATTGGCTTCCTAAAGGCTGGGGAGGCAATTGTGAAGCTCGATCAGTGGGGTCTTCACCAGGGAACCTTCCCCAACCTGAAGAGGAGGCTCAAGGTCGTTCTGGAGGGGGTCCCAATTATCTCTGCGATGAGGACGGGATTCAATTCTTCATCAAGGAGATCGGAGTGCGGGAGAGAGGATCCTTGGGTTTCACGGAACTTGGGACGAGAACAGCAGTGAGTGCTACCATCCACTCCACAAGCCTAACAAATCTTCCAGGAGTGATCATGGTGGAACTAGAAGGCAACGTGTTTGTAGTGCGGATGTAGAGGGTGAAAGATCTGAAGGAGCTCTCAGGGCCCCATGCACAAGTGCTGTCAAGCCTAGAGCATCGCAGAACTTGGCTAGATGAGGAAGATGTACGGCCCAACTTGGAGGCGGGCCTTTCAAATTTTGGTGTCTGGTCGGACCAGATGAATCGGGACGGCCCGCCTACGGCTCACCATAGAGGTGGGTCTTCTAGCACCCTGGACGGGCTGTTCTAGGCCATTGGGCTAGCCCGCTACTCATCCATGGCCCTATTCCTCATATCGAATTGGAGAGGCCCACACATTGCCTCCCTCTCCACCCTATACGATCTATTCCACCTGAGTTCTACTTCCAGGGGAATCTGACCTCGAGTACGCCTACCCTCCTAGCCGGCGGGCTCCCATAGTTGTCGCCTGAATACAGGAGAGATGAGGCCGGTGGTAAGGAGCTATGCAAGGGAGCACTTGAGGTCTCCAACAGAATGGAAGGGCAATCCACCCATGAAGGGGACATCACAGAAGCCAACAAGAACTCTCGGTTATGGAGGCAAGAGGACAACCTTCAAGCTCCCTGGTGCGGATTGTTGGGTCTCCCAAAGCCTCTAAGATTCCCAAATGTGATGCGAGGAACGTGGTGGGCCCGTGATGCATCGGAACTGCCATTCTGACCCACCTGATCGCGTCTCTGACCTCGTGCAACCTGGTGGTCCGGCAGTGATCGTTGTCGCCGACACAGCGACCTCCACCTATCCTGGATACCACCTTCGCCAGCCTCCTTTAACGGCCAGATGCGTCATCTCCATCCCTTGAGGACGCTACTACCAAGGATTGGTCTTCTTAGTCATCTCCAGTGGCCCAAGGGGCTGATATATGGCCATCGCAAGCACTCCACTTGGTCATTCGAGACTTGCAACTAAGGATCCTATCCCACTGTTGGAACAGAAAATATTTATATGTGTATATGTTGGATGCTTGTTAAGAGGAGTACCAATGCTCCCTTATATAGTGGTCCAACAAGTCAAGTAGGTGGCATTCACATGTGGGCAACTAATCAGTTAGTTAGCCTAATGAAAGGAGGGTGGCTACCTAACCGGGAGTTGGCAACTACCGGTAAAATGTTGACCTCACCGAATTGGTTTAACGGCTTGATTAAGGGGACAAAACGGTTATGATTAGGGTAACTCCAAGGTTACTTAAAGTCATAACTTAATCCAAGTTTCTTGTCAAGCACCCCAAGCAAGTGGAGATGCCGAGGAGAATAAATCTCCGTATAAAATACGGCACGGAAGAATTCCGGCATCACAAGGTCTACAAGACCAAATGTGAAGAGTAAATACAGGAACAAGTCCGCCACGAAGACTCCAAAGACTTGCAATTCTCCGCCCTGGAAGGCTCCAAGAAGGCGCGAAGTTTCGGATTTCAGAATGGCAAGACTCCTCAAAATGTTGAGGGGGAAGGCCTATTTATAGAAAATTTTCCCCCTCCCCTAAACCGATGAAAGCATCATCGGTTAGGGGGCTGTCATCGGTTAAGGGGACTCTTCCCCTTAACCGATGGAAGCACCATCGGTTGGAGCCCCTCCAACCGATGGCACTACCATCGGTTAGAGGGGAACTCCCCTCTAACCGATGGAAGTTCCATCGGTTAGGGGAGAAGGGTCCCCTAACCGATGGGACTGTCATCGGTTAGGGGACCTCTCCCCTAACCGATGGGACTGTCATCGATTAGGGGAACTCCCCCTTCTAACCGATGAGGGTTCCATCGGTTAGGGGGGATTCCCCCTTCTAACCGAAGGAACTTCCATCGGTTAAGGGGATGGCCCTTAACCGATGGAACTCCCATCGGTTAGAGGGGCCTTAACCCTCTAACCGATGGAAGTCCCATCGGTTAGAGGGAATTTTCCCTCTAACCGATGGAACTCCCATCGGTTAGGGGTCCCCCCATCCACCATTGTAAGGGGGGGCCTTCCTCTATAAAAGGCACCCCCATCCCCCTATGAAAAGAGAGGCCGACCCCCCCCCCCCCCCCCCCGGAAAAGGAGCTACAGCCCTCTTCCCTTTGTTGTCCCCCTTCCTTTGAAATTTCCAGGAATAGAAAATCCCAAATTGTCCGTCTCATCCCCAACCTCCTTTCTTGTGCGTGAAGGTATCAAATTCTCTTCCCCACCCAAGCTGAGGGAAAAGATAACGGGGTCATCCTCGTACGACATCGGCAAGCTTCATCGTCTTAAGTCCGTAATAACGGCATCGGCCCACATGGGTTATAGGTTTTAAACACCGTCCATCTTTGGACATATGGTGTTTAAATACCTTTGTAATTCGTGCTCTGAATGCTACGCATCTATATGCATATATGTCACCTCCCATCGAGTTCTAAGTCTCTGGGATGGTGTGTTTGTGCTTATACGTATATGTTTCTTAGAAGGAAACTCTGCCCATGTCAAAGTTCCTTCTAAAAATGTATTCATATAACCACAAACTCGTATTTATATGCATATGTTTCTTAGTGGAGACTCTGCCCAAGCGGAGATTCTGCCCAAGAACGTACTTGCATATTCGCAAACTCACGTTCATATGTACATGCTTCTTAAAGGAAATTCTGCCCGGACAGAAATCCCTTTTCCAGAGGAAACTCTGGGGAGCTCCCGCCTCAGCGAGAATATAGCTCGGAAGCATATCCATAAGGCAGTGGGAATTTTGCGTTTATGCGTATACGTTCTTTAGCAGGATTTCCATTTGAGTAGGATCTTTACTCAAAGAAACATATCCATATAATTACGAATATATGCTTAGATGCGTATGTTTTCTTGAAGAAACTCTGTTTAAATGGAGATTCCATTCAAGAAGATATTCATAAAAAAAAGGAAAGAGATCTACAAATTTGTGGGAGTGTTGCCCAGATTCTCAATACACAAAACCCGGAAATAATCTGCGGACATATACCCATTCCGGACAAAGTTCAAATCATACAGTTCAAACCTTGAAAGGGTCCATGAATATATACCCGTACCATTTTCAAAATCATATTTTACGCCCAAAGAAAATGGGCAGTCACACCATTTCATACTATTCAAAAGGAAACAAACTCAAACATTTCTTAAAAGAATAAAATGCATTTTCAATAAAAGGGGGAAAATATCATATTAGGACTTTCTAAATTCTTTACACATATATGTTCTCATCCTTGCTATGAATGGTATTCGAGTTAAGACCGGTGCCAAATAACACCAAAGATTTTAACTTGATGTAAATGTAACATCGATTCCGATCGATGGAGACAGAGGTCCAGCACATGCTACTCCAATCATCTGATGAGTATAGATACGGGACTCAAGAAGTTCAGATAAATTACGGCGCACCTGTCCGTTTCCCGGACACCTTTTCATTGTCTGTTTACAGACACCCCATTCGTCCATTTCAAGGACACCAAAACCTTTCCTCCACATTGCGCGGACCCTTTTTTTTTTCTTTGTCTACCAGACAGATTGGCACGCCCCGCAAATACCGAACTCTAAAATATGTGAAAGGAATGAATACCTTGAACCCAAAAGCACAATGAAATGAACCGGAACGAATAAAGTTCCAAAATAAAACGATGAGAAAAATCCCGTGTCCACAATTGGCACGCCCGGTGGGACCTCTTCTCACCATTCATAGCAAACGATGAGGCATATATGAGTATATTTACAAGCAAAAAAAGAGTCCTAATGTTGATGCCTTTTGTGAAGGTACAAGGAGCAGACCAAATCATAAAGATGGCCGTCACCTATGGACCGCTCGTCGTCAACAACCACGCCAAGTTCGGATACTTGGCGACTCCGATTGTATTTGGAGATTTTCCCCCAGTCGTCGGATCCCCTTTCTTCTTGGGAGTCGTCCCGGCTCACCAAGAGGAAGATGTCACTGAAGGATCCCCTATTCACAAATCAACAAAGAAGACTTGCAACAACAATGGACGTGTCAAGGCTCGTTCCGCTACTATCAATAAGGGCACTCAAATGCCCGTGAAGAATGATGCTGTCAAAGGGGGCAAACCCCATTCAACTCAAGTTCGGACCCATTCGGTCCATATGATCTCTTCTACCATTGTGACTCCCGTTTCCTCACAGCGGGGGCAATATAAACATCGCAACAACAAAAGGCCGCCCGCTGCCATCTCCAGATCTGGCAAGTCCGTTATGATCGGGAATGTGCGAGTGCGCCTTGATGGTACCCCACCTACCACTCCTCGTGATAGGTATGTTCCAAATATTCCAACCTCAAATCGCTTCTCAGCTCTACGGTGGTTCCGGGGGAAGCATGAAGACTCTATGGTAGAAGCCGGCGCCAAGCTGAAGAAAATCTGGGTTCCCAAAAAGGAAACTCAGAAGTTTGAAGATCAAGCAAATACATCCAAGACGGTTTGGAGAAAGAAGAATGTCAACAATAATCCTCTCCAAGATGCTGGGTTTGAACACTCCAGAGGACGGAAGAGGAAAGGCATGTATAGAAAATCAAACTACATCTCTCAAGGCCCGGAAAATACCCGGGTAGATAAGCAGACTTCAACTCAACAGTCCAAAGCTCGCATATCGGTTTTTGACCGTATATCGCGAATTCTAGTATTTGATAAGCTAAGGGTAACTCCCAGCGCCAATATCCGTCCGTCAAAAAGACGACGTGTTACTTGGGCAGCTCAGGAAAAACCCAGGCTTATAATATTCTCCTGTTATGCTACTGGAATGGAGTCTGGCGAAGTCGCGGAGCAAACGGCAGAAGCCACTCCTAATATTTCCACAGGGGTCACCCACCCCAATACTCGGCAATTCGCCAGGAGAGCTTGTCAGCTCGGTGGGCAAGTTGGCATATCCAGCCAACTTCTCCCACCAGTCGACACTCAACATGAAGGTTCCCAAATTCCCTCCCTTGAAGAAACAAATATTCAACTCGAGGAAAGTGGACCCTCTGCCTCTGCTGGGCATCCCGTCATCGACTTGCCAACAAAGGAAATTTTTCAAGCTATGTCAGATGACGATAAATATGAAGTTATACAACAGTGGCGGTCTGAAATGACCTCACTTCTCAATAAAATGAGGCACTTGGCAACGACAAGTCATCGGCAATCCATAGAGCGGTCTCTCTTCGACACCAACAAAGCCAGCATCCGGATGGGTTTATTTCCCTGAATAATCCAACAATTTCTTCAACTGGTCTTCTCCCTCGGCTACGGGTCCGGATATCAATGACCCATCTAATATTATGCCTCCTCAAATGGACGCATTTCAAAATATTGCCATACAACGGCATGAAATAAAGAAGATGGTCGAGGATATGTTTGCCCAGCAGGGCGAAGGTATTCATTCTACAGGCATATATTCTGTCCCGTTCCCGGTATATCATCAATTCAAGAAGTTGCCCGAGGCATCTCCCAAGGTCCCCAAATTGCCCAAATATGATGGGTGTGGGGCGCCGCAAGAGCATGTGACACATTATACGATTGCCATGGGCGATCTTGCATCTGATGAATCATATCTTCTCAGATATTTCGCAACTTCTCTAACGGGAGTTGCATTCCAATGGTATTCAAAGCTTAGGTCCGGTTCAGTGACTGACTGGGCTGATATGCAAAAGAAATTTTATGACCGTTTTCAAACGGCTGAAAGAAAAAGTCTCTCTCGCCGAGTTATGCTCCCTTAAGCAAAAGAAAGAGGAATCGGCAATTGACTTCATCCGAAGATGGAGAGAGCTCAGCATGGGGTGTGATAATCCTCCCGTGCAACAAGATGCAGTAACTATCTGCCGAAGAGGCCTCATTGCATCAATTAAAGAGAAGCTCTTGGCAGCAAATATTAGAAGCTTTGATCAGTTGAATTCTGCCGTCGCGGAGATCGAGGTATTCTTGGCCGAACAAACGGCTCATGCGCCTTATAGGGGTAAGCTCCCTAAAGAACGCAATCCGCCGGCAAAAGAGGTTAATGATGTCGACTTCTTGCCTGGCAGTGAAACAAAGGGGGCAACAATCCCCACTTCCTCAAAGAAAAGGCAGAACTAAAAATGCCACTGCTTACACTCGCTGAGCGCATGAAAGCTCCCTATTCTTTCAGAAAGGAGCATACCAGAAAGCTATTTGATCTCTGTCTGGATAACAGTTAATATCATTACCAACACCAAAGAAGCCAGCAGATATCAGCAAGGTCAATCAACCAAATTATTGCATGTATCACCGTATGGTGGGGCATGCAATTGAAGATTGCTATGTCTTCAAGAATGAAGCTCAGAAAATAATTCAAGAAGGCCGCATATCTATGCAGAATGGTCTGGTTGATCCCCCGCAGCCTCATGCTTGGGATTGACCAGAACAATCGGTCAATGTTATACAGCGGCTGAGCCCGCCACAACCTCAAATAATCCTGAGGCTGGACCCTCATGTAATCCACCTCAAGATACTTCTGGAGCCCGCTCTCCGCCAGGATCCAGACGTCGAGGTACAAACAAGGCAATACAAAGAGTTCAAAGGCAACTCCATCAACTACAACAAGGACAACAAGAGTTGATCCAAATTATGCAAAATATGGGGGGGCACCAGGATGTTCCTGTTCAGGGACCCTACCTTCCACAAACTAGTCATGCTTATCCACCAATATATCCGGCTTTTCCTCCTATGTCGCCATTCCAAGACCCAATTGAGTGGCTTCTTGAAAATCTTCCAAATCCTGTCGAGCCGACAAGGCCATATTCTTTTAGTCGGCAGCATACATTGCCGCTCTTCCGGCTCTGTTTGCGATCAGGATATATGGATTACCTAGTCCCGGAAGAATTAAGGCCCAACTATTGCCCATATCATCAACTATTGGGCCACGTCATTGAAGATTGTCCAAACTTCAAAGCAGAAGTCGAAGAAATGATCCAGCAAGGACTAATCAATATGGGTAACTTCCTGGTGAATCCTCCACAACCTCATATTCAGCCTCCACCAAGTGAACCAGACAATTCAGGACCTCATTCGGTGAATGTCATCAATGCATCATCCTCTGGTCTTCCTGAATCAGAAGGGCAGTCATCCATGGCAAATCCATATCTATCTAGCCGGTGGTATGATAATTGGCATCCTCTACATCAACGCTCATTTGCTCTAAAGGATCTCAATCCATATTCAATCAGCTTAATATCAGGGGTTGATAAAAGTATTTGACCCTGAGCCTATATTTCCGAAAGGGAAAGGGAGTCACATCTCTACTGTGAATATCATGCCAGAGTCATACACTCTACTAAAGATTGCTCAGATCTCCATGATTGGATCGAAACAAAGATCCGAGAGGGAGTAATTGATCAGGAGGGAAATCTCCTGACCCCCTCATCACAAACATATGATCCGAGTCCAGAGTTCCAAGCACAATATCAAGATGTATGTGAATATTATCATCGTCAGTTGGGCTATGGACAATATAGAAGCAAGGCTGACATTGAGCAATTCAAAATTGGCCTGTTTCAATATAGAAACGGAATATCAGGAGAGCTGCCGCGAAACCAATCTCGCAGCAAGCTGAGGAGTTTGTAGATGATTACTACCAACTCCCTCCTGAAATCGTTGAAGAAGCAATCAACTCAACCTTTCAGGCACAACCCTCAGAGGCTGAATGGGTCACTGTTGGCCCTCGAAAGTCAAGAAATTCTAGAAGACCCGGCAAATCTATCGTCAAAGGTCATTCTAGTAGAAAATATTCCTGAGCCATCTTCAGAGCAAGAAGTGATGAATTCACTAGAAGCTCTACAAATGAGAAATAGAGAGAAAAACAGAAGAAGAATGAGAAGAGACAAATGGAGCATAATGCGACAATAGAAGCCCTCATCAACTATCAGCTGTTCAAAGACTTCAACAACTATTGATGAGCTGGAAGAGTATATACCCCCATGCCCTCTGATAAACCTACGCTCGATCAATACATCCATGGGATGAGATTGAGCGAAAAAGACGGCTCCGGGATTGGCTACTTCATGTCAACATGATGAAGCATTACAAGAGGAGGATCTTCTCCCTCACCTAGCTGAGCCTCTTTAATGAAGGCGCTGAAATTACTGTGGAACAGTTGGACTCCATGTTCAGTCATTCTCTTGCTACATGGTGTTCATCCTCCTCCAAAAGAATGCAAACCTCTAACTGATACTGCTGCACAAGCAAGAGACAAGCCAACGACGCTTGTATACAGCGTCGGCCTCCAGGTAATTCAAATCATCATCGCTAAGAAGGGTCGTAGTAAGCATCAAAAAGCGGCATCTTCTACTACCAAGCATCCAGATAAAGTCATACTTTTTCATGGCGAAGAAGCAAAGCCTTTGCCCGAGCCTCAAATCCGGGCATAGTTCTATATTTTTATCCTTCAGATGAAGAAGAGGGACTGCCCGACATAGTTTCTCAATCTGAAGATAAAAACTCAAGTCCTTATGCTTGGTCAAAAAGCCAGACAATCTTCCTCTCTTCCCAATGAAAAGCTATTGGCTCCTATCTCTCAAAAGAAACCTGTTAAGCCGAAAGAGCTTTCTGGATCCTCATCAAGGGAATCCTCACTTTGGACCAGATACGCTCTGAAGCTGATGACAGGATTCTTCAGCAATGAAATCACTTCCGTCAACATCACTGTCTGGGAAGCGATTACTTGGAGTAAAGACCTGAGAGAAACTCTCGTCAAAATACTCCAAGAACCAGAAGCTTATGAAGCTCATATGGCAAATTTCAAGCAAAAGCATATGAAGCATGGCAACAAAGTCACTTTCACTGATGAAGATCTGTTATTATCTTCCCATATCATAATCGTCCTCTATATATGAAGGGGAAGATCAATGGCATTCAATTAAACGGATCTTGATCGATCCGGGGCATCTATCAATCTAATGCCCTATAAAACTTTCAATCTCTTTTCTCTATGCCCTATTGGCAAAAGGTAGAAGATGTGAAGATCACCGGATTCAATCAAAACTCAGAAAAAGCAGTGGGAAGAGTCACCGTCAACTTGGCTCTAGGGGATTTCGTCACCAGGGTGACCTTCTTCATTAGTGATGCAAATACAACATACAAAGTTCTGCTGGGAGACCTTGGCTGCATGAAAATTGGGTCATCCCATCAACTCTCCATCAATGCATTAAATATGCAAAAGAAGGGAAGCAGTATACAGTTTTTGCTGATCAAGCCCCCTTTCGGGAGGATGAATGCAACTTGACTGATGCCCTCTTATATCTTGGAGGACCAAATCCTCAACCCTTCTCCCTGTCTAAAGAGAAGGGTAAGCAGTTAAATGCTCAAGTGAAGACAGTGAAACTGGCAAACTTTTGTGATAAACAAAAGCTTTGCCAAAATATCTGCAGGAATTCTCAAAGCAAAGAAATCCGCCCAGAACGGCGAAACATCAGTTATGAAGCTGATCATGTAAGTCAAGTTATTAATGGGGGTATTCCTTTACCACCCAGCTGCATGCAAACCACTCTCTGAAGCAAGAACAAAGTGTTCGGCGATTAAAAACGTTCGTCGTCACTTATCAAGGAAAAGAAGGAAGAAGGAATGCAAGAAAGGCAGCAAAGCCAATTCTCTTCTATAAAGGAGAATCAATCCCTCAATATGTCCAAGGGATGATTTGGTTGGGAAGACAGGCCCGACAACAAACTTGAACTGATACAAGAAATGGCTGATATGCCAGAAAAAATTAAAGAGATGTGCAAAAAGCAGAACATCCCGCAGGCACAAGATGTCTCTCGAAGCAATTTCTTTAAGCATCTGTGGGAACCGTCTCAAGTCCGAGGACAATCTCCATTCTCCGGGAAAGATACCAGGATTAGGATATGATGCCGAGTCCTTTTATACAGTAATACTATTGGGCTTACCAGAAATCTACAGCACAGAAAATAGCCAAAGATGCTCCATTCCAATTCTCAAGATATTACCTTCTCTTCAACGAAAAAAACCATCAAGTGAAGAACCGTCAGATGAATCTGACAAGCAATCTTCACTTATAAATTCTGAAGCCATAAATGCCCATGAGGTCTATATCGTCAATTCTGATGACGAAGAGGACTTCATAGATCTGCAACCAGCTCCTCAAGAAATTGAAGATGGCGGACAAACCACTATTGATGAGTTGATTGAACTTAATCTCGGGAGTCAAGAAATCCCCGGCTTATTTTATTAGTGCCCTTCTTGGTAAACAAGAAAGGCAGGCTTATCAAGCTCTCCTGCTAGAATTCCAAGATTGCTTCGCATGGAATTATAAAGAAATGCCGGGACGGAACCATCAGTTGCCGAGCATGAATTATCCAACATCATACAGCCAACTATCAAGCAAGCTCAAAGGCGTATGCGGTATGAACTGGAATTGAAAGTAAATACTGAAGTCGACAAGCTCTCTGAAGTAGACTTCATCGAGCCTGCATATATCCAGTCTGGCTCGCCAATATTGTTCCTGTGAAGAAGAAGAATGGTCAAATCCGGATATGTATCGACTACAGGGACTTGAATAAAGCATGTCCCAAAGATGATTTCCCAGTTCCAATACTGAAAACAATGGTGGATATGACCACCGGCCATGAAGCTTTGTCATTTAGGATGGGGTCTTCGGGCTACAATCAAATCCGGATGGCAATTAAAAACAAAGATATACTGCTTTCAGATCGCCCAAAGGTATCTTCAACTATAAAAGGATGCCCTTTGGCTTGAAAAATGCAGGAGCCACATATCAAAGGGCCATGACCAAGATATTCAATGAAATGATTCATGATATAGTTGAATGCTATGTTGATGACTTAGTCGTCAAAACCAAAAACAGGAAGGGGACCATCTATGTGATCTCCGCGTGTTTTGGAAGACTTCGTCAATTTAAACTGAAAATGAACCTATGAAATGTGCATTTGGGGTTTCAAGCGGCAAATTTTGGATTTGTCGTCAAATATCGGGGAATAGAAATAGACCCCGATAAAACAAGGCAATCCAGCAATTGCCACCTCCTCAAAATTTAACAGAGCTAAGGTATTTCAAGGAAGATTGGCCTATATCAGGCGATCATATCCAATCTCTCAGGAAAATGTTTGTCGTTCGGCAAATTAATGAAGAAGGATGCACCCTTCGTCTGGTATCAAGAATGCCAAATGCCTTTGAACAAATCAAGGAATACTTCTCACTCCACCAGTGCTGGGGGCACCTATCGCTGGAAAGCATCTTATACTATATTGCAGCTATGGATGTCTCTCTTGGGGCTCTATTGGCACAAGCAAATGAAGAAGACAAAGAACAAACTTTGTATTATCTCAGCAGAAAGTTAATCGGGCCAGAGCTCCGATATGCTCCAATGGAGAAAGTATGCCTAGCACTGGTATTTGCCGTTAAGAAATTGAGGCATTATCTGCTGGCCCATGAAGTTAAACTCATCTCCAGGTATGATCCACTCAAATACTGTTGAGGCAACCCGTACTATCAGGACGGCTCGAAAATGGGCCCTGCTCCTTATGGAATTTGATATCACATATATCCCACAAAAAGCCATCAAAGGGCAGGGTGGCTGGCTGATTTTTTAGCCGCTCATCCAATAACAGAAGATTCCCCTCTGTCTATAGATCTTCCGGAGGACGAAACTCTCTCCCCTATAAATGAGAGAGAAGATCAAGTTCAGGGAACTCCAAATCCGAAGAAGCTGCACAATGAGTTACCTTCATGGGAACTATATTTTGATGGGGCTTCTCGAATTCTTCAATATACAAATGTTCTGCCTCTGTCTCTACTGAGCTGGAATTGTCTTCGTCACCCCATATGGAGGAGTCCTATACAATTCATGTGCTCTCATGAAGCAACTTACAAATATGAAGCAGAATATGAAGCCTTAATTATTGGACTTCGATTAGCTCTCGAAATGGGATCAAAGGTATACAAGTTTACGGAGACTCACAACTGGTCGTCAGACAAATATTGGGCCGTATGAAGTCCGTAAACCACAACTACTTATATTATAATATAGCCATGAAGCTTAAAGAACAATTCAACTTTTTCGATATATCCCATATACCGAGAAATGAAAATTCCCAGGCAGATGCTCTGGCCAAATGGCCTCTGCTATAAAATTGCCTCCTGAAGGAGAGGTGGACATAATGGTCCGTCACAGAAGGCTCATGCCGAATGTCTTCAACGCTGAGTCTGATTATTATGATCGAAGAGGTATATACTACAGAGCAAGATGTCACAAATGAACCTCAAGATTGGCGTGAGCCGATCATCAAAATTAAGAAAGGTTGGCTACCTTCTGACCGAGCTCAAAAGATCCAACTCCTGCGAAGGGCTACATCATATCAAATTGTAGCAGGACAGTTATATAGGTTGGTCCATGAAAAGAAAGGGTCGGTCCTTCTCAGGTGTTTATCTCTCAAAGAGGCCAAAATCATCATGAAAGAAGTTCAATCCGGCTGTGTGGCGCACACCAGGCAGGAGAAAAATGAAAATCAATATCAAGCTAAAAGGCTTCTACTGGCCTACATATACGCGGACTGTATCCAATATGCCCGTGCATGTCATCAATGTCAGCATTTGGTCCTGTGCCAAGAAGATCACCAAATATGTTACACCCCACAGCGCCAACATGGCCTTTTGCTGAATGGGGTATGGATATTGTGGGACCATTCCCGCCCCGTCTCAAGGCCACAAGTTTTATTGGCTGCTACAGATTATTTTGCTCAATGGGGAGGTAACCGGAGAGAATTAGTCGCCAAATTTGTCAAGCAAAACATAATATACAGATTCGGTACTCCTCACAGAATATATCTGATAATGGGTCGCAGTTCAGAAACAAAACAATATTTCTTGGCGGCAAAATTTCATATTGACTGGAGGACATCTTCAATATACAACCCACAAGCTAATGGGTGGCAGAAGCCTTTAACAAAACTCTCTGCAAGTTACGCGCCAAGATAGTTGGCAACGAAAAGCGGGAGTGGGGGAAAAAGGTCACGAAGCTTTATGGGCTTACGAACTACATACAAGACCCCTACCAGTGCTCACCCTTCTCCTTAGTCTTGGAGTGAGGCCATGATTCCCATAGAAATTGAAATGACATCTGATCGGGTGGCAATTCAAAATGAATTTCAAAGCCAAGACAAGATCAAATGGAAAGAAGACTCGAAGAGCTTTCCAATCTAGAAGGGAGGTCTTGAAGCCTACAAATCCCTCCAAGTGTATCAAGCCAGAATGGTTCGTGCGTTTGACAAACTAGCAAGACCCAGGCTTTCAAACGGGAGGAGACTTTTGTATGGTCAAATGCAGAGAAGCAATGGCTGGAAAAACCAGTGGCAAATTGCAACCCATTTGGCCGGTCCATATATCGTCACTCTGGCATACGAGGGAGGTGCATACAGACTGGTGGACCACAAAGGTGATGTGCCTTTTCCTCCGCTCAATGGGAAGGCACTTGAAAACTGTACTATGCTCCAGAAGGTGAATCTGGCCAACCACCTCAACCAAGTCACCTAAAAAAGGCGAGAAGTTGAAAAGAATCATATGTAACAGACATATTGTTCATAGATGGGGACAAGGAATCAAATCTCCGTATGCCCTCATGTCAACCAAACCCTCACAACACCCCTCAAATCCCATGAAAGCATAAGCTAGGGAATGCTCTCGTATAGACCCAAGAAATAAATGGAAAAAGTGAAATCAGGAGATTGCCTCGCACATCTCTCTCATCATCAAATATCGCCATCAAACCATAAAGGTAGGCTGTGTCAAATTCAAATCCAAAAAGAAATCATAGCCATCAAACCGCAAAAGTAGGCAATATCAACCCCAAACCCAAAACCATAGCCATCAAGTTATAAAGGTAGGCTGTGTGTCAAATCTAAATTCCAGATCCATAGCCATCAAACCATAAAGGTAGGTTATGTCAAATCTAAATTCAAAATCCATAGCCATTAAACCATAAGGTAGGTTATGAAATCCAAATTCTAAAACCATAGCCATCAAAACATAAAGACAGGCTGTGTCAAATTCAAACTCCCGAAACCATAGCCGGCAAATCATAAAGACAGGCTATATCACATCCAGATCTCGAGAGGACGTATCAAAGTCCGTTCAAACCAAGAGTCCCACCGATAAACTACATCAGAATCTACTTAACATCCAAAGATAAATTCTCAGAAGTAAAAAAAGGGGATAATAATCAAGGGGTTAAAAAATAGAGATACCGATAGACTCGAATATACAATTTACTGTATACTCGAGGGTAAAAAGGTCAGAAATCCGGCTGAGGTGAAAACCTGAAAGGGGCACTTCAGGCAACAAATGGATAACCCCTCAACGTGAAAAACCTGAAAAGGCGCGTTGGAAAAAGCTAAAGGGGGCCAGTCTTGGTGAAAAACCCGAAAGGGGCTGGGATTGGTAATGTGAAAAGAAAAGAAAAAGAGAAACGAAAGAAAAGTAAAAAAAAGGAACTTTCATCATCCTTCACTTTGTATCTATAGAATCATAAATCACTCTACATGCGAGCGACAAGAAAGAAAGTAAAAATGAGTTTCCTACATCAATGTTATATTGAAGATCCCTTATCCCGGCACTAAGCCATCAAGGATGGAAGAATTCAGACCCAAAATCCCAAATTCAAACAATAAACACCATTCCAGACTCTACAACCAGATCCAGAGCCAAATCATACCTGAACTTAAACTGTCATACTCACCAAAAACCCAAGTACACCACTACTCATTCCGCAACTACCACTACTTATTCCGCAACTACACCACCACCCTTTCCACAATCAGATAACCACCCATTCCACAATCAGATAACCATCCATTCCGCAATCAAACTATCAGCTACTTAAACCAATCAAGTACCAACAAAAAAAGAAGAAGAAGAAAAAAAAAGAAGGGGGTTAAAAATAGAGATACCCCGATGGACTTAAGTATACGACTTGTTGTATACTTGAGGCAAAAAGATCAGAAAAATCCAGCTGAGGTGAAAACCCGAAAGGCACTTCAGGCAAAATGGATAACCCTCAACGTGAAAACCCGAACGAAAGGGCACGTTGGAAAAAGCTAAAAGGGGCTAGCTTCGGTGAAAACCGAAAGGACACGGGCTGGTAAAAAAAAAAAAAAGAGAAGAAAGAAAGGTAAGGAAATGAAGGTAAAAAGGAGGACTTCTTCATTCCTTCATTTATACATTACGAAATTACAACTCTAAGTCACATTAAAAAGTGACAGATACCACATACAAGATGAAAGGGGACTAAGACAACAAGTTCAAGATACAAGTACTATGATGGAAAACAGAGACAGGAAAGGTTGCCTCCTCTTCAGCCGTTCAGCTTCTTTAACTTAAAAGATCTAATCGGCGAGGAATCATCGCACCCCTGATGAGGGACCAGCCAGCTCTCTTCAGAGTCTCTAGCTTCATCCCTGGCATCTTGAGTTGGGAAGATCTCTCTTTGCCAAGCTCGCGTTCCAGCCGGGCAATATTCTCGCCTCTTGTTGTCATCCTCAGCTCCCGCGTCTTCCGACGCTTGCGCACGTCATCAACCCGGGAGTCACTCTCATCAATATCACTGGACAAGGAGCAAATATCACCTTCCAGGACTGAAGCCGTGACGATAAGGGGCCCAAGTTAATCAACATGAAGGCTGTACGCTTTGTCCCAGACATTATTGACAAAGCTCATCCAGCTGGTCGCGCGAGACGCCCAAGTTAAAGGCCTTGGTGGCATACTTCTCCAATACCCGCCTAACGGTTCAATTGGCGGGGGATTTGCTGAACTTACCACCGTCTGGACTTTACCAACAAGGTGGTTCCACGACACTATTGTCCTCGTCATCAGAGCTCGATGGCCGAGCTTCGGTGGGGCCAAGTGATATTATGCTCAGATGAGGCACCAATCTCCAATGCTGGAGAATTTACGAAGCCTGCCAGAATATCAGCAAGCAATTATAAAGAGCATTCAGTAAAGACAAGCAGTAGGGGAAATTAAAGGAAGTATCTCAACTCCATCAACATCTCACCTGGGGATGGGTTCCTTTCCCTATTCTCCATCCCAGGTTTGACGGTTGGACAAACCCCCGATCCCCTGAATATAATCCTTGGGAAGAAGAGGGGAAGTCAACAGGATGGGGAACGAAACTTCTGGGGGGCGAAGCTGATGGATCAACATTATAATCCATTGGTTCATCTGTCTCCGGACACCCTCGCTATAGCCTGCCACTCTATCCACTTGGAAGGCAGAGTGAGCTTGTTGCCTAAAGAATGGGTTCTCGGCATTTCCCCAAGGCGAGAGGAAAGGGTCGGCTGCTAGTGTCGGGCACATGTCTATTGTCCCCGCCGCAAAAAGCTGTTCGTAAAGCTCTTGACCTTCCAAGAACAACAAGAGTAAAGGAAAATATGAATGATGAAGAAAAAAAAAAGGAAGGAAAAACACATGATGGCTTGAGAAGATGAGCTTACCAAAAGGGGCCTCAGCTGCAACTGTGGGTTCTTCAACGGGCAATGGAATATAACCTCACTTGGAACAGAAGAATACTGCCCCGATGAAACTCCCAGTTCGGCAAATGTGAACCTTGGATTGTTATCACCTGCGGCTATTTCAGAAAATTCAAAATTGGGAGGAACTTCATGATATGCATTCTCGGCAAAATACCGGCAGATGCTTGCGAAGTACTCCCATACTCTTCTCTGTGAATAGGAGGAGAGCCCTCAGGTAAAGAGCCCTCTTCATCTGAAAGACCAAGGGCGTTGTCTTCTTCATCTGTCTCATCAAAAAAAAAAAAGAGGAAAGAAAAAAAAATGATGGTGGTGAATTGAGAGAAAGATCGTGATAGTAAAAAAAAAAAGAGAGGAAAAAGAATATACCGTTCAAAGGAGGACATTCCACTACCTTACCCTTGTCAGCCCTGCCTCCTCGAGAAGGGAGGGAGTGACCCTCATTACTCCTCCCCCACCAATTCTCCGAGCCGGGGTATCTGAAGAATTCAAAAAATATATATATATATATAAAAAAGAGAGAGATAGAAGGAGAGACTTGAAGTAAAAAGAATATATAACAAATGTTGACTTGGATGGAGGTCCAGGCACTAGCCATAGAAAGTCAGCTTTGCAAGTCTTGCCCACTCTTTGCATGATGTTGCGAACATCATGAAGTGTCCTGGCATTTTCAAGGCAGGGTAAGAATTCCAAAGGCCAGCATGGCCGATGGCAATAGTGAGGTGCCTCTCCCAGCGCACCCAACCTGAGTGATTAATGCATTCAGGTGGAAGTCTAACAGATAAGGCAACTCAGCGGAATGCCCGAGATCAGACAATAAGTTTCCCCACCAATTATACTCTGGGAGACTACCATGAATATCCGTGGTCTTCTTTCCGAAAAGCTCAATGGGCTCCAGAAGCGGCATCTCCCTTGATAATATTGCCGGCTGGAGTCAGATTTGCTCTTCCGGGATGTTCTGGAATTATAGCGCTTGAGATACGAGCGCTTAGTCCTCGGAAGTGTGCTTTAAGAAATTCCACGTTTACTAGAATCAAGGGCAAACCCTTTTTCTTTAAACGGGATTCTTCAAACTTCCTCAGCTTTGCAGGAACAAGCCGAAAGATGTTGCTTCTGTCGAACCACCATCGGGCGTAGAATAAATCTATGCGC
Source organism: Colocasia esculenta (assembly GCA_014218235.1). Lineage (NCBI taxonomy): Eukaryota > Viridiplantae > Streptophyta > Magnoliopsida > Alismatales > Araceae > Colocasia > Colocasia esculenta. The sequence goes on from CM024760.1 coordinate 92,756,358, forward strand.
CCGGTCGCCTCAGGTGACGGAAAAATACATGTTGAATCCATTTCTTCGCGACAGAAGTAGTTCCACCAGCTTGCTGCATTCATATGAAGGCAATGGTGTGGAAAAGGCGGACAGCCAATGGAAACTCTGCGTTTGTGGAACCGACTGGTCATACCCAAAGTTCCTAGCAAACCTTGAGGGATAGTAAGGCTCCAGTACAAGGCTTGATCCCGGCGGTATACCAGCACACTCAGCCGAACACAAAATAACAGTCTTTATATAAAAGTGGGCCAAACTCCTGCCATGAGGAAGATGGTAGGCGACCCCATCAGAAATCCGAACACTATAAGGTCGGACCCCCGGGACATAAGGCCAAATTGAAGAAGATACTGCTCGCCGTTGGGGAGGAAAGACAAACTATAGCGAGCACCTGTCAGGGGTCACTAAATCCTCGCAGGGCCGGTTTCTGAATGATAAAATCAAGGGAGTCGTCGGCCGAGGCAAGTCAATAATTTGGCAAAGCCCAGGCAGCAGAAGGCCGGCCCAGGCACTCAGGTAGTGAGTGGGGAGCAGGGTTTTTCTATCCCGAGGACTTGAATGTGAACTCAATGAGCCCAACCCATGGAAAAATTGGCAAGGGCGGCAGGAGCTATGGCAAGCTTATGGCCTTCTGCCAGAAGGCAGGCAGGATAAATTAAACCTGGCCGAATTAACTCCTCCTCACCATAAGGAATGACAAAGGAAGATAGCCAGTATACCAAATATGCAGCCAAGTGAGTGCGATCGGTAGCCGGCGAGGGTTCACCCTGTGTTCTCAGGGGCGAAGATATACCTCCCATGATGGGGCTTTCTTACATTTAATTGGTTATATTCTTCCAGGCGGCGGCCTTCTGTTGCAAAGTTGTCAAAGAAACAGAATGGTCCGTTATAAAAATAACGTAGCCAAGCATTTGACTACCCTCAAATTTGATAGAGGGGAGTCCGGGTCATCCTTCCTCCCAATCAGGGCTAAATCTCTCCATACCTTTGTGAGGAAACGAAGACTATATGGAAGAATGTACTGGCCGGCGCCATTGCTGCGATAAGTATGCAAGTCGCCCAGAACAACCTCTTCATAAAAGCCCCCGGATATCGGCAATCCAGAGATCCGATGGAAACTCCACAGGTCAATAGAAGTTTCACCTTCGACTGTGCCAAAAGTATTCCACGGGCATTGAACCTCTCCACTAATGCCTGAAGAAGTCCTGTGTGGCATGGGTAGTCATACAGTGCCGCCTCAACGGCTTCATAAATATCAGACAATTTTAAGATTTCTCCATAGTGATGAAGAATTCCCATCAGCCACTCGGTGGCGCCAAAATGGAAAACACGAGAGGGGAGGACCGACCAACTCCCGTACCAACTAGGACTGGTCAGGTCAACAATTCGGTTCAGCAGACACCGATTGTCATAACCCCCGGATATGTACCTGGTGTCGCAAGGCATCAGCTGCAAACCATCAGTCTCTGGCTTTGTTGGTGACGATTCGTCAAGCTCCAAACTGCCGGAGAGATCTTCCTTGGCCGAGTATAGCTATTCAGATCATGGCTGAATGGGCCCAGGTCGGCAATCGGAGGGAGTCGTTGCTGAACAGCAAATCCCAGAGGGAAACTGGGATATGAAGAAGCACAGGTGCCAAGAAGGCTGTCTCGGGATTTCAGGATAGCCGACTCCAGGTACCGCCTCTCTGCACTCAGGCAAGGGTCATCTGCAGTCATATGTGAAGGGACAAAGTTCTGAATAAAGTTAAATAACTCCGGGTCAGTCGGAAGATGTGCTGGGTAATCCTCCTCCCGGGTGTAATGATAAGCACCCTTCAGGCGGCTAATGCGTGATATGTCTACCCCGCCACTGGCAAGAAGATTGTCAGAATCCACCTCTGCTACATTGTTATTTCCACTATCCAGTAAAGGGGAGTTCGTGCTTGTAACACGGGGTTCTCCTAAGCTCGGCATCATATCATCGAGAAGAACCACCTTGTCACGGGTTCGTTGGGCGTAATCATTACGGCTCAAGTATCCTCGTCCCTGAGGCATTTTGAAGACCTGAAAAAGGGACATAAAAAGGAGGAGGATAAGAACCAAAGAAAGGGGTTGAAATACAATCTACCAGCAAAATGAAATCAGAAAGGGACAGCTAAAAGTTAGTCCGGAATAAAAGCCAGATTGCTATGGGTCATATGTCGTTTCTCCTCCGAAAAGAAAAGAGAAGGAAGATAGGAGAGAGAGCAAAAGCATTGACCTAGTACAACAACAAAGTCGAAAATTGACAATGAAGGGCAGTCCGAGCTATAAAAGAGACTGCTATATGAAATTCACGGGCTACGCGCCGTCACTCCAACTCCGACACGTACCCCGTGGGGGGCATTTGTTAGAACAGAAAATATTTATATGTGTATATGTTGGATGCTGTTAAGAGGAGTACCAATGCTCCCTTATATAGTGGTCCAACAAGTCAAGTAGGTGGCATTCACATGTGGGCAACTAATCAGTTAGTTAGCCTAATAAAAGAAGGGTGGCTACCTAACGGGAGTTGGCAACTACCGGTAAAATGTTGACCTCACCGAATGGTTTAACGGCTTGATTAAGGGGACAAAACGGTTATGATTAGGGTAACCCCAAGGTTACTTAAAGTCATAACTTAATCCAAGTTTCTTGTCAAGCACCCCAAGCAAGTGGAGATGCCGAGGAGAATAAATCTCCGTATAAAATACGGCACGAAGAATCCGGCATCACAAGGTCTACAAGACCAAATGTGAAGAGTAAATACAGGAACAAGTCCGCCACGAAGGCTCCAAAGACTTGCAATTCTCCGCCCTGGAAGGCTCCAAGAAGGCGCGAAGTTTCGGATTTCAGAATGGCAAGACTCCTCAAAATGTTGAGGGGGAAGGCCTATTTATAGAAATTTCCCCCCCTAAACGATGAAAGCATCATCGGTTAGGGGGTTTTTTCCCCTAACCGATGGGGCTGTCATCGGTTAAGGGGACTCTTCCCTTAACCGATGGAAGCACCATCGGTTGGAGGGGCAACCGATGGCACTACCATCGGTTAGAGGGGAACTCCCCTCTAACGATGGAAGTTCCATCGGTTAGGGGAGAAGGGTCCCTAACCGATGGGACTGTCATCGGTTAGGGGACCTTCCCCTAACCGATGGACTGTCATCGATTAGGGGAACTCCCCCTTCTAACCGATGAGGGTTCCATCGGTAGGGGGGATTCCCCCTCTAACCGATGGAACCTCTATCGGTTAGGGGATGGCCCTTAACGACGGGAACTTCCATCGGTTAGAGGGGCCCTTAACCCTCTAACCGATGGAAGTCCCATCGGTTAGAGGGAATTTTCCCTCTAACCGATGGAACTCCCATCGGTTAGGGGTCCCCCATCCACCATTGTAAGGGGGCCTTCCTCTATAAAAGGCACCCCATCCCCCTATGAAAAGAGAGGCCGACCCCCCCCGGAGAAGGAGCTACAGCCTCTTCCCTTGCTGTCCCCTTCCTTTGAAATTTCCAGGAATAGAAAATCCCAAATTGTCGTCTCATCCCCAACCTCCTTTCTTGTGCGTGAAGGTATCAAATTCTCTTCCCCACCCGAGCTGAGGGAAAAGATAACGGGGTCATCCTCGTACGACATCGGCAAGCTTCATCGTCTTAGTCCGTAATAACGGCATCGGCCCACATGGGCTATAGGTTTAAACACCGTCCATCTTTGGACATATGGTGTTTAAATACCTTTGTAATCGTGCTCTGAATGCTACGCATCCAGATGCATATATGCCACCTCCATCGAGTTCTAAGTCTCTGGGATGGTGTGTTTGTGCTTATACGTATATGTTTCTTAGAAGGAAACTCTGCCCATGTCAAAGTTCCTTCTAAAAATGTATTCATATAACCACAAACTCGTATTTATATGCATATGTTTCTTAGTGGAGACTCTGCCCAAGCGGAGATTCTGCCCAAGAACGTACTTGCATATTCGCAAACTCACGTTCATATGTACATGCTTCTAAAGGAAATTCTGCCCAGACAGAAATCCCTTTTCCAGAGGAAACTCTGGGGAGCTCCCGCCTCAGCGGGAATATAGCTCGGAAGCATATCCATAAGGCAGTGGGAATTTTGCGTTTATGCGTATATGTTCTTTAGCAGGATTTCCATTTGAGTAGGATCTTTACTCAAAAGAAACATATCCATATAATTACGAATATATGCTTAGATGCGTATGTTTTCTTGAAGAAACTCTGTTTAAATGGAGATTCCATTCAAGAAGATATTCATAAAAAAAAGGAAAGAGATCTACAATTCGGGGAGTGTTGCCCAGATTCTCATACACACAAAACCGGAAATAATCTGCGGACATATACCCATTCCGGACAAAGTTCAAATCATACAGTTCAAACCTTGAAAGGGCCATGAATATATACCCTACCATTTTCAAATCATATTTTACGCCCAAAGAAAATGGGCAGTCACACCATTTCATACTATTCAAAAGAAACAAACTCAAACATTTCTTAAAAGAATAAAATGCATTTTCAATAAAAGGGGGAAAATATCATATTAGGACTTTCTAAATTCTTTACACATATATGTTCTCATCCTTGCTATGAATGGTATTCGAGTTAAGACCGGTGCCAAATAACACCAAAGATTTTAACTTGATGTAAATGTAACATCGATTCCGATCGATGGAGACAGAGGTCCAGCACATGCTACTCCAATCATCTGGAGTATAGATACGGGACTCAAGAAGTTCAGATAAATTACGGCGCACCTGTCCGTTTCCCGGACACCTTTTCATTGTATGTTTACAGACACCCATTCGTCCATTTCAAGGACACAAAACCTTTCTCCGCATTGCGCGGACCTTTTTTTTTCTTTGTCTACCAGACAGATTGGCACACCCCGCAAATACCGAACTCTAAAATATGTGAAAGGAATGAATACCTTGAACCCAAAAGCACAATGAAATGAACCGGAACGAAAAAGTTCCGAAATAAAAACGATGAGAAAAATCCCGTGTCCACACCCACTTACATAGGAAGGGTTCCCTCAATTGTTGGAAAATCTCAGGGAGCCCGAGTTAGCTGGAGAATTGCCCCTTGTGATGGTCCACAACAACGGTCCCGAGGACTGCCTTCATCAACCTCGGGCTGGTAGGCCCAACGTTTCCCTCTAGAAGGGGAGTACTGAGACAGAAGGAGAGGCTGACAATGGAGCATGATGGTCTTAGGGGAGGACGAAGGGGTGCTTGAAGAGGTGGAGCCCAAGGGAAGGTGTTTGATAGGATATGATGACATGCAAGAGATACTGAGAGAGATGGAGCTATTTGTCATTGGGCATGCAAAAGAAGTGGCGGAGCAAGTGGGTAGGTATTTTAAAGGAGTTGAAAAAGATTTGAGAGGTGCATTCACCAACTTCAACAAGGGGTGGGGTACGAGCATCAGAGTTGGGGTTGGATCTCGAGTGAGAGTGGGTAGGAGCAACCAGGAGGGGAAGGAAGAGAAGGGTCCACATTCTAGTCATCAATGAAGATCTTTTCATGGAATGTTGGGGGTTATGAGGGGCAATGAATAGGAGGGCTGTGAGAGAGCTTGTCAGGAGACGTAAGGTTGATTTTTTTCTTCAAGAGACCAAGGGGGAAGGGGATAGCAATGACCTTGTCAAGGATATTGACAGCGTCAGATTATCGCAAGGTGTTGGCTCTCTAGCAATGGGAAGGTCGGAGGGATCCTAATCCTTTGGAATCCCTTTAAGGTGGAGGAGCTCTCTCAAGATAGAGACATTTGTAGATGGGCGGTCTCTCTTCACTTCAGATCACTTGGGACTTCACTAGAGTGTATGGTCGTCAAGGGAGAGAGGAGAAGAGAGATTTGGGAGGAGTTGCTTTAGCTCCATTCTTTTTCAGGGCACCCATGGTGCATTGAAGATGACTTCAATGCAGTAGTTACAGATGGAGAGGACTGGAGGCTATGTTATGGTGTGGGATACAGAAAACTTCTCTCACTTCATCCAGAATGCAGCTCTATAGGGTGTTTGGTTGCAGTTTTTTACCTGTTTTTTCTCTAAATTTTAAAAAAGAGAGAAGACAGACATGAAGACACGTTTGGCAAGCAATTTTTTTTTTTAGAACAAAATTTTTCCTATGTAAATCTCTCTAGAAAAAAAACAAGTCTGACCCTATTTTTATTTTAGGAACACTAGTTTCTCCTCCTCTCCCCCCCCCCCCCCACACCCCTACGCCCCCCACCTCCTCCTCCCCCCCCCCCCCCTACACCCCTGCCCACCCCCCCCCCACACAGACCCGTGCGCCCTCCCCCCCCCACCCCCTGGGGCCTCCCCCCCCCCCCCCACACACACACACACCCCTGCCCACCCCCCCCCCCAAACCCATCCGTGCCCCTGCAACCCCCCGAGCTCCCCCCCACCCCCAGCACCCCCCCCCAACACCACTGCGCCCTCCCCATGCCCCCTACCTTATGCACCCCCACCCCCGGCGGCTCCCCCTCCGCAGTGCGCCCGCCACTTGCCCCACTCTGGTGGCTGCCCCTCCTATTCCCAAACACTTCAAAATAAATTTTAAAAAATTTATTATTTTTACCAAACAGATAACATCACATTCTCATAATTTTAAATTTAAAATTAAAAGAGAACTCAACATTATTTTTTAGATAGAAATAGTTTTTTAAAAAAAGTTGCTCCCAAACACCCTACTAGTAAACTTAGGTATGTCGCAAACAGCATACACTTGGTCCAACTTGAAGGCTGAGGCAGTTTGTTTTAGATTGGATAGGTTTCTGGTTTCCATTCATTGGGAGGATCACTTTCCTCAGGCTCAGGTGGTTGGCTTGGCAGGGACTACCTCAGATCGTAAGCCTATCTTGTTGAGGACTTCAGGACAACATGGAAAGTCCAATGGTTTCAGATTTGAGTAGCTATGGCTCAGGGAGCCAAATTTCATGCAGGTTGTCTCAGGGGCTTGGAGTAGGCCAGTGTCCAATTTCTCTCCTATGGGCAATATGTTGAAGAAACTTAAGCAGACTGCTCATAATCTTCACTCTTGGGGGGTAGGTAAAACCCTTCCGGGTAGGGCGGCGAAGGACAGGATTATTCAGCACATTTCCGCTCTTGATAGCTTGGAGAAAGCAGGATTGATGGATGAGGAGGACAGGGCAACTAGGGATTCGTTGAGGAGTCAATTTGATGAGATGTTGGTGAGGGAAAAAATATATTGGAGGCAAAGATCCAAGGACATATGGATTAAAGAGGAGGATAAGAATACTGCTTACTTCTAGAGAATTGTTTCAAGTGGGAGAAAGGTCAACTCCATCTCTACCATTACAGTGGAGAACCGCTGCTTGCCTTCCCAGACATATCAAGATCCAATCGGGTCTCTTCTATTCCTCTTTGTTTTCGGATGAAGCTTTTTGCAGGGTGAGATGTGCGGACGATCTCCTCTCCTGCCTACTACCTGTGGGCAGGGAGGCTCTCTCCCTTTCCTTCTCGAAGGAGGAGGTTCACCGGGCAGTGCTCTCTTTGACGGGTGACAGGGCACCAGGCACCAAATGGCTTTCCTTTATTCTTCTATCAGAAATGCTGGAATATAATTAAAATGATTTTATGGCTGCAATAAGAGAGTTTCAAGAAGGAAGAGCACATTTGGGGGGCATAAACAAAACATTTCTGGTTCTTATACCTAAGAAGTCAGAGGCTACGAAGTTCAAGGACTTCCGGCCAATCAACTTGCTAAATGGCTCTTACAAGATCATTACCAAGGTTTTAGCTGGGAGATTAATCTCGGTGATGGACAAGCTGGTCAGTCATTATCAGAGAGCTTTTATCAAAGGGAGACATATTCTTGACAACTTCTTGGTGGCACATGAATGTATATATGCCTTCAAGCAACAGAGAAGGAAGAAAGTTATCCTCAAGTTGGACTTTGAAAAGGCCTATATGCCAGGGTCAACTGGCAGTGTTTATGTCTTATGCTACAGAGGATGGGCTTTAGGGATAGATAAATTGATTGGATTAGATCTTGTGTTACTTCTACTTCCTTTGCAGTCATAATTAACAGGAAACTTATTTCCTGGTTTAACAGCAGTAGAGGCTTGAGACAAGGGGATCCCCTATCTCCCCTTCTATTTGTGCTACTTGTCAGTGTGGTCAGCAAGGTGTGGCTGAAGACTGAGGTGGCTGGTTTAATTAAAAGGTTTTCAGTTGGTAGAGATGGTCCTATTATCTCCCATCTTCAGTATGTTGATGATATTATCCTATTCTTGGAGGATATGGGTCACTCTTATGCTATGACAAGACTTTTATTGGAGCTATATCAAGAAGCTACTGGGCCGAAGGTTAATTTTGATAAAAGCACCTTGGTTGGAGTGAATTTGGAGGAGAGACCATTATGGAGGGCTACTAAACTATTGGGGTGTGCCATTGGTACTCCATCTATACCTTACCTAGGCCTCCCACTTTCTTTGGGGACCCTACACTGCACTGATTGGAGACCTATCATTCAAAGATTTGAGTCCCAACTTGAGGGAGGGAAGGTAAGGTTGCTATCTTTTGGAGGCCGTCTCACCTTATGCTAATCGGTGCTAGACAATTTACCTACTCATTTTCTTTCAGTCTTTCATGTTCCTAGTTCAGTGCCAGTGGCTAAGAAGTTACACTCTATTCAATGCAGATTCTTCTGGCATGGCTCTAGTAACAAAACTAGAGGCTGGCATGATATCTCCTAGGGAAGGATTAACCTCCCCAAGAAGCTGAGCAACTTGGAGCTGAAGAATGTCAGCAACTTCAATACAACTCTCTTGAGTAAGTGGCTTTGGAGTCTGGGCAAAGGAGAAGAAGGGCTTTGGAGAAAGGTTATCAAGGGCATCTACTACTCTTCTTCCAGGGTCTGGGACTTGGCACCTCCACCGCATCACAAGACTTCCCCCCTATGGCGGGGTATTTTATCCTGCAAAGACTTATTGCTTCTGGAGTGCGGGTGGAGTTGGGGGACAGTCAAAATTCCAGATTCTAGAAAGATAGGTGGTGTAGAGATTTCACCTTGGGGGAGGTCTTTTTGCATTGACAGTGGATCCTTTGGTGTCCGTGGCCCAGTCTTTTGATGAGCATCTAATGGGAGGTGCTTGGGCTCCTACCTTTAGACGTTACTTCCTTCTAAAGGAGGAGAAGCAGTTCCAGGACTTTAAGTGTCGCATTCTTCCTTACCGTCTGCAAGATAGGTAGATGAATGGAGATGGAGATGGGGGGAAAGAGGCGCATTCTCCATCAAGACAGCCTATGAGGTGTGCTCAGATAAGGGTGCTTGCTTTGCCTTTTTGCAGAAAGTATGGAGACTGACCAGCCCTCTAAAGGTTAAGGTCTTCATGTGGAGGGTTGCTCAAGGGAGGCTTCCCACAAGGGATAGATTGAGCTGTTTTTTGCCTAATGTGGATCCAGCCTGCTGTTTTTGTGGAGCTCACGAGGACTCCCTACATCACCTTTTTGTGAGATGCTCCTATTCTCAGGGGCTATGGCGGGAGATTGCTCGGAAGACCGGTACTTCTATCACCTTGTGAGGTGATGTGGCCTCTGGTTAAAGTTTGGCATAGACGCTAGTCACTCAAGGTGGACAACATTGTTTGGTGGCTCATCCTTCATGCTACCTTATGGGCGGTGTGGGGGGAACGTAATTTTCATATTTTCAAGAGGGAGTCCCTTCGAAGGAGAACTTGGTCCGATTTGTGTGGGATAGGGTGAAGGAATGGGCAGTTATTTTGTCTAATGTAAATGCTTCTATGTCTCCTCTTTTGGGTGTTTTGGGAGGGTAGAGTGATTTACACCTTTTTAGTGTTTGCTTCTTGTATAGATGCTATGGGGAGGTCCCTATTTTGGTGTTTTTTGGTCCACCTATATCTGTACATTCTCTTTCTTTCTTAATATATATAAGTACCACTTACAAAAAAAGAAGTAAGTAAAATGAGAAAGACAGGATCACTTACAATGAAGCTTGCAACTCGAGAGGCCTCACGAGCTTGACTCTCAGAACTTTCAAAAGGTGCAAGCTGACTTCCAAGCATTGGTGGAACTAACCCAAAAGCTGAATATGCTGGAGCAGTATGAACAACTGAAAATTGAGCACCTCCTTCTGCCACTCCTGAAGCTTCATTGGGTTGTTCAAAGTCAGAGACCACACAACTGTTCAAAGAATTATCACCCTCATTGTTGGATGGAGAGTCTGGCATCTGAGATGATGTCTCAGGATGATGCTCTGGATATTGTTCTTCTTGGTTAGCTGAGGGAGGAACCTGAGTGCTGCAACCAGATAGTAAAGGAACAAATAATTAAATATGCAACAATCATACACTTAATTAACATTCCAGGTAGAAAGAGTGGATCATTAAGAGACTGTATACATCCTAGAAAGCAATGCGCTTAGTCAAAAAATGGAACATTCAAGGAAACAACTCAACAGATATGCCTATTGCCAGGTTACACGATGAGAATGTTTTTGAACAGCACCATTATATGATTACCGATTCTGATAGCAGGGTCTCAGGATACAGAAGCAGTCAGCAGTCAAGGAAAGAATATTTGGAGCTCAACAACGCTGTGTTAGAACACTAGCAATGTACCTCCATTATACAAAGTGCAAATCACAAAGTAGTCTGCCAAAGACTTCTACTGAATAGGAAAGCATAGTGTCACACTTGTAACAACTAGAAGGTGGGAAAAGGTCGAATATGGTGTTCCCAAGCTCACAAAACTTAGGAAATAATGGATATCTGTTAACATTCTTCAACTGGAACTGACCATTTAAGAAATTAAAAAAATCGCATTCCAAAAGATATAAACGCATGAGGCTAAAGAAGTTAGTGGGCCACAGGAGAGTCACGCATCTGATGATATGAAATCTTCTAGGAAATCTTCTAGCAAAAAGAAAAACTGTTCTTGAAATTTGAGTGGAAAGGATTCTAGTTATCTAATTTGAAGGACCTTTTTCAATTTTCATAGTATCACTACAGATTAAACTGCAGATTTATCTTTCAAAGAAATGTGCACCATAATATTTCTCTCGACCAAATTATCTTCCAAAGAATCATTTTGAAGTAAGATTGAATTTGCAAAAAAAAAGGAACAGTGAATGTTATTTAACAGCATTCTCTCAACTTAACCTGACCACCTGAGAAATAAAAACAATCATGTACCAACAGATATGGACACGAGGTTAAAGAAGCTAGTGGGCCACAGGAAAGTCATGCATTCTGAATTCTGATGATGTGGAATAGTGGCTTGCTCTGTCACAGCAGTCTAACACGAGAACACAAAACTGAAGGAACCAGCAGAGACAGTAAAAGCAGATCTGAAATCCCAAAACAAGCCCGAAAGTAAAACAAATTGAACAGTGTACACCAGCATTTTAAAAACAGAAGGACATATGTTATTTCTCACCTCAATATAGGTTCTCCTCTATTGTCTTCATGTTCCTGAGATAACTCAGTTGGCAGTGTAGTGGACTTCTCACCATCAGCATCATTTGAAAATGCTGATCTTTTCCCTATTCCAAAACTAGCATCAAAGCTTCCAAAACTCAATCCACATCTTTCAGCTTCTGGGACTTGAAGATGGTCTGGAATGATGACATGTTCACTGTCTGAGAAGCATAGCTCCTCTAGCTTCTTCTGGAGATCAACCAAGGCTTCCCCAGAAGTTCTAGAATTTAGTAAAGGCCCAGACTGAGCATCTGACTCCACTTTCACATGTGCAGCATCAGACATACCAACTGTTATGGAGGTTTGCACGGGTATTGAGTTTAATGACTTTGGTTTCCACTCTTTACTCAGACCAACTGCAGAAAATAAATTACCTAATATTGTGTTAATAAACTGTACCATAAATGACATTGCATGGTCACAATATTAACCACAATGAATGTGGACTTGGATGCACGATCAGCAGGTCCCTATGTGAATTGAATCAGGATCAGATCAGCCAAACAAACTGGATCTTAATTCTCAAAAAGAAATCAGACAAATTGGGCGAGATCCAAAAGAAGAAATAGATCCCAAAACTGGGTAGAGGTTAAACCAAGAAGGGTGGTCAAGTTGAGGTCCGCATCAAAAACTGGGGATATGAATCCCCCCAATTTGAACATGGACAAACTGATCTAGTTCAGGTAGATTTGGTCAGGAGGAAGAGAAAATTCCTTCAGTGGAGAACTTGATCGAACCAGCTCAATTGTAATCTAGATTGGCTAATCCTGCAAGCCAGGGTTAACTATGTCTCAAATCGACCAGAAACACAACCAGACTATGAAGTTTGAACATGGCCAGTAGAAATAATCAGAAACCAGGGATCTGTAAGTCTAACTTACAAATAGGAACTCAAATGAGGATCAGAAGAACACATTAATGTGACAGACTCTATAAGCAAAGACAAATCGATGACATACTAAAATGAAAATTACTGAAATGAATTCAAGAAACATACACAAGTCGAGGATCAGCCTGCAATATTGGCTTTTTATTTTAAACAATTAAACTAGATGCAGTGCAAAAAATAAAAGAGAATCATACTTTTATGTCACATGCGGCCAGGCAGTTTACCTAATTAATATACCAGTCAATCAACCTACCAGGTAGCTGAGGGATGTAATGGACTATCGGTAAGCTGAAAATGCCATGTGTCCAAGTATGAATGTGCAATTGATGTTTGAAGAAGTTACACAGCGACAGTTCATGGAAAAGATCCAGTCAACAATCAATGATAGTTCATAACCAGAGAGGTGCTTCTGAAAACCAGAGGAGAAGGATTTGTCTCCCTCAGATGTGTGCTGTAAGAATCGGCCTCTTCAAAATATCCTTTACAAATTTCTGTCCCACATATCCCCAATTTAAATAATAAACACGAACAAGCCAATAAACCAGCATGAATGTGTAAACCTATCTCAAAAGGACAAGAATCCAAAGTAGTGCACCCATCACCTTCGTCCATTACTCCAACCATCAACTTTTTGGACTAACTTTCAGATCCATATATTCCTGTAAAACTCCATAATACAGTGTTCAAACTTAAAAATACTTTTCAAGAAAACATTCTGGCATTCTTGAATTACAGACAGGAGTCACTGAAATTTCAATATTTTAAAGTTTTACCACTTTCATCACCCCCCCCCCCCGTTTCACTTGCCTCTTGGACCGTGCAGGACCCTGGATTGACTTACATGCCATGATGCTTCTGAAAAACACAACACGACCCCGCCGCAATTTAAGAAGATAATGCTTGCCTTCAACTCCAGAATTACACCAAGAAATTTTATTTTCTACAAATAGCTAACATAACCAGAACTTTATTTTCCCTATATTTCTTTTTTTCTTCCAGAGTGGAGGCCATGATCTTCGTGCTTTTACCTCCATGGAAATGACTGCTAATCTGTTGTGAATGGTTACAATCAACACAACCTGCAGAGCAAGGATCTAACTTCTAACATTCTTTTAGCAGCTTTGAATTAGATTCCACATGCAGCATATGATAATTACAGGCGGTACTTCAATCTAGGGTGAGATCAATCGAACTGGCCTCTGGCTTAAGGAGCATAAAAACAAGAAGCTACGCAGAGGCTTGCAGTCTCAAAAGGTGGAAGCTTCTAGGGCCATGCACCTATTCGAGACATTATTCCCCAATAATGAGTCATTGAGTATAAGTGAACAGAAGAGAATATAAATCTCAGAATTTACCCAGCCACCCTTGTTATCCCCTCTGTCGTCTTCTCCCACAAAATTTTATCCTCATGTTTTCTATGTTTCTATTCTGAATTCACACTTTACTTACAACAGCCAGTTCCCTCTCTTCTCTACTTCAAGCATCCTCTCATGTGCCAGCCACTCTTTCTTGACTTCACCATCCTTTTCATTTTCCTTCTCTGTTCACTTTCACCCATTCTCTCCCTTCTACTCCAACCTCTTCAGAATAAGACAGATAATGGTTGCTTTTTCTAAATTAGTAATCATACAGGAAGCAAAGTCCATATCATATGAAACAAGAGATGATATCAGTGTCTCTGGAGTGTTTTTTTTTCCTTTTGAAAGGGTTTGATATCAATGTTATCTGAACAGAAAATTGTTTCATATGTTTGAAAATTTGAAATGAAAGAAGAATGATTAGGGAAGGATCTGTAATGGCATTGTCGAACATAAGGAATTTCTTTCTTTTAGAAAAATGGATAATAATATTCATTTTTGTGCGGGCATGCCAATCTGTTTGCAGACAGAAAGTTTTTAAATTCGCTTGACGCAGCAAATTTACATGTCCATATTAGACAATTGCACATATATTTTGGCATATTTAATATTTCATTTTTTATTACCTTCATAACTTGAATTGCAATGACAATTGGTCTCTCAAGCAAGGTTTGCCGTGCCGCTGCAGATTGTAGCGGCACAGCCATATCATACCATCCCAGGGGGAGGCAAGCCCTTGGCACAGCCGATCTGATTCGACTATTTTTGTTCTTTCTTTATTTTTTATTATTATTGTTTGTAACTATATCGTCTGGGTCGAAGCATACTGGTGTGGTATGCCTCGATCCAGCTCGTGCCAACGAGAGCTCGACAGTCAGCACACACAATCCTTGCAGCACAGCCAACCTTGCTCTCAAAACCTTTACAATTGGTCCCAATTATGTAACAGGGTCTTCATGATTGCATTCGGTCATGATCAGACCCTTTAAATTTACTTCATGGTCATGGTCACTCTTTTGATTGTGATCAGACCCTTGGAGTTTACTTGATGCCCATAGAGGACATCTCTGCACAAGGCAGGGGATATTTGTATCTTTCAGACCTTTTGGGTTTTGTTGCAACTTCTAACTTTTCAGGATTTTTTGCAATTTCTAACCCTTTCTGGGTATTTCTATAACTTTGCACCCTTTTCTGGGTATTTCTGTAGTTTTGACCCTTGGTGTCATTCTCCTGACTTTTTCAAGCACTTCCGCCATTTCTTGGCGTTCTCCGGCCTTTCCACCATTTCTTGACCTTTTCGAGTGTTTCTGCCATTTCTCGACGCCCTCAAATATTTCTGCCATTTCCTGGCTTCCTCGAGTCTTTCTGTCATTTCTTGACTTTTCCGAATATTTTTGCCATTTCTTTGCAATTTGCATTCCCGGGGTGTTTCTGTTATTTCTTAACCTTCTCAGACATTATTGCCATTTCTTGGCATTCCCGAGTGTTTCTGTCACTTCTTGACTTTTCTCGAATATTCTTGCCATTTCTTGGCCTTTCGAGTATGTTAAGCCTCGTGCTCTATACCGTCGAGATATTGTCCGCTTTAGTCCGTTGGCCTCACGGTTTTATCCTCTTGAGAGTAATCGGCTCCAGAACAAGTGCTTCCCAAGAGATCATCCATCCCTAGACTACTCCGGACCAAGCATGATCAACCACGGAGTTCTTTACAAGAACCGAGCCATTACTTCAAAAGGCGCCTCGTTTATAGAGTATAACTTAACTATACTTGTAGGTGTTACATTCTATCCCTCTTATATAGGCGACGTCCTCGTCGCTAAGCCCATATAACATACAGTACGGTCAGTCAAGTCCCTAGGCAGGCAAAACTCTAAAGTGGCCCCCACAAGTTCAAGAGGTGGCTCCCACTATGTAGCACTTTGCGTCATTATGACCTCAAGATCTAGCTCTCATAGTGCATCACTTTGCCTTGTGTAGCACTTAGCTCCTGCACCGGCTAGAGTATGGCTCTTATACCAAATCTATCATGTCCCCTACTCTACTCTGTCAAGGTATTAACCACTTTGGCCCATTGGCCTCAAGGTTTTGTCCCCTTAAGAGTAATCAGCTCCAAAACAGGTGCTTCCCGAAAGGTCACCCATCCTTAGAATACTCCCGGCCAAGCACGATTAACCATGGAGCTATTTACAAGAACCAAGCCATTTACTTCAAAAAGCACCTCCTTTATAGAGTACAACTTAACTGTACTTGAGCGTTTTATAGAGTATGTCTTGACTTCTCCCGAGTATTTTTTAGTATGATGGGTAAGCAAAACTTAGAAGAGTGCATGCCACTTCAGGGAAGTGACATGGGTCGAGGTCCACCGAGTCATGCAAAACAGCATAAATGATAAAACCCTGGAGACGTGCTAGGAGCTTACTTTAATATAGCCAAGGATACTTGGTAACAC
Organism: Colocasia esculenta; assembly: GCA_014218235.1. NCBI lineage: Eukaryota > Viridiplantae > Streptophyta > Magnoliopsida > Alismatales > Araceae > Colocasia > Colocasia esculenta. Next base: position 92,772,546 of record CM024760.1, read on the forward strand.
CCAGGTTGCACAAGGGACTTTTGTGTAATTTTCCCATGAATAGGGCATTTTGCAATTTTCGTCCTTTCATGGACACTTCTGCATGGAAGGCAGGATCGGGATCGAGATCGACCCTGGTCGATCCGATCCTAGATCGGATCGGATCGAAGATCCTCTGGATCCCAGGGAAGTCTGGCCGATCCTGGATCGGCCAGACTATAAAATGTTTATTTTTTTGGAAAAAATGCAGGAAAATTCAGGAAAAAACAGAAAAAATCTGAACTCCTGAAAGAACTAAGATTTGCATCAAAAATCAATCATACATGCATTCATAGTACATAAAACATGAAATTTAAGACATTGTACATGTAACTTACATTTGATAGAAGACTAATAATCTTTCCATCCACTTCCAGACATAGATGAGCCACCATCATTTGGGTTTTGGTAGCTATGACCAAAGAGGGAATTTGTTAAATCATGCATACCCATTTGAATCCCTCTTGGTGTAAATTGTTGACTTGAGCTTTCTCCAGATTGTGATGGAGCTGGACACCATATACCAAGCGGTTTGTATGTACTTGTTGCTTCACTAGGGCCACTAGGCTCTTGTTCTTGTGAAGGCCAAGGTCCCCATCTTCCTTGTACTCCATAAGGTGAGCTACTAATATCTGAGTACGGTAAAATGGGAGGCTGAAATGCAAGTATATGAGTAGACCTGAACTATAGTTTGGCTCCCAAGGTGGCCACTCATAGGCTGCATGATGTTGTTGTCCTTCATATCCCCCTTGTCCATGCCCTTGTCCTTCTCCTCCGCCTCCTGATGTTCTGTTTCTGGTACATAACTTTCAGTAAGCCCTACACCTGTGGCCCCAGTATATCCTGCTCTGCATATCCCTGGCCAGCTCCTGTGGCCCCAGTGGCAGCCCCATCATCATCATCATCATCATTTGGATCTTGTGTGGTGTCATCACTACGAATTGGTTGCTGCACTTTCCTCTTTTTTTGCCTGGCATATGTTATTTTTTCTAACTCTAAGGCTTTTGAACTCTTCTCTTTTTGTGTTGCAGCTCTTCTTAATACAGGCTGAGTGGGAGGCACTCTAGATGTCTCTGGCAAGATAGCTGAGCGTCGTGGCAAAGAGAAGAGAGGACCGAGGGTGAGAGGTTGGTCCTCACTTACCCTAAGCTCTGGATCTCCAGCCTCTACTCCATCCAATTCTCCTTCCGCCCATGAGCAATCACGAGGGTCAAATTCTGGAACATCTCTTTCCTGTTGTTTCCACCCATGCATTTAGTGGATGTTCCTCATCAAATAACTCATCAACATCAATTTGAGATGATAATGCCTCCCTCTCTGCAAAACGTTGCTCCCAATGACTACTGCAAAAGTCATTAGCCTTGCCTCGCTCTTCTTTTGTCTATCTTTAATGCATTTCAGCTTCAACCTCATATTGTAGTGGCAATAGACCAACTTCTCTAGCCTAGTTGCACTCAACCTGTTCCTCGCTTTTGTGTGAATAAGTGAGAAAGTGCTCCAATTTCTCTCACACTGGCTAGATGAAGTGGTCTGACTGAGTACTCTAATAGCAATCCTTGCAAGTGGACTTCTTTGACCAGTCTTGTAGTCTAACATAAACCACCACTCACCTATAAAAAAAAAACATACAATGAATTAGCACATAATACAAGTGATTTGTCATTTTGTTATGAAGTAAGCATGAGCTTAAGTCTGAAGGTTCTTACCCGGACCCATTCTGGTCACTGCTTCTTTAACATCATAATCTCTATAGATGTCCAACTTCAGTTTAAATCTGTCCATCTACAGTTGCTAAGTGTAACTCAAAAGTATTGAATACATGATGCTGGAATGAAGTTTTAACTTGGTCGTACCTCTATCATAGCATCTATTCTTTCGTCCATGCTCCTAGATAATCTCCCGATGACATTGATTGTCCCCTGGAGCACCTCACCATCATTGTGAGGGGAATCACTATATTGATGCCTAGGGTTAAAGAAATACCCTATATGTACAAAACATGTGTAGTAAGTTAGAAATTCAACTCATGCTAATAAGAAATATGCACAATAAGTATAATACATTTACCTGCTACATGTAAATGATGGTGGAGTGTTGACTCCCATCTTGCATCAATAATCTTCCACCATTTTTTATATGCTTGCGGATGCTTCTCTCTCAACCTTCCTTGGCTTTATCCATAGCCTCATATAAGTAACCCATGTCATTCTTGTCCTCTCCATCAACCATCCTCAACACCTGTACTAGAGGCTCTATTAGCTTCAAATAATAGTGGATTTTCTCCCAAAAACGATGGTCACTGACCAAGCAAGAAATCTCATGTGCCACATCTCTGGATTCTCTCTCAATGTAGCCACATGTGCCAAGTACTCGGAACTGTGTATGAGAGTGCCCAACTCATGTCTAAACTGATGCAGACTCTCCAATGCAATAAATTGTGAGGCAATCTTGTTGGGCCAGGACGAATTATGTCATGTCCATCTGTGCACTCTCTCATCATATGTAAGATTCTATTGTGTCCATAAATAAAAGTAGTAATCATTTGCGCCTTGGACACCAAGTCATGCACATGTTTGTCTTTCCCAATATCCTCCATCATCAAGTCTAAGGAGTGTGCTGCACAAGGGACCCAATAAAGATGATCTCGTTTTGCCATCAATTTTCTTCCAGCTGCCTTGTAACTAGCTTCATTATCAGTGACAACTTGGACTACATGTTCCTCGCCAATTTCATCAATCATCTCATCCATGAGCCTAAACAAGTAATCTGCATTTTATTTGCCCACTTGCATCTATAGATTTCATGAACACTGTACCCTCACTGCAATATACAAGAAAGTTAATCGTGGACCTTTTTGTTGTTCCAGTCCATCCATCACACATAAGAGTACAACCTTTGCCATCCATATATCTTTGAATGACGCCACCCAATCCTTTATCTCAGTCAATTCCTCTTCAAGATATTTGCCATAAATCTCCTTTGGTGTAGGAGCTTTCAAACCTGGGCCTGCCTCACCAACTGAATCTATCATCGTTGGAAATAAGGACTAGATGTTGTATGGGCTGGGACCCCTGCATGCAAAAACCATTTACAATGTTTTTAACTGCATGTTTAGCGGAAGCAGCTGTGGCCTTTACCCTTTCATTGCATGCTTTATGCTAGGCTGTTTTGATGAAGATTTCCTTCCCAAATTGTGTCAACCCACTAGTTGGTCCCGTTCCCCTCATTGAACCACCTCTCCTGATAGGTGGTGCCGATAGTCGTGTGACACTAGCCCCTGATGATGATCCTCTCTTGTACTATGGAACCTCCGCATGTCACTTTCAACATGGCAGCACGTCGACTCTGCCGTAGTCCTTCTCGCCATTCTCTCTCATTAGGTGAGAGATCCTCATAATCTGTATCATCTGAGTCCTCAACATCAACAGTTCTTGTAGCTGCCTTACTTTTTCCCTTCCCAGAAATCTCTTCATGCAGTTCTTGTTGATGTTGAATACGTATGCTCTCTTTGTGTTGTCTTCCAGCCATGTAGTCTTTCATCTCATTCACTAACTCCCGTGGACATGCTTGCATTTTAGTACATTTGTTCCAATGCCTGCAATGTGTTGTTTTAGGCGGTATACACCTCCATTCATTTCCTTACCACAGTGGTTACACCGCACTCTCTTAGAGGCAGCATCAATAAGGACACCGTGTTTCCATCCAATGTCTACTTGTGGTGCTCTTCCTCGTGTCCCTCATCAGCCATACTTGCTAATCCTATAACAAATAAGAATACAAACACATTCATGTGTAAGTATACAATTATAAACATAATTACATCTAATATTAACCCTAATTAGGGTGAAATTTAGAGATTTTCTCTAATTTCCGAAATGAAATAGTTCCATTATCATAGAAAGGCATGATTAAGTCAATTAAGTGATTGGAACACTTAATTGATCTCTAATTGTGCTAATACAACATAACCCCAAATATCAAACCCTAATTAGCCAATTAGGGTGAAATTTGGAGATTTTGTCTAATTGACAAAATGTAAGGGAAGAATAAGAAGATTAAACATGTGTACATGTGTTTTCATTTTTTTCAGAATTTATAACTGAATTTCGAAATAAAAAATGAAATATACCTTAAGAAGAACAACTTCTTCTTTGCTTGAGTAAGATCTTGAGATCTACTCAAGAAAATCTCCTTGGATGTGCTCCTTCTAACCTCTTTCAAACTTGAAAGAGAAGATAGGGTTTAGAAGAAAAAGTAGAAGAGGAAGGAGAAGAAGAAGAAGAAGAAGAACAAGAAGAAGAAGAGGAGGAGGAGGCCGGCTGGGGAGGACGCCGGCGGCGGTGGAGGAGGCCGGCGGCGGCGGTGGAGGAGGCAGCCCGAGCTGGGGGGGGAGGGGGAGCACTTCCTTCTTCTTAGGACACCAAAACTGCATCTTTTGGTGTCCTCGGGTGGGAAGGGGCAGAAATAAGGGGATCGACCTCGGATCGATCGGGATCGACCCTATCGGGTCGGATCGACGCCGGATCGATCGATTCGACCCGATAAGGGTCGATCCGGCGCCTTAAGTTCAAATTTGAACTGAACCCGGCCGGATCGACTGAATCGAGCCGGGATCGCTCGATCCCGGTTCGACTCGAGCGATCCAACTCAGACCCTACTGAGTTGGGTCGATCCAGCCGGAAATGTGGGGTTTTGGGGTTCTTCAAGGGGAATCGACCCTTGGGGGGTCGATCCGATCCGGGATCGAGCGATCTGGCTCGATCCCAGCGATTCTTCTTCCATGCACTTCTGTGATTTCCGCCTTTTGGGAATATTTTCGCAATTTCTATCCTTTTGAGGACTTTTCTGCAATTTCTTGCCTTTTGGGGACTTTTCTGTAATTTCCTACCTTTTGAGAACTTCTGCCCTTTTTGGGGACTCTTCTGTAATTTTTTCCCTTTGAGGGGCTTTCTGCAATTCCCCACTGAACAGGGACTTTTATCTAATTTCCCCATGATAGAGGGTATTTCTGCAATTCCCCACTTCTCAGGGGTTTTACTGCAATTTCCCCACTGAACAGGGGCTTTTGTGTAATCTCCCCATAATAGAGGGTATTTCTGTAATTTTTTGCCCATAGAAGGTATCTTTGCAAATTCACCGCCTTTCAGGAATTTTTTCACAAAATGCCCTCATTTATGAGTACAATAAAGAGGGAGACATCATTAATGAGCACCTGAGAGATGGCTTCTTCCCACTTAAAATATTTAAGACAACTTGGACTTTTCTTCCCTTTGCCAAGATGAAGACAAAACACCATAAATGAGGGTTCTCTTCCCTCTTTTTTAATTTGAAGAACTAACACTTGGGTCATCGGAGGGACACCAATTCCCATGAGGGGTCTTCATAATTACAAAACCACAATCCCGTTTAAAGGGGTCTTCTTTCTCCCCCAAGGAGGAGTCTTCAAGCTCCCAGGAGTAAAGGGGGAGCAGGGTGGAAGTTCCCCCCTTTTTGATCCCTCCTTGGGTGCTATTTATAGAGGGCGGAGGAGAAGAACCCAGAGGAGGGGCCCTCCAGGTAAGCCTACCCGGGGGGAGGTCCTTCCGGGTATGCTTGTCCGGAGGGAGGCCCCTCCAGGTTTGCATACCCAGAGGGAGGCCCCTCCTGGTTTGCAAACCTGGAGGGGCGTCCCTCTGGGTATCTAATACCCTCCTTTTGGCCATTGTTTTAATGGTCCGTCCTCCCTTTTTCTCTTTAAACCCCCTGGAGGTGGGATTTTGGGTTTTAAGGCCCATTTTTCTTTAATCTACTTTTTATATTTTTGAAGAAATTTTTGGGGTTCAATAGGCATCCACCTCATCCTCCCTTCCCCCAGCCTCCCTTTGTCCCTTAGCTTCACTTACTGCCCCTCCCTCACAATCCTCCCTTGCTCCCCTACTCAATCTCTCTTACCTATGCCATATGTAGGAGCCTCAAAATGGTCCCTGCTCCCTGTCATCGTGTCATGACCTGATTCTAGCCTTAAAGTACTGCTCGCTTCGAGCCGAACCCTTGCAGTTTTGTCTTCAAAAGGTGCCTCATGAGATATGGATTCAACCGATGCATATGTAGCTCAATAACCATTCTTTCAATTTCAGATATAAAATTAATCCAGTTCATCACTGTCCCAGCCTCCACACATAGCAGTAGATCTATGCAGTGGCAGGTTCATATTGGCACACTTCACCTCTATGTGCAGGTACCTATCCTCCTGCATGACCTGAAACTAGGTCACTACATTCCCAAAATGCAGCTCACAAGTTATAGATCCAAGCCTTGCGTACATAGCCAAGTAGCTTTTGCTCACTCCAATCTAGGAGCAATCTAGCTCATCCCCTTCCAGGCCCCAATATCTCCACATAATGATGGCTCTAGGCCAGCATATTTTCAACCCTCTACCCAAAAGCCCTTCTATGGATAGTCCTCTCCTTCTAGATACCTAGCAATTAGGTCTTCCCTGTCCTCCCCTAAAGGGCCCATCCTTATTGTCTACCTCCTTTCTCCTCTCCACAACCCCACACAATATTCATTTCATCCCTATAGTAGTAGGAGGCAATAAACTATGATACAACTTGACCAGCCATGACCAATACACTACAACTATCATACGATGAGCACAATGCAGGTTTGGCTGACCCATGATTCCATTATGGCCCTATATATATTATTTTGAATGAACAAAAAAATGAGAATGGGACTCGAATGCTTACAATATGGAAAATGAACATGATGAACTATGAATAACAAAAAGACAAAACTACAATGAAGATTAATGATAAACAATGATCATAATCATAAGGGTGATTATGCATTGAGAATGATAATAATAAACTGGGAAAGATTATTGATTAGTCATGTTTGACCATGTTATTAATGAAATATGAGCAAATGAAATGCGTATGAGCAATTGTGAATGAATGGAATGCATGTGCATGTGTGATCAAGGTAAGGCATCAGTTATCCCCATTGAGTTCAAATGAGAGGTGCACAAAATTTTATTGTTATGTGACTGATCATGGCAGAGAGAGGCCTCCATGGTTGATCAAGGTAAGGCATAAGTTATCCCCATTGGGTCCAAATGTGAGTTGCACAAAACTTTATGTTTTATGACTGATCACGGCAGAGAGAGGCCACTATGGTTCTCAGCTTAGTCTATTAATACTAGTTCACAAGGTGTGAATAACTGTATCTATTTGTATCTTTCAGACCATGTGCGTTCCTTTCAGTGCATTGTATGCCTTTGAAGTTTGAACCATTGAATGTATATAGGAAATAGGAATGGATTATAGCATGCAAGCTTTAATTTCCCAGTGTGCTACTGTGCTTGTGCTATATCTATTGCATATTTGTAAATTCACATTGCCATAGGTTTGTGTCCAGCTGAGTCCTGACACTCATTAACCGGACACAATTCTGTGGCAAACTGAACATACAAATAGCAACATACCCTTTTCCACACACCCATTGTAGCAAAAGGTTCCTTATCATCAAGGAAAGCACCACTAACAGAAAAGGGTTTCAAACAAAGAAGGTTCTCGTGATGTGCTGGCATCACATACTAAGGGACCTCATTAATTCAGTGTAAGAGAAAGTGACTCTCCTTTCCATATTGATCTTTTCTGCAAGTAGGTGTGCTCTCTCCTAAGATCTGTTTTTAGGTTCCTTTGCTGCAAAAAAAAAGGAAAAAGATATTTTCTACAAGTACTTTTAAAATTGCAAAAGAAATCAGAAAGGAACCTAAAATTTATGAGAAGTCGACTGCCAACTTAAAAACACAGGTAAATCAGTCCTTGTAACTTAATAGCACTTACTTTTTCTACCTGCTACTCTGCCCACATTCCACACAGACATTCAAGTGTTGCCCCACTATACATTGAGAAATCATGGAACCCATGGAATAAGATTAAGAATGGATGTGATCTGGAGATGTGGATATAAAGAAGAATATACATCAGCTTTCTAGGAGTATCTGCACCAGTGGGAAAATGCCCTCCTTCCCACTTGCTATGGCAACTGAGTATAATAAGTTCAGGCCTTTCTTGTTCACAAAGGAAAGAAACCAGTATCTTCCAACCAGCTCCCCAGCGAACAAAATAAAGAACAATTGAATGCCCATTCATGTTTATGTCCCGCAGAATAGATATCGCAACACATTGTAAGCATCGCATGCAGTTGAGCAACCAACATTGCATCCCAAATTGGAAGGAAAAGGACCATAATAGTGAAGGAAAATGTATGCTAGAATATGGCCAAATTTACCTTTCTGAGGACCTTGTGCCCTGCTGCTGAAGTTTGAAGATGACTTACTGCCTTGTGTGCCAGATTGGAAGGCTGAAGACAAAGACTGAGATGCATCAGAGAGATGGCTCACCTCCAGAATCTGAGATTTAGCAGCCATCAACCCTTGTTTGGAGGTGCTGACCATTTCCTGAGATATCCTTAGGTTTGATATCTCAGAATCGGTTACCTCATGGGATAAAACTTTGTCATTAACTGGTTCTGCAGCTGTTATCTGGCCCTCCACTTCATATTTGGTAGTATGCCCTACACCTGAAGCTTGTGTATCAAGGGAGGACACCAGTAAAGCATCAGAGTCGGCACAGACTCCAGAGTCAGGTGTTGCCGCTGTGGATGGAAACTGATCTGATTTTGGAGTGTGTTGTCTCTGCGCAATGCCAACTGTATTAGCAGGGCTGATTGTCTCAACAGGTTGTGGATGTGGACACCCAGAATTAGTACTTGATGCACTCAAACTCTCTTCTCCCAAGGAGAAATTGCCACCACCAGGCATCTGTGTTCCAGATCCCTGGGAAGAAGTGGCATGTGCTTTCATTGAATGATCGACAGTTCCAGGTACAGAGCTGACAATGAAAATATGTAGAAATTACATCAGACACCAGTATAAGATTTTGTTAGAAGTAAAGCTGTACAGTGATCTGCAACTGAATGGGAAAAAAAATGATAGCACCCTCAGAAGAGACAAGCCCAAACTAAGCAACTTCACTGAGACTACAATTGACCACAGCTGCCACCTTGTATGTCTCATCCAGAGTTTGTCATCCTGAGACATCTGAATGAGGAGACATGAACTGGAGGTTGCATGCAGTAGTGGGGGAAGAGGGGAGAGAGTGAGTTGAATCAAGTATCTAAATAGTTAAGCAGGAATAGAGCATACATGCAAAGTAGAAGGCACATAAAGCCAGAAGAAAATCAAAGATCTGTTCATGGAAGGGATATCACAGTTTAAGGGAAAATTGGAGGATATACATTACACTAGTTAAGCTACCATATCAAGCACAAGTTCGCAGAGTTCGGTCACATTCAGCAACAATTACTCAGAACACACAAACAAGAATGCAACTTCTTGATTACTGGCTAGGAAGAGTTCTTATCAATGATAATACTTCATCTGGCATAGGTATTGACCAACTGAATAACAGGTGTAACAGCACCATTTCATACACTTCTATTATTCACAGAAGAAAAGATCAGGCATTCACTATTATATCCTGCATTTAATAGCCCCATGCCTAATAGATTGTTCATTCTCCCGAAGAGAGGATAGAAGCGTATATGCATTCAGTGGGGCATGGTTTGCAATCTCTTAAGAATCCCTCAGGATCTCTCAAGAATCTGTCTCTCCGGCTTTCCCAGATCTGAGATGCCCGAAACACAGCATAAGACACACAAAGCATAAAGTTCACATAATATTGCCTGAGTATCATGTAATTGGATTGGCTAAACTGCTTGTCTCATCTAAGATCAAGTCTTTGAAACCCCATTGCTTTCCTCCACCCCCCACCCGTCATAGTCCTATGAACACTTCAAGCTATTATGGGTTGATGTTGAACTATGCATCATTGTTGGCATGCTACTATTTCTTTTCTTTTCTTTTTTTAAGTGGGTAGTACCACATGTATATATTAAGAAAGAGAATGTACAAGTATGGGCGGGCCAACAACCCAAAAAGTGACCAACCCCACAGCACTTACACATCAAGAGGACACTAAGTGTAAAATAAACTAATCTCCCAAGGAACCAAAAAGAGGAGACATCGAAAAATTTACATTGGAAAAATTGATGGCTCATTCCTTGACCCTATCCCAAACAAAATGAGCCAACACCTCCTCCAAATGGGACTCCCTCCTGAAGATATGATGGTTTTGCTCCCCCCCGCACTGCCCATAAGGTGGCATGGAGGATAAGCCACCAAACAATCCTATCCGACTTAAGGTGTCAATCCCTGAGCAAAGAAGTGACATCACTTTGCAAGCTAATAGAGCATCCGATCCTCCGAGCAATCTCCCGCCACAGCTCCTGAGAGTAAGAGCAACTCACAAAAAGATGATCCAAAAACTCCTCCTCAATGCCGCAAAGACAGCAGATAGGGTTCACATGAGGCAAAAACCGGCTCAATTTGTTCCTAATACGAAGCCTCCCATGAGCGATTCTCCAAACCAAAGATCTAAACCTTGAGGGGACTAGGCAGCCTCCGCACTCCCTGGAAAAAGGTAAATCGCATCCCCCCATCTGTGCAAACTTCATAAGCTGATTTGACAGAAAAGGTCCCACCCACCCCCCATCTCCAGACCCAAACATCCTCCCAAGTCCCAATCCTACAGTTGAAAAGGAAGGATAAAATTTGGCAAACACTGGAATTGCTCCAACGCCTCCTGATGGAAGTGCCTCTTGAAAGTCGGGGCCCAGGCACTACCTAGGATCTACTGGTCAAAAGCCTGAGCCTCAGAACCAAGTGGAGATGCCAAAATAGCAAAAAGACTGGGAAACAAGGACCATAAAATAAAATGAAGTCGCCACACCACGTGTCTTTCCAAAAGAGACTTCTTTGTCCATCTCCCAGCTTCACTTGGATCCCAGAAGTAACAAGATCCCTACAAGAAGAGATACCACGCCAGATAGGGAAGGCCTTGTGTGGAGGTGAGGATTTTAGGTCTTAGACTCTAGAAGAAGAACAATATTAGCACCTAATGACCTCGGACCACAGCCCTATTTTCCACTTCCTAGCCTCCAAAGCCACTTGCCTAATAGAGCTAAATTGAAATTATTGACATTCTTCAGGCCCAAACCCCTTTGCTTTTTTGGGAGCTCCCTCCAAAAATATCATGCCATCCTCTGCATTTGTCGCTAGTACCATGCCAAAAGAATTTACTTTGAATAAACTAGAGCTTCCTAACCACAGAGTTAGGAATGCGGAATATGGAAAGAAAATATGTAGGGAGGCTATCCAAAATGGAGCTGCAAAGAGTAAGGCTGCCCCATAGGACAACAACCTTGCCTTCCAACCCGAAAGCGTGCTCTCATATCTCCGAATAATGGGGCACCAATTAGCACAATAAATAGCCCCTAGGGACAGGGGGAGACCCAGGTAAGAGATTGGGAACTCCCCAATGGCACAACCCAATAAAGTACCTTCCTCCATAAAGATTCATCCTCCATATTCACCCCGACTAGGATGCTTTTCCAAAAGTTAACCTTCAGACTAGTCGCCTCCTAAAGAAGGTCCAACAAAAGCCTCACCACAGTTAGGGGTGAACACGGGTCGGTTCGGTCCGGTTTGGCTCATTTTTTGGTCAACCCGAACTGAACCGAACCCCAAGGCCAAACCGAACCGAACTGAATCGGTTCAGTTCGGTTCAACCCGGAGTCTAATATCTTTATATCCCAAACGTCGGTTTAGTGGAACGGCTAAGGCGCTCGCTCACTCTTCCCGCAGGTGCTGGGTTCGATTCTTGGTTTTCCACGTTCTTTCTTAACAAAAAATGGTCGGTCGGCTTGCTTTTTACCAAAAAACCTTGTGGCAAACCCTGAGGTTCGAACCCGCGCCACCCAAGAAACCAGTTGGCGCATGTGTAGCCAACTGCGCTGCATTTTTTTATGTTAAAAATACATATAGTATATATATATTCGGTTTACTCGGTTTCAGAAACTGAAACCGGACTGAATTCTGCAGGGGCCCAAACCGAACCGAACCGAACAGAACTGGTCGGTTCGGTTCGGTTTTTCGGTTTGAACCAAATTCTGAACAGCCCTAACCACAGTATGGATTGGCCCCCATCCTTCAAAAATATAATAGTATCATCAGCATACTGAGGGTTGAGAGATGGAGGGGCCATCCCTACTCACTAAAAAACCCTTGATCAGACCAGCCACCTCTGCCTTTTACTAAACCCTTCTGACAACACTCACCACTAGCACAAAAAGCAAGGGACAGAGGATCACTTGGCGAAGACCCCTACTGCCGTGGAACCAAGCTGTCAATTCTCCATTGATAAGAACCACAAAAGAAGCTGAAGAGACACGAGCTCTAACCCACTCAATCAATTTGTCCCCAAACCCCATACTGTACAGGACATCAAAGAGGCACTGCTAGCTGACCCTATCATAAGTCTTCTCAAAATTAAACTTCAGAACCATTCCCTTCCTCCTCTGTTGCTTCAAAGCATAGATACACTCGTGCGTCGCCAAGAAGTTGTCTAAGATATGCCTCCTTCGAATGAAAGCTCCCTAAAACTGACTAACCAACATATCCATCACAGTGATCAGTCTACTTGCTAAGATCTTGGTAACGATCTTATATGAGCCATTGAGCAAGCTGATAGGCCGAAAGCCTCTGAATTCCTGAGCACCTACCTTCTTAGGAATCAGCACCAAGAATGTCCTGTTAATGCCCCCCAAGTGTACTCTTCCTTCTTGAAATTCCTTCAATGTAGTAAAAAGGTCCTCTTTTATGATACTACAACACCTCTGGTGGAACAATAAAGAAAATCCTATCAATCGTCAAAGAGAAAACTGCCTGGTGGATTCCTCCTCAAAGAATGGGAGAAAGATAGGCCTCTCTCTCTACAAGGGGGAGGCTAGGAAGAAGGTCAGTAGCAAATCTCACCCTATAAAAAGCTTCCTCTAAGAACAAGGAGGAGAAGAAGACTATCGTCTGACCTCTAATGTCCATCTAAGAAGAGAAGCACCGGTCCCCCACTTTGATGGTAGAGATGGAGTTAACCCACGTCCTCCCTAAAGCAATCCGCTAGAAATAAGCAACATTCCTATACCCCCCTTTAATCTACATGTCCCTGGATCTCTATCTCTAATAGAATTCCTCCCTAGCCAACACCTCATCAAATTAATCCCTCAAGGAATCCCTAATTGCTCTTTCTTCCTCATCCATAAGACCTGCTTTCTCCAAGCAATCTAAGACTATAAGGTGTTGAATAATCCTATCCTTAGCCACCCTACTTGGAAGGACTTTACCGGCCCCCCAAGATTGGAGACAATGAGCAGTGTACTTCAGCTTCTTCACAAGAGTGTCCATAGTTGATGAATTGGAAATTGGGCTCCTTCAAGCCCCAATGATAGTCTCCAAGAAGTTAGGCTCTCTGAGCCAGACTTGCTTAAACTTGAGGCCAATAGATGCCTGCCATTCTGTTTTGATGTCTTCAATAAGATAGGCTTATGGTCCGAAGTGGACCTCACAAGTCCCACCATTTGAGTCTGTAGGAACAGATCCCCCCAATCAGTAGAGACCAAGAATCTATCCAGTCTAGAGCAAACAGCATCCGCCCTCATGTTGGACTACATATATACCCCTTGCAACATACCTAAGTTCACTACAGCAACCTCCAAGATAAAATGGGTGAAATCCTCCATCTGACTTGTAGTTGTACCATCCCCTGTCATCTCCTAAGCCGCTACCACTGCATTGAAATCCCCTCCAATACACCACGGCCGACCTAAAGAAAAATGGAACTGAAGCAGTTCCTCCCACAATTGATGTTTCCCCTCCTTGGCCTAAGGGAACACGCCAGTGAAGTCCCAAAGGTGGCCCCTTTAAATGCTTCTAAAGTGCAATGATACAACCCACCTGGTAACAACCCTCTCCTAAGACACCTCCTCTACTTCAAAGGGATTCCAAAAAACACCCTTGCGCCCTCAATGTCCCTAATAAGATGACCGTCATCTCCATCCTACTTAGTTTCCTGCAAACATAAAATATCAACCTTGCACCTCCTAATAAGCTCCCTCACTGCCCTCCTCTTCTCAGCCCCTCCTAACCCCCTAACATTCCAAGAAAGTATCACCATTGATGGCTAGAAGACGGCCCCTCCCCCCCCCCCCTCCCTCGTCACTATGCCTATTGACTCTAGCATGAGATCTCACCCCTCCTCTGATATCCGCACTCCAAATCTATAAATGTTCAAGAAAGCTCCCCTCAAGTCCTTCTCAGCCCCCACAAAAGGAATTCCACCAAGTCCACCACCTCCTTCACCCGCTCCATCGCAACCATACTTCTCCCTCTAGCCTCAACATCATCCTGCAACCCCATCTCTCCCCACCAACATAAGAGCCCCCACCTCAGGCTCCTCTGCCAAAACTATTCCCTCCTGAAAGAGGGTTAAGCAAGGTCACCCAAAGTCTGACTAAATGTGGCCCGCCCCCGCATCAACAGTGATAGCGGCAACCACCGGCAGCAAATCTTCCTGCCCTGAGCAACGAACTGTAGTTGCTTGCCTGCTATACCAAGGCCATCGGCACCGTCCATCAGAGATAGCTCCTCTCCATACAATAAGCCATGTGCTTCATCACGACGTCGGCATATTCCGCACTTGTGTGTACCAAATGTTGTTGGCTAGACTTCAAGACCACCGTGGATGGGGTGGAGGGACATCCCCCTCCTAATGCAACAACCCCCAAAGAGAGTCATACCCGTTTCAAGAGGCTGAGGAGACCGACAGAGGCTCCCCTAGCCGTCAGTGAATACACAGCGAAGAGGACAAGAGCTGCGGCAAGGGCTCATGGCCCCCTACAACAATTACTCCTAAGGGAAGGCACCTCCCCTCCAAGCGGCTAAGGATACACGACGAGGGGCTCCTCCAGCCGGCGGCAATTACATGACAAAGAAGACATCAGCTGCAGCAAGTTCTCCTGACCAAAGGGGCGCCCCGGCCCTACCGGGCGGGGAAGAGAAACAAGAATAAGTCTTCATGGCCCAAGTCACAACCCGAGACTAAATCAGGTAAGTCGCGGGTCTTACAGGCGAACCCGACGACCCCTCCAATAGGGATTCAAAAGTCATTTGGCAATTCGACTGGCTGGAAAGATGGTCCACTTCGCCGCGGGCCGCACCAATATTGCCCCGTTGACTCGGCAATTCGACATTCAAATTTCGAATGACCACCCAAACTGGGGGCCGTACGTCTTCCTCCTCCCAACGCGAACAGGGTTGCCTTAGGTCCTCCTACGCCCACCGCCAATCTCACCCCCAATCTTTCAATCAAACCCTGACAACAAGTGGCTCACACTCCATCACAAAGGGGATAACCTCCGAGATATCCCCCAAGGAAGACGCAGCGACGTTCATCGCCACAAAGATTCAAGAAGAGAGGGGGGATGAACACCGAAGCTTCCCTCACCACACCCCAAAAGGCTTGCATCAAGAAAGAGACCCCTTCCACATCACACATACTGCAGTAAGACTCCCTCCAAGATGATCCTACACGAGCACACTCTAGGGCAAGGGAATGTCCCGTGCCTTTCATCCATCGACAGAACCAGAGAAGAGCCTCGCCAGCCACCAGAACCTCGGATGCCACCAATTCCTCCAACTGCTCCTGAGAGCCCACCATAAGGAATGCGTTTGGGGAGGTTTGAGTGACCTCCCAGGAAACTCCGGACACCTCAAGCAGCCTGTGTTTAATGTCTGCCACCTGAACTTTGCCTTCTAGTTCCACCATAGTCGCCTACAAACTCCTCTGCAACCGCCGTCGGAAAGAGCTCCCCTGTTGTTGCGAACTATGTGTCGAAGTCAGGCAGAAGCAACTAGTGTGCCCCCTCCCACATCTGAAGCAGGTCAGTGGGAGGCCAGAGCTGGCCGGAGAGCCTCTCCGGCGAGGTCCCCCGCCTCCCAAGGAGACACGGTTTGCCCTCGATAGGAACCCCATCCCTAGAGCTTCTCTCACTAGAAAATTTTAGAGAGAGAATATGTGCATGTGCATTGATCCTCGACATGTTACTGTTGACCTGATGCAATCATGCAAACCTTAATTTGCAATCCAAAAGAGTAGGAGAATAAGAAGTAGATAATGAAAAAAGAAAAGAAGAAGAAGAATAGGAAGAAGGGAAGCTCCAACCCTTGATTACTTGCAAGTTACAGGGGAGGATTAGACAACCTATTACTATCCCCAATCTCCCAAGATTATTTCAAGATCTCTCTGAGATCTCTTATCTTCAAATCTTCAGAGATAATACCAAGAACTGAGACAACATTCCTTGCATTGACGAAGAAATGAACATGCGTAAAATGAGACAATACCCAAACAACCAACAAAAATTGGTTATCACCTAAGAGAAACAACTCCCAAAAAGTCCCATAAAACACTATAGTTGAAAAGAGTGAGCATGTAATTCAACTCAAAAGAGGGAGCAAACGCTCAAAAAAAAAAAACTTGAACCCACACAAAACCGGAAAAGCTTTCTCTTTTCACTTTTATTCGGTGATATGAATATACATTTTCTTTCAGTTTACTTTGGCATTTGTCAATTCCAAAATGTTAGTTTTCTCTTTTTTTCCTTTTCTTATGGCATTCCGGTTTATTATTACAACATCTCTCTTGCATTGAGAATGATGTTAATTCCTGCTTTGCCTGCATTCTTCTCATTCTTTTTTATGTTGCTTCCATTTCTCATCTACTGTTATAACTATTCCTTTTTCTTCTGAGAAAAAGGTTCATTGCACCATTAATTCTATAGAACCATAGATAAAGGTAATACCATGATACAGAAATGTGATGCAAAAGAGTTTCCTCAAAAGCACTCACTGGCAGAAGAAACAAGAAAACTAGCATCGGTGACTGGAAATGAACCTCACAGAAAACATAGACAGAGCATCACTCTAGCCCAGCGCACCAACATTACCCTCTAGGCTCTGAACAAGCCTTTCTTAGATGCAATGGAGAGGAAGGAAGAATAAGCATGGACTATTGGCCACTGGGCACTATCAAGGACCGCAAGAATCCAACCAAGCTTGCCAGAGATCTTGGTTGACAAATAACTACACAAGCATATGTTCTTCTGCCAATATCCCCTGGGAATATCATCTGAACGTTCACATTTCCATGGGAACATCTCAGATACTGGATATTTGTGGCTTCCCATGAAAGTTTGTATCATTATCCCATTGAAGTCCTCTGACAAATTAAGATAAAAGCTTCATTGAATTGAAAATGATCTATTGTTCAACCTTCTTTTAAGAAGTCCATCTGCTACCATTCGGCCTTCTCTCAGAGTCCATATGCTGCAGAAATACTGTGAGATGTCATTAAAAAACTCCAGCGCCCAATTCCCACATGCTGCGATGTGTGGACTCGTGGCACATAATCTGCAAAGTTGGCCAACTTGTTTGCAGAAATAATTGGCCTTCTCTCTCAACAATTTCCTCAACAGTTGAATTAGAAAGTAATCACTGATGCTGGAGTCTTTCATTAACATCTTAAGGGTTCCCATCAGGTCTTATGGCTCCCTTGTCTCAGGACAAAAATGAACACAGTTGTAACGCCGTGACCGTTTGGATCGTGGTTTGGTGGGTTTTTGGCCAATGTGTGGCCAATAAATGGTGTTTGGTGTTTTTGGTTGGTTTGTGGGTGTTGTGGGCCGGAAATCCGGACCCAACACACCCCTTGGTTCTCTGTTTGAGAACGCGACGGGGTGCAACCGCGTTTTTGAACGCGACCACCTCATACGTCGCGTTATTATTGCCGCTTTTCTGAGGGTTGCGGCTGCATGCGCGACACGTGGCGCATGCAGGGGTGTCGCGTGCTCAGGGTTGAAAATGCGTCGGTGGTGGACGACGCGATTTGAAACGCGGCGATCCCCTGCGTCGCGATTTTGACTGCAAGGTTTTTGTGGCCGAAGGTCAGCCAAACAGAATCGGAAACTCTGTTTGGCAGAGGGAGAGGCTGTTTGCAGGTTTTTCTGGCCAGTCGAGCTTGGTGGCTTGTGGTTTGGCTTACTCCCGTCGCAAGGAGGCTGTTCGGAGCACAGAAAACGCCAAATCAACATTGTTCTTCGCGTTCTTCGTATTGGTAGGAGAATTCTTCTCGTTTTTGGATGTACAGATCGAGTTTGAGCTGTTTATAGCATGAAATCGCTTATCATCAGTAGTATGCATATTTATTCAACTGTTAGAAAGTGTATAGCTAGACTCTATAACTGTAAACATGTGTTTTCTTGGACTTCCGGAGAAGAAGCTCGGGTTAGGGGTTTCGGCTGTGAAGGCGACGGATCCAGTCGTCGCATTTTGAACCCAACGGCATGACCCGTCGCGATTCACCTTACAAAATGCGTCGTACTAATGCATCGCGTTTTGAAGGTGACCACCTAGCCGTCGCGTTCTTGCTCCCATAGGTAAAATGGTTTTTGTGCTATGAGGGCTTTCTGGACCCTAGTGTAGGGTAGTATAGATATTTGTAAAGTTTTGTAGGTATGTTTTAAAGCTGATAAACATCATGAATATGGTTTGAGCTTGAAGGAGCGACGTCTTCCGTAGTTACCTCTCGAGTCGGGTACCCCAGGTTCTCTGTGAGTCAGGCACATTAGTGCTCAGGGTTTGTCCCGGTACTGTGTATACTGTCAAGGTTTGTGTGTCGTCTTCCTGAACACCCTCACTCGTCTGTCAAGTTGTACGTCCAACTGAGGGAAAAAAACGGCAGTGGGGTAGCAACTTGTGGTGTGTTGGTTCTCTATTCGATTGCTTGTAGCGCGCTCGTGGTTGGGAGACGGGCACCAATAGACGTACTGGTCCCCAGCTAGTCTCGTATTCCATAGCCTCACGCTAAGGGTTCCGGAACTCTTAGAGGTGTGTCAGGCGTGGGTCTGCAGCGAGGTGTGGTGTTGGTTGGTCTCCACAGCTTGTTGGCAATGTAAAGTGGAGCGGTAGCTGCACCTTTCGTCCGTGGCTGCGAGACTAAGAGGTAGTCTTGTGTGGTTTGTCCGGGTCAGTAACTGGAATCGCGAACCAAGTTTCGTGACCCAAGTCCGGCGTTACTCTTCTTTAACTCGAACACTTGAGCGTGGTTTGTCGTTTATTTATTAATGTCTAATCCATATTAACAGCATAGAATTGTTTGTTTAATTACAGTTGTAGCTCCATGCTTAGGTAGTTCAGTTACCTGTTTAATTTAATTCTTGACACCTGTTTCTCGAGATATTGATGTTGTTTCGACTTTAGAGGGAGTTTCCCTACTGAGCTAGTGACTTGTGAGACTCACTCTTACTCCTTACAGGTGAAAGAGAGTGGGAGAGTTCACGTCCCTCGTCTAGTTCAGAGCCGCACCATAGAGGAGTCAGGTATGCTCCACCAGCAGTGTAATTTACTTTTTGTTGTACCTCAAGATATGCTCCAGGCTGTTGTACTTTGACTTTAGTTGAGAACTGACTATGTAAACTTCATGCAAATATGTGTGAAATTGTATAGAATGTGCAATCTTATATATATGTTTAATGTGTTCCTTTATATTCCCACAGACTGTTGTGATGGTATCCCTTGCGAGGCATTGGCCTGTTCGCGGGAGGTGGAGTCGGATCAGACTTATTATTAGGTTAACGAGTTTGAGCAATAAGGACCGCCACAACAGTTGCCACCTTGTACGTCATAGTTAGAGAGAGGGAGAAAATCAAGGAGCAAATCCAAGAGAGAGGAGTGGACTTTTGGCATAAGGGGTTGGTAGAACATGCGGCTGATGGCACATGCAATGATGATTGGACTCATCGTTTCCCCCTTTTTGTGTGCAACAGAGGCATAGGTTTATCCAGAACAGTACCTCCCTTGTTCCAATCGCCTTTGTCCTCAAGGAGGAGGAACGGCAGAAGACTCCACTGGCCTTGACCAAAGCATTCCCACCATGCACAAAGCCTCCCTTTGACTGTCAAAAGCCTCTAAAAGCATGAAAAAGTAGCTCTCTCAATCTAGATATCTCTCTCTCTTGATCTTTATCTCCCAAAATCTTGGGCCCCCATGACAAGACAATCCTCCTGAAAAATGAATCAACAAATTTGTGACAGAAAGGAAGATATTGGCATTTTCCATACAAGATCAGCTGAACTCACAAGGATAGGAGAGCCAGTTCCAATGTCACCTTTAGGGAGGCAGAGGAGTCTAGCTATTGATGAGAAATCTCTTTCTTTTCCCGGTCTCCTTGCCAACACATGCCACTGCACACCATCTGCAGGAATGGGGGTATTCTGGACATAAATAAGGTTACCACGATGCTTTCTGGGAAGGCCCTGCCACATAATGCCTGCATCAGGGAAGTGGGCAACTTGGCCAGAAGCAGGAGAGATGTCATGACCTATAGTTCCTCTTCATCTTTTTCCTCCCAGTATGTGCTTCGGATGAGGCATCAATCTCTAAGTCAACCAATCTTCATGGAAACATAATGTGGTGAACCGATCCTCCTCAAAGGCACTGGAAGATTAGTTAGTCAGACCTATCTTGACTGTACGCTTGCAGATTTTCAGAATCAACTCAGACAACTCAGGTCATCTTCTTCCTCTCCACCTGCTCCTTTCTGTCCTCTCTTGTGTATTCTTTGTAATCTTCTTTGACTTCTTTCCAATCACTCCAATCTTGAGCTAGACTTACCTTAATATATAGATATGTATGTATATCCGTATTTATGTGCATGCCATATTGTCATGGAGAATCTATTGACCCCCCATCTGAGTTTGTCTTTGGAATCAAAGCATTATCAAGCAGCTTCCAGGCTCAACTCTTGACTCCATGTCCAGCTCTCTCAGCAACCGCAAAGCAAAAGTTATTTCTTTGAATCTGAACAATCAAAAAGACAACATAAAGTAGAAACCACTACATTTCTTTTCTGAAGGCCTCCAGTTAACAATGGAACCAGAGACTAAATTATTCACTTGACTGAAATCTACTGAAATCTTGAGGTAGAGTTCCGATGCAACTTCAATAACTTCTCCCAATATGCAATATGAAAATAATCAAACTCAGACTAACTAATCCAAGTGTAACTGATTTTCAGGAGAACTGTGCTATGATATGCCACTCTACATGACTACTTCATGATCAAGCACAAAAAACGAAAAAGAAACTAAGAATGATCCAAAAGCACCCGATAAGATAAGATCTTAAGATGTCAATGAAATTATTCAAACAAAGAAAGGTAATTTACAAAAATTATCACGCATCAATCTGCAAAAGATAAATAGAATAGCTAGCTCAGACAACACAAATAAGGGGAAAAAGAGGTAGAGCTACCTTGCTGCAAAAACTCCTGATTTATTCTCTGTCTCTTGCATACTATAGGAAGAAGGAGATGTGGTTGCCTTTTCCATAGCTTGGATGGCCCTGTCTTCCTTTCCACCACTGATGTCCCCAGCATCTGCCAAGAGAAATAGCATGCAGGAAATTCATTTTCAGAACCCAACCACTTCACAATGGCACCTGCCACCCCTCTTGCACCAAACAATGAAATCTTTGACGTTGCAAGTTGTTAATGAAAGATGAATGTAAGAATAATAATTTAAATCATGATTTTCTACCAAAATTCTAATTCTATTTTGAATTTTTTGGCTTCCAGTTCCTTTTGTTGCCACTATGATAAACCCCTTCCCCATCCATACACACATGGTACAGCCAGGCCCGCTGGCTACAGATTATGCATGGTGCAATTAGCCTGCTGGTGTATGGGTTGACAATGAAAGATTATTGAAAAAAAATTAGCAGACAGAGAAAAAATGGCATACTGAATTCGAAGACCAACAAACCAAGATATGCACAATAATAAAACAAAATTGTGAGATAAGAGATCTCACGAGACAGCAACTTTCAAGATAGAAATGAAAATATACCATGAGATTGGTACCGAGAATAATAACTCCCTCTGCCACCTCTAATCCCCCGCCCCTGCATCCCTGGTTTCCACCGAGAATCAGTTGGCTCTCTGTTGTTCATGTTCTGCAGAGAAGAAAATTTTTAATGCAGCCCTTATTGAGACATAAAAACTCAAAGTGACAACCATGATGAAGAACATAGCCCTAAAAATGAGTACTGCAATGATGAAAGTTTTGTTGTATATAGGAAGCAGCAAATTTCTAGTTAACATCGGAAAGGTCATGCACTTTACAGGATCATATACAACAGGCTCAATTATACTGCAAACTCAACTCATACCTTGCAGCAGAAATTCAAAGAACATTTATTTGCTTATATTGAGAGCTAAATAATGGATAACTTGCAAAAATCCATGGATGGATAGACCAGTGTTCTTAGGCCTCTTTGATAACCAAGTAGGCCTAGAATAGGGTGAGCATCAGGCTTATCCTACTAAATCAAGTTTGGTAGCAAAGATGAGTTCGTTCCAGTAGAATGAGTTATTCCAGAATAAACCAGAAAAAACCACTTGTGTCAAAAGATAGAATTAGTTACTTTAGCCGGACTAGTATCAGTCTTAACCAATTTTTATGTTCATTTTTTATAATTTTATCTAATTTCTTTCTTTAGTCTACTAGAATAAGAAAACATATACTAAAGCAAAAAAATTATTTATTCCTGGATTATACCAACCCAACACATCCTATCTAGGAAATATTAACCACCTGCCAAAAAAACTCTCAGCGAAAACCTCTTCATCTCTGATGAATGATAAAACAATAGACACAACAATCATCCACAGGTTAAGACAAAATGTTCAACCTACAAGTATAGGAGTAATAATGAATGTTGATGTGCTAATATTACTAACCTATTGAGAATGTAGAAACTAAATTCCTTCTATTTTGTTTTGAGGTTCCGGCCATAGTGGCAGGGAGTTCATAGATACTGAGAACTCCCAGACCCATCCAGGTTCAAAACCTGGGCACCCCCCTTAACCAACCTCTCCTGGTACCAACTAAGATACATTCAGCCAGTGAAACTAAATTCTACCATAACAGAAGGCCCATGTAATGGTCAAACTTTTTCCCATTTGCAACTCAATGCTCAAAGATTACACAAAAATACCAATGCACAGATGCTACAAATTAGCTTATGAGAAAGGGCAATAAAAGGAAGCAACCAAAGGGAAAGTGGGTAATTAAAGTGTTTACCTCTTTTCTCCTATCACGCTTTCTCTTGACCTCATGAAAGGTATCTGCATAGTAAGCTACACGTTATTATTGTACTTCAGTTATTTTAATTAGTGGAAAGGTAAAAAGAGACAACTAGTCCTGAACTAGAACCACAACAACCTTCATTTAGAGCATTTCACTAATTCAAAACAAGAATTAAATTCCTGTAACAATCATTAGAACAAGATCCACGAGGAAGAATTTACAGAATGAGTTCTAAGAAGCAGAAGAGATGCTATACATGCAATTCAAGCATGCAACCTACAGAAGTCAACATGCTGTTGAGATTTTTTTTTCACCTAATAATTGAGAACAAATAAATTCACGTGAATTATGCAAATAAACAAAATAAGCATTGATCAAAAAGACTCTGAGCATGTCTGCTGACACAATCAACAGTCCCAGAAAACTGTAAACAATTTGTGCAAAGCAGATGAATATATTATCACCAACAAGCTAGATACACTTCAAGGACATCCAATATCCAAAACCAATCTTATCTATCCCACTAAACATATAAGTATAACCATAAAGTGACAATGCAAACGTTTTGCATGTCCCACTGTCTCCCACACAAAAGACAAACTTCTCACAGAGAAACAAAAACTGATATGCATTTACCACCACATACATGTGGAGAGCATCGACCAGCACTCACTATAGGTAAAAATTGGCTCACCAGTGTACTGAATGATGACGCCTACAGAGAAACTGGAATTATTACTTATCCGTCTAACAAGAAAACACATGATCTGGCAAACTCTCAAAAATCAAATGCATAACAGTTCCATATGTTCATTTATTATCTTTACGTGCAAATTCTAGATAATAAATGTAGGCTCACAGCATGATTACAATGCCTATGACATGAACCATCCACACCCCCATCCCCCAAAGAAAAGAGAACAGCAGGCTCACAGCATGATTACAATGCCTATGACATGAACCATCCACACCCCCATCCCCCAAAGAAAAGAGGGAGCAACAGCACGTCAAAGATCAGCAGTTGACATGTGTTATTAAGACTAACACAAAATGATACTTCATTAGAAGATAGTCATTCTCACACCTAGAGAATAAAATTTTATAATATGGTGTATGCATAGCCCAGGCCCAGAAAGAAGGCGAAAGCACCCATTTTTACCATCACCGAAGCAAATCCATGAAGCGAGCTACTTCGGAAAATCCCACCCGAATTAGAACGAGCAAATCGACCTGCCCAAATATGATACATTTTTTGAAGTCGACCTTCAAGTAGCCAAAGCCCCATTATGACTAATCCAACCGAACCCGTGAGGAGGGGAAAATAGAAACGAATGCCAAGACAAAGTGATAAACTGAGAGAAACGGTGAACTGAGAATTCTGAGAAACAGTTTATCCTCTCAAGATTGGTACTTTCCTTTCCAACCAACCTCCAAATCAACCCCCCCCCCCAAAAAAAACACACACACACACTCGTCAATTGGACGACCCCCCCCCCCCCGGAATCCCGATACAAACAACAACAGAGCAGCTGAAAAGGGGGCAACATCCAGACCGCACGGAAAATGCGACAAGACACCCCTAAAACGACACATCTCCGCACACGCGCAAAGAAAGCAAACGGAGGGGATCGGAGCAGGGACCTTGGTAGAGAAGCTTCTGGGCGGTCTCATTGGGATCCATGGCGCACTCCTCGAGCATTGCGAGTATCTCATCGTCGCTATGGTTCCTCGCGATCTCCTTGATGTCCTGGATGGTCTTCTTGAGGCTGCTCGGGATGGAAACCCTAGAGGATCCGCCGCTGCTCATCTTGAGGCGCCGTGGCGTGTGAGTGAAGAAGGGGCAGAGGCCACGGTGGGGTAGCAACCCCAGCGCCGACAGGAGAAATGGAGCGAGAGAGCAGATGTGGCGGCGGGGAGAGGGAAGCGGAAAGGGAGGAAGAGGGTGGAGGGGGAGGGGGCGCTTTAAAGGGGAAGGATCTGTGGGGTTTTTGAATTGGTATTACTTAAGGGGAAGGGGAAGGGGAGGGGGGCAGGGGAGGGGAAATGAGCTCGACGAGAAGACGACGACCTGGCTGCAAGGAGGTCCTCCTTGTGGAGAGGTGAAGTGTGGCCTTTTAAAAGTTATCCTTTTTCAACCTTTCTAACAGTATTTTTGCGTCTGTGCCCCCATGTCATTTCGGGAGTTTGTGGAATGAGCCCTTGACCTTTTATTTGTATGTGGATGTGACCTAATTTCTGACGAACGAAGCCTTCTTATCGGGGACTTGCCCATGATTCTTTTTTAGAGCATAGTTTGTCGTGTCAAAATGATCCTAGGCAAGTCATATCATGTTAGGGGCCAAAATATCGCACGGTTGGATCGCCCAACTCAAGCAACCAATTGTGGTTCGACACAATCTAAATCGATTCTATTCGATCCAATCCAAACTGAATCTGCACTCGATCCAACCAAAGTCAATGCAGTTCGATCGCAGAGATGCAAATGAACTAATACGCTCGATGAATAGCTCGAGGCTCGGCTCGGCTCGCTTATTACATAATATCATCACTCCTACTACATTATTCCAGTACTATTAAATGTTTAATTAAGATACTATGACACTAAGACATTGTGATTCATTCACTAAGACTTACAGAGCACTCTTCACTCTTGATCATCCCCCTGTGTAGTCTTGGATTTCCTCCTCATCTATATCTAAGGTCATAAGAAGAGCCGCCCTAAGGTACACAGTCGTCGGAGAAATTTTGTACAGGTGAGCTCTTAATGGAGTTCTTTTGAGATGTCTTAATAATGACGAAGATTGGAAAGTGGTAGGAGCTCATGTTAGTGAATGCGGAGGGCATGTCAACAGTCAGATGCTTGCTAAAAAGATCATTAGGCAGGGCTACTATTGGCCAACCTTAGAAGAAGATTGTGTCATCTACGTCCGTAAGTGCGTCAAATGCCAACTCCATGCTGATAAAATTCATGCTTCTCCATCCTCACTTCATCCACTCTCCACACCTTGGTCATTCTCCATGTGGACTTTTGATATTGTTGGCCCCCTTGGTGATCCTAATGTTCAAACCAAATAAAAATCATTCATCCTAACAGCGACTGAGTATTACACCAAGTGGGCAGAAGCAGAAGCGTTCACAGAAATCAAAGCATCCACAGTATGCCGCTTTATTATAAAGAATATCGTCTCCCGGTTTGGAGTGCCAAGCAGCATCGTCACAGAGAACGGACTGCAATTCATCTCACAAGAACTTCAGGACCTCTGTAAGAAATATAACATCACTCTGCATCATTCATCTCCATATTACCCACAAGGAAGATTTGTAAAGACTTGAGACGGTCGGTCATAGCATCACGAGGCGTAAGCCTCAAAGCGTACTGCGGCATAAGCCTCAGTTAATAATATCTAAATTATTAATTTAAGATTTGAGACATCAAAAATAGTAATAAGAAAAGAAACTATAAGCATAAAATAACTCAAACGACAAAGTCACAAAATACTATTT
Organism: Colocasia esculenta; assembly: GCA_014218235.1. Lineage (NCBI taxonomy): Eukaryota > Viridiplantae > Streptophyta > Magnoliopsida > Alismatales > Araceae > Colocasia > Colocasia esculenta. The sequence continues at coordinate 92,799,213 of CM024760.1, forward strand.
GTTTAATGTGCATTATGTAGTCATGCAGTCACGTCAAATACTCTAAATAATCAGTAAAAATCATATAGATCTCTATATGTAGCCCCATCATCACTACTAGTAACATCATCCATAGAATCATCCATATATCTAATTTGTTCATCATCTTGATTTGTTCCTTCATCACTCCCATCATCAAAGCATGCTTCTTCTTCTTCTACAATTTCTTTGTCCTTACCTACAGCATATAAGGAAATTTATGAAATCATAAGAATGAAAAAATAAACACCTATCAATTAACTACTAATTGCACTTACATAGTCATAGCATATTAAGTCATTACTAAATGTTAAATTAGTTACTTACTTCCACTGGAGCTTTCTCTGACTTTTCTCTTTTTTGAATTCCTCCTTATCTCTGTTCCAATATCTTCCAAGTTGGTATCTTCATCAACAGGTGGATTATAAATGTCAAGATCATCACCTTCATTTTGTAATTCTGTAAGCCACTCATCATCAGAGTCAATGGCATTTGCATCCAAACAAAGAGGATTTTCCATTGCTTTCTTTCTCGCTGCTCTCTCTTTCAACTTTAAGTTGAACATGACATACACTAGATCATTTAACCTCTGTTGTGACAATCTATTTCTCCTCTTTGTGTGTACCTATATATGAATACATTTAAAATATAAAGTAAAGGCTATAAGAGATTTATCACTTCACTTCTTTAATTTTATAAATTTCAAAAAATAATCTACCTAATTAAAAGCACTCCAATTGCGTTCACAGCCCGATGAGCTACAAGTGAGACTTAAAACTCTAACTGCGAACTTCTTTAACTCAGGTGTTTCATCTCCATATGCCAACCACCAATCAGCTGGTCAAAAAAAACAAATCACATTGAAATAGTAAAAAAATAAATATAAAACATATAATATAAAGCATGCTATGTTCACTTTACCTGGAGTCCGCAATTTTCTAGATTTTATAGCCATCCTGTCCCCAAACAATCCTCTTGCATTGACAAATGCATCTAACTGTAGGTTAGCCTTCAATTTATCATCTTCTTCTTTTATCATCCTATCAATGCAACTGAATAAACCAAGTTTGACCTTAGGATGATTTGAAAATGTAGGCTCATATTGCAAATGAGGATTAAGAAAATATCTAGCTCCATGTAAAGACTGGTGTAGTTGCATGCCCATCTTCTATCGATGATTCTCCATAATGGTTCATATTTTTCTTTTTTCCCATCAACAACTTCTGCAATTTTCTCCTTTGCTCCGTCCATAGCCTCATAGATGAAACCCATTGGAGGATGTTTCTCTCCATCTACCATTCTTAAAACATTCACCAAAGGTTTTGTAGTCATGACAATATAAGCAATACCTCTCCAAAAATGTTGATCCTTGAGTATGATATGTTTCACAACTTTTTCTGCGGGCTTTTTTGCATATGTACTCTGAGTGAATAATCTACAAGCAAACATCTCTTGAAGACCTTCTTTGGAACCAATAATGCTAGACAAAGTAAGAAATGCAGTAGCAAAATGAGTAATGACAGGTTTTAAAAGTTCCTTTCCTAACTTCTTTTTCATTAAGGCTTTCAACTATGTATGAGCATAAATGAAATTTATGAGTTTCTTTGCCTTCTTGAAGATGGCTGTAAATAATGGTAGCTCAAATATATCCTCTAGAATTAAATCAAGGAAATGTGCTGCACATGGAGTCCAATACAACATTTTCCTTTTCTCCATTAACTTTTGCCCTACTGCCTTATAATTAGCCGCATTGTCTGTGACTACTTGCACAACAGTTTCCTCACCAATTTCTTGAATAACACCATCAATCAAGTGAAACAACATCTCTGCATCTTTAGATTCCACAGTTGCATCTACTGACTTAAGAAACCAAGTTGATTATTCACTAAGAAATTAATCAGTGTTCTCTGACTAGTGTCTGTCCATCCATCTGTCATAAGTGTACAACTTGTCATCTTACATGATTCTTTAAATTCCTCCAACAACCCACTAATAGTCTTCACATCTTCTTGCAAAATCCATGTCCTCAACTCATACATAGATGGAGGTTTCAATCCCCTCCCATATTGACCAATGTGCTCCACATTCTTTTAAAAGATGGACTATTTGCAATATTAAATGCAAGTCCATTTTCAAAAAAGAATCTCCCAATAGAAAGGCAAACTCTATTTCGTTCTTCCTTCTTCCAATGTGCATTTAATGTACTTTGTTGAACTGATTTCTCCTGTACCTTTGTTGCAGAATCAGAACCTAAAATAAATCCATCCATTGAGCCTCTAATTTGCTGTTTTGTTATAGAACCAACGTCAATGCTATTATGATCTCCTGTAGGTATAAAAATGGCATCATCATCATCCATATAAAAGCCAATCTTGCATACATTTTTAAATCTTTCTGCAGCCAATTATTGTTCTTTTCACGTAGAAGTCCCAAATATCCCTTCATTTCTTCCTCAACTTCCTTTGGAACTTTAGGACATGCACTTACATTGTTATGAGTTTTAGCTAAATGATCTTTTAATCTTTTCACACCACCAGTAATTTTTTTTCCACAAAATTGCATTTCAAATAAACATAGCTTTTACCGGCCTGTGGGACATCAATTTGCTCTCCATATTTCCAAGCAGGATCAGATCTATTGCCAGATTGTTTCTCTTTTGCTCTGTCGCTATCTTCGTCGCCTGGCATGATGCTGTAAATGAAATAAATAAATAAATAAATAACTCGCTAAATGACTAGAACCAGTATTGTAAATGAAAAAATAAAAGACAACTAGAACTAGCAAGCAAGTAGCATAATAAAAATAAATAAAATTATTAACTATCAATTGTGAGTTGTGACTCTTACAGTCTTACTAAATCTGAATTTTCGTTCCTAGTCTTATGTAATATCATAAATGATAATAAAGATTCATATGCACATATGCTGTTTTTTTTTTCATTTCTGATGGCTTCTACGAATCAAGTTATGAAGATGGCGCACAAAAATATAATAATAGGAACATAGGAAAAAACGCTCGAGCCAACTCGTTGCAGACATGCTGGAGGCAGCTGAGGGTAGAGGCGAAGTGGGCACTCTCACCCAGAGACGCCATGATTCAAACAACAGGAACAAAAAAAAGGAAAAAATAAGAATAGGAAACAGAAACGGGAAAAAAACAGGGGATCATGGGCCAAAGTGGGACTGCCGACTGGGAATAAACAGGGAAAAAAATAAAGAAGAACAAGTAGAAACGTGGTGACTATTTCAGGAAAAAAAATTAATGAGAAAGAGATAGAAACGTGGTGATTTACAAGAAATAGGAAAAAAAATTGGAAAACATACCGGTCACCAAATAGAGGCTCGTTGTCGTTGTTGAACTCTTGCCGTGAAAAGTGAAAACGCAGCCAACCGCGGTTGATTTCCTGCTGTGAGAAGTGAGAATAGAGGTTTTTCTTGGTTTTCTGCAGTACAAACACACCCATCGCCAACTCCAAGTCGCGAGGCCCCGCCTGCTCTTCCTGTCAGTTACAACAGAGAAAAGTCCTAGAGTTGAAGAACTCCTTTCGTTTCTTTCATGCGGATGACCCATTTTTAAAACTTAGTTTAATATTTTAACTATCTCAAATATAATTTTGACCATCTATTCTCTGCATACGCCTCAAATTCGCCTCACTGCCTCAACGCCTCAACCCGCCTCATTTGATAAAAAACGTAAGCCTCATCTATTTGTTCCCAGGCGTAAGCCTTAAGGCTGTTTGTGGGTGCCTCGCCTTGAGGCGTGCACCTCACAGCCTTGAGGCGGCGCTTTTTTAAACATTGCCCACAAGGCAATGGCCAAGCTGAAGCAACTAATAAAACCCTTCTTAAAATCTTAAAGAAAACTTGTGAATCGCATAAATTTGTTGATTGGCCAAAAAAGCTAATAGAGGCTCTATGGGCTTATCGCATCTCCGTCTGTACTCCCACGGGACAAACCCTGTATGCTCTCACTTATGGGATGGAGGCGGTAGTCTCATAGGAGATCCTGATCTCTTCACTAAGAGTCCAACTTGATAAGGAACTTAATCTTGACGAACGTCGAGAGGTATTGCTAGTCCAATTGGAACTCTTAGATGAAAGGTGACTAATGGCGGCCGATCATGTGCTCTCATATCAACGGCGAATCTCAAGGTCTTTTGAAAAGAAGGTAATTTAACGAAAATTCCAAGAGGGTGATATGGTCTTGAAACGTATTTTTATCAAACCCAAAGGTCCAAGGTCTAAATTACAACCAAATTAGGAAGGTCCGTACGTTGTAAAAGAGGTGTATCCATGAAATGCCTACCGCCTAATCAATGCCGAGGGCGCAAAATTGTCACATCCGTGGAATGGGTTGTACCTTAAAAGATTCTATCCCTAGGTCCATAGGTGTGAGGCCACAACACTTAGATTAGGGATAACCCCGTGTTAAGAGTCTGAAGTCCCTTCCCCAGTCATCAAGGGTTGCTCTAAGTTAGGACCAATACACATACACGGCAAGCCCGGGCGACTGCACTTAGTAGATGTCGTAGCTATGTAAAGCCTTGCTTAAGCGATGTGAGGGTCATTCTCTCCCAAATCGGTCGAAGTGTAGGGGCAAGGGTCGTAAGGGCAAGGTCATCAACCTTAAGCATACCCTAACAAGAGGAAGTCTCAAACAGGGACAGTCAAAATAACAATAGCAAGAGCAAAAAAACAAACGAAAGAAAGGAAAACACATGATAGAATAGGGGCATGGCAAAGAGTGGCAAAGTCCCCTCGGGACGCACATGAGCTCGGTCGTATGCATGCCCTAGACAATACAAATCTATAAGAAAAGACCATAAAGTCCCTACGCAACAGACCTAATCTTTGAGGGGTATGCTGTGGGAAGAAGCCGAACCCAACGTCCTTAAACCTACATCAGACTTTCCTTAAATAGTCTTCCATTTCCTCCTATAAGATCAGGTCATCTCTTAGGTATGGCCTAAGTAGCCGCACTATCAACTAAGGGCAGCCGCCCATGGCATGTCACCCCTAAACGCACATCTTTCCTTAGTAAAGTCCTTGGCAAAAAGGGGAAGTGACCAAGACTCCTAACCAGCGGTTTGAGTTGGTCTATGTGTTGTGGCTCAAAAGGGCGAGTACCTTTCGTCTCGCACATCTTATTTTAGGAAGAGCTAACATCGACTTTAGGCGTCTTTCAAAATCATAAAAAATTAAATATTTTAGAACTTTAAACAAAATTAAATATTTCAAAACTCCAAAAATCAAAAGTTTTCAAAACCCCAAAAATACTTTACTCATCCATTCATGCATGCCATTTATTTACTTATGTCTTTTCGTCTATTTAATAAGGCTTAGCCCCTTGACCATTTATCAAGATTGGTCACTCGTCATGCTTAAGGCAAGGGGCTAAGTCGAAGAACGGATCTAACTTGTCTTCATGGTTTTCCTAAGTGTGTAGGTCATAGCAGAAGAAAGAAAGCGACACTCATATCTCACTCGTCATTGTCATACAATCACAGTCCATAGCCAAAAAGATTCCATTCTATTCCATTCCATGTCTACACATGATCATCATACGTGATAAACAAAAGCAAAAAGTACAAGTCCTCAACCGCTCTCCCCTGTACCCTCAGGCAGGCGAGAGGGTGGAGGGGCCATCTCCCTCGGTCCTGTCGTGCTCCCCTCGGCTGCTCCATCGCGTCGTCTCCCCTCCTCCTCGTTCCTCCGTCATTCGGAGGAACCAGTCAAGTAGTGCCCTGCCAAGCCACTAGGGGCACCGCTCCTGCTAGCCTACGTCCGACTGTGGCCGACCATGATGATCAGTTTATCCCCATGCAATTTAGATAAATTACATATCTATTTTGGTGATTAACAAAACTAAAATAAAGGTTAATCTACCAAGGTTTCCATGAGATTTGAGCACAGGAAATGAATCTTGGAAAAACAAGAAAAACTAGTAAGTATCTTCATCCTGCAATACTTAAAGATCAGTGCATATAAATCCATATGAGTGGAAATCGTTATGACTTGCAATGAAATGATGATCAGTTTATCCCCATGCAATTTAGATAAATTACATATCTATTTTGGTGATTAACAAAATTAAAATAAATGTTAATCTAACAAGGTTTCTATGAGATTTGAGCACAGGAAATGAATCTTGAAAAACAAGAAAAACTAGTAAGTATCTTCATCCTGCAATACTTAAAGTTCAGTGCATATAAAATTTCTAAGTACACATCAATTTCTCTAAATGTTATAACGATTTCATTGCAAGTCATAACAATTTCCACTCATATGGATTTCGATCTCTGAATGATTTGCTAAGTAATCGTATCGATTTCGATCTCATAACGATTTGATAAGTGAGAACAATGATTTGCTCTCACAACGATTCGGTTTCACATCGATTTGATAAGTGAGAACAACGATTTGCTCTCACAACAATTCGGTTTCACATCGATTTGGTAAGTGAGAACAACGATTTGCTCTCACAATGATTCGGTTTCACATCAATTTTATAAATGAGAACAACGATTTACTCTCACAATGATTCGGTTTCACATCAATTTGATTAGTGAGAACAACGATTTGCTCTCACAACGATTCAGTTTCACAACGATTCAGTAAGTAAGAACAATGATTTGCTCTCACAACGATTCGGTTTCACATCGATTCAACAAGTTACAACAACGACTTGGTCATTATAACGACTCGATAAGTTACACAACGATTTGCTTGCTGTAGCGATTAGATAAGTCTCAACAACGACTTGGTCTGTGTAACGATTCGATAAAACAAAACAACGATTTAGTTATAATGATTTTCTTGTAATAATTTGTTCTCAAACGATTCACTCATACAACGATTTCATAAGTGATTCTCACAACGATTTCATGAAATATAACGACTTGATATTCAAATATCTTGACAAGTCAAAGTCGTCCCACATATTTCTCTTTCATCCATGCATTAAATATAACCATATATTTCTCTGCACGATGCATGTCCAGATATCTTCTATTCTTATGCTTCTGCATGTAATATCTTTTTAGAAAGACAGAATGAAATTTCTATTTTGATGTATTCTCACTCTAACGTTGACTGACAACAAGAGATAGCTTAGCTGTTTATGTTTTAGCATTTAATGTGTGCAGGTCTCTAACAACACGACTCCATACAACGTTGGATAAAGTAGAACCTGGAGGATATCAAGAAGGATTTTCTTCTTACATGCATGGAACGTAAAGAACCGTTGACTGCAAAGGAAAGCCATGCAATCTAATGTTCTCTAAACATAGAGACAACTGATACTTTAACGACTACTTTTCAAAAGAAGCTATAAATTGAAGACTAATGACTCCAGAGAACATGATCTTGAGAAGCTTACTTGACACAATCTGTGAGCATCTAGAAGAGCCAAGCCTCACTCCATTGTTTTAGTTTTTGCTCTTAGCTCTCTGCGTTTCTGTGCCTAGATTTGTGAGAGCTATAGTGTACTGAGAGTGTTCTTTGTCGTAGATCCTTTCCTCTCAGTCTTCTGCTTTGGATCAAGCACTATTCTATTAGCTTGATCTAGGGGCGTGTCTTCCCTTGAACACATCTTTGTGTTATTCCCTTCGTGTTGAAGGAAGACCTGGGTGCTCCAGGGTGGTGTATTCATTTTCGGGTTGTGAAGAGAAGACCAGCTGCGGCTGGGTGTGTAAGTGTCCTTGAGGGGGATTGTACCATTGGGTAGTGAATCCTGAGTTGTTGCTCAGGGACTGGATGTAGGACTCCTGTGGAGAGGAGGTCCGAACTAGGATAAAATCTTGTGTAGTGTGATTGCTTGCTTTGTGTTTGTTGTTTTCTTTTCACTAACACTAACAATCATCGAAGTGTCTGTTGTGTGAACGTTTTTGTGGACAGGTTTAGATAATCAGTTTTTAGAATCACATTCACCCCCCCCCCACTCTGGGCTTGCTAGCTGGGCAACAGACCAGTGATAGGGCTCTCTCTAACCCCCTCATCTCTGCCCTGAGCACCAGGACGGTCTGCCGCTCCGTCCCCAGCTGCGAGCGGAGCTCGTCCACCTCTCGGCGTAGTTCCGTCGCCTCGTCCGCCTGGGGGCGTAGGCGCAGCTCCGCCATCTCTGTCTCTAGCACGGTCGTCCGTGCTAGAGCATCTCTCAGCTCCGCCTCCTGTAAGTCAAAACATGTGTCAATGCATAAATAAGGTACAAGGGGCATGAGTTAATGGTTTACCCGCTCACGTAGCTGGCCCATGGCCTCCTCCACTCGAGCCACTACTGTTGCCAACTGACCCTCCAGCACGGAGTGGCAGGCTCATCTTGGGAGTTGGAAGTACCACCCACCATCTGCTGGGCCCGCTCCAACTCAGTACGCTACAAGAGAAGAACACATGAGTCAGTTAACTGAAGTTAAGTATAAGAGAGAGAAGTAGTAGAGCATTCACCAGCTCAGTCACCGTTCGCTTGAGGTTGTCCCTCTACTGGATGGTAGAGTGGAGGACGCCCTCGAGGGAGGTGATCTGACCCTCAGGATCAAACTGCAAACACAAGTCAAGTTAGCCAAGGAATTAATGATTAAAATATTCAGAAAAGGCTAAGTTAATAACACTCACCGGTCGTCGGGTCCCCCTGTACATCTGGGCCATGTACCTCCGTACGTAGGCACAAAAGTAGTCCTCGTCACTGGTGGCCTCGAAGGTCACCTCTTGGCCCCACTGCCGCCAATCCTCGAGCTGCTCCCGAGCTCACTCCCTCTAATCTGTGACTTGCTGGATGCCACGAAAGTTGCGGCCTGGTCTCTCTCTCAGCTGTTGCCGGGTCGGGAACTCCACCACTGCCTGGTGGAGCCCCAGTGTCCTCATGACTATCCAGAGGTGGAGTGGTACCACCGTGTTGAATGCATGCAGCCAGATCTCCCTACCAAAGTAGGGGCAGCCCTGCTGCACCCACGACTGGTTGGCGTCCTCATCCCCAGCATAGGGAATCCACTCAACCTACACACCACATACAAAAACTCATATGTCGTTTGTCAATGAGAAGAAAGAGAAAGGTTGCAAGTGGAGAGGTACTCACATGTTCGAAGGGGACGGTGTCTAGCACGTTCTGGAGGAGAGCCACCTGCGGGTGTAGGGACCGCTCGTCGCAGTGAAACCGCCAGTGCTGCAGGAGCGGTACAGTGCTTGGTTGCCTCGGTACTCCCCGGCCAAGGGAGGGAAGGTAGTAATATGCCCACATTTGCAAAACAAGATGGTCAATAACACAGTCAATTGCAATAAGTAGAAAAAGCAATAAAGGGCAAAAGTGAGAAGTGTACCTGTAGGAAGGGGAAGAAGCCGACCACCCCTGTCTCCCTACCAGAGGTGCCCAGGATGTTGAAGAGGTGAGCCAGAAGGGTCGCACCCCATGCATAGCTCCCTACCTGGGTCAGGTCCTCCAGTAGGGGCAAGCACCTGCAGCTCACTGGGTCTCCTCGAGTCCCCAGGATGAGTTTCCCGATCACGAGGATCAGAAAGCGTCTCAAGTCTCGATCCGCTACTGCTCCCTCCTCCTCTGCCAGTGTCACCCTGGCATCCATCGTCAGTCGAGCCATGTACTCTGTCTGGCTCTCTCCCATCTGGTGGCGAGCGTCCACCACTCCCAGGCTCACCTGCAACCTCGTCCTCGATAGCAGGGATGACCTCTCCCTCATCAACTCCAATCCCAAAAGTCTCTCCACCAGCTCTTGATAACACGTATAGGTCACCCCTGTCACCGCCTGGCCATCCACTCTCAGGCCGGTGATCCGTGCCACATCCTCTAATGTGGGGATCTTATGACCCCACGGAAGGAGGAAGGCGTGGCACTCGGGGTCCCATCGCTCCTTCAGTGCCTGGATCAGCACCACGTCTGGCATAAGCTCGTCCAGCCTGAGGAAGGGGCTGAACCCCATCTACTCCAGTCGAGTCCTTTGAAAGTTCGGCAGTCCCTGGTAGACTGCCCGGGCTATGGCCCATCCCAGCTGGGACCGCAGCTCATTCAGTAAAATAATCAGAAAAACACATAAAATTTAGTCAGAAATCCACACACAGCAGTCTGTTCAGGTCGCGACAATGATGTTGTCACCTTCTCTTTGTGTCGCGTTAGGGTTTCTGAAGGCGATGGGTCGAGCCGTCGCCTTCTGAACGTGACACCCTGTGTGTCGCGTTCTATCCTGGTAAAGCGACAGGAATCCTGTTGCATTCATAGGGTGACAGAGGGCGGCCAATAGCCGTTCCCCGGTGGTTTCACCTTGGGCAAAATGCCCTACATAGGTGCCAGCACCTTGTCCACCCCGTTCCTCCCATCAATCACACACATAGCTAGGTTTTTTTGGCCACCTACCTTTTTGGGGCCGACGGCCTCCTCCTCGCCCGGCGCCTCCATGGGGTCCACCTCCATGGGGAGGGCCGGAGACTCCTCTCCCCTTGCCGTGGAGGGTTCCTCACCCGCTCTCTGCCGCTGATGGTCCTCTTGGACCGCATCGGTCGGTCACCGCCATCTCCGCCACTACCTCCGCCACCCTCCATGGTCTCGGGCAGTCGGGGGAGGAAGAGAAGAAGAATAGAAGCAAGGAGGAAGAGGAAGAAGAGCACAGGGGCTGCCGGCGGAGGCTCGCCGGAGAAGGAGAGGGAAAGAGAGGAGGCTCGCAGCATGTCCACTCCGCATAGCACTACTATGTCCATGGTGAAGTGCTCTATCAGAAGTGTGTTGAGGTATAGCTGCCACGCGCTCCGAGTCTTTTTATCCGCCGTCCTGCACACAACATGATCAGAGAATTTGGCTGCTCCGCCAATGAAGCACAAAGGATGGCACCCAAGGATCCGACTCTCTATAGTGGGGTTTTCTATAGGTTTGAACTTCATCCTCACTCCCAACCAGCACTCTAAGAGGTTCATAGAGCCATAGAGTGGGCCCCCAAAGCTGTCGATGTGAGTCCCGCATAAAGGAAGGCTAAGACCACATGAGAGAGGCTAAGTCCCCGCCATACCCTGCTAATGGCACTCAAGTTTGCATGGTCTAAGAGGTGATCTCCGGACGGGAAGAGAACCACTCTACACAAGCATATAGCCACGACTTTGTCTATCTCTTGGTAATTCTCGCACTTATTCCTGCAATGAGATATGACCCACTTGGACAAGGGGATTAGGTGAATATGTTGAGGGCTAATCATAGTGTATACATCTTTGGGATCCATCATGAATTCACCTAAGATGAGTTTAGGATCAATGGGTTCAACGGTGTAACATGTCTTGTGCTCATCACCCCATGTAGTCTTGGGTAAAGCCATGAACGCTTCAACCTCCTCTAGTAAGGCGGTAGTCTCAAATTTGGGAAAAAGAAATGTATGAGTTTGTGGGTGCCATAACTCTATCAATGCGGTTATGCTATGCCAATCAAAGGAGATTTTATGGTAGTTGTGGGCGGCTATCAAGATACCCCCTAAACCCCACTCTCTCAAGGCGTGGATCACATGCATGGGTAGAACCTTAATCATGGGTGCTAGCCAATTGAGCTTAGAATATCGGTGGGAGCCAGAAAAGAGCTATGGAAGGAGAAGATAAAAGAAAAGAGAGGAGAAGAAGAAAGTGCATTAATAGAGAAATTCGGAGCTAAAATTCACATAAAATTGAAAAACTACTTTACATACCTCTCTCATGTTGGCATTGCCACTCAAGTGGTTTGGAACCTCTGTCAGCCTCACCAGCTCGCTGTAGGATGTCCGGGCACACTTGGGACCGTCATAGGAAGCCTCACCACCCATGGAAGCACTTGGAGCTCTCTTCATGGCCATGAGAGACTTGAGAGCTTGAAGGGAAGAAGAGGGGTTCTGAACTCCGAATTTGGCCTCCACACCCTTATTTATAGACATCTAACACTCCTATTCATGGTGGGAGAGGGTTTAGAAAGCCTAAAGGTAGTTAGAACCGGACTAAGAAGCTTTAGAAGTCCAAGTAGGAACCAACATGGTGCTCTCAGGTTGCCTATTCCGTTCTAGACACAAAAACTGAGGTCGCGATGTATCGACACGTCGCCACTTGGTTGCGACAAGTTCTTCGTCGCGTTCTCATCAAGGTAGCGACAGCCTCCCTGTCACGTTCCTGTGTATAACATCTGTTGGCTTATCCTTTGCATTGTTCATGATTATTTTGCCAATTTGAGATGTTTTCTTGCACTTATGTTTAAATTCTTTAATTGTTTTAGTGCAAATTGAGTTTTTATCTTGTTCTTTATTAGCCTTATATCTTTTATTATCTTGAAAAATTCATAAAAATCATAAAATGCAAAAAATTCACAAAAATTAGAAAATCAAAAGATGGTTCATCAGGTAAGTTCAGGTAATTATTTCTCACCTTACTCTCTGCATTACTATATAGTATCTACCATATTATATCATCTCAAGGACCGGCTGGTTCTCAGTGTGTTCTGGGATCTGAGTTCCCCTTCAACAAAAACAAGGATGATCTAAGAGCGCACTGTTAATCGTTGGATAGGCCGTTAGATGGTATGGCTTGGGGACGATAGATTCTATCGCACGCCGGGAATGCGAAGTGTCTTGACTCTTGCTCATTTTGTCTATTAATATTTATCCTTGAGTATTTGTTATTTTCTCCTTTTATTTGCATCTCATTTATGATTTCTTTTCTTTTAGCCCAACATGCATCATGTAGGACTTTGAGCTTCACATTTCATGATTAGTCAAAGCCAGCTTCGCAATGATGTCCAACCCAGATCTTCATTTCCCAAACAAGGAATTCCATTCCATTATGAATTTGAAAGTTCTCTTCGAGCTAGTTGCTTGGTCCAGTTTGCCAGTATGGTTCCTATTCAGGATTCCTCTCATCTCCATTCATTATATCAATCATCCCATTCCCCACTAATCCACTCATTAGCCATGAATCGCTCAAAGACCAGAGTCGAATCAACCCGTCGGGACAGCACCTATCCCCTAATGAACGAAACCTGCAAGCCTAACATGGCTAGGGTACCTCTTCATCGAGAGGTTGATCATTTCTTTTTCTTTTAATATTTATTCATCCCAGATTGGAGCCATCCTTGCACTTTGTTCCAGCCATGTTCGAAGATCGCCGGACAATTCTCGTTGCTTATTCGTTCAGAATGGATGTCTCTTTACCTTGATGCTCGCTTTTCAGCTCATTCCGCTTCATTCCACTACATCGCCATTTCATGCCATTTCTACTTCATAATCACTCCACTCCCTTGCAAAGTAGGCATCAAGGAGGGGCAATCTGTAGACACCCATTTCTGACCCATAAGCTGAGCCAAATTCCTTGTCATATCATTGACGCCTCACGTTGGCTCATCATCGCCAAGCTGGCTTTATCCGATCATGGCATCTTCCTATTAGTTCATCACCCTGATGGGCTCTTCCTGGTCAAATCAATCAGTCTTCATCATCATCATCTTGTAGCTCTCTGAATTGAGAATCCAACGCTTCAAACCGTGTGCTAATTCGATACCCATGTAAGGAGATCAGACACTTTGAGTAAATCATATGCTGAAAGATCCTAAAGGCAACAATGTCCCTGTCGCGTTCATATTCAGAAGGTGACGCCCTTTATGTCGCGTTCATGCTTCCATCGATTGCCTCCAGAAACTAATCGATCATCTCAAGAAGGTGACCCCTCGATACATTGCATTCTCATTTGGCCTTTTAATCCTTGAAAATTCGCCAGAAAATGCTTCAAGACTTCCTTCTAAGGAAGGCAATGTATCGAGGCGTTGCGACCTAGTAGCGACATCAAGCATGTCACGTTCTGGTTTCCTTTACAGGTCCATGCAACGTGGCTTTCCTATTCACACTCTGACCCTGTTATTCATGATTAATCCAACTTTTGGTGGGTCTAGAGGTATCCAAATATTGCCAAACGCAGAGGAAACCTTCCTCAGAACCTCCTTGCCACGTTCGGACTCTCCTTGCACGAGCACAATTGCCTAAATTTGGATTCTAGCTCATTATTCCTTTCCCATCCCGTTCATGAATAATGACCTATAAAAGTGTCAATAGGGCACGATTTTGCAGGAGGTTGGCGTCTGCTTCTTTCTCTCCTAGAGGGCTACGAATATCCAGAAGACCTTTCAGCCTCCAGACGACCAGGAAGTGCCCACCAGGGCAATTTCTTCACCTCTACACTATCTCTCTCCTATTCTTCATGCTTTTTTCTTCATACATGAACGTTTAGATCTGTTTCTTTTCGTAGTTTTGCATTAGATCACTCCACACACATCTATTTTAAACACCTAGAGGGGTTAAGACACCACCCCACATGAGTTCCCTCCAATCCTTCATGTTATTTCATTATTTTGGGATTGATACTACATCAAATGAGTTTCTAATGGGTTTTTTGTTGTTTTGATGTTCTTGGCAGGTTGAAGAAGACATCTCAGGTACGAGGCTCTTGCCCCTTGGCCGGCTGAGGAGCAGGAAGACCAAGAATCCACAGTCTCCATCTTCTGTTGCAGAAGGCGACGACCTTCTTGTCGCGTTCCGCACTTTCGTTCATATTTCCAAGGTAGTTAGCACCTGTTCTTCATACCATCATCTTTTGCAACTACTTTGGTGGCGATCACGGTCTTTTTCTTAATTTTAATCATCTTTATTTGGAGATCAATTCCCGTGATCACACCAAGTAGTTGTACTTTTCTTTTGGACATGTAATAATGTATTGGGACAATGTAAAATTGTGGTAAATGAGTATAGATACATGTACTTTCTTGTATATTATACTCTCGTGGTTGTCTTTTATATTCTTACTGAACACTTGTGTGAGATATCCCTTGCGAAACTCTGGTCCGATCGCGGGAGGCGGACTTGGATATGTAGCCTTATTGGGCATAAATATCCAAGGCCATTACAACCAGAATATGACACTATTGTAGTAGGGGCAGACCTCACTGATTATAATGTCCATGGATGACATTTTGCCCGTCACATGACACCGATGCTCACATATCAAGCCTTGGAAGCCGTGCGGCCCGATAAAAGGAGGAAGACTTATGACCACGAGGTAGAATGGTACAGATGGTTTGACATGGAAGATATCACGATAGCTTTCAGTCGCCTATTCTGGGATGGCGATCTCACCTGGTCCCCAGCAATGGCAGAATTGGTGAAGCCACAATCAGCAATCACCTTTAAGCGACAGTTGCTTGGCAATGGTGAGGATATTGGAGAATTGGATATGTTCTATGACAACAACAACACTGTAGACGAGCTTTGGCCAAGGTATTTCTGGCCCCCTAAACATTCTGTATTTTCAATTATTGCTTCTAAATTTTCTTTCATTCCTTGTTCACCTCCCCTTGTCCTCCAACTCACGTCCGACGCTCTCAAAGTGTTAACCACTCCTTCACACCACTTCGCCCTTTCTTTCAACAGCTCGATTCTCTCCTTCTCTCGATGCTTTCTAATGTAGGGTAGTCTGTCTCTTTTCATAGGTTAGTATCCTTTATTTATTTCAAAAAAAAAAAAACTTTCCATTCTTTTCTCACTCTCCCCAACGATCAGACGACGATCCCCGTCTTTCCTCTCTCCTTCTTCAGACGACGATCCTTGTCTTTCCATTATCTTTCTTCAGACGGCGATCCCCGTCTTTCCTTCTCCTTCTCCAGACGGCGATCCCCGTCACCCCACTGCAATCACAACAATCCCCCGTTGCAATCACCTCTCCTGATGGCGATCCCCGTCACCCCGCTGCAATCACCTCTCCTGACGGCGATCCTCATCACCCCGTTGTAATCACCTCCCTGACGGCGATCCCCGTCACCCCGCTACAATCACCTCTCCTGACAGTGATCCCCATCACCCCACTGCAATCACCTCTCCCGACGGCGATCCTCGTCAACCCTCTGCTTTCGACTGTCGAACAATGATCCCCGTTTCCAAGCTCCCCACTTCTGACGGCGATCTCTGTCACTCGTGCGTGCACTTCCCCTTCCTCGGTGGCGATCTCCGCCTTTTCTTTCCCCTTTCACTTCTAGCTGGAGCGGTGATCCCCGCTGCCCAACACACTTAATCTCCATGGACTTCCTGGGTAAGGGGCCATCTGTTCCTCTGCACCACATCTTTGTTGCAGGCACCCTGAGCTCAGGTGGTCTGCCTCCACCTCCAGACCCATCGGAGGATCCCTGCGACTGTGCCGCATCCTTTCCTTTCTCTTCCAATAAGCCTCTGGATTCTCCCCCGAGTGCCCTGTAGGTTTTAATTCTACTTTAGGTTCAAGGGTAGAATCTAGCAAGTCCCCGTCCCCGTTTAAGAAGAGCAAGGGTAGTGGCACACCCCATAGATATCTGGTAGATCTGGCTCAAAGGTGTGGCACTCTTCTAGCTGTTGAAGAGTTCGTCCAGGAAGTAGTCATTTTAAACATAGAAGCTCAGGATAAAGAGAAGAGGCTAGACGATAGATTTGGAATTTATGAAATCTTGAATGATGAGGACCCAGTGGACGAAGAGGATGGTGAAATAGAGGACGCTGCCGAAATGTATGCCAGTGGCATGAGGAGATTTGATGAACCCACGTCGGCAGTGAATGAGCCCACTAAAGAGGAAAATATTGGGACATACGTGAAAGATATGCGGAACTATCTTAAGATGGTAATCTAGAAGGGGGGGGGGGTTGAATAGATTACTACCAACTAAAAATTACTATGACCTTCCTTTGTGATGGTAACACAAACTTATTGAAATCTTAAACAGATCTGTATTGAATTCGAGCTAAGATGTGTGTGTTGAGTATGAGCAGAACAAATCACAATTTACCTGACATGTGAGAGACCAACATGCCTACCAAACAACTACCGTAAAATGTTCAAACCACAGACACGTTGATTTAAGGTGGTTCGGAGTACACAACTTGTGTATCCTACGTCCACCGTCCATACACACACGCAGAAACAACTGCTTATTAGCGAGTTCCACTCTACAACTCACACACACACGTTGTCTGATGCAAACAAGCTATCAGGACAACAAACCACACGTGGATTAAGTACAAGGGATGCTTGAACCACAACCACAACCATCAAGATATGAAAAATATGAAGGAGAAGAGTTCTGAGATGAAGAATCAAATCTTGATGAAGAACTCTTCTTGATGGTCATCTAGAATAGCTTCAAGCTTCACCTTGATGATGATCAGACGACATAGAAGCTTGAACCACGAATGAGCCGACTTCAACTCCGTTCGGAAGGTGGATCTTCCTCGCTCTGGACGGAGGGTTGAAGCAGAGCAGCAGGGAGAAGCTTTCTCTCTTGGGTTTTGCTTAGGGTTTTGGTATGGTGGCTTCTCTGTGCGAAAATAGCTCCATATGACCTTTATATATATGGGTGTCCAAACATGGAGAGTCGTGCTTAAAGGGATCACCTAAATATAGATCATATCCTGACCATCAGAACTTTCTAAAACTTCAGTTGTCGACAGGCGATTTACTGCTGTCGACAGCTACTACATATTTCTGGTTTCCAGAACCTTTGAAAGTTTCTGGAACACTGGGCTGTCAACAGGCGATTCTCATCTGTCGACAGGACATCTGTATCTATCGATAGGTGAGCTTCAGCTGTCGACAGCTACTGTCCCAAATGAGCTTCCAGTAGCTTGTTTTGTTCTGGATGGTCCATCTGTCGATAGGGGCCTTCATGGTTGTCGACAGGTTTTGACTTGAAGTCTTTTTCTTGTTCTTTTGCATTTAGTTCTTGTTGCTTGGCTTGTATGCATTCACACCTACATTGTGTAACATTCTAAGTGAGATACACTAAATGTATAGGTGATCAATAGAAGCATGTTCTCATATGATTATATCTTGCATGACTTTGTCACTGTCATCATGTGTCAACCAACTTCACAACATCAATTAACATTTCTCATCATCAAAAACATTTAGACACAAACATCACACATGAGAACCCAACATTCTCCCCTTTTTTGATGATGACAAAATTTTCAATTTATGCACAATTGATGTTTCTCCCCCTTTTGGCAACATCCAAAAAGATAGACCATGCACTCATGAAGAGGAATTAGGCAAATAACTGTGAATTTCATTCAACGATCATTCAGTACACACAGTTACAAAAGATTTGCATGACATGACATAAAGAAAGGCAAAAGAAGGGAAATTACATGACTGACACAACAAATTAAGACACCAGTGACATGACCCAGACCTAGGGGTGTAAACAGAACCTGATATTTCGATATTCTGACCCGATTTCGATAAAAATTATCGATTTCGGAATCAGAAAATGATACCGATAGCTTATCGGAATCGGTATCGGATATTCTGATAAGCTATCGGAATCAGAATCAGAATTGAAAAATAATCAGAATCAGAATCGGTATCGGTTATTCTGATAAATTATCATAAACTCAAAAGGTAAAAATATGGTAAACACCTTAGCTTATCGGAATTTCAGTTCCGGTAATGGGAATGGAATCGGAATTAACCATTCTAATTTTATCAGAATCGGAATCGGAATCGAAACCATATTTCGGTTATCGGAATCGGAATCTGTGTTTCTGGTTCTGAACCCGACCCGTTTGCAGCCCTACCCAGACCTAGTGAAAAGGAGAACTACATTTTCCAAACTGAATCCTGCACTCTCTAGACATCGCCATTCCCAGGAGCAAGGGGATGATGAAACTCATGAAACTCTGTAGAGAGCCTTGTAAGCCGGTGCTGAATTTGCACATGAGTATCGGCCAATGCATCCATCCTTGTATCAACATGATCAAGACGAGCATTGAGATGGTCAAAGCCCATAGTGAGTTGGTTCTGCAATTGGGCCATCTGACCAGCAATAAAATCTTGAAGAGATGGTGCCGGACCCTGTGTTGCTTGGTCTTCAGCAGCATCGTCATCTTCTCCCTGAGCATTCATTGGCTCTGCTTGGGAGTCTTCATCATCGTCATCTCCTTCAGCATCTTCATCAGACTCCGGGGCAACCTCCGGCGTCTGACCCTTGAGAGTCCTTGTGACTCGCCCATCTACAAGCTTGTAGCCCATCCTATGTACTGCAGTGAGATCAAAGGAGCTGCGAGATGAGAGAGTTTTACACTCAGAATGAGGGATGGGAATGCCAATGAAGGAAAGGAGAGATGTGATAGGGCGGGCATATGTCATAGACCTCTTGGAATTGGTAAAGCACTGTTTGATAAGGTCAACCATAAGGAGAGAGATTAATTTGCTCAGTCCGAAGGAAATAGTAGAAGAGGGACTTATGGACCGTAGTGACGAGTTCCCTGCTTTCATCCTTAGGAATGACCAAAGTGGTAAAAATGTGATGAATGAGATGATTCAGTGGAGGGAAGGAGTTTGCATTTAGCTTTAAGTGATCAACACTAGGATGATAGATCTGGTGAGTGATGAGGGTGTAGAAATCAAAGGCAGAAGGAGGATTGACAAGAATATTTGCCCTTGAGTTTGGAATTTGAAATGCATGACAAAGGAGATTTGGAGATATTTGAAACGTAGTACCCTGTACCGTGGTGTAAGGCTCATCACCCTGAACGGACAACTCTAGGTTGTTGTAAAACTCCATCACAGTGACTGGGGAGTACCGCTTGTAGGAGTACAGAAAGGTCGCCCATCCTTGGGTGTCAAACAGGGGATGGAGACTAGGGAACATGTCCTCCAGGGACTCGAACTCCATGAACCGTGGCTGGACGAACTTTGTAAAGGAGCCCCGGACCTTAGAAGTTTGGCGGTTGGGAGGGACAAGGAGCTCCGGCAGCCGGTCGTTCTGGTGCTTGCTTCGGCGCTCGGTAGGAGCCCCGGAGCCTTCGCCAACTGCAGAAGAAGTGGGATGCCGACGAGACACCAGTCGTTTGCCTTGGGAGCCATGGAGAAGGTTAGGTCGGAGGGGTGAGAAGCACTGAGGAGAGGAAGAAGACAAGAGAAGGAAGAAAAACCAGAAGGGGCAGAATTTGAGGTGGACGCCCTGGATAGAGGAGGGTTAGGGTTGAGAGAAGGAAGAAAGGCTTTTTGGAAGAGGAGGAAGGGGGAAAGAGACGTGGGTGCCCTTTTAAAGAAGTTTAAAAGAAGTTTGAAAAGAAAGGGGCCCACAAAATCCGGCCAAAGGTCGCGCCGGTTGGGCTTCTGAACCGCCCACGCCGCCGGCTGTTGACAGCCAGAAAGGCAGCTGTCGACAGCTGCTAAGCAGTTTTGTGCCAGAACTGTATTTTTGAGGAATTTTGATGGAAATGAGCATGCACTTGTGAGTTTAGGGTTGAGAAAAGGTTGTATACTCATTACAAAGTATCATAGCCACTAGTATGAAGACACATACAAAAAATTCTACAATGGTTAAGATATAATACTCCGGGAGTCTTATGTTAGAGCATTTAGAAAACTTTGTTCAAATGCATATGAAGATAAGATAGCCCTGTTGAATAAAACCATTGAAGAAAATCATATTTCTTAGTGGGTGATTTTTAGTTGGTACAAGAA
This sequence comes from Colocasia esculenta, assembly GCA_014218235.1. Taxonomy (NCBI): domain Eukaryota; kingdom Viridiplantae; phylum Streptophyta; class Magnoliopsida; order Alismatales; family Araceae; genus Colocasia; species Colocasia esculenta. Next base: position 92,819,708 of record CM024760.1, read on the forward strand.
AATAATGCCCTTATGAACAATTAACAATAAATACCAAATTGCCCTTGAGTTAAAGACATGGAGGCTTCACTCTATTTCTAGCATTGTTGGATATTCTTGTATATAGTTAAAATGGAGAAAGTGATAATTAGGATCACTTGCACCTTTTGACGTGAAGATAGACATTTGTGATGCCCATACCTCTAGTTACTCAGTGTGAGTGACCATCATACCAGTATGCAGAGGTAATGAAATGACTTTTTGACGCGAAGATAGACATTTATGATGCCTGTGTCCCCGGTTACTCAGTAAAGATCATCATTGCTCTGCCTTTTATCCAATTTCATCATCATTTTTTTTTGTTAAGTCTAGAAATAGGTAGTTTTTCTCCTTTTTTTTTGTTTATTCAGTAATCAAGGTCAATAGTATTTAAGGTCAATGGCCAATGTAGAACATTAAGTTCAATAATCGTCTTACTTATCAAACCATTTGAGAAACATGATAATCCACAAGGGAGTTATTCAAATGAGTTAAGTGAAGTCCATTGGATTTACTCAATGTTGTCTAGATGACACAACCTAAACTCAACATAAAATATTATGTCAAAATCATTATGATTGGATCATTGTCTTGGAAACTATGTGAGCATGATAGATGTAATGAACATTAAGTCCCTATTCTCCCCTTGTACAAAGATTGTGAACATACTCATGATGAAAGGATTAGAAAAGAAGAAGAATTGACATAAAAGATGTATCTGTCGACAGCAAGGAGTTGCCTATCGACAAGTACTGAATTCCAGTAAGATGTAGGTTCTGGGAAGGCTTGTCTGTCGACAGCTGAGATGCTGGCTGTCGACAGGAAACTAGAAAACCAGTGTTATGGCTTGAATTGTGAGAGATTTGCGACAATATGAATGAGGGATAAAGACACATGGAATATAAGAAGTATCCCTTACCAATTTCACTCACCTAGCCTTACCTTACTCCCCCATAGTGTGTGTATGTGATGACTCAACATTCAAGCAAATCAATCAAGCATATCAAGCATTTGCACACAACACAACATCCATAACCATGTGAGCATAAAAAATTCATTCTTTTTAAGAAGATGTGTATGACAAACGTAAAGAAAACCAAATACCTTATTGTGAAGTGAATGACCTTCATGTATAATAAGACTGTGGATACTTGGCGGAGAATGTGTCCTCACGCATAATGATAGTTTCCGAACAAGCATGACTTGTTCTTCCACATGTCACCATTTGATATACCTCACAGTCACTATGCACAAGGACCATTTACCCTATAATTGGGCATTGGTCTCATTGTATTTTGCACAAGCCCAATTCTCTTCTCAATGTTGTGAACCTATCCTCAGACAGTGGTTTTATAAAGATATCGGCCATTTGTTTATCTATGGGTATGAAACTAAGCTCCAAGGTTTTGTTTGCTACCTCATCTCTCAGAAAATGATATCTAATCTCGATGTGTTTAGTTCTTGAGTGTTGAATTGAGTTTTTGGAGAGATTAATAGTACTAGTGTTGTCACATAGGATAGGTGTACATCCAATGTCAATGTTGTAGTCACACAACTGACTTTTTATCCATAATACTTGAGCCGCACAACTCCCTGCAGCAACATATTCTGCCTCTGCAGTGGAAAGTGCAACTGAGTATTGCTTCTTGGATGCCCACGAAACCATGCAACCACCCAAAAATTGACAGTACCCACTAGTACTTTTTCTATCAATTTTACAGCCAGCATAATCAGCATCAGAATAAGAAATCAAATCAAGTCTACTACCAGCTGGATACCATAAACTCAAATCATGTGTTCTTGAGAGATATATGAAAATTCTCTTAACTGCAATCAAGTGGCTTTCCTTTGGACTAGATTGATATCTAGCACAAAGACAAACACTAAACTGTATGTCAGGCCTTCTTGCAGTAAGGTAAAGGAGGGAGCCAATCATACCTCGGTATTGCTTTGCATCTACCAATTTACCTTTGTCATCATTTTCAAGTTTAACACTTATACTCATTGGGGTGGAGGCTGGCTTGGCTTGTTCAAACTAAAATCTTTTCAGTAGCTCCTTGACATATTTTTCTTGATTGATGAAGAAGCCATCGTCAAATTGTTTTACCTGCAAGCCCAAAAAGAATTGAAGCTCCCCCATTAGACTCATCTCAAATTCACTGTGCATATGTTTTGAAAACTCTTCACACAGTGAAGGATTAGTGGAACCAAAGATAATATCGTCAACATAGACTTGAACAACAATTATATGAGTGTGAACACATTTAGTGAAGAGAGTTTGGTCCACTTTATCTCTAGAGTAGTTTTTACTCACCAAAAAATTGCTTAACCTATCGTACCAAGCTCGGGGTGCCTGTTTCAAACCATAAAGAGCTTTGTGCAACTTATAGACATGGTTAGGCCTATTATCATCCTCAAATCCAGGTGGTTGAGAAACATAGACTTCTACTTTGATGTAGCCATTCAAGAAAGTAGTTTTAACATCCATTTGAAAAAGTTTGAATTTATTTGAGCATACATATGCCATCAAAATTCTAACTGTCTCAAGCCTAGCTACAGGTGCAAAGGATTCTTCAAAGTGTATCCCAAATTCTTGATTATATCCTTTTGCTACCAGTCTAGCTTTGTTTCTCACCACTTTACCCTCTTCATTTAGTTTATTCCTAAATACCCATCTTGTCCCAATTACAGAAATTTCAGAGGTTCGAGGAACTAAACTCCAGACATTATTTCTTTCAAATTGTCCTAGTTCCTCATGCACAACATCTATCCAAGAATTTTCTTTTAGAGCCCCTTCAACATTTTTAGGTTCCACTTGAGAGACAAAAGCTAAATGATCTTGTTCAACGTGTCTAACCTGAGACCTAGTTTGAACTTTATCATTTACATTTCCAATTACATTATCAAGTGGGTGATCTTTTGAGTACCTGACATTTGTGATTGTTGAAGGACCCGGTTGATCTTGGACTTGAGGAACTTGATCTTGTGTAACTTGTTCTTGAGGAGGGTGTTCTTGAGGATTTTCATCTTGAGTCTTTTCCTCTTGAGGATCTTTTTTCAGTATCATCATCTTGTTTTCTGAAAAATATTCCTTCATCATCATCATTGTACTTGCAAAAGTATGCCTTGTTAGTTTTTGTTTTTACTTGAGGATTTCCTTTAGTTTTCTCATTTTGTTTCCCAAGTATTGTTCCTTCATCTTCATCATCATACCTGCAAACATTTGCATCATTAGTCTTTGCATGATACTCATCAAAAACAACATGTGGAGTTTCTTCCACAGTTCTAGTTTATTGTTAAACACTCTATATGCTCTAGAGTGTTCTGAATATCTTAGAAAAATCCCTGGATCACTTTTGGCTTCAAATTTACCTAAGTCAACTTTATCATTGTTATGAATGAAGACCTTGGAGCCAAAGATCCTGAAATACCCAATACTGGGTTTCTTACCTTTTAAGAGTTCATAGGGAGTTTTCTTCATCACAGGTCTTACCATGACTCTATTAAGGATATAACATGAGGTATTCATGCTTCTGCCCAAAAGCTTCTTGTGAGTTGGCTTTCAACCAGAAGAGTGCGAGCCATTTCCACCAATGTCCTATTTTTTCTTTCCACTACTCCATTTTGTTTTGGTGTCATTGGGGAGGAAAACATGTGATCTATCCCTTGATTCCTGCAAAAATCAGAAAAAGAGTTGTTGTTAAACTCTCCCCCATGATCAGTGCGGATTGAGCATATTTTGTTTGTGCTCCCATGCTCAACTTTATTAAAGAACTCTTCAAAGACTTTTTGTGCTTCATTTTTGTGAGCCAAGAATTTGACCCAAGTGAACCTAGAAAAATCATCCACAATGACAAATCCAAAATGTTTGCCATTGAGTCTCAATGTTCTAGTAGGTCCAAAAAGGTCCATGTGTAACAATTTAGAGGGTTTTGAGGTGATTACCAGTGCTTTTGATTTGAAAGACTTTCTGGTTTGTTTTCCTTGTGCACATGCATCACAAAAACTTTCATTTTTATTAAAAGAAATTTCAGGAAGTCCACTTACCAATTTCATCCTCATGATCTTGTGCAAAACATTGTAGCTTGCATGGCCAAGCCTACGATGCCACAAAGTCAACTCATCCTGTTTACTGGCAACAAGACACACATTTTTGGTTTCTAGTTCATCTAAATCAACTAAATAGATGTTATTCACCCTTTTTTCAGAAAACTTGAGACTTCCTGTTTCTTTATCAACAATTTTGCTTGCATTTGATTCAAAGATTACTTTATGGCCTTTATCACACAGTTGGCTTATGCTAAGCAAATTGTGATTAAGACCATCAACCAACAACATGTTGTCTATTGAGTTAGAGGCATACTTACCTACCTTACATGTGCCAATGATTTGGCCCTTATTGTTACCTCCAAAGACAACCTAACCTCCATCTTTCTCCACTAGCAGACAAAATTTTCTTTTGTCGCCCGTCATGTGCCTCGAGAAGCCACTATCCAAGTACCATTTATTTTGATTTTCGGCTGCTAGGCATTCTTGCATAAATGGATCAGACAAGAGGTTTTGGTACCCAAATTACTTTGGGTCCAAATTTTTTATTCAAGCCAAAAAGTAAATGCTTTGGAATCTAAACTTATTTGCATTTCAGTTTGTTTGAATTATTCCAACACTGTTTTTCATTGTGGCCAAGTTTCTTACAAATAGGGCTGCCAACGGGTCGGAGTCGGAGTCAGAGATGACACTTTCCGCATCCATTTCCTATAAGAAAATCGGAAACGGGTTGAAAACGGAAAGTAATCAGAAACATCTAGTACGATCAAATGGTAGATATATGTAGCATTAGGAGTAGTGGTAAAAAAGATATCTTTGATAATAATAGGCATAATAAATGCTACAAGAGAGACAACTTAATTAGATTCTATTTACAAATTAAGGAGAAGTTAAAAACTTAGTCTAAAATTTTTTAATATTAAGAAATAAGATTTTAAGAGTATATATTTTGTAAATAAAATAAAACTTATATATTATCGAAAACGGAAACGGAAAAATGGAAAATAATCGGAAACAAAAAATAGATACGGAAAGGTCGGAAACGGGTCAGAAAGTCAGAAAGCGGATATCCATTGGCAGCCCTACTTACAACATTGCATGATGAAGATTTCCTCAACACATTTGTTTTGCTGTTTTGTTGAACATTCATATGCATTTTACCCTTTTGTTGCCTGGATGCCTGTCCCTTGACAGTATACTTCCAGGCCTGTCGACAGTTCTCATTGGGTCTGTCGACAGTCTTCTTGTGTTGCTGAGCAGATGAAGTCTTTTGATTTGGTTGAGGTTTCTTACCCTGAGCTTGAGTTTTCTTGCTCTTGGGTGGAACTTGATTACTTGTGCTTGGACTACAATCAACAAAGGATGTGATCAATGTCTCTCCAATTTTCTTTTGTTTTACTGGTTGATATCCAAGTCCATGCTTTGCAACATGTACATTTAATCCCAAAACAGCATCAAGATTTTATTTTCCTTTTACAAATTTTGAAAGATCTTCAGATTTTTCTTTTAACTCTTTTTCAGCTTTTTCTAGCCGTTTTTGAATCTCTTGATTTTCATGTTGATGATTTTCAAGGGAATTGATTAGGCTTTGTTTTTCTTTCTCATTTTCCTGCAGTTTTTCTTTCATGCAATCCATTTCCTCACTGTGTGCTTCCTCATCAATTTTCATCATTTCAATTTCTCTGTGTAGGACTGCAATTTGTTCATTATTAGTTTTGTCGTGAACAAGTGAACTAATTTTCTTCTTGAGTGATTTATTTTCAGACTTATACTCACAAAATTTTTCAAACAATATAGTGTATACCTCTTCCCATTCATCAACAGTATAGTTCTCAAAGGAAGAATTTACCTGAGCGGAATCCTCACTCCTTGCCATCAAGCAGTGAATCTCTTCATCTCGAGAGCTTGCTTGTGCGTCCTCGTCTTCGTCTTCATCACTCCAAGTTGCCATCATTGCCTTGGCTTTCTGAAGGTGAATTTATCCTTCTTCAATTTCTTCTTGAGCTCCGGGCATTCTCCTCTCATATGCCATTGTTTCTTGCACTCATAGCACATAATAATGTAAGATTTTTTGTTAGAATCAACTTTATTTGAAAAATCTTTCTTTTGAAAAGATTTGAAGTTACCTGAGCCTTTCCTTTTGAATTTAAGGAATTTTTGAACTGTCTAGTGAGCATGGCCATCTCATCGTTCTCACTATCACTAGACGTTCCATTTTCATCACTTTCCTATTGGATCTCTTTCTTGGAGCTTGATGAATTTTTGTTGAGGGTGTTTAGAGCAATTGATTTCCTAGGATTTTCTTCAGTTTCTTTTCTATTTATGTTTATTTCATAGGTCATCAAGGATCCAATCAACTCATCTAATTTCATTGTTGAAAGGTTTTTAGAATCCTCAATGACAGTGGCCTTAGTATGCCAAGAGGATGGAAGAGACCGGAGTATCTTCCTTACTAAGTCACTTTTAGTGTATTCCTTCTTAAGACCTTTCAACCCATTGATTATTAACATGAATCTAGAAAACATATCTGAAATGGTTTCTACATTTTTCATTCTAAACATTTCATATTCAGATATAAGCATGCTAGCCTTGGTTTCTCTTACCTTAGACGTACCTTCATAAATGAGTTCAAGCTTGTCCCACATTTCCTTTACTGAAGTACATGTGGAGACTCTTGAAAACTCCTTGGGATGCACAGCGCACTGCATCTTGTTCAACACACTCCAATTGTGTCACGCCCCGATATTTAGCAGCGGAATAAATACCGGGGGACGTGAACGATACAAATAGACGTATCACAGTTGAATAGCGCAGAGTCACGATTGAACAAAAGAACACATTTGAGACTATAATATGGTTACCAAAAGTATACTTTATTCCATACCATTCAACTAATTACAACCTTACATAGAAAGAACCAGTTAAGGGGCCATTATTCAATAAAACTTCCAGAAAAGTTTCACTATTACATAGACTACTCAAATATCTATTCATAACCGTCAACTACTCATATGGCGGTTGCTCATCACTCTTGCCTGCCCTATCCGACTCCTCTGGTTCCTCATCACTACCTGAAAAAAAGGGCAGGATGATAGGGTGAGCGAACTAGCTCAGTAGGATTTACATCTCAATATTGTGGGGGCACTAATATACATGATTAACATTTTAAATAGGCAGATATGCACATGAATGTGATGACAATGCATACTTTTCTAACAAGTTGAATAGAGGAATAGAACGGATGACATATCAAAGCAAATATCAAATTTCATATACAATGGACAGATATTTCAATAGTAGAATCATATCAAAAGGGATTTGGCCATATTCACAGATATCACATATTCACGTGAACAGACGTATCATATCAAATCTTATCATATCAGATCAAATCAAACTTATCATATCAAACGAAGGCACATTTCCACTAATCTTGCTTATTCGTTGTGCTATGCCAAGCACCAGAAGTCCATACTCCCGCGGTTATAAGTACGTTGGGGCGCTCCTCCCCAGGACCGGACCGGGCCCCTTTTGCACAGGCATTGGTCAGATGGACCGAAGTCCCATATTGTGCCGAACAAACATATTCATATTATGGCCACAGAGTTTCAATGACAAGCTCATAGTAAAAAGGAACATGATCATTCTTAGAGTCAAGGTATGACAAATAGCTCAAGAGAACCAAAGGCTGGATAACGACGTATCTTATGTTTCATAATTCATTAATGTCTTGACATGAGGATGTTTCTAAAGACAAATCGTATGCAGAACATGTGCTCTCAATTCCCCAAGAAGGGTGTGCCTATTCGTGCAAAGATGTAAGTGATTAGTCACAGATCTTTCCTAACATGTATGCAATTGACAAATAATTTATTGAACACCGGAAAGCATGTAACTATTGAAACTCATATGCAATTCATGATAATAACTTCACTAACAAGTTCATACTAACATGTATTCATCCCCATATTCACATCATATTCTTATCTTATCAATTGACAATAGGGAAGATCACAAGATATTCCAATGAACATAAGGACAATCACAATTACACATTAGAATCATATTCGTATCATTACCATTTTTCAATGGATTGATTTCTTTTAGGTCCATGCATACTATATAACATCATGCACATGCTAGTAGACATCATGTAATGATCAGACCCAAAATATGCAATTTTTTTGCAAAGGTAGTGTTGACACACCCCTTACTGGTGTCGACACAATGCTTCAAACACAAGACAAAATAATGCAGAACTGGTCAAGTAGTGTCGACACAAGATCAAGTAGTGTCGACACTAGAGACAGCTCCCAGAAAACCTAGTCAACAGGTCTATACAGGGTGTTGACACAAGATCAAGTAGTGTCGACACAGGATCAAGTCGTGTCGACACTAGAGACCTTCCCAAAAAACTTTCTGGCCAATTTGGGACAGTGTGTCGACACTAGATCAAGTAGTGTCGACACTAGAGGCCTTCTCAGAACACCTTTTGGGCTAATCTAGGACAGTGTGTTGACACTAGATCAAGTCGTGTTGACACTAGAGGCCTTCCCAGAAAAACTCATAGGTCAAGTGTAACCCGAAAACACATCTCATGTAGTGATTTACTTACCCCACTTATAACTCTCTAAAGAATGACTTTTAGATAAAATGTTCAACACAAAATATGACGAGGACAACTAGTAGGAGATCTTTGATGTGGGGGTTGGATCTAATTCGGTCTCAAATCTCGAGAAATATATGCAGGACATAAAGCTAAGTGCAGCCCGAAATCATAGTATCATGCAGTGACTCTCTTACCATGCTTATAACTATCTAAGGAAAGACTTTTGAACAAAATGTCCAACATAAAAAATGATCGTGACTATCAGTAGAAGAACTTTCATGAAGGATGTTTGGTCTAATTCGGTCTCAAATAATGTGCATAATAAGAAGAATGGGAAAAGCCCTAATTGTGCGCGACTTAGGGAAAACTACGAATACACAATGTATACTCCATGAAATTGAGTCAAACCTCATGCAAATGAACCTAGAATTAAATATCTACATGATGGTGTTGTTTTTCTTTAATCTTGGTCCGAGAACACCTACCTTTATGAAGATCTAAGATCGGTTGACGTTCTGGGCGTAGCAGAGGATGAGGGGAATGAAGCTCCGGTTCCCAGCCTTTCTCCTCCTTCTCTGATGCCCTAGCCCACCTCCAAACGACCCCAAATTGTTGCTAAACCTTCCCCAAGAGTTTAAGGATGAGTTCTTATAGATTTAGGGTGTAGTTACAAGTCCTAACGGGACTAGGAAAGGGGCTGCGAATTCTGCTCCCTGCTTTCCAAGAAATCTGGGATTCTCTCACCCAAAGAAGGTAGCAAAGGTTTAGGAACCACCTCTTAGAGTTGGATCCGGTTTTGGCTTACCTTGCATGACTAATTACCCTAATTTTACCCCTAAATTGCCCTCTCTAATTATTGCATAATTACATACACGAATTTTTGGGTAATTTCTTGTCCCAATTTTTATCCTTGGCTAAATGTGCTCCAATGGCCCAATATTGTTAATGGGTTATTAATACATGATGTTGGAAGCCTCTCCAACATGTTTACTTAATTTATGGTCAGGTTATTTTTCCGCGTTAACAATTTATACGGAATTTATTTATTCTCCTTTATTTCTAAAATTTTAAATCACTAAATTTCCGGGTGTTTACAAATTAGGAGTTCCTTTACGAATTTGTTCCTATGTCTAAGTATCTTCATCATCGGGCAGCACATATGCTCCTTTGCTGACGATCTTCCATAGCTTAAAGTCTTGAGCTCTCAGAAAGACCTGCATACGATTTTTCCAATACGAATAGTCAGTACCATCAAAGAAAGGTGGCCTGGACACTGAGTGTCCTTCAACCATAAACCCTTTGTTAGATTCCATGAGATCGAAGGTCTCCTGATCGTGAGATCAAGCTATAAAAGCAGTAAACTGGAGAAACCTAGCTCTGATACCAATTGAAAGATATGTGGAACTATCTTAAGACAGTAATCTAGAAGGGGGGGTTGAATAGATTACTACCAACTAAAAATTACTATGACCTTCCTTTGTGATGGTAACACAAACTTATTGAAATCTTAAACAGATCTATATTGAATTCGAGCTAAGATGTGTGTGTTGAGTATGAGCAGAACAAATCACAATTTACCTGATGTGTGAGAGACCAACGTGCCTACCAAACATCTACCGTAAAACGTTCAAACCACAGACGCGTTGATTTAATGTGGTTCGGAGTACACAACTTATGTATCCTACGTCCACCGTCCACACACACACGTAGAAACAACTGCTTATCAGCGAGTTCCACTCTACAACTCACACACACACGTTGTCTGATGCAAACAAGCTATCTGGACAACAAACCACACGTGGATCAAGTACAAGGGATGCTTGAACCACAACCACAACCACAACCACAACCACAACCACAAAGATATGAAAAATATGAAGGAGAAGAGTTCTGAGATGAAGAATCAAATCCTGATGAAGAACTCTTCTTGATGGTCATCCAGAATAGCTTCAAGCTTCAACTTGATGATGATCAGACGACATAGAAGCTTGAACCACGAACGAGCCGACTTCAACTCCATTCGGAAGGTGGATCTTCCTCACTTGGACGGAGGGTTGAAGCAGAGCAGTAGGGAGAAGCTTTCTCTCTTGGGTTTTGCTTAGGGTTTTGGTATGGTGGCTTCTCTGTGCGAAAATAGCTCCATATGACCTTTATATATGGGTGTCCAAACATGGAGAGTCGTGCTTAAAGGGATCACCTAAATATAGATCATATCCTGACCATTAGATCTTTCTAAAACTTCTGTTGTCGACAGGCGATTTGCTGTTGTCGACAACTACTACATATTTCTGGTTTCCAGAACCTTTGAAAGTTCCTGGAACACTGGGCTGTCGACAGGCGATTCTCATCTGTCGACAGGACATCTGTATCTGTCGACAAGTGAGCTTCAGCTGTCGACAGCTTCCAGTAGCTTATTTTGTTCTGGATGGTCCATTTGTCGACATGGGCCTTTATAGTTGTCGACAGGTGTTGACTTGAAGTCTTTTTCTTGTTCTTTTGCATTTAGTTCTTGTTGCTTGGCTTGTATGCATTCACACCTACATTGTGAAACATTCTAAGTGAGATACACTAAATGTATAGGTGATCAATAGAAGCATGTTCTCATATAATTATATCTTGCATGACTTTGTCACTGTCATCATGTGTTAACCAACTTCACAACATCAATTAACATTTCTCATCATAAAAAACATTTATACACAAACATCACACATGAGAACCCAACAAGATGAAGAACCCAGGCTTCTAAGCATAGCTTCTAATCTCCCTCCTGAAGAAGAATAATAACTTATAGAGATGCTAAGGGAATACAAAGACTCATTTGCTTGGTCATATGATGACATGCCCAACATTGACCCTGCATTAGTAGAACACAGGCTGATCTTGAAGCCAGGGGCAATAGCCGTTAAACAAAAATTGAGACAATTCCACCCCCATATTGCACTGAAGATGAAAGAGGAGATTAACAAACTACACAAAGCTAGGTTCATCCGTGTAGTACTCTATCCTCTGTGGGTGGCCAACATAGTCCTGGTGATGAAGAAGGGGGGAAGAGTATGAATATGCATTGACTTCCGGGACTTAAATAAAGCATGTCCAAAAGATGATTTCCCGTTACCTCATTTGGATGTTCTAATTGATAACACCGCTGGGTTTGAAACTCTCTCATTCATGGATGGTTATTCAGGCTATAATCAGATCTGTCTAGCCCCGGAGGACCAAGAGAAAACATCCTTCACCATGCCCTAGGGAACTTATTGCTATGTGGTTATGTCGTTTGGATTGAAGAATGCCGGCACCACTTACCAAAGGGCAATGTTAGAAATCTTCCACGATATGATTCATATTCATGTTGAGGTTTACGTGGATGACATCGTGGTGAAGTCTCAGACTAGAAGAGAACATTCCTCCGTGCTTGCCAAAGTGTTTCAATGCACTCGAGAGTACCAATTGAAGATGAACCCGAAGAAGTACATATTTGGGGTCTCCTCAGGCAAGCTATTAGGATTCATAGTTAGCAACGAGGGATTCAAATAGACCCGAACAGGCAAAGGCAATAGGTAAGATGCCTCCTCCTAAGAATATATCCGAGCTTCGAGGATTGATCGGTCAACTACAGTTCATAAGGAGATTTATATCTCAACATTATCAAAGGTGTCGTCCCTTCTATGAACTGTTAAAAGGAGGGGTAAAATTTGAATGTAATACTAAATGCCAAGAAGCCTTCGATGAACTCAAGAGCTATCTTATGAATCCACCTATGCTATAGGCGCCTGTACCAGAAAAACCCCTCATCCTATATCTGTCAACTATTGAGGACTCCCTAGGAGCTCTCCTTACGCAACATGATGAAACTAGCAAAGAAAGGGCAGTTTATTATTTGTCTAGGCTTTTCAATCCTGTCGAGCTCAAGCTCACCACTATGGAGAAAACATGTGCCGTGCTAGTGTGGGTAGTGCAGAAACTAATGCACTACTTCCTAGCTCACCAGGTGAGTTTGATTTCTAAGATGGACCCCATCAGATACCTCCTAGAGAAGCCAGTCCTCGCCGACATATTGACACGTTGGCAGAGCTTCTTGTCCCAGTTTGACATCACCTTTGTAGTCCAAAAGGCTATAAAGGGGTATGTTATTTCCGAGCACCTTGCTCACCTTCCTCTTCCTCATAGTGACACGGTCCAAGAAGAATTTCCTGATGAAAACCTGTCACTTATCTCTCGTGATTCCTTATGGTCACTTCATTTCGATGGAGCTCTGAATTCTAGGGGATGGGGCATAGGTGTTGTTCTGCTCACCCCATACGGAATCACCATTCTCTTGGCTTACCAACTCCAATTCCCTACCACCAACAACATTTCCGAGTATGAGGCTCTCCTAGCTGGTCTCAAACATGCCTATCTCCTAGGCGCACGTCAACTCAAGATCATAAGAGACTCTCAGCTCGTTTTGAGGTAGGTCCTTTCTACTTACCGCACTCGTGACCCTAAACTCAAGCCTTATCAAGACTTGGTCACACTCCTAGCCAAGCAATTCCACAAGCTTATCTACATTCACACTCCTTGCTCTCAGAATATCTTGGCTGATGCCTTGGCATCTTTGGCCTCATCCCTCTCCTTCCCTCTCAGCCAGAGCGCTGAGACTATCATTGTCCAGAGGTTAGAAGCACCATCCACTCAGGATCCTTGGTTCAACAACCTCATGAACTCTTTAATTATGAAGGCAAAGAGAAGAGAAGTGAAGGAAGTGATGCTCATGAAGTTAGGAGAGATAATGGAAGAAGAAAGACCATGGTACCATAAGATTGAGCAATATTGCAAAGACGGTACCTTCCCAGAAGAAGCTAAGTCCGAAGATAGGAGAGCCATCTATAGAGCGGCATTAAGATATACCATTGTTGGAGAAGTTTTGTATAGATGCGCTCTAAACAGGATGCTCCTCAGATGCTTGCCTGACGAAGAAGCTTAGAAGATAGTGGAAGGAGCCCACTCCAGTGAGTGTGGAGGGCATGTGAATAGCCAGATGCTAGCTAAGAAGATCCTTAGGCAGGGCTATTACTGGCCAACCTAAGAAGAAGATTGTGCCATCTACGTTCATAGGTGTGTTAAGAGCTAGCCCCATGCCGAAAAGATCCATGCTCCATGTGACGGTCCTCGTCATTCAAACCCTCAACCTAATAACGAGCTTGACCAGACTCCGTCTCCCGCGATCGAGCCGTAGCCTCGCAAGGAATATCAATCACACGAGTCCGTAGAAATATAAAGGAAACAACTCAAATATATATAAGATTGCACATCTCACAATATTTACATGAACTATACATAGCCAGTTCTCAACTACAATCAAATACAGAGTACAGTAACCTGGGGCATACCCTGAGGAGAACAAAAGTAAAGATCACACTGCTAGTGGTGAGGGCCCAACTCCGCTACGATGCAGCTCCGAACTAGACAAAGGATGATAAGCCTCCTGCTCTTCCTCACCTGGAAGAAGCAAGGGTAAGCCTTACGAGTCACAGGCTCAGTAGGGAAACTCCCCCAAAATCCGTACAATTCAAATTCACAAAGTACAGAAGAAGGAAGCTACACTAGGCAATTTATAGGAATAGCTACACATGATATTAAAGCTGTAAATAATAATTATTTCATCCTATTAACAGAAATCAACCTTTCATAAGTAAACGGCAAACCTCATCCAGGTGTACGAGCTAAAGTAGAAAACGCCACACTCGGTTCACGAAAACTGGTTCACGACACCAACAACTAACTCGGACAAACCACACAGGACTACCTCTCAGTCTCGTAGCCACAGAAAAAAGGTCCAGCTGCTGCTCCACCACAACAAACCAAAGAACTGTGGAGACCTACCAACACCACTCCTGTGGACCACACTGCCGCAGGACCATGCCTGGCATCTTTAGGGACTCCGGCCCGAGCTCCCTAAAGTGAGGCACTGAAAAATAGGACTAGCTGGGGCCCAGTACGTCTACTGGTGTTCGTAGCCCCCAACCACGAGCGCGCTACAAGAGATCAAACACAAACTCTCACAAGTCGCTGTCCCTCTGTCATCTTTCCCTCAACCGGACGTACAACTCTACACAAAAGTGAGGGTGTCCAGGAAGACGACACAGACCTCGATGGTACACGAGTACCGGGACAAGCCCCGAGCACTAATGTGCCTGGCTCACACAAAACCTGGGGCTCCCAACTGAAGAGGTATCCACAGTAGGCGTCGTACTACTCGCCCCCCACACACAAACCACGTGAACACCGTACAAATCACGTGAACAACACCTTCCTCAATCTCTACAAGTACTGATGCACTGCTTACCATTGCCATGCATAACAAATAAAGATAATCCGATAATCACATAGCTATGCACAAGTCCATTGCCATCGGGAACCAGAACACGACGGGGTCCACTGTCGCCTTCAGAACGTGACTCCTCGATACGGCGCATTCTAGAGAAGAACGCGATGGGTCGGGCTGTCGCGTTCTAAACGTGACAGTCAGGTCTGTCACCTTCACAGACAGTGATCTAAATCCGAAAATCCATCTCCGGAATCCCCATGCAAACCATGCTATCTACCATGAAACCCAATTATTCAAGCTCCAAGCATTACACTAGCATGGTATCTACTATCTACAGCATGTAAAGCAAGTTAAACATGCTTAACAAGCAATCCACGAAGAGAAATAGGGTAGAATGTCACGCCCCGACACGGAATATCGGAGCGCGAAGGCAGTTGCAAGTGAACGGGTATAGAGCAAGCACTAGACATCAAACCATTGAGCAATGAATAATACTAAAGCAAATTCTTTTCATTAATACATTCCGATGCCTAATTACAACCACTAATATCAGAGCCAATCTATGAGGCCCAATTACATTGAAAGAAAGAAAACGACTAAACTTCAAACCTAACTACTACAATGCTAAATATAGCAATAGGACGCTAGGGTACTCAAAACATCACTCCAGGTCGTTCCCTCCTCTTAAGTGTATGGTTCATCCTCGGTCTCACTTGAGAACACAACGACAAATAACGCAGGGTAAGCGATAACGCCCAGTAGGACTTAAATCTCAGGATCAAGCATGCTTTAAGTGTTTAATGTCTTGTAAAGCAGGATAACTAGAGAAAGTAACGAGAAACATATAGAAGTACTGGTACACGATAACGAGAAACAATAGCACAATGCACGAGAGGATAGCATGACAAGTGTTGATATCGGATTGGCCGTATAACAGATAACAAGTAAAGTTGCACAACAGTGCACAAGTCACGATAGCAAGTGTTGGTCGATATTCTTTCAACCACGAGATTCAAGTAAACCAATAATTGACTGTTTGATTAATTGATTGCCATAGATCAAATCTTGCGTGTTCATGCGTTAGGTGTATGCCATCACCCTGATCATTAGACCCCCGCGAGTTATAGCCTTTCAGGTGCTCCTCCTAAGGACCAGATCGGCCCTTATAATGTTGCCTAGCATAGTCATGTTTTTATCATAGACAATCAATCATTTAATTGGCCAAATAGAGAGTACCAAGAAATAGATGAGATCGCTAGATGAATAACGAGATAGTAGAGTGAACGTGAATAGATGAGCGAGTCGAGTATAGATGAGAGCTAGTGGACATTGCACGTAAAGCACGAGTAAACAGGCAATAGTAACAGTTGCACAACACGCGCACGTCGTATTGGCAGTCAGGTGGAATTCACGATCTTCCCGCTGGCCATGTTATGCACAAGTCCAGAGGTCCGACGTGATTCAAGGTAAGAGCGAACTTCTAATAGCCGTTTGGATCATATTGATCCCTAAAAGTGTAATGGGTGTTAGGGTACATCCGGCTCGTCGACCATGTGGGAATCCATGATCAGAGGAGACTTACGGAGGCCTTGTGCAAGGGTTCACTACTCCGGCGAAAGGAATATCCGACGAAGAGTTCACCACAAGCCAAGTAAAGTGTGTTTATAAAACAGGTGCTCGACATTCTAGAGGAATTCTAGGACAGTGGAGCGTCGATATCGGAATATAAAGAACGCAAGAAACGATTACTAGTCCTTTAAAATAGGGCAATTAATGTACTTTATTTCAACAAATTACCAGGTACATTATGAGATATTTTCTGCAAGATTTCAGCCATAAATGGATGGTTTATGTGTGTGCAAGTGCAAGAGGAATCATAGATAGAAATAAGTCGTGAAGATGTATTTAAAATTATTCAATATTGCTCCATTTTTAGGCAAGGTTTTGACCGGGGGTATAACTGTAAAAAGGCATAAGGATTATTTAGAAAGTGACATAAATATTTTTATGGGTTTTCACCAAAATTCCTGTGAAGGCGACATAGGCCAGTACGGATTGCGACAGGGGTAGGCAGATCGCGACATGGGTACTGTCGCGACGGCCTTGTGAACGCGACAGAGGCGGGAAAGGGTCGCGACAAGACAGACACAGGGATAGCGACGACTTACCTGTTGCTTTCTGAACGCGATGGGTAGACTGTCGCAATCAACCTCCAGAAGGCGACATATCGGCCCGTCGCAATCTGGTGGTCTGTGCCTGGATCTGACAGGAATCAGACCAGGCTTTGGATTGCGGGCCAACTTGAATCAAATTGATATAGGGTCGTTTAGAAAATCATAACTAATTATATACATGATGAAAAATCATGAAATCAGTGGAAAATGAAACTAGACATGCGAGAGTACTTCCAGTAAATAGGAATTCGAGAGAGAGCATGGTTTGAATAGGGTTTGAGAACGAACAAGAACAAGACACAGGGAGCAAGATGGATTTAATTCGAGTAACATGCTCAACAAAAATTAGGGCTTTTAGGGTCATAAGATCCCTAACAAGATCAAGTATTTACAATAAAAATTTCACAGCATGGGATCAAGTATACGAGGAGATATGGATTTAACATGATGTCTTGGGTTATCATGTTTGCAGAACTTCAAAAATTAAGAACAAAAGATAGGATGGATGGAAAAATATGAAACTTGGGGGTTTCGTTCAAGAGGGTAGGAAGAACCTACAGAAAAAGTTTCATAGTTTATGCTTGTGAGAATGCCTACCTTTGGATTTATTTATCTTCTAGGGTTGAACTCCCAAAAATGAGGAAGAAGCTTCAAGAACACCTTCTTCCCACGAGATCCTCTCCTCCTTGACCTCTTCCCCACGTCCAGCAACCTTTGGCAACGAGCTAGGGTCGGCCAAGAGGGTTTAGGAGGTGTATTTATGCATGCATGAATTCCTATTCCTATTTCAACTCTAATTCCTCTAAATTCCGAGATTTCCTAACTCTAATCTTCCTTCCTTGCTTTCCATCCCTATTTAGGCTAGGAAGAGATCTAAATTATTGCTAAACTATATGGGGTAGGTTTAGGAATCCAATTCCAACTCTAACTTCCTATTTAATGCATTAAATACCCCTTTTCTATTTAGGTAATAATTTAGTTACGAATTTAGGGTATTTTCCTATTATTCTCCCTTTGTAAATTCATATTTTTGACCCAATAAATTCTAGAGGATCCATCAAGCAAAGCCCATTACTCTTTTCCATTTAATGGGTTTTATTTAATGCTCTTTTCATTTAAATATCCATTTAGCTAGGTTTTAAATTCTTTGATTAAATTTTTATTTTTCTTAAAAATTCAGGTTGCTACATAGAATCTCCCTACCCTCGCGAAGAACGCGAAGAACGACGATAACCTGGTGTTTCCCCCACTCCGTAGCACGTCCTCGCGGCGAGACCATGACAAAAATAGCACTAAAACCTCTAATAGCCCAAAATCTTCCGCAAAAACCTCCTCTTGGCCGAGCAGAGCTTGCTGAGCTCTGTTTGGCCGACCTAGGGTAATAATCCTTCAACTTTGAGAACGCGACGCACCCTGCCGTCGCGACCTGAATGCGACGGTTTAGGTCGTCGCCTTCTCATTGCTGATGCCAGCGAGCCGCCCAATGCGCGCCACGTGGCGGGCATGCAGACGAAGACCTTCAGCGGTGGCAACCAGAATGCAACACTCAGGACCGTCGCATTCATAACGTGATGTCCACTCTTGTCGCGTTCACAAACAGTGAGCCAATGAGTGCTTTGGGCCCAAACTCTCGGCCCACAAAGCCTCGTAACCTGCTTAAACACCTGAAACACACACCATGGGCCACACACTGGCTACCACAACCGCTAAACCTTTATCCGAACGGTCAATATGCTACATTACTATCACCTAAAAGAAATTTCATCCTCGAAATTAAAAAAAAGCTCGACATAAAAATTTTCAATTAGACAGGCATGGTACTATCACCTAAAAAAATAGAGGCTTACTCAAACAAGTATGGATACGCTTTCATCATTTCCTCGGCTAGTTCCCATGTGTCTTCTCCATATGACCTTTACTAACACAATTTCTTTGTTTCTCAACTTTTGGGTTCTGCGTCTAGTAATCTGTACCGGATACTCTGACATTGACATGTCTGGCTTTAGATCATCTCTTTGATAACTGACTATTTGGGAAGGATCTCGGATATATCTTCTGAGCATTGAAACATGAAACACATCATGTGCATCTGTGAAGTCTACTGGGAGATCCAATCTATAAGCTGTTTCACCAATTCTTTCTAATATCTGGAATGGACCAACATATTTGGGACTCAATTTACCTTTCTTGCTGAACCTGAGTACACCTTTAGTTGGAGAAACCTTCAAAAACACATAATCACCAACTTCAAACTGTAGTGGCCTGCGTCTGGTGTCTGCATAACTTTTCTGTCGACTCTGCACTATTTGCAGCTTTTCCTTAATAAATTTAACCATTTCTGAACATTGCTGAATTAATTCTGAGCCCATAACCTGTCTCTTACCTACTTCATGCTAGTTTAATGGTGTGCTGCACGATCTTCCATATAAAGCTTCATAAGGTGCCATTCCAATGCTTACATGATGACTGTTATTGTATGCAAACTCTACCATACCTAAGTGGTGCTCCCATGTACCTCCCCCTACTAAACAACAAGCTCTCAACATGTCTTCTAAAGTCTGAATTGCCCTTTCTGTTTGCCCATCTGTCTGTGGATGATAAGCTGAGTTGTACTGCAACTCTGTGCCAATGACTCTCTGCAAACTCCTTCAGAAACCTGAAGTAAACCTAAGATCTCTATCTGAAACGATGGTAACTAGAATTCCATGCAATGGTACTATTCTGTCTACATATAATCTAGCTAGTCTATCCACAGTCCATGACATGCTCACTGCCAATAGCCTGCAAACCTTGGTCAATCTATCTATAAAAACCCAAATACCATTATGACCTGTTGTTGTTCTGGGAAAACCAACTACAAAATCCATGCCAATATCATCCCATTTCCACTACGGAATGGGCAATGGTTGTAGCAATCCTCCCGGCCTCTGATGCTTTGCCTTCATTTATTGACACACCAGACATCTTGCTATAAATTCTGCAATTTCTTTCTTCATGTTCGGCCACCAGACATGCTTCTTCAAGTCTTGATACATCTTGGTACTGCCTGGATGGATGGTGTATCTGGATAGGTGAGCTTCCTCTAACACTTTCTACTTTACCTTAGCATCTGCTGGCACATACAACCGACCCTTAAGCCTGACCACACTGTCATCATCAAGTGTAATCTCCTCCATTCTCACAATATCCACCAAATTTTCATCTGTTCTTTGTGCTTCCACTATTTGCCAATATAGAGAAGGCTCCACTGCACTATTTGCTAATATTGCTCGTCGCTGACTATTTGGCACAAACAATGAATTCTCTGCCACATCTTCATATAATTTCCATTCTCTGATCATCATATGGCTCATTATTGCTTTTCTGCTTAGTGCATCTGCCACAACATTGGCTCTGCCCGGATGGTATGCTAAGCTAAAATCATAATCTTTTAAGTACTCCATCCATCTGCACTGTCTCAAATTCAAATCTTTCTGTGAAAAAATATACTTCGAGCTTTTATGATCAGTGAATATCTCAAACCTTTCACCATACAGGTAATGACGCCAAATCATCAGTGCAAACACAACTGCTGCCAGCTCTAAATTATGTGTCGGATAATTCTCTTCATGCATCTTCAATTGCTTTGATGCATAAGCTACTACCTTTCCATGCTGCATTAATACTGCTCCCAAACCTCTTCTAGATGCATCTGTATATAACACAAATCCTCTGCTGCCTGATGGTATTTCCAATATGAGTGCTGTGGTAAGCCTCTTCTTCAACTCTGCAAAACTGCGCCTGCAGTTTGAAGACCATACAAATGGCACTCCTTTTCTAGTCAATCTTGTCATAGGTGCTGCTATCTTTGAAAAGTCTTGGATGAATCGCCTGTAATAACCTGCCAAACCCGGAAAACTTCTAACTTCTGACACTATTCTCGGTTCTTCCCATTTCATTACTACTACTTTTGCTGGATCAACCACCACACCTTGACCTGAAATTACATGACCCAGAAACTGAATTTCCTTCAACCAAAATTCACATTTACTGAACTTGGCATATAACTGATGATCTCGCAAAGTCTGTAATGTGACCCTCAGATGTGCCATATGCTCTTCCTCTAATGCTGAATACACCAATATGTCATCAATGAAAACCACAATAAACTGATCCAGATAAGGATGTAATATCATGTTCATCAAATTCATAAAAGCTGCTGGTGCATTGGTTAGTCCAAACGACATAACCACAAACTCATAATGCCCATATCTGGTCCTGAAAGCTGTTTTGTCATTGTCTTCTTCCTTAATCCGCAACTGATGATACCCTAACCTCAAATCAATATTAAAGAATACCTTAGCTGTCTGTAGCCGATCAAACAAATCATCAATCCTAGAAAGTGGATACTTATTTTTAATAGTAACATTGTTCAATTTCCTGTAGTCTATACACTGGTGCTCCCCATGGTGAGTGACTGGGTATGATAAAACCTTTCTCTAATATTTCCTGCAATTGCTTCTTTAGTTCCTTTAATTCTGCCGGTGCCATTCTATAAGGTGCCTTTGAAATGGGCATACTGCCCGGCTGCAACTCAACTATAAAATTCACCTCCCTGTGTGGAGCTAATCCTGACAATTCCTTTGGAAACACATCCGCAAATTCTCAGACTACAGGTACCATCTCTACAGACTTATCTGTCTCAACTAAACTAATTGAAGCAAGATATGCTACACACCCAGCATTGATCAACTTTCTAGCTCTAAGTGTAGAAATAATAAACTTAGAAGTGTAAAACGGCATACCTTGAAACTCAAACACTGCTCCACTGGGTTGGCAAAATCAGACTCTCTTCTTTCTACAGTCTACTACATCCCCATGTTGCCTACATAGCAAGCCCAGAGGGGGGGGGGGTGAATGGACTGCTAAAATTTTCTTTTAGAATAATCCTATAAATAAAAACACTTTAACAGAAGACACTAAGTTCGATGGTTAGAGTTAGTGTAAAGCAAACACAAAAAGATCAATCACACAAACAACATGAATTTTATCCTGGTTCGGATCTCCTGTCACAAGGAGTCCTACGTCCAGTCCCCAAGCAACAACTTGGGATTTCACTAAACAAGGGTACAGTCCCCCTTAAGGACACTTACACATCCAGCCGTAGCTGACCTTCTCTTCTCTACCCGAATAGGCACTAACCCATCTGATGCAACAGGTCTTCCTTCTTACCAAAGGGAATAATCACCCACTCAACAATAGGTCTTCTCTTCACAACTGAAGAGGAACACTCAAGAACAAATGAGTAGAAAGTGGAAGGCCCCTAGACCAAGCTTATAGAAACTGCTTGATCTGAGGCACAGTCTGAGAGAAAAATATTATCACACAATGAACTCTCTCAGATCTACATAAGCTCTCAAAGGCTAAACAGGTTTCTGTGGAGAGCTAAGAGCTAAAAACTGTTTGATTGGATGAGCAAGTTGTAATACCCCAATTATTTATTCCAAAACAAGGATAATTAAGTTATAATACATTAATGTTATCTATAAATTGAAATAATTGACGTGTAAGTATGACTGGTGGTAATGAACATTACCCCAGTGACGCGCATCGAAATGCGTGCCTCCACATAGCGATTCTAGAAAACGACGTCAAAATAAAAATCCGAGAACATCATAATTTCCAGAAAAATGTGAAGAAATTTAATATGTAATTACATGAATTTTTCGACGTACGGATTTCAAGGTACAGTCGACGCGACTATTTTTCGAATGATTTCTCACCTACTGCAAAATAAAATCTAAAAATTAAACTAAAATTACTACAATTTGTAAAACCATCACAATAGGTTATGGTTAAAATTTCGTGGCAAATGGACACCATTTAGATGTATTTGCATAGTAAACAATGGACCAGCTAAATTATGTGGTAATTACGGTTGGGATTTTAGGGAAATTACTTGTGTGCCTACGTGTAAGGCTTAGGGAAGTCCAGCACTACTACTAGAGATGGTAACACGTTAGTTACCTGCGTGTAAGCATGAAATGGCTTGCATGGGCCACGTGCTTAGGTAAAATCAAATGGGTTTTACCATGACACATTAGCCATTAACGTGTCATTGTGCATGAGGACTTTGTGGGTTATAAGTATCCCTCATCTTGCTGCGTGAACATCTTTTTCTACTGCTGCTACCTTGTGTACACCACTCTTGAGTGAGAGACATAGCTAGAACCCATCTCTTCGTGTGTGCACCCTTACTTCTGTGCAAGCTGGCGTTGGAGTTGCTTCAAGGGATATTGTGAAGCTGGCAAAACAGATCTGGAAAGGATTCGACTACTAATTCCTTATTGTGGATCACATTCTCAACTATTGTTCGTTGGATTCTTTGAGAATTAGCATCAAGAGAAGTTTGTGTTTGTTACTAAGGTAGGATTCAATTCCTTCTATTATTCTCTTCACTAGTGGATTACTAGCTTGAAGGGAATCTCACTTTGTATATCATCCTTTAGTTCTCATCCTATAAATCTGAAAGTATGTTCTTCATAGGACTACATTCTCCATCATGTTTTACTTAATTGTCATGCTTAAGTAAGTTGTCATCCATGAGAGTTTATAGATATCACTTCTTTCTTAACTTGATTCATAATCTGGAAGTGTTATCAATACTCGTGTGAAATGTAGATCAATACATGATGATTCGTTCTTATCGTGAAATTGAGTTCTTAAAAGGTCATGAAGGTCTTAAGTGTGTGAGCTTGACAAGTTTTAAGTGAAAAAGAGAAGAAAGTTTAAGATTTGACTTCCCACTTCAATTTACTTGAACTTCCTTTCAATGTGTCTTCTAGAGAAAAATCAGCCATATGACCACATTCCATGTGTATATCTTCTATTCTTATGCCTTGATATCTTCATGAGTAAGGCTAAGATCATGTTTTAATCAAGTCCTAATCATGTTAGGAATGATAGAAGAGGTTGTTAGCACCTTTTATAGCTAGTTTAGAAGCATTTCAGAAAGTTTGATCAGGTTCTGTCGACAGACGAACCCGTTACTGTCGACAGGAACCCACAGACAGAAGTCTGTTTTCTTCACCTGTGTGTTGCTGTCGACAGCACCCTTGCTTGCTGTCGACAGGAACACACAGACCTGAAGATGTGCTCACTGGTCAGCCATCCCTGTCGACAGCAACTTTGTGCCTGTCGACAAGTAGCACCAGTGCAGGTTTTCAGCCTTTGTTTTACTCCATTTCTTGATACAAATCCTACCCAATTGTACCAACTAATAGTCCACATAAATCTTATGGTTTTTACTACCTAAAAACCTACTAAAACCAGTCATGTACCCTTCTTTGTACCATGAGTTATTTCTCCGAAGTTCCGAACAACATGGACCTCGAAAAGTTACCAATCTTGAAATCAGTAAGAAAACATAGTTTCTTCACTCTTATGTGTAAACTTTGAATGAATCCTTGTGGTTTTACCTACTAAACTCAGTTGTGAACCTTTCATTTCATCATGAGTAATTTCTTCAAAGTTCCGAACAAAATTGTTCTTGTGAAGATTCGAAAATTCTGAACTGGTGAAGGAACATAGTTCCTTGATTCTTGTGTGTGATTCATGAGTGTATCCTTGTGTACCTTGATTCATTACAAGGATAAGTGTGTGATGATGACACTTGTGAGTCTTGGAACTCATTCGAGAAAAATGCCTGGCAAATAAGGGCTGGTTCAGTCCTGGGGAGAGCACCTGAATTCGTCAGTGGCCGCGCGGGGGCGATAAGGACGTCGTGGATGTTGGCATGCATCAACTCGTGATTGATTGGTCATCATATCATGCTTGAGTGTGTGATATTGTATCTGATTTGGAATTCTAAAATCATCCTGAGTTATTGATTCTATTTCCAACTTTATACTTGTTGAATACATGATATCGAATAAACTTGTGCTTCCGTTCTTGGAACACATCCTGCTAGTGATCCTTACTTGTTCTATCTTGAATATTTATCTATTTGAATCCTTTTAGAAATGTTGAATCCTACTGGGCTAGTTAGCTCATTCAATTCTACTATTTCAGGTATCTACAATTCTAGAAGGCGGGAACTTCGGATTTGTGTGTGGAGAGATCAACTGTGGCGGCATTTTATTTTTGAGATTGTAAAGCAAGAATAATGTAACACCTATTGAATGGCAAATAATACCTGTTATTTAGTGAAACTTCTGAGCAAATGTGATATTCAGTTAGTTCAATTGTACTCTTGATTTCTCGTTCGTTCACGTTCCGGCATTTATGGCATATATTAAATGTCGCAGCTATGACATGATAATCATAATAAGATTAGTGAAACTAATTTGAAATAGATAAAGATTCCAAAACTGAAAACTTACATCTTTGTGATCCATCCAAACTAAGTCAAGAAGTTTGGAGGACCAAACTCCTTTTAGTGGGAGAGAGTTGTAACGCCCCATAAATTTAAAATGTTAAGAAAATAGAAATAATTTGGTTAAAATATCTTAGGGTTGTTATTAATTATGATAATTAGATGATAGACTTAATTAGTGGTAATAAGAAGGTGGATGGAGTATATCAAAGATTATGATTTCAAAATTGAATACCATCCAGGGAAAGGCAATACTGTGGCTGATGCACTCAGCAGAAATCCTATAGCCAAAGTATGCCATTTACAAGTAAGGGAGTGGAAATTGCTAGAGGAATTTTCCACATTGAGCTTAAAGGTGGAATCACAAGAAGGAAAGATTGTTATTAATAACTTGACAGTTCAGTCAGAATTATTGAGGCAAATTAAAGAACCAAGACAATGACCCTATGTTGACAGAAATCAGGGAAAAATTGATCTCTAAACCTGATTTTAATGAAGATTCCCAAGGAAATCTTCGATTTCGAGACAGGTTATGTGTGCCGGATGATTGTGAGATCAAAAAGCAAATTCTAGAAGAAGCACATCGATCATATTATACTATTCATCCTGGAGCTGTTAAGATGTATCAAGATTTAAAGAAACATTTTTGGTGGTGCAATATGAAGAAAGATATTGTAAATTTCATAGCATATGCTTAACATGTCAGAAAATCAAGCTGAGCATCAGAACCAGCAGGAAAATTAAAGCCACTAGAAGTGCCAGAGTGGAAATGGGACAATATTGGTATGGATTTTATTGTGGGATTACCGAGAACTCGAAGTGGATTTGATGCTATATGGGTAATTATTGACCGACTTACCAAGTCAGCCCATTTCTTAGCAATCAAGACACGATGGTCAGTGGGTGTCTTAGCCGCACTTTATATGAAAGAAATTGTCAGATTACATGGAATTTCAAGGAATATAGTTTCAGATAGAGATGCCAGATTTACCTCACATTTCTGGAGGGAATTACAAGATGCATTGGGAACTAATTGAAATTTAGTACAGCATTTCATCCTCAGATTGATGGACAAACATAGCGAGTGAATCAGATTATCGAAGATATGTGCCGAACTTGTATATTAGAGTTTGGAAATGACTGGAAAACTCACTTGGCAATTATGGAATTTGCATACAATAATAGTTACCAGTCTACAATAAAAATGGCACCATTTAAAGCTTTATATGGTCGTCAATGTAGATCGCCGTTATGTTGGGTGGAACTAAAAGAAACACATATTCTTGGACCTGAAATGATTCAAGAGACCATAGAAATCATCAAGTTGGTGCAAGATAGAATGAAAGCTGCTCAAGACTGGCAGAAAAGCTATGCTGATCGTCGAAGAAGAGAATTGGAATTTCAAGAAGGTGAACATGTATTCCTTAAAGTATCTCCTCGACGTGGAATTAGAAGATTTGGAATTAAAGGAAAATGAGTCCCAGGTACATTGGACCATTTGAGATTTTGAAAAGGATTGGAGAAGTAACATATCAATTGGCACTTCCGCCACAATTGTCCAATGTACATGATATTTTCCACGTATCGATGCTAAGAAAATATGTTTATGATCCGGAGCACATCATTGGATATCAAGATCTGGAAATACAAGAAAACTTAGCATATGAAGAAAGACCTGTACAAGTTCTGATCGAAAAATCAAACAACTTCGGAACAAGGAAGTTCCTTATTAAAGGTTCAATGGAATAAACGCGGACAAGAAGAGGCAACATGGGAACTTGAAGACGCCATCAGAACCAAATATCCGGAATTGTTTACAAGTCAGTAACCATACTCTTATGCAATTTAATTTGGAGGACCAAATTTCTTTTAGTGGGGGAGAGTTGTAATACCCCAAATTTTTATTACTAGTTATTTATTCCAAACAAGGATAATTAAGTTATAATACATTAATGTTATCTATAAATTGAAATAATTGACGTGTAAGTATGACTGGTGGTAATGAACATTACCCAGTGACGCGCATCGAAATGCGTGCCTCCACAGAGCGATTCTGGAAAATGACGTCAAAATAAAAATCCGAGAACATCATAATTTCCAGAAAAATGTGAAGAATTTAATATGTAATTACATGAATTTTTCGACGTACGGATTTCAAGGTACAGTCGACGCGACTATTTTCGAGTGATTTCTCACCTACTGCAAAATAAAATCTAAAAATTAAACTAAAATTACTACAATTTGTAAAACCATCACAATAGGTTATGGTTAAAATTTCGTGGCAAATGGACACCATTAGATGTATTTGCATAGTAAACAATGGACCAGCTAAATTATGTGGTAATTACGGTTGGGATTTTAGGGAAATTACTTGTGTGCCTACATGTAAGGCTTAGGGAAGTCCAGCACTACTACTAGAGATGGTAAAACGTTAGTTACCTGCGTGTAAGCATGAAATGGCTTGCATGGGCCACGTGCTTAGGTAAAAATCAAATGGTTTTTACCATGACACATTAGCCATTAACGTGTCATTGTGCATGAGGACTTTGTGGGTTATAAGTATCCCTCATCTTGCTGCGTGAACATCTTTTTCTACTGCTTCTACCTTGTGTACACCACTCTTGAGTGAGAGACATAGCTAGAACCCATCTCTTCGTGTGTGCACCCTTACTTCTGTGCAAGCTGGCGTTGGAGTTGCTTCAAGGGATATTGTGAGGCTGGCAAAACAGATCTGGAAAAGATTCGGCTACTAATTCCTTATTGTGGATCACATTCTCAACTATTGTTCGTTGGATTCTTTGAGAATTAGCATCAAGAGAAGTTTGTGTTTGTTACTAAGGTAGGATTCAATTCCTTCTATTATTCTCTTCACTAGTGGATTACTAGCTTGAAGGGAATCTCACTTTATATATCATCCTTTAGTTCTCATCCTATAAATCTGAAAGTATGTTCTTCATAGGACTACATTCTCCATCATGTTTTACTTAATTGTCATGCTTAAGTAAGTTGTCATCCATGAGAGTTTATAGATAATCACTTCTTTCTTACTTAACTTGATCATAAATCTGGAAGTGTTATCAATACTCGTGTGAAATGTAGATCAATACATGATGATTCGTTCTTATCGTGAAATTGAGTTCTTAAAAGGTCATGAAGGTCTTAAGTGTGTGAGCTTGACAAGTTTTAAGTGAAAAAGAGAAGAAAGTTTAGATTTGACTTCCCACTTCAATTTACTTGAACTTCCTTTCAATGTGTCTTCTAGAGAAAAATCAGCCATATGACCACATTCCATGTGTATATCTTCTATTCTTATGCCTTGATATCTTCATGAGTAAGGCTAAGATCATGTTTTAATCAAGTCCTAATCATGTTAGGAATGATAGAAGAGGTTGTTAGCACCTTTTATAGCTAGTTTAGAAGCATTTCAGAAAGTTTGATCAGGTTCTGTCGACAGACGAACCTTACTGTCGACAGGAACCCACAGACAAAGTCTGTTTTCTTCACCTGTGTGTTGCTGTCGACAGCACCCTTGCTTGCTGTCGACAGGAACACACAGACCTGAAGATGTGCTCACTGGTCAGCCATCCCTGTCGACAGCAACTTTGTGCCTATCGACAGGTAGCACCAGTGCAGGTTTTCACCTTGTTTTACTCCATTTCTTGATACAAATCCTACCCAATTGTACCAACTAATAGTCCACATAAATCTTATGGTTTTTACTACCTAAAAACCTACTAAAAACAGTCATGTACCCTTCTTTGTACCATGAGTTATTTCTCCGAAGTTCCGAACAACATGGACCTCGAAAAGTTACCAATCTTGAAATCAGTAAGAAAACAAGTTTCTTCACTCTTATGTGTAAACTTTGAATGAATCCTTGTGGTTTTACCTACTAAACTCAGTTGTGAACCTTTCATTTCATCATGAGTAATTTCTTCAATGTTCTGAACAAAATTGTTCTTGTGAAGATTCGAAAATCTGAACTAGTGAAGGAACATAGTTCCTTGATCTTGTGTTGATTCATGAGTGTATCCTTGTGTACCTTGATTCATTACAAGGATAAGTGTGTGATGATGACACTTGTGAGTCTTGGAACTCATTCGAGAAAAATGCCTGGCAAATAAGGCTGGTTCAGTCCTGGGGAGAGCACCTGAATTCGTCAGTGGCCGCGCGGGGGGCGATAAGGACGTCGTGGATGTTGGCATGCATCAACTCGTGATTGATTGGTCATCATATCATGCTTGAGTGTGTGATATTGTATCTGATTTGGAATTCTAAAATCATCCTGAGTTATTGATTCTATTTCCAACTTTATACTTGTTGAATACATGATATCGAATAAACTTGTGCTTCCGTTCTTGGAACACATCCTGCTAGTGATCCTTACTTGTTCTATCTTGAATATTTATCTATTTGAATCCTTTTAGAAATGTTGAATCCTACTGGGCTAGTTAGCTCATTCAATTCAATATTTCAGGTGAACAAGATGGAGGAACTGCTTAAGGGGGATTATGTGCTGAGAGGACCACCTATATCAAGCAGTGTCGTGCAGTTATCCCTGCTTTCTTTATAGTTATAAATAAGAATGTAATAAGTTTACAAGTACTTTTGTTGGATCCTCATTCAGACTATGATGAGGAACATCATGTAATAATTCCGCAAACCTACTTGATATGAACGAAATATGTATTACCCGTCATGTATATTATCTGTCAAGTTCGGTAAATGTAGTTTTTCTAGGACGTGACACAAGCTCTTCTTTCTTCTAGGTGACTAAGATCTTCAAGCTATTTGAAAATTCTTCAGAATTCAGGAGGTGTTCTTCATGGAGTCACCAGTCTTCTATTCATATTCTTTGAAAGATTTGAACCGTTAAAGTATCCATTGTCTCACATCTTCATGCAAGTTGGAGTGTTTGGTCCGATGTATGGAGCAAGAGAACCTGCAGCCATTAAATGTTGGGATAGACACATGCATGGAGGTGGATTGTCTGAATCTCTGCTTGCTTCTGTCAGGCTGACAGGTCCAACATTGTAACGTATGTTTCTACTGGAAACCTGCACACCATAAATGCTGAAGCATAGACTACTCATCTTTGTCTAAACTGTCAGTCAATGTTAGTAGTTGTACTTTACGAAGATATACTAAAAATAAAATTCCATTCTATCGACCTGAAAGGCTTTACTTTATGAGACATGAGTATGGTGAACAGAAGATATATCGTGCAAAGATATGTACTAACACAATAATGTTAGAGAACATAAGACACAACATGGTTCGCGGGAAGACTAGAAATCTATAGAGATTTGAAAATATATTTGAATATCATGGGGAATGTCTTTTAAGAATGTCTGAAAAGAATTTAAATAGAAATATTAACAACTGTCTAAAACATAATCATTATTAAAAGAGAGTTGATGTTTGGAGATAGTCTGTGATTAGAGAGAGTCGATGTGGATATGAAATCGATGTTATAATCATAATTCATGTGATAATGTAATGCATGTTGAAATAAAGTCGATGTGAACATAATCCATGTATGAATGTAATAAAATCGATGTTCTGTACAAAGTCGTTATTTAACTGAAGTTCTTGTTGTACTGAAATCGATGTTTAAACGAAATCGTTGTTGAACTGAAATCGATGTACAGATGAAATCGTTGTTTAACTGAAATCGATGTGCAGATGAAATCGTTGTTTAAAATGAAGTCATTGTTCTAGTAAAGTCATTGTTTCACATGAAGTCGATGTTCTACCAAAATCGATGTTCTATCGAAATCGATGTTTAAGTGAAATCGTTGTAGAAACGAAGTCGTTGTTTCATATGAAGTCGATGTTCTACCGAAATCGATGTTTGAGTGAAATCGTTGTAGAAACGAAGTCGTTGTTTCCTATGAAGTCGATGTAGCAACGAAATCGATGTAGAAACGAAGTCGATGCTCGAAATTGATGTTCTACTAAGAAAATCGTTGTTTAAGTGAAGTCGATGTAGAAACGAAGTCGATGTTCTACTGAGGAAATCATTGTTAAGTGAATTCGATGTAGAAACGAAGTTGATGTTCAAAATCGATGTTCTACTGAGGAAATCGTTGTTTAAGTGAAGTCGATGTAGAACCGAAATCGTTGTTTAAGTGAAATCGATGTTCTACCAATGAAGTCGTTGTTTAAGTGAAACCGTAATCATTGTGAGCTATCACACGGAGTCGATGTATACTTAGACAAAAACATATGTAATGAACTTCACAGAACAGTGAGTGTAGACAACTTACTGATTTTATTTGAATTACTGCCTATTTTAAACTTCAGAAAATGATGTTAAAAATAATATTCAGGGTTTTGTTAATCACCAAAAATACATATAATAAATAACAAATTATATGGAGATGGACTGATCATCAATCCCCCCTTTTGGTGATGACAAACTAAAGAATTGCATACATATAAAAGGCTAAAATAAATGTGCGGAAGATTTTTAAAGTATGTATTTCAGAACATTTTCTCCCCCTTTTTGTTATTAAGAAAAAAGAATAGATAAACAGAGGATGAAATAGAGAGAGACAAGATTGATGGGAGCCAGGAGGGAAATTTTATTGATTTGTGGGGGCAAACATGTAGAAGGCAGGAGACAGACGGGAAGCATGGCGAGTAATAAGCTGCCAAGCTGTGACTTCTTGCACTTTAAAAAGATCTCTAAAGACACCTCAACTAATATCATATGATGGCCCCATTTTTGGACTGAGTCTGTTAATGTGGAGTAGCCTCTGCTCTTCAATGAATTTAGTGTACTCTTGATTATTGAGTGTTGATTTGTAGAGTCCAGTAGTCCCAAAACTGACATGCTGAAGGAATTTGTTAATGGAGATAGGATAGTGAAGCGTATGAGCAAACAAATCCTTCTACAGAGCTACATAAACCTTGTATCTTTCAATCCAGATTGAATAAGGATCAGAGACTAGGTTGATGGAGTTCAGATCCATGAACTGCTCGGGAGTGAGAGTCAACTGATTTGACTGAGATAAGGAGGAATTCATCTTCTCAAGCTGAAGGGCTGACTCATGATAGAATCTACACCAGTCAGAGTTGACAAATCTT
Source organism: Colocasia esculenta (assembly GCA_014218235.1). Lineage (NCBI taxonomy): Eukaryota > Viridiplantae > Streptophyta > Magnoliopsida > Alismatales > Araceae > Colocasia > Colocasia esculenta. The sequence continues at coordinate 92,852,311 of CM024760.1, forward strand.
TCAGATTCAGCTAGCAGTGGAGCTAAAACATAAGACTTGATGAAACCCTTTGGTTTTCTCTGAATAGGAATTGGTGAAAGGCAAGAGGAGCTCCCCTCTGAACAAAAATCCTTGCCATAACTCTGGCAAATCGCTCAAAGATGATAGGACCCACATCAGAGTCCATAAGAAGAAAGTGTAACTTAGGGAGAAAAACAACCTCAGGCATCTTTAAAGTTGCAAAGTCAACCTGAAGAGGGACATTGACTGTATTTTTGTGCGGAGTTGAGCAATGGCTGCCCTGAACTAGCTAAGCAGAACTTCTGGAAGGCGATTTACAAAACAATAGTCTTGATACATATGGAAATTCTGAACCAGTTTGATCTCCTTCTGAATGAAGGGACCCTAGGTGGATCTGTGCTGGCAGACAAACCACTCAGACTGGGTGAGAGGGTGGTCTAAGGGTGAAAAAATGTTGGCCCTGGCAACCTCAAACTTTATGTAGATAGCTTTATTAGCCCTGGCCCACTGATCCTCAGTTTTGGACTCAAGTGAAGATAGGATTTTTGCTTGGTCAGGCTTAGGGATAAGAGAAATAGGAAGAATGATATTGAGATGTTCGGATAGATTGAGGTAGGGTAGACCAAAAGTGGCAGCAAAAGTACACTTTTGGAGATATTCATAATATAGAGTTTTTGTTCTGTGGACAACAGAAAGAGAGTACCACAGAGGAGGAAAGAGAGTTTGAGAGGAAGGGAAAACAAGCCCTGTAGATGTCTTCCTTTTCTTAGAGGTAGGACTGGAAGAAGGCTGAGATTCAGTCCTATGGATATCAGCAGAAATAGAAAGAACTGTGCGGAGGATGACTTCTTCAAACTCATCCTTGATGTCTTTCACAATATGGCAAATGATACTGGCACCCTCAAGAATGATAGTAATGAAAGATGATGGAGTAGGTGAATGAAGAGAGGCAAAAGATGAAGTGGGAGAAGGTTGAGTAGATGGTCCAGCATAGGAGGGACCAACAGAAGAGGTACCTGAAGAGGAGGTAGGAGGTGCCTCAGAAGTTGAAGAAGGAATGGAAGAGGAAGGGATAGGTGAGGAAGAGGAGGCAGCAGGGAAAGGAGTAGGAGAAGAAATGTGTTCTGAAAGGGGTTTCTTGGAGGGTTCAGAAGCAGGTGGGGCAGTGAAAGAGATAGGTGGAGAGGAAGGGGCTGGAGTCTGAAGACTAGGGGGATCAGAAGGCCCTGGGGGCAATGCAACTTCCTCTACAAAGACTTGAGGCCCAGTTGGCCCAGCCACTGAATCCACTTGCACTGGAGGCCCTGATGGCCCAGCTCCAACTTCTTCAACTACTGATGGCCCTGACTCTCCCACTGATGGCCTGGGTGGCCTAGATTCCTTCATAGATGGCCCTGGCGGCCCTGATTCCTCAAGGGATGGCTCGGATGGTCCTGCAACTGTTACTGATGGCCCTGGTGGCCCTGACTCTTCAAGAGATGGCCCAGATGGCCCTGCAACTTTCTCTGTTGGCAGGTCTGGTTCAGGTGGCCCTGATGGCCTAGCATCATCTTCTGGAGCTGATTTAGATGGAACATGAAGGGCTGGAGCAGATAAATGCACCCTCACAAAATCTCCTAGGTCTGTGACCAATTTCTTCAAGCTCCCCAATTCATTTCTCATTTCCTGGAGCTCGGATTTGACTGCTCCAATCTCTTTGGCTTCAGTGCTCTGACTAAGAAATGTTGAGGTTACATCAGATTGCAAAGAGCACAAGATCTCTCCTTGAGCATTCAGTCTAGAAATGATTGGATCTAAATGCACATGAATCTTCTTCTTCCTGGATCTATGGTGTGCCTTCCTGGTGAGCATGGGAATTCCTGTGGCAACACCCTTACCTTTTCCTCCAGAGCCGACAGCTGGCTCATCATCCTCATCCGAAGTGTCTTCAACTAGACCTTCTTGAAACTGATCTACAGGAGCACTAGCAGTTGGCTCCCCCCGAGTAGCAGGAGCATCCTCCATGAGAGCATCTTTAGAGTGGCCTGGTGCCACAACCTCTGGAATAGCTTCTTCCTCACTTCCTTCAACAATAACTTTTGCAACATGAACACTAGGGGTTTCCTCCATAAGATTATCTTCATGCTCCCCCTCAGTGTAAGCAACACTTGTCAACTGATCAACAACTGATTCTGGAATAACATCAGGTTCAGAAACTTGAGGAGGGATCACATCTTCAGAAGGTTTCCCAATGGGCTCAATAAGTTCTGGTGCAATGTCTTCAATCCTCCTTTCATATGCAAAAGGCTCATCCTCTCTAACTACAGCTTCTTCATCTTGAACCGGTGGAGCTTCAGATGCTTATCCAATGATGGCTTCTCCTTCTTCCACCGAGGTCTTTGTCACACATTTCCTACTATTGAAAAACCACTCTTCTTCAAATTTCTGGTCCGAATGGGCTGACCCATCTTCTCCAACAATTCTCCCTTCAAATCAATTTCATAATGACTGAAAATTCTTGTAAGTAAATGGGCATAGGGAAGGGATACTGCTAATTTGTTCTTTTTGTCCCAAATAACTTCGGTCGCAGACTTCATCCTTTCTATTATGATTTAAGCCATGTTAATATCTTGCTTCTGATGGCCCAGAACATCATATCAGCATCACCTTTTGTGCAGGAGGAGAAAGTAGCACTCCTGGTACCAAAATCTGACAAAACTATGAAGTGCAAATTCTGTTGAACGCATTGAACTGGTTGATGTCAATCTTACCATCCTTCAACTTATACTTTGTTCCAATAATTCCTAGCCCCTTAGCATGAATATCTACGGAATTTGCCAGACTGTGCCCTACAACAGATACTCCAAACAACCTCTCCAACAGGTCATGAGTGATATGAATGGATTTACCTTTGACCAGGGAGGTAAGAGAACCATTTTCTTCTGACTTCAAGTAAGTGTAAAATGCCTTGTCTAGGTGCGGGTAGCTTGGTTCAGAAACACTATAAATCCCCATCCAGTTCAGCCTCTGAAGAGCTTCGACCACACTATGCATACCATGCTTCTCCAGATCATCCAAGTCAACTGCCTTGTTGCCACAGAGCTTGATCTTCACTACTTGATATCTCTTCAGTTGATCTGCCGTGAGGAAGGCGGCGTTGTAGCCATCCACGCTATCGGAACTCCCAGAAGCGGCCATGGAATCTAACAAGGAAGGGTTCTGGAGGATCGTGGGAGGAGGAGGAACAAAACCCCTCAAGAAATTTGAGCGGGAAGAGGGAGATCCTTCGACAACACGAAGAGGGATGCTAGAGTCGATGAGGGTTTACAGGCTTTCAAGTCGAAAGAGATAAGAGAGAGGGAAAGTGAATCGGTGAGGGAAGGATTCACATCGTAACGAAGGACATAAGTCACTTTTGAAACGACGGAGCGTTAGTGGATAACGACAAAATAGGAGATGATAACACAAAAAGTAATGGATTTACTTAAATCTAGCGGGGAAGGATAACTCTTATTTTGAAATTTATTATTTTATTTTAGTTATGTACAGATATATCTGTTACAAATTGCACATGCCTAGTTCCCTTCTAAGAGACGTAAATCTCTCTTCAGGTAAGACTTTTGTAAAGATATCTACTGACTGATTTTGTGTATCTACAAATGAAATACTAATATTACCATTAGCTATATGATCTCTAATAAAATGATATCAAACCTCTATATGTTTCGTCCTTGAGTGCTGCACTGGATTTTTCGTGAGATTTGTAGCACTTGTGTTGTCACACAACAAAGAAATGGTCTTGATGTGTAATCCATAGTCTTCAGGCTATTGTTTGATCCATAGAAGTTGAGTGCAACAGCTTCCAACAGCTACATACTCAGCTTCAGCTGTTGATAGAGCTACTGAGTTTTATTTCTTTGAAGACCAGGAGATCAAGCATCCTGCAAGAAATTGACAACCACCACTGGTGCTTTTTCTTTCTACTTTGCATCCAGCATAGTCAGCATCCGAATATTCAATTAAACTAGTTTCACAGGTTTTAGGATATCATAGACCTAAGTTATGAGTCTTAGCTAAATATCTAATGATTCTTTTTACAGATATTAAATGAGATTCCTTAGGATCAGATTGATATCTTGCACACATACATACACTAAATAAAATATCAGGTCTACTAGCTGTTAGATAAAGCAATGAACCAATCATACCTCTATAAAGTTTTTGATCAACTTTCTTACCTTCTGGATCACTGGCTAACCTGGTTGATGTGCTCATGGGAGTGGACAGTGGTTTGACATTCTCAAATTCAAATTTCTTTAACAGTTCCTTGGTATATTTTGCTTGACTGATATGAGTTTCCTCATTGTTTTGCTTGATTTGTAGTCCAAGGAAGTAGTTGAGCTCTCCCATCATGCTCATTTCAAATTCTCCCCACATGAGCTTTTCAAAATACTTGCACAGAGATTCATCAGTAGATCCGAAAATAAAACCATCTACATAGATTTGTACAAGTAATATATTATTGGCATTTGATTTAATGAAAAGTGTGCTGTCTACTTGACCTCTAATAAAGCCATGATTTAATAAAATGCACTGAGTCTTTCATACCATGCTCTAGGTGCTTGTTTCAAACCATATAATATTTTATGCAATTTGAAAACATGATTTGGAAAATCTGAATCATCAAAACCAGGAGGCTGTTCCACATAAACTTCCTCCTTTATAAAACCATTTAAAAATGCTGATTTCACATTCATTTGAAAAAGTTTAAAATCTAAAGCAGATGCATAAGCAAGCAATATTCGAATAGCTTCTAGTCTAGCTACTGGTGCATAGGTTTCATCAAAATCTATGCCTTCCTCTTGAGAATAGCCTTGACCAACCAGTCTAGCCTTGTTTCTAGTGATAACCCCAGCTTCATCAAACTTGTTCCTGAACACCCATTTGGTACCAATCACAGGATGATCTGATGGTCTTGGAACAAGGGACCAGACCTGATTTCTCTTGAACTGATTAAGTTCATCTTGCATGGCTAAAATCCAAGATTCATCAGACAGTGCTTCATTGACTGTCCTCGGCTCTATTTGAGATACAAATACTAAATAATCACAAGGAATAATATTACCTCTTGTTCTTACCTCGACTGATGGATCTCCAATGATGTTATCTATTGGGTGATCCTTTTTGTACCTCCATTCCTTTGGAAGATCATCATGAATGATATCCTTTTGTTGCAGTTCTTCCGAGGGTGGATCTTCATCATCTTTGATGGTTGTTTCTTTCAGCTTCTTAGAAATATTTTCTGCATCTTCATCATCACTACCAATTTCCTTTCTTAAGGAAGGGCTAGACTCATCAAAAATAACATGCACAATTTATTCAATTAATAAACTTCTCTTATTAAAAACTCTATAGCCTTTAGTTTAGATAAAAATACCTTCATCAGATTTGGGATCCAACTTACCAATGTCTCTCTTACCATGTTGTGAATGAACCCTGGGCATCCAAATGTTCTGAGATGACTGATCTCGGGCTTCTTTTGCTTGTACAATTCATGTGCAGTCTTCTTCAGAATTGGTCTGATCATGACTCTATTAATAATGTAGCAAGCTGTATTTATGGCTTCTGCCCAGAAATATCTTGGAAGATTGTACTCAGATAACATTGTTCTAGCCATATCTAAAAGTGTTCTATTCTTCCTCTCAGCTACTCCATTTTGCTGTGGTGTTCTTGGTGCTGAGAAATTGTGTTCAATCTCCAGATCATCACAAAATTCTGCAAACCTGTCATTCTGAAACTCTCCTCCATGATTTGAACGGATACTTATGATATTGTCTTTCTCTTATCTTTTGAACTAGTTTACTGAACTTCACAAAACTATCAAATGTGTCATCTTTATGCTCAAGAAATGATACCCATGTAAATCTGGAAATCATCAACTATAACAAATCTAATATTCTTTCTTCCTAAACTAGTTGATCTCATTGGTCCAAATAAGTCCATATGAAGCAATTCTAGTGGTTTGGAGGTGGTGACTACTGTCTTGGATTTGAAAGAGGATCTTGCATGTTTTCCTTTGGCACACGATTCACAGATGTTGTCTAGTCTTGAATTTATCTTCGGTAGACCTTCCACTAGATCATGTTTGATGAGTTTTGTGATTCCATCCAAGCTGTAATGTCCTAATCTTCTGTGCCACAGTTCAGCATTCTGTTTTTTACTTGCTGCTAGAGAGATGTCTTGATCCTTCAACTCTTCTAGATGTAGTACATACAAATTTTTTTCTCTGGAAGCTTCAAAAATAATTATACCATCCTTAATGATCAGACACTTAGATTCCTGAAATTTGATCTGATGACCCTTGTCGCATAGCTGACTGATACTGATTAGGTTATGCTTGAGTCCTTTGACGCATAGTACATCCTCTATCATGATTTTATCTTGGCTTCCAATTGATCCGCAACCAATTACTGACCCTTTGCCATTATCACCATAGGTTACTGTACCATTTTCATCTTTGATATACGAGAACAGTCTTTTGTTGCCTGTCATATGCCTTGAGCACCCACTGTCCAGGTACCACTTTGATGCTCTAAGGCTTCCCTACAATAAATCAATGAGATTTAGGTACCCAAGTTCTTTTGGGTCCTGGTTGGTTAGCTTCTTCACAGTTTCTTTTTGGAATCCATTTTAGGTGCTTGGTTGTACATGTTATTTTAGTATGACCTAGTTTATTACAATGAGTGCAGCAAGAGATATTGTTTATTATCTTGTTTGGCTTATTGTTTTTATTACTATTTGATTTATAGTTAGGATTTTGTTCAGCTATGAATTTTGGCATTGGATAAATTTTAGGATGAATAATTGTTTCTTCATTATCAGGTGGAGTATATCCTAAACCATATTTTTTCTTTCCTGATCTTCTTGCTCCTTTTAATATTAAGGAGGATTTTTCATTTGTAATTTTTCAATTGTTGCAGTCAAGTAATCATTATCTTTTGTTAGTGTATTAATTTCATTTTTAAATTTACTGATGGTTTCCTTTCTTGACTTTCTAAACTTGATATCTTTCATTTTTGTTTTTACAACTTCACAGTAGTTCATTTCTCCCTTTTAGTTCAGAATTTGTTTTTCTAGTTGTTCAGTTTCAGATTTTAAATCTGAGTTGGTTATTTCAAGGCATGCATAATTTTTCTGATAGATTTTAATTGTTTACAAAATCTTTATATTTACTGTATAACTCATTAAAAACATCTTCTAAGGTATCAGAATCAGATTCATTGCAAGATGTAAAAGATGAGTCAGATGTTACCTTGTCCTCGATATTTGCCATGAAGGCCAAGTTGGCCTTTTCTTCTTCTTCTTCTTCTTCGCTGGAGCTAGACTCACTGTCTGAGTCACTTTCATTGTTCCAAGCAGTGGCCATGGCTTTCTTCTTGTACTTCTTAAATTTCTTCATGTTGTCCTTTTTCTTGAACTCCGTCTTCTTCAGTTTGGAGACTCAGCTTTGAGGTGTCTAGGCTTCTTGCACTCATAGCATATGGGTTCAGATCTCTTGACTTTCTTGCCTTCAGAGCTTTTGAATTCTCTACCTTTCTTGAAATACCTTCTTTGTGACTGGTATTTCTTCTTAGCCAAAATGAGTTGCAGTCGGCTGAGGAACGGCTTCTTCATCTTCACTACTTTCTTTCACTTTCTGATTCACCCTCAGAGGTGTCTTTTGTGGCCTTGAGAGCATTGCTGTGCTTATTCTTGCTGGAGGATTCTCCCAGCCTTTCCATATTTATCTCATGAGCCATTAGGGACCCAATGAGTTTTTTGAGGGACATTCTTCGGAGATCATTGGCTTTTTTTATTACTGTTACCTTTGGAGTCCATGAGGTTGGTAGAGTTCTTAATATCTATCTTACCATGTCTCAAGTCTCATAAGTCTTTCCTAGTCCAGCAAGTCCATTGGTAAAGTCTATGAAGCGACTGTACATTTGGGAGATGGACTCTCCGGACTGCATTTGAAACCTCTCATATTGAGCTACCAATATATCAATTCTTGTTTCCTTTACCTTATCAGTTCCTTCATGTGTGAGCCTCAGCTTGTCCCACGTCTCTTTGGCTGATTTACATGCTGATATTCTGTTGAACTCTTACTTGCTTAGAGAGCAGCATAGTATACTCTTTGCTTTACTATTTTGGGACAACTTCTTCTTATCTTCATCTATCCATTTGTCTTTACTGTTGGTTACCTTGATATCTCCTTCTTCGATTATTGTCCATAGATGAAAATCTAGTCCTTGAAGGAAGAATTCCATGCTTGTCTTCCAGTAGTGATAGTCTTCACCATCGAATAGAGGAGGTCTGTTGACGGATTGTCCTTCTGCATGACCTTGGGCTGCCATTTATCTTTGATCTTCAGATTGTGAGATCTACTTACTCGAAGAGACTTGGCTCTGATACCACTTGTTGCCCATATAGCAAGCCCAGAGGGGGGGGGGGGGGGTGAATGGACTGCTAAGATTTTCTTTTAGAATAATCTTGTAAATAAAAACACTTTGACAGAAGACACTAAGTTCGATGGTTAGAGTTAGTGTAAAGGAAACACAAAAAGATCAATCACACAGACAAAAGGAATTTTATCCTGGTTCAGATCTCCTGTCATAAAGAGTCCTATGTCCAGTCCCCAAGCAACAACTTGGGATTTCACTAAACAAGGGTACAGTCCCCCTTAAGGACACTTACACATCCAGCCGCAACTGGCCTTCTCTTCTCTACTCGAAGAGGCACTAACCCACCTAATGCAACAGGTCTTCCTTCTTACCAAAGGGAATAATCACCCACTCAATAGTAGGTCTTCTCTTCACAACCGAAGAGGAACAATCAAGAACAAATGAGTAGAGAGTGGAAGGCCCCTAGACAAAGCTTATAGAAACTGCTTGATCTGAGGCATAGTCGGAGAGACAAAGATTATCACACAATGAACTCTCTCAGATCTACACAAGCTCTCAAAGGCTAAACAGGTTTCTGTGGAGAGCTAAGAGCTAAAAACTGTTTGATTGGATGAGCAAGCTCTTCTTTCTTCTAGGTGACTAAGATCTTCAAGCTATTCGAAAATTCTTCAGAATTCAAGAGGTGTTCTTCATGAAGTCACAGTCTCCTATTTATATTCTTTGAAAGATTTGAACCGTTGAAGTATCCGTTGTCTCACATCTTCATGCACGTTGGAGTGTCTGGTCCGATGTATGAAGCAAGAGAACCTACAACCATTAAATGCTGGGATAGACACATGCATAGAGGCGGATTGTCTGAATCTCTACTTGCTTCTGTCAGGTTGATAGATCCAATGTTGTAACGTATGTTTCTACTGGAAACCTGCACACCATAAATGCTGAAGCATAGACTACTCATCTTTTTCTAAACTGTCAGTCAATGTTAGTAGTTGTGCTTTATGAAGATATACTAAAAAAGGAAATTCCATTCTGTCGATCTGAAAGGCTTTACTTTATGAGACATGAGTATGGTAAACAGAAGATATATCGTGCAGAGATATTGTACTAACACAATAAATGTTAGAGAACATAAGACACAACATGGTTCGCGAAGACTAGAAACCCACAGAGATTTGAAAATATATTTGAATATCATGTGGAATGTCTTTTAAATGTCTTAAAAGAATTTAAATTGAAATATTTAACAGTTGTCTAAAACATAATAGTTATTAAAAGAGAGTTGATGTTTGGAGACAGTCTGTGATCAGAGAGAGTCGATGTGGATATGAAATCGATGTTATAATCATAATTCATGTGATAATGTAATCCATGTTGAAACAAAGTCGATGTGAACATAATTCATGTATGAATGTAATGAAATCGATGTTCTGTACAAAGTTGTTGTTTAACTGAAGTCGTTGTTGTACTGAAATTGATGTTTAAATGAAATCGTTGTTGAACTAAAATTGATGTACATATGAAATCCTTGTTTAACTAAAATCGATGTGCAGATGAAATCATTATTTAAAACAAAGTCGTTGTTCTAGTAAAGTTGTTGTTTCACATGAAGTCGATGTTCTACCGAAATCGATGTTTAAGTAAAATCTTTGTAGAAACGAAGTCGTTATTTCATATGAAGTCGATGTTCTACCGAAATTGATGTTTGAGTGAAATCATTGTAGAAACGAAGTCGTTGTTTCATATGAAGTCGATGTAGCAATGAAATCAATGTAGAAACGAAGTCGATGTTCGAAATCGATGTTCTACTGAGGAAATTGTTGTTTAAGTGAAATCGATGTAGAAGCGAAGTTGATGTTCGAAATCGATATTCTACTGAGGAAATCGTTGTTTAAGTGAAGTCGATGTAGAAATGAAGTCGATGTTCAAAATCGATGTTCTACTGAGGAAATCGTTGTTTAAGTGAAGTCAATATAGAATCGAAATCGTTGTTTAAGTGAAATCGATGTTCTACCAAGAAAGTCATTGTTTAAGTGAAACCGTAATCGTTGTGAGCTATCACATGGAAGTCGATGTATACTTAGACAAAAACATATGTAATGAACTTCACAGAACAATGAGTGTAAACAACTTATTGATTTTGTTTGAATTATTGCCTGTTGATAAACTTCAGAAAATGATGTTAGAAAATAATATTTAGGGTTTTGTTAATCACCAAAAATGTATATAATAAATAACAAATAATGGAGATGGACTGATCATCACCCCATAGGCCTCTAACTAGTCCATTCCCAAAATCACATCATATTCTTTCAGTTGTAGTGCATACAATCTGGCTGACAATTGATTTCCTTGCACTGCAATCGGAACTTCATCTAAATAGCATGAAGTGAGCATGAAACCACTTGAAGGAACTTCCACTACCTACTCACACTGCCTTTCTTCTAATGGATGAACCATACTATAAGAAATCTTCGAAAATAAAGGAATGCGAAGCACCTAGATCAATTAACACTCTAGCAAAAAAGTCAAAAAGAGGTAATATACCTTTAATTAGGTTAGATGCCTCCGCCTGTGCTCTGGTGATGGCCATAATGCGACCTCGTCCCCTCTGCATAGGTGGACCTCTGCCCCGCTCTACTGCTGGCTGTTGAAAGGGTTGCTGCTGCTGTACCCCTCTACCATAACTGTATTCCCACGGATGCAGACAATTTCTAGCTAAATGACTCGGCTGCCCACAATTATAGCACCGAAAACCTGGAAAAGCTACGGGATGCCCTGCTATACTCTACTGCGATTCCTCCGGTGCTGGCCTAACACCTCAACCCTGTTGAAACCCAGTTGAAAACCTTGTTGCCTGCCGCCTCCTCGTCCTCTAAACATCTTCTTCAATTTACCACCCCACTTTGAAAATCCTGATGATGAGTAAACGACAAACCTCGTCTAGGTGTACGTGCTAAAGTAGAAAATGCCACACTCGGTTCACGAAAACTGGTTCGCGACACCAGCAACTAACTCGGACAAACCATATAGGACTACCTCTCAGCCTCACTGCCACAGACGAAAGGTCCAACTGCCGCTCCACCACAACAAACCAAAGAACTATGGAGACCTACCAACACCACTCCTGTGGACCACACTGTCGCAGGCCCATGTCTGACATCTTTAGGGACTCCGACCCGAGGTCCCTAAAGTGAGGCAATGGAAAATAGGACTAGCTGGGGCCCAGTGCATCTACTGGTGTCCGTAACCTCCAACCACGAGTGCGCTACAAGCGATCAAACACAAACTCTCACAAGTCGTTGTCCCTCTATTGTCTTTCCCTCAATCGGACGTACAACTCTACGCAAGAGTGAGGGTGTCCTGAAGATGACACAGACCTCGACGGTACACGAGTACCGGAACAAGCCCCGAGCACTAATGTCCACGGTAGGCGTCGTACTACTCGCCACGCACACACAAACCATGTGAACACTGCACAAATCACATGAACAACATGTTCCTTAAACTCTATAAGTGCCGATGCACCGCTTACCATTGCCATTCATAACAAATAAAGATAACCTATAATCACATAGCTAGCACAAACCCATTTCCATCGGGAACCAAAATGCGACGGGGTCCACTGTCGCCTTCAAACGCGACGCCTCGATACGACGCGTTCTGGAGAAGAACGAGATGGGTTAGGCTCTCGTGTTCTGAACACGACAGTCAGGTCCGTCGCCTTCACAGACAGTGACCTAAATCTAGGAATCCATCTCCGGAATCCCCATGCAAACCATGCTATCTACCATGAAACCCAATTATTCAAGCTCCATGCATTACACTAGCATGCTATCTACTATCTACAACATGTAAAGCAAGTTAAACATGCTTAACAAGCAATCCACAAAGAGAAATTGTGTAGAATCTCCCTACCCTCGTGAAGAATGCGAAGAACGACGATAACCCGGCATTTCCCCCTCTCCGTAGCACGTCCTCGCGGCGAGACCATGGCAAAAACAACACCAAAACCTCGAATCTCCCAAAATCTTTCGCAAAAACCTCCTCATGGCCGAGCAAAGCTTGCTGAGCTCTGTTTGGCCGACCTAGGGTAATAACCCTTCAGCTTTGAGAATGCGACGCACCCTACAGTCACGACCTGAACACGACGGTTTAGGTCATCACCTTCTCATTGTTGACGCCAGCGGGCCACCTAGCGTGCGCCACGTGGTGGGCATGCAGATGAAGACCTTCAGCGGTGGCAACCAGAGCGCGACACTCAGGACCATCGTGTTCATAACGCGACGTCCACTCCTGTCGCGTTCATAAACAGTGAACCATTGAGTGCTTTGGGCCCAAACTCTCGGCCCACAAAGCCTCGCAACCTACTTAAACACCTGAAACACACACCATGGGCCACACACTGGCCACCACAACCGCTAAACCTCGATCCGAACGGTCAATACGCTACACTCCATCTTCATCTCTACATCCACTATCATCCCCTTGTCCTTTCTCCATGTGGGCCTTTGATATCATTGGGCCTCTTGGTGATCCTAATGCTCAAATCAAACAAAAATCATTTATCCTCACTGGTACTGAGTACTTCACCAAGTGGGCCGAAGCCGAAGCATTCATGAAAATCAAAGGTTCGATCGTGTGCCAGTTCATCATAAAGAATGTCATCTCGCGGTTTGGAGAGCCAAGCGACATCGTCACCGATAATGGACCCCTGTTCATATCTCAAGAGCTTCAGGACTTCTGTAAGAAATTCAACATTTCTCTGCATCATTCATCTCTGTACTATCCACAGAGTAACAGTCAAGCCGAAGCCATAAATGAAACACTTTTGAAAATTTTCAAGAAAACTTGTGAGTCTCATAAATTTGCTGTTTGGCTTGAGAAATTGATTGAGGCTCTATGGGCCTACCGTACCTCCGTCCGCACGCCCACAGGGCAGACCCCTTTTTCACTCACTTATGGGATGGAGGCGGTATGTCTATATGAGATTGAAACGACCCACTTCCACCCGGTACGGTTATACCAACCCACGTCGGATGAGAGCAAGCCGCTACAGGGGAGAATACCCCAACAAGTAACAATGAGCTGAGATATACACAAATAGAATTAAATAACTGCAACGGAATTTAAATAAATCTTATTCCATCAACTTTAAATCCACATACCACAGTCTGTATAGTTTAACAAAAGATAACATAAGTACAACATGTTCCAATTACATAGCCGACTCCAAGTACATTTGAACAAAATCTAAATTCCAACTGTAGCATTACATACTTATGAAATATAACCAACTCTTCAATCAGTTAGTCCAACTCCACTTTAATTCCTGCTAGCTCCTCCACTGCTAATTTCCTGAAATGATTAGCAAGAGTGAGTCTAGGCATAGACTCAGCAAGTAACTTAATTCAATACATACATGCTTTTTAACAATTAACACAATAAAATTTCAGCAGTTAAATCATACATGAGCATGCTATAACCTAAACAAAGTCCATTAACCAATTATCTAAGCAAATGTAACTAAAATTTACACAAGATCACTAACATTATGGTGTCATTAACATGAGTAAAATACACATTCACACGTTTTCATACTTCATCCAAGTCATTGCAAAGTTGCACAACTAAATCATGGAAACATATACAAGGTAGGTAGCACTCCTAGCATGATTTCTAACTCACTTCCCATGCAATCATAACCATTTTACTTCACATTTAACTTGCTGATTTTATACAAATTTTATCACATCCATGATACCTTTGCTTAGGGGTCACTTTTAACTATACAACATGATACTAAACATATGTGCACCCAATCATTCAAATTCCGTGAATATGAAATCATATACTTACATTTTGGTACTAATGGTAACATCACTTTTGGCAATTGACAATTTATACATAAGCACATACAACACATTGTACACATCCATAAACAATTTATCAATTAACAACATTGTCATTTACACTTATACTACTTTTCTCATTACACACAACCATATGATAAACCATGGCTTTCACATACACTCACTTGGTTTATCACACAACACTTACACACATTTCCCATTGTTCCTCTTTCACATTCACACACTTCTTATCATTTCACTTTTGCACATCACATGTGCCACATTTACACATATTTTGCACATTCCTTGTGCTATGAACACATATCACTTTTCACGTCACACTTATACTTATTTTCACTTAATGCCAAGACACAGCCCAAACCACCATTAGATGTCACATAACACACACTTGGTCACATTCGCTTACTTAATCACCAGCGCAGTGATAAGTCTTAGTCTCTGCAGAAACCGGGGAAAGCCCTTCCCACCATTACCAGTGGAACTTGTCCACCTCCAGGATTTTACAAGACCCTTTGCCAGGGTGTACACTTTATCAAGACCCTTTCCTAGGTGTAACACTTTGAGCTTTCCGTAGGGGCACCACTACCATACAGCTCCAAGCATCTAAGGTGGTAGTGTCTTAGGGCATATTGGTTATCTTTGTCACATTAACCGTTTTACACACTTATACCACTTGTTTTCTCATGTCTCATGCACATACACTCATACATAATTCACACACATAAGTCATCATTCACTGATTTTAACATCACTGTTGCAACTTCCAAATAATCATAATATAGATTTAATCATGCTGAAATTTACTGAATCACATCAAATCACAATTAACATGCTCACATAGTCGTTTTTCTCATTTAAAAATCCATAACGATACTTACTGTTATCAAAACAACATGAGATTTTAACCACAGACACATTTCAGGTTTATAATCACACACACAAATTTTCATATTTTTTCGAATCATATTACATTTACAGAAATTAAAACATGCAATCTCATGCCGTTCATAATTTGATTTAACATGGAACATAACACGAACATCAGATTTAACCATTCTCAACTCTGATCCTAAAATAATTATCATTACAGAAAATTTCCCTTGATTTATTGCATAGCACACAATTTAATGCAGATTTTACAAATTTTATGTATGTCTCATTTCCAAAACAGAAATTCAGTAAATCCCACAGTCATGGAAAAATTCTCAATTTTCAGGGCATGGACTGATACTATACACATGATATAGAAAAATCTAGGGCATTAAATTCTCAGGAATTAGGTAGACAGTAGATGAACATGCATAATCCATCCTTTTTCCAACATATATTTCAATAATCAAAGGAATTCATGCCATCCACAGAAAAATGCAGAAAATTCCACACACACACCACATTATCTATTTTACATAGCATATAGGATTTACACTATATCCTCATGGCGAAAACATATCGAAAATACTCATCTATCAGGAAGAACAACTCACTGTTCTATCCTGAAGAACTTGGCGGCAACCTCTGGCCGTTCAAGAGTTTTGACGGCACGATCGCTGGACGCCTATGGGAGACCTTGGCGTCAATGGCATTGACGCCAAGTTCCTGTCTGTGCAACAGCACAGACCGAACCCCAAATACTCAGTGAAAAGGAGGGTCCAGGATACGATTTAAAATCCATAAAAATACTGGGACCTAGGGAACATGTATGGGATTGAGATCTATGGGTTACTTGCCTCTGAATAAATCTCCAAACGGATCTAATGGCCAGAGAAGCTCTCCTTGGGCAGTGCCAAGAAGCCTCCAAAACTCCTTGGCTCCGGGTTCTAGGGGGTTGTAGGCCGCAGTCCAGCGCCGGGGAAGCCTTCTCTACGTATGGTCTTTCTCCTTGTCGTAGAAGATCACCAGGAAACGCCTCCATCGCCGGATCCAAGCCCTCCAAGGTCAGTCCTTCCTCTTTTCTCTGTTAGGGTTCCTTCTAGTAAAGAGCCAAGAGAGCTCTCTAGGTTGCCAAAGGGGTGTGTTTCATAAACTAGGGAACAAGAGGGGCTCGTGCAGGGCTGAAGGGACATGAAAGGGCCGATGGGAAGACATCTCCCCAATCAGAAGCCTGGCCAATGGGTGTTCTCTGCGCTCTGTTGCGCACAGAAAATTAGGGATATTGGCGTCCACATCCATGGAAGGCTACATTAGGGTTGGCGTCAGTCGATATGGACGCTGACATATATGGGCGTCCATCCATGTTGACGCCAAGACATTCTTCTGCCAGAACTTAAAATCATGCAGAACCATGCTTAATCCACAGATATGTGCACATGAAACCCATGCGGTATAGCGTATACACCATTACACCAGGTAACCATCCAATATTTACTATTAATCCTATACATACATACATAGGTACATCAAGATAATAATAACACGCACATAAATATCTACACACGCATACAACGTCTAAGGTATAACATGTATCTACTACACTTATGAAATCAATAACATTTATACCTAGGCATGCCTATGCATACATAAGCACACTAAGATAAGATATACATAGGTACCTACCTATGCGTACATGAGGTTTATAGAATTACAATATACCACTAAAATACACCTATCATGCTTGCACTTGATATATATATATATATATATACATGCAATGTACAAGGTACAATGTACACATTAACTACACCATGCAAATGAACAACGTTTACACTAAGTATACTCATGCATACCTAAGTATACCAAGGTGTTACATATGTAAAATTAAGTACACAATTTTCACATGCATATGATAATCTACATACGTACATACACATATGCACTTCATATATTCGCACACAATATTCATGAAATGGGCAATATAAGGTATACTTCAATATTTAGATGGTACTTGCATAATTTGAATAGATACCTTATACACAAAATTGGCCAATTACTTATATTCACATATTAACATACATCCTCGCATATACACATGTAAGATTTATATCTATAATATGCATCATCTTCAAGCATGCCATTTATGCAAAAATAAGTAAACATCATATACATAAAGTATAAGCGGAAAGAAAATTCGGGGCCTTACACCCTCTCCCCCTTAAAGAGATCTTCGTCCTCGAAGATCGGGTCACGTACCCTTGATGACATCTTGTCGCCGCTCTAGTCCACTTAGACCGGTGCCTAAATTCCTACCGGTGGCCATCTCGGGGAACGAACCTCTTCTTCTGATTCGGATAGTCTTTAATCCGATGTCTCTTGCTACCACACTTGAGACACCTTCCTAACCTCGTCCAACATACATCTCCGCCGTGGCGCTTGCCACAATGCACACATACAGGCTTTTCGTTGCCGGCCGCAGCTACTGACTGAAAGGTTGATTCTATTGGTACCATAGATGGTTGTTGTCTTTTCATGAGCTTCTTCATCTTCCTCCTTTGCCGTTGAAATGGTTCTGGTAACATTTCTAATCTTACTTTTTCTCTGCCAAGTACAATTCCATTTCACTCTCTTGTTTGCATGCCGCGCTAAGAGCTACATCCATAGTTCCAAGATCAAATGCCGCCAGTCTGGCTCTCATTGACGGTCTAAGCCCCATTACAAACTTCCTTGCCTTGCGCCTCTCATCGACAACTATGTGGGGTGCATATCTAGACAACTCCGTAAATCTAGCCTCATACTCCAAAACTGTCATCGATCCCTGAGTCAATGCTAAGAATTCCTGCTCCATTTGTCCCTTATATGTTCAGAAACATACTTGGCCTGAAACATCTTTACGAAGTCTCCCAAGTAACCTCTAGCTCCACTCCCTCAAACTGCGTGTGAAGAACGGAAGACCACCACACATCCGCTTGCTCCTGAAGCATATATGACGCCAGACTGATCTTGTCATCCTCTGCACACCTGATGGCTCTGAATATCTTTTCGATTTCTCTGAGCCAACTTTCTACAACTAACGGCTCACTCTCCCCCTTAAAAGAGGGTGGAGCCATTCTCTTGAACCTCTCCATGACTGTCACACCTCCTAAACCACGGTCCTGTTGATCTGGTGCTGGAACCTGAGCCTGAAACTGAGTTTGAAAAGCCGCTGTGTTTGCGCTTGAGTTTGTATTGCTTGTACAATCCCTTGCATGACTGTACCATAATCAGCCAACGGTGGCGGGGGATCCTTGAGGTGCTGGTACTTCATGTTGCTCCCCGTCAGTCCTACTTAATTCCTCATTCTGAATGGGCAGGCTCGAACGTCGAGTCCTTCCAGCCATTGCTACAAAATAAACACTAAATTAGACTCCATTTATCCTCATACCTAACATGTTATCGTGTAATTATCTTACTACTTTTCTAGTACTATCTTAACTATTCCTTGGATCTGGCTATCCACTACAAAGACTTAGAGATGTGATTTAGTTGATGGCTATTTATGTATAAGCTCAACCAATGGTCTCTGATACCATCTCTGCAACGACCCACTTCCACCGGTACGGTTATACCAACCCACGTCGGATGAGAGCAAGCCGCTACAGGGGAGAATACCCCAACAAGTAACAAATGAGCTGAGATATACACAAATAGAATTAAATAACTGCAAGGAATTTAAATAAATCTTATTCCATCAACTTTTAAATTCACATACCACAGTCTGTATAGTTTAACAAAAGATAACATAAGTACAACATGTTCCAATTACATAGCCGACTCCAAGTACATTTGAACAAAATCCAAATTCCAACTGTAGCATTACATACTTATGAAATATAAACTACAACTCTTCAATCAGTTAGTCCAACTCCACTTAATTCCTGCTAGCTCCTCCACTGCTAATTCCTGAAATGATTAGCAAGAGTGAGTCTAGGCAATAGACTCAGCAAGTAACTAAGATTCATACATACATGCTTTTTAACAATTAACACAATAAAATTTCAGCAGTTAAATCATACATGAGCATGCTATAACCTAAACAAAGTCCATTAACCAATTATCTAAGCAAATGTAACTAAAATCTACACAAGATCACTAACATCATGGTGTCATTAACATGAGTAAAATACACATTCACACGTTTTCATACTTCATCCAAGTCATTGCAAAGTTGCACAACTAAATCATGGAAACATATACAAGGTAGGTAGCACTCCTAGCATGATTTCTAACTCACTTCCCATGCAATCATAACCATTTTACTTCACATTTAACTTGCTGATTTTATACAAATTTTATCACATCCATGATACCTTTGCTTAGGGGTCACTTTTAACTATACAACATGATACTAAACATATGTGCACCCATCATTCAAATTCCGTGAATATGAAATCATATACTTACATTTTGGTACTAATGGTAACATCACTTTTGGCAATTGACAATTTATACATAAGCACATACACACACATTGTACACATCCATAAACAATTTATCAATTAACACATTGTCATTTACACTTATACTATTTTCTCATTACACACAACCATATGATAAACCTTGGCTTTCACATACACTCACTTTTGGTTTTATCACACAACACTTACACACATTCCCATTGTTCCTCTTTCACATTCACACACTTCTTATCATTTCACTTTTGCACATCACATGTGCCACATTTACACATATTTTGCACATTCCTTGTGCTATGAACACATATCACTTTTCACGTCACACTTATACTTATTTTCACTTAATGCCAAGACACAGCCCAAACCACCATTAGATGTCACATAACACACACTGGTCACATTCGCTTACTTAATCACCGGCGCAGTGATAAGTCATAGTCTCTGCAGAAACCGGGGAAAGCCCTTCCCACCATTACCAGTGGAACTTGTCCACCTCCAGGATTTTACAAGACCCTTTGCCAGGGGTACACTTTATCAAGACCCTTTCCTAGGGTGTAACACTTTGAGCTTTCCCGTAGGGGCACCACTAGTACAGCTCCAAGCATCTAAGGTGGTAGTGTCTTATGGGCATATTTGTTTATCTTTGTCACATTAACCGTTTTACACACTTATACCACTTGTTTTCTCATGTCTCATGCACATACACTCATACATAATTCACACACACATAAGTCATCATTCACTGATTTTAACATCACTGTTGCAACTTCAATAATCATAATATAGATTTAATCATGCTGAAATTTACTGAATCACATCAAATCACAATTAACATGCTCACATAGTCGTTTTTCTCATTAAAAATCCATAACGATACTTACTGTTATCAAAACAACCTGAGATTTTACCACAAACACATTTCAGGTTATAATCACACACGCAAATTTTCATATTTTTCCAAATCATATTACATTTACAGAAATTAAAACATGCAATCTCATGCCGTTCATAATTTGATTTAACATGGACATAACACGAACATCAGATTTAAATTCTCAACTCTGATCCTAACATAATTATCATTACAGAAATTTTCCCTTGATTTATTGCACAGCACACAATTTAATGCAGATTTTACAAATTTTTATGTATGTCTTTCATTTCCAAAACAGAAATTCAGTAAATCCCACAGTCATGGAAAAATTCTCAATTTTTCAGGGCATGGACTGATACATATACACATGATAGAAAAATCTAGGGCATTAAATTCTCAGGAATTAGGTAGACAGTAGATGAACACATGCATAATCCATCCTTTTTCCAACATGTATTTCAATAATCAAAGAATTCATGCCATCCACAGAAAAATGCAGAAATTTCCACACACACACCGATTATCTATTTTACATAGCATATAGGATTTACACTATATCCTCATGGCGAAAACATATCGAAAATACTCATCTATCAGGAAGAACAGCTCACTGTTCTATCCTGAAGAACTTGGCGGCAACCTCTGGCCGTTCAAGAGTTTTGACGGCACGATCGCTGGACGCCTATGAGAGACCTTGGCGTCAATGGCATTGACGCCAAGTTCCTGTCTGTGCAACAGCACAGACCGAACCCCAAATACTCAGTGAAAAGGAGGGTCCAGGACACGATTTAAAATCCATAAAAATTACTGGGACCTAGGGAACATGTATGGGATTGAGATCTATGGGTTACTTGCCTCTGAATAAATCCCCAAACGGATCTAATGGCCGGAGAAGCTCTCCTTGGGCAGTGCCAAGAAGCCTCCAAAACTCCTTGGCTCCGGGTTCTAGGGGGTTGTAGGCCGTAGTCCAGCGCCGGGGAAGCCTTCTCCTACGTATGGTCTTCTCCTTGTCGTAGAAGATCACCAGGAAACGCCTCCAGTCGCCGGATCCAAGCCCTCCAAGGTCAGTCCTTCCTCTCTTTCTCTGTTAGGGTTTCCTTTCTAGTAAAGAGCCAAGAGAGCTCTCTAGGTTGCCAAAGGGGTGTGTTTCATAAACTAGGGAACAAGAGGGGCTCGTGCAGGGCTGAAGGGACATGAAAGGGCCGATGGGAAGACATCTCCCCAATCAGAAGCCTGGCCCAATGGGTGTTCTTGCGCTCTGTTGCGCACAGAAAATTAGGGATATTGGCGTCCACATCCATGGACGGCTACATTAGGGTTGGCGTCAGTCGATATGGACGCTGACATATTATGGGCGTCCATCCATGTTGACGCCAAGACATTCTTCTGCCAGAACTTAAAATCATGCAGAACCATGCTTAATCCACAGATATGTGCACATGAAACCATGCGGTATAGCGTATACACCATTACACCAGGTAACCATCCAATATTTATTATTAATCCTATACATACATACATAGGTACATCAAGATAATAATAACACGCACATAAATATCTACACACGCATACAACGTCTAAGGTATAACATGTATTTTACTACACTTATGAAATCAATAACATTTATACCTAGGCATGCCTATGCATACATAAGCACACTAAGATAAGATATACATAGGTACCTACCTATGCGTACATGAGGTTTATAGAATTACAATATACACTACTAAATACACCTATCATGCTTGCACTTGATATATATATGTATATATACATGCAATGCACAAGGTACAATGTACACATTAACTACACCATGCAAATGAACAACGTTTACAACTAAGTATACTCATGCATACTAATTATACCAAGGTGTTACATATGTAAAATTAAGTACACAATTATCACATGCATATGATAATCTACATACGTACATACACATATGCACTTCATATATTCACACAAATATTCATGAAATGGGCAATAAAGGTATACTTCAATATTTAGATGGTACTTGCATAATATTTGAATAGATACCTTATACACAAAATTGGCCAATTACTATATTCATATATATTAACATACATCCTCGCATATACACATGTAAGATTTATATCTATAATATGCATCATCTTCAAGCATGCCATTTATGCAAAATAAGTAAACATCATATACATAAAGTATAAGCGGGAAAGAAAATTCGGGGCCTTACAGAGATACTAATCCTTTGCTAAGGGTATAACTGGACAAAGAACTTAATCTCGATGAATGTCGAGAGGCGTTACTTACACACCTGGAACTCTTAGACGAATGACGTCTGGCTGCAGCCGATCGTGCTTTCATATCAAAATAGAATCTTGAGATCTTTTCAAAAGAAAGTGATTGAATGCAAATTCTAAGAAGGAGGCATGGTTTTAAAGCAAATTTTTTAAAACCTGGAGGTCCTAGGTCCAATTGCAAGATAATGGGAAGGTCTGTATGTGGTCAAGGAAGTGTACCCTGGGAACGCTTATAGGCTAGTGAATGCCGATGGTGAGGAGCTCTCTCACCCGTAGAATGATTTATATCTTAAAAGATTCTACCCTTAATAAAAGATTTTCTGTAGCAGCACTACCCTGCAAAGGAGTACCAGTAGTCTTGGGTCTCGTATCCTATTTTGGTTGTCAAATAACCCCTATGTTCATCCAACACACACAACACGGCGATCCACGGTCGATTCCCTTTAGACAAAGGTGTTCCAGCTTAGCAGTCTTGTAGGGAAAGTGAAGGCCTATTCTCCTCTTACTTGGACAAGGCATAGGGGAAGGAGGATTGCCGACTTGTAGACGAAGAAGGGGGTAAATCATGTGTGAATGAAATCTCAAATAGAGACGGTCAATTCAAAGCACAAAATAAAGAAATAACAAAAGTACAGAAAAACAAATAAAGCAAAATAAAGGATAGGGGCATGGCAAAGAGTGGCCAAATCCTCGCGGGATGAAAATGAGTCCGGTCGTACACATGCCCCAAACAAAAATCAATGTCCATAAAGTCTCTGGACAACAGATGGAATCCACATGAGATACACCCTAACAAGTCAAACAAATTGGCATCCCGAGCACCGACACTAAGTCTTACTACCCGTATGTCTTCCTATCCCCACTAATGACCAGAACGCTCCCACACCTGGTCTGTGTAGGAACACAACTGACTAGGGGCAATCAACCATAGAGAAGCCAAGAACAAATGCACGATACACTTAGGGGGGTGTCTGACAACAGGAGATGGGAGATGAGGTTCATAACTAATCACTCAAATGCATAGGGTGCCGCTAGAGAAAATCCAATTTTTTTTTTTTTAGAAAACCCCAATGTGATACCCTGAAATTTTCATTCTTTTATATCGTGTATGTGTATTTACTTGTTGTGTGTTATAGCATGTGTATTCAATTGTGCATATTACTAATTTTATACTTCTCATGAACATATATGATATTTTTACGTGAGAATAGGTAATTAGCTAAATTGATGTATAATGTGTATACCAAAATCCTAGGCTCATAATACTTAAAGTAATATTATGCATGTTATAATTATCTATTTCTTGCATAATGTATATAATTATGTTGTATACTTGTGTATAATTATACATATGTCAATTCAAGTGGGTGCATGTAAGAATTTGTGATTGTGGTATAAATTATTCTTAGTTAGCTTATTCTATATTACATCTTACAGATATATGTATGTAAAATCTTGAAGTGCATATTGAACTATCTATTCCATGGATGTTGTGTATAAATATATAAAGTACATGTGTATACATGTATTTTATCTTATGCATGTGATAATTAGCTATGTTAAGCATGTTAAATTAATTTTGATGTGTAGGGTACTTAAATCATAATGTGCATGTAGTATTTAGCTAATGAGGAGTACATTTCAGTCATAGGTTCATGCATGTATTATGCAATCATGTAGTGTGTAAGTATATATGCATGTATGTGTTATTGATGCATATTATTCTTAATGATGATTAGTGTAAGTTGTACTTAATTAAATATTGTGTAATGCATGTACTTTATGTAGTAAGAATATATGCAATTTTTTTACGCATACTAGATTGTTTTGGTATATTATACATTTAATTTTAGGTTTGGCGGAGTTTTGGCTGCACTGTGCTGTTGGCGGCCAGGACCTGGACGCCAAGGCACTATTGGCGTCCACCCCCTGGTCGCCAACCCAGTGGGCGGCCACCCCCTTGACGTCAACCTGTTAGTTAACTACAACGATGTTGACGTCAATATCCTCCTGCGTAACGGTTCCAGAATTGTTAATGCTCGCGTTTTGGCTGGTTCCAGATTAGGAAACCCATCCTAACTCGTAGGAAACCTACCCTAAGGCGTACCCCCAACCTCCAAGCCTATAAAATACCATCCTAGGTCGGGGAAAAGGCTTTTTAACATTTGGTGAAACCCTAGCTCCGAGATGGTGAAAAGCTGAACTTCAGAAGGCCGGATCCGTCGAATGGAGGTGTTCCTCGAGGAGCTACAACATCTGGAGGACAACCAATACATCCAAGAAGAGATCCCAACTCCAAGGAGCCATCTACATCGACAGGAGAAGAAGATCTAAGGAGTTTCTCAGCACCTTTTTGGCAGGGCCGAGAAGGGCTTCATCGACATATTCTGATCTTTGTAGATTTTTTTAAGAGGCAAGTAAACCTAGATCTTGATCCTATACATGTCCCCTTAAGTCTTAACCTAGATCTTGATCCTATACATGTCCCCTTAAGTCTTAGTATTTTTACAGATTTTTCCTCGAGTCCTAAAACCCCAAATTCACCCTTGTATGAAAAGTTGTCTGTATGTGCTGCTGGGACCAGGTTGACGGCAACATAGGTTGCAGTCAAGTGCTTCAGAAGAAGTAAACGGCAGCATCCCTTGACGTCTACTTCTTCAGGACCTGAAATGGTGCTTTTTGATTCTTTTCACGCTGTTTGAATGATTTCTGGACATAGTTACATACTGAAACTTTTATTGGTAATTGTATACAGTCATTAGGTCATATCATAAGGTTGCCTAATTTTTTTGTGAATCGTGTTAATTATGAAAATTCAATAATCGTGTCATGAGCACCATATAAGTATGTTTAAATTGTGCATAAATGGAATTGCTGTAAATTAGGGTTGCATAAATTTTACATGACAGTAGGATTACTAATATCTGATTTCTGAACTGTTAGAACATGACCATGTTCACTTGTACCCTGTCTAATGATATTTAAGAATTGTCTGAAATCTGGATTTAATTATAGAAATTGTATTTACTGTCTGAAAAATCTGGAAAATTACATGTGTGATATATTTACTGTTAATGACCTGGGATAAAAATTTAGAACTAAGATGTTAACAGCAAGTAATTATTAGTTAAACCATGAAATTGTATATATTATATAGGTTGATCTAATCTGTGTAATTCAGTAAATGTACAGCATGTTTAAGACTGTAATGTAAGTTATTTTATTTCTGAAAATAGTAGTATCATGATTAGGCTAACTGAGACATGTGCAATTGATAATTAAGATGTGTAAAGTGATTAAGTATTATATGTAAAATATGTGAATAGTGTGTGAAAATGTGATAAAGTGAAAGTATAATGATTGGGCCAAGAATGACACTGCTACCCTAGAGGCATTGAGAGTTGTACATAGAAAAGTCCCTATGGAAAGCTCTACATTGTAAAAGTTTGTCCTAAAGGCATTAGAAAAACCTGGAGGTAGACAAGTACCACTGGATAGGGTGGAGAGGGCTTCTTCCGGTCTGCGCAGTTACCAAGGTTCACCAATCATTGCCTAGGTGGTGGGTATGTGATATGAGTTGTGTGATATGAGTTGTGTTTAGATTATGTGTTATGCGATGAGTATGAGTATGAGATATTGTTTTGTGTCCTCTAATAGGTAGTTAGGACATTGTGTCATGGCATTTTAAGTTATTGGAATATGAGTAAAGTGTAAAATAATATGTGAATATGGCATGTGATGAATGTAAATATGTGATAAGTAAAAATAAAAGAGTAGATGATATGAAGATTTTGTGAAGAGATATGTAAGGGAAAAATTAAGGTTAATGAGAATGTGATTTCATGTGAAACTAATATGATAGTGCATATGTTCATACTATCATGTATTAATATTTAATTACAATGTCATGTTTAATATCATGTCATGTATTCATTAATCTTCTTGTAATAATGTATGCGAGTATATATATATGTGTAAACATGCGAATTATGTAACACAAAAAGATGGAAATGTGAATTTGCTAAAGGAATAAGATAAAGTGTAAATAGATCTAATTCCATGTAATTGAGTTTATTCCATGTCAAAACAGCAAGTAAAATATAGTTATGATTGTGTTAAGCATAAGGAAGAATGTTTAGATTCCATGCTAGATGTGATGAGTACTTAATATAGAGTTCCATGTTTAAATTGTTTAGTATTGCCAATCAACTTGACTATGATCTAGACTTACAATTCATGCTATAAAATATGAAACCATGCATATGAAATTTATTTACATAAACCAGCATGCAAGATGTGAAATTTAATATGAAAAGTGCATGTGAAAAATGAATAGTCATCATGTTATGTTGTTCTTTTCTCTATGCCTAATTCTCTATTCTAATTGTAGAAATAAATCATGAAATGAATTAATGTGTGAATGAATGATTTATGTTACATGTTAGGTGTAGAGAATATGTACAAGTGTATAATATTAGTATCCATGATTTAGAGTAAACATGTGATAGAACAAAGCATGTCTAAGTGATTTAGGAATGTGTTGATAGTTAAAAGTATGTTCCATGTATATTCTTGTAGTTTAAATAATCGTATGTATTCTTTAGTGTTTAAAAGATTAATGTGAATGTGATATGTTTAAGATTAAGTCTTTGTTTTACTTGCTGAGTCTTTGGACTCACCCTTGCTTCGGCATACAGGTGAGACATGAGTTACTATTTTGAAGGAAGACATAGCGAAGGTTGATCTTTTGGAGGAGTAAATTTTCAGTTGTACTTTCTTTTCATAGCTTGAATAAAAATATTGTATGGACAATATTTGGACAATGTAGTTCTTTCATTATGTAATAATGTAGACATTGTCGTTTTATTTCGCTATTTAGACTGTGGAATGTGTGATGGTGATGGATTAAAGTTGAATTATTATTTTATTCCGCTGTACTAAATTGCTATCTACGTACTTTTCAACCTATCGGCTAGTGTTGGGTTTATCCCACTGTAATGACGCTCTTTATATCGATGGGGATTGGTATAATCGTACCGGTATGAGGAGAGTCGTTACACCAAAATTCAAAAAAAAGAAAATCCCAAAATCCAAAAAAAAAAAGAAAACTTCAAAATTTCAAAAAAGAAAAAGAAAATCCCACAATAAAAAAAAAGAAATAGAAAACCCCAAAATCCAAAAAATTAGAAAACCCCCAAAATCCAAAAAAAATTAGATGTACATACCATTTTTAGCATGCATTGTCGCTTTCTATTTTCGCCTATTTAATAATGCTCGGCCCCTTGACTATCATGAAGTTAAAGTCATTCCTTGCTTAACGCAAGGGGCCGAGCCAAATAGCATATCTAACTTGTTTGCTAAGCGTGCAGAGACATGATGTTTTGAACGACACAACGATGTACTCAGTTTCTTCTCTCTCTCTCTCGGATCTCATTCCCCACTCGTGTCAACCACAAATCATTCAAAGGTTCATGAACATTGGCACAAAATAAAAAAATCCACTAATATAAACATCATGTACAAGATAAGGGGGAGGTGGCTCACAAGCTCCTCTCTGTCCACCACCACTCTCCCCAGATCCCTCGTGCCTCTCAGGTGGTGGTGGCATGTCGCCACCACCACTAACACTCCGGGCACTCATCTCGCCTACCCGATACCTCTCCTCCTCCTCGTTCCTCCGACAACTAGAGAAACCTACAAGATACTGCCTCACAGAGGCGCCGCTCGCTCCGCTCGCTCCACTCCTGCTCTGGCTCTGGCTAATCACCGTCACCAAGCTCCAGAGCTCATCAATGTGGATCTACTGTGCGGACGTCTCGGTGCGGAGATGGGAAAGCTCCGCCTGGTCCATCGACGACCCCTACAGACGCAGCGTCGCCAGCTCCCCCACCTAGCTCACCGCCGTCTCGGCCTGGAGGCGCCACCGAGCCACCTCCGCCGCTGACGCCTCCACTTGGAGATGCCACTGGACCGTTGCTGTAACCGCCGTGTCTATATGGCCGGTGGCAATCCAGCTCCACAACCTGTACTAGAGCACGTCAGAATACAATCTCTAAATTGAAAAATGATTAGGTTAGAGTCACACTTACCCTCTCCTCCAACGCAGTCTCTGCCTCCTCAGCCCTCCTCAAAGCACTTGGAGTCCTCCATTGCTGCCCGAGACGAGGACACACCCACCTGTGATGTCCTCAGCCTCGCCAACTCCGCGCGTTGCACATGAAACACTTGTCAATATCTTTAAGCTAAATGAACTGGTAGGTTACCAAAGTCTGAGTAGGTACTTACCAGCTGGTCCGCCTCTCTCCTAGCTACATCCCGGTCCTGCACGACAGAGTGCAACAGGGCCTAGAGCGAGGCGATTTGTCCAGTCACATCCGCCAGCAAGTTACCAAATCATGACAGATCCAGTTCAATCAAATAAATTCACAAGGTCTGAGTTTTGAAGTATACCTATCGTCGAGCGCCCCTATAGACCCTCGCCCCATACTTCAAGGCGAAGGACTGCAGGTACGCCTCGTCGGTTTACGCGACAGATGTGACCTACCACCCTCGGTGCTCCCAATCTGCAATCTGCTCTCAGGCTCGCTCGTGCCAGTCGGTTGTGTCGTGTAGCCCTCGGAAGCTCCGGCCAGGCCTAGGGGTTTTGCCTCGGCTGGGGAACTCCATGGCACTCTGATGATGTTCGAGTGACCGATGAGTCAGATGCAGGTGCAGAGGTAGCACCAAGTTGAGAGCATGCACCCACATCGCTCTACCAAAGTGGGGGTGGGCCTGCTCCAACCAGGGCTGTCCCTCGTCTCCCTCCTCCAAATACGGCTACCACACCACCTGCACAAACAAGCAACACATCTTGTCAGTAGCCAAAAGCATTTAAGGAAATCAAATAAGGATTAGAAGAGGGTTAGCACTTACATCCAGCTAAGGGTAGACGTCGATGGCATCCTAGATAGACCCCAGCTACTCCTCTAGGGGGTGCGTGTCTCGGCACGGCACCCAATGCCTAGCTAGGGGCACGAGGCCCGGTCACTCCAGAAGCCCCCTCCCCAAGCCCAGGAGGTGGAGGTAGGTCCAGACTTGCAGAGTAAGAAGCACCATTAGATCACATATTTGCAAGTAGGCAATTCATGAGTGAGGCATAAGGAAGAGAAGAGTACTTGGAGGAAGGGGAAGAACCCGCTGATCGCTGTCTGTCGGTCAGAGGATCCTAAGCTGTCAAACTGGTGCGCCAGAAGAGCGGCACGCCAAGCATACTCTCCCACCCTGTCTAGGTCCTCTAGAAGTGACAGCTAGGGTCTCTCTACACCCTCTCATCAGTCGATCCAACTGCTCGTCAGCCATCTCTCCTACCTCCCTACCCATCTGCACCAACCCTAAGCTCTCATGTAGGTCCACCCTAGGAACTAGTGAAGACCTATGACCCACTGTCAAGTCTAGGAGCCTACGAGAGATGTCTCTATAGCACGGGTAGGTAAACCCACTCACTGGGCAGCCATACACCCTCAGCCCGGTGATCCTATTGACATCCTCGAGATCAGGGATCATATGACCCCATGGGAGCACGAAGGCAGTCATCTCCGCGTCCCACCTGCTCCGCAGCACCTGGGTAAGGGGAGCGTTCGCCCTCTTCCTCTCCATCCTGAGGATCTCCCCAAACCCCATGTCCTCAAGCCGCTCCCTCTGAAAGGTACACCGCCAGCACTAGGAGCCATGACACCCTGACCCTCATTTCACCCTGCAACCACAAAAGAGGCAACTAGTCAGCATAATCGTGCATGTTAGAAGCTCTAGAATGAGGTCACGTCAGCCCAGTGGCTTGCGACCTTGTCACGACGCCCCGATGCGTCGTGACCTTGTCGCGACGCCTAGGGTGGCCACGACCTTGTCGCGACGGCCATTGGCTGATGTGACATTGTCGTGACCTCTGACCCCGTCGTGACCTTCCTTATCACAACGGGGCGGGCCATCGCATTCTCAGTCGATTGCCAACCAGAGCTTTCCTTCTCCGGTGGCATTTCTCTTGGGCTTTTCGCCCTACAACCGCCCTCCACGGAGCCTTGCCATCACATACACACATAAAATTAAAGGTCTAGGGTGATTGGGCTTACCTTCTACATCGCCGCCTCCCGAGCTTCGGCCGCCGCCTCCACATCCACCGTCGGCACCTCCTCCTCCGCCGTGTCCACCTCTGGTGCCTCCTCAGCCGCCAAATCTCTCTCCTCTCGGCGCTGGGATGACCTTGCCACTGGCCACTTCCTCCTCTCGCCGCCATGCGAGCTGCCCTCGCCGCCACCTTCCATCGTCGTTAGGGGGGGGGGGTATGAGAGAGAGGGAGAGAGTGAGGGAGAAGAAGGAGAGAGTGAGAGAAAGCACAAGGAGAGAACAAGATAGCTGGAGAGAGGAGAGGCGTCAGATGCCCAAATCGCCAGAGAAGAGAGATGTGAGCGCGAAAGAGGGAAGAAAGGGGGACCACTACATTTTGAACTCTTGGTTGAAGTCGTGACGTCTATAGATGTAGGATTCAGGTCGCGACAGCCTAGTAGGCCGCGACATTGTCGTGACCTATCGAGCCGTCGTGACATGAATGCGACATCTGTAGCTGTCGCGACATTACCTGAGCATGCAATCAGTGAAAACAAGTTCGATTTTATTGATCTAATTCATCAAATACAAGTTTCAATCATGTCTATGATCAATTAATCATCCTTTCATACCCTACCTACCACCCGGTACAATTCCTAACCCTCGTCAAGCATATCCTAAACCTTGTGCAGCCTCCCCCACGGTGCGATCTCCACGTGGTCGAATCCTCCTCAATGCTTGCAAGTACTCTTCATACACATCATCGTCCTCCATCACCTCCACCGAGATGAGGCCCATGGCACATCCTTCCTAGTGAACGATGGTGCTCCTCATGTCCCTCTCGTTCTGTACATCGTCCATCTTCCTTGCTTGGATAGGCGGATAGTGAGAGAGGATTGGTACAACTGTGCGTGCCACACCATGCTAAAGATAGCATCAATGAGGGTTGTAGAGGACCAGTGCTTCATTGCCGATCAATCTCAAGTCCAGGCCAACACGTTGAGGAAGGCGTATGATTTTGTTATGGAGGAAGGTCGGGCGCATCTCAAATTGCTCCGCCTGCAGTGTGTTCAAGTACAACCTCCACTCCTTGAGTCCTTTGACCGCTGCGGTCTTGCACCACGCCTGGGTAGTCATGTGTAGTGGAGTGCCGACGAAGGCGAGAGGATGATGGAGCATACTCATACACTTGACGGAGGTGTCATCCATCGCTTTGAAGCAAATACGCACGCCCATCCAGCACTCGAGGGTGACCACGAAGCCAAAGAGGGGTCCGCCAGTGGCTATAGAAAAGAGTCCAGCATAGAGATAATCAAGGATGGCTTGGGAGATAGACATAACTTCCCACATGCAACTAATGACACTCAAGTTGGCCGCAGACAGAAGATGATCCTGCGTGGGGAAGAGGATGACGCCGCATATGCAGATGGCGGCGGCCTTGGCGATTGCTAGATAATTCCTAGTCTTCCTCTTGCATTGTGAAGCGATCCATTGGGAGAGGGGGATCAGATGGATATATCCTGTGCTTGTCATGGTATTCACATCCCAGGTCCTGGTAGTGATCTCGCCGAGGATGGCCCAGGAGTCGACCAGAGCCACAATATGAGAGATAAGGTGCTCTGCCCTGTTATTGTCTTTTGGGAGACCCAACATGATCTCTAGCTCCTCCAGTAGAATTGTGGCTTCAAAAGAAGGGAAGACGAAGGTATGCGTCTGTGGATGCCACAACTCTACAAGCACAGTGATGCTATCCCAGATATGCACAATTTTGTGGTAATTCTTTGCTAACACTAGGACGTTCGTCAGCTTCCACTCACGTAGTAGGTTGATGGACGCTATGGGGAGCGCTTTTATCATGGGCTCCAACCATGGAATTTTATAGTAGCGTCTTCCACCTGGGAGGATCTAGATGAAGAAAGAAAAAGAGGAGTTTGATAGGAGGAGAAGAAGAAAAAAGAAGAAGAAGAAGAAGAAGAAGAAGAAGAAGAAGAAGAAGAAGAAGAAGAGAAGAAGAAGAAGAAGAAGAAGAAGAAGAAGAAGAAGAAGAAGAAGAAGAAGAAGAAGATAGAAAGACTAGAAGATGAACTAGAAAGAACTTACTTGAACATCATGTCTTGAGCTCAAGTGTCTGGGCACGGAGGAGAGGCGATGGAGCTTTTCATGGGCCGTCCTCGCTGCTTTTGGACCACCATAGGGGGGTGGAGCTAGCTTGAAGAGAAGAAAAAGACCTTTCATAGCTTGGGGAGAGAGAAAACCAAGAGAGAAGAAGAGAAAGAAGGTGGGCTGCGAATTTGGAGCCCTGCACCCCTATTTATAGAGCCTTGGGAGGGGTTAATCCCACTCCAATTCATCTCTAGGGGGTAGAGTTACACTAGGCTTGGGTTTAGGAGTCCAATTAATATTATGATTGGTCTTAGGATAAGGATAAGGCTCGGTTTTGGGGTTTAGCGCACAGAACAGTGCCGCGACGCCTTGATCCGACGTGTTTAGGTCGCGACCCTCTATGACGTCGTGAAATTGTCGAGACCCCCAGAGGCATCGCGTTAATATCTGTTATGATTTCTTGTGTCTGTGCATAGTTTGTTTATGTTGATGATTGTATTTGTACATATTTTCTTTCCTTTCAGTCAATTATTGTTCGACTATTCATCAGAAAATCACAAAAAAACAAAAAATAAAAAAATCACAAAAAATGGAGCTTCACAGGTAAGTGCAGGTATGATCTTCTTATCCCTACTCCATTGCATTACTATATGTTAGTTTACTTATTATATCATTTCAAGGACCGACTGGTTCTCAATGTGTTTTAGGATTTGAGTTCCCCTTCATCAAAAACAATGATGATCTAGGTGCACACTGTTAATCGCTGGACAGGCCGTTAAGTTGGATGAGTTTGGAGATGATAGACTCTGTCTTGTACAGCGGTTGCATGAAGATTCTCGACCCATTCTTGTCTGGTTTGGAAATATTATCCTTGATATATTTTCTATTTTTCTTTTCTTTGCATTTGATTTTATGATTTATTTTCTTTTAGCCCAGCATGCATCATGTAGGTCTTTAAGCTATCATGACTCATCCCTGGCTAATAATGAGCTCTTGTTGGATGTCCAACTGTCCTTCATATTCAGAACAAGTAATCCCTTTCCACTCCGAATCAGAAGGTTTGCCTCCGAGCGAGTTGCTCTTGCTAGTTTGTCAAGAATTTCCCTATCTGGATTCTCTACCCAATTTTCATCTAAATTCCTTTTGATCCGTTTTGGTTGCGAACCGCTCCTAGGTTTGAGTTGGAGTTACCTGCCTGGTACGCACATGTCTTTCCAAAATGAAACCTACATGCCAATCGACTAGGGTACCTCTCAATCGAGGGGTTGATCGTCATTTTTTCTCTCCCTTTCGTCTAGACTTGTGTTTTCCTAGCATTCTACTCGAGCAGCTAACTCAGGGCTTTCAAAAAGATTCCAATTGCTTGTTGGTTAGATCAGGTGTCTCTTTTCCTTGGCTCCCATCTTTTCAGTCCACTCCACATCATCTCTGCTTCATCGTCATTTCACGACGTCTCCGCTACACTTCCGCTTCGCTCCCTTGCAAGTGGAAGCCAAGGAGGGGCAATATGTAGACACCCGATTCTGGCCTGTAAGTCGAACCATATTTTCTTGTTCCCTTAATGAGCCCCAAGTTGGTCACTCACCTGGAGCCCATTTGTTAGCCATGTTTTGAGCCCATTAAAATCCAATTCTCATTTTGTCTTGTCCAATTATCACTTTTAGAGTCCTTGTGCTAGGGTTTCAACCCTCAGATCTTAACGCGACGACCTTGAGGGTCACGTTCATGCCATTTAACCGATTAAATTCCTTAAATAATTGATTATTTTCCTAAATAATCTATCAAAATTCCAAAATAATTGGTCATACTTAACGCGACTAGTCGTGGCGTCGCGTTAGACTCAGGTCGCATCTTTCCTAGTTGTCGCAATAGGCCATGCATATTTGTTCATGTGTCTTCATGGTCGCGACCACCGTGGCCATCACGACAATCCTTGTTGCGTCCCTACGACCCGTCGCGACATGGTCTGCATGTGCTGGCCTCCGCAACCACCTCCACTTTATCCTCCATTGGCCTTATCTTCATCCAAAAGCAACCTCCCAGCCCCTTAGCTGCGGTTAGAGGTTCCATCCCACGTTGGAACCCTCCTAGGACTCTTCCCATGTAGATTTACTTGACTTTTTATTATTTGCATAGGCCATTATCACTTATGGATGAGATTTTCTCTCTCCTTTCTATATAAGTGACCCTACCCTTTTAGAAGGAATAGGACCCCTAGCTACCACGAAGTGCTGCTAAAATCTCCCCAAAGCTTCCCCTTAGCTCGTAGCCCTCCCATTTCCACCCATTTTCTCATTATCCTCTTCATCAAGTCATGCTTCTTTCTTCAAGTATGGAGCTTGGTGGCTGAGGAGGCGGCTTCCACCTTCTTCAGAGGCTGCTGCACAACCAAGAGCATCCTTCTACAGCCAGGGAGTTGCCCCTTTGGGGCCCTTTCCTCCTCTTTTCTCTTCATTTTCCCTTCATGCATGTTGTTATTTTCTCTTAGATAGAGGCATATATCTTCTTTCCCACGTTTTTATGCAACCCAAGGGGTTTCAAAACAGCCTCCAAGTTCGCTCCCCCCATGCTTCATCCTCTTCTTGGTGTTTCGTTGTTTTGGCAGGTACTAAATGTTGGATCGAGATGGCACTTAGTTGTCCTAGAGGGGGGGGGGGGTGGTGAATAAGACTTCTTGCGCTTTTAAAAATCTATATGAAAACTAGATAAGCAACACTAAATAGAGTCGTTAGTACTTAGTGTAGAGTGTGTGAAACAAGTGTAAACTTGGCGGAAATAATCACATAAAATGCACAAGACATTTTATCCTAGTTCGGCCCTTCCCACATGGAAGTCCTACGTCCAGTCCCCAAGAAACCACTTGAGATTTCACTAACTAAGGGTACAGTCCCCCTTAAGGACATACAACACCCAGCCCCTAGTGGTCTTCTTCTCTTTCCCGGGCAAGAAGGCAGCCCACTTCTCTTACAGGTCAAGAAGCCAACCTCCTGATACAAACCCTAGTGCTGTTCTATTGGAATAAACCCCAATAAGGTTCTGCTAACACTGACCCCAGCTAGGTTTTTCCCTTAAGGAAGTGCTAAGAACAGTCCCTTAGCTGGACAGAAACCGCCAGCAACCCCACTGGCCTTCTCTTCACATAAGAAGGGGCTCACTATATATAGTCCTACAGCTGAACAAAAATATTTCTTAGAAAGGAAAGAACAGACTGAGAGTTGTACAAAAATGGATTCTAGCTCAAAAACTCTCAGCCGAAAGACTGTCCCCAAAATTACAATAGCAGCACAGAGAGAGTGAAGAGAGGGAAGGAGCTTGAAGCTTGAAGACTTCAAATGGTTGCTTGCACACTTCTTCTTTGGCTCGAGCTCTTTCTCTCTTCCTTTTGAGTGTATGTGGAGTTGAGGTTTCTCACTGGATGTACACTCTTTGAATGATTTTCAGGAAAGCTCTTTGATCTCTTGTTTAAACTTGAGCTTCTATATATGAGCTTCTGAAATCTACCTATTTGAATTTGGCCATTGAAACCTAGCCGTTGAAGGATGTCTTTGAGAGGAGACTTTGATCTTCTTAGGTTTGTCCATCAAATCTTTAGCTCCATGAGTCCCAACGTCTTTAGGCTATATTTTGTAGCTTCATGCTTGAGAGAGAGCTTCATTAATGCTTTTGCAAGTTCCATACCCAAGACTAAAAGCTTGAGCAAGCTTCAGTAGGTGGCTGCGCATCTGAAACAAAAAAGAGCATAGATACCTCCATACCTTGGAGATAGGTGAGATAGAAATATATGAAGTATAAATCAGTTCAGACAGAAATGTTCAGAGCATTTAAGGATAGACAGATAGTTGTATAGGGAATATAAAAACTCTTCCTGAAAGTCATGGCGTTTCTGACAGTAGTAGGTAGGCTCTGACAGATAGCCCATACATCTTATACTTATCAAGTATTAAAACTTTAGTCCTTTTGTCAAATAGGAATAGACCTAAATTTCTAACAGTGAGAAAGACAATAAGCATACATACATTGTAGATCTCAAAAAGTCATTTCAAATGAGATAGATATATAATATTTTTCCAACCAAAAGATATTTGAATTTTATGATAGCAGGAAAATAATTATAAGTCGCATAAAAAATATTCTTATGTAAAAGGAATTCCAATATGAATAATGAAAACTTATGAAGAAATCAAGATAATGATTTATTAAGTTCTGTGGTAAATGATAGAAGCATAAAGATTATTGAAGTATAAGCATACAAAAGTTGATATGAGAAACTTCGACTTTCAAGAAGTTGGAGTAAGAAATAGTAATACAACTGTAACAGATAATGAACTTCGACTTTAGAAGAAATACAGCTACTTCGACTTCATTGAAGTCGGAGTAAGGAAATAATGACTTCGACTTCGTGGGAAGTCGTAGTAAAGATCAAGCAGAATTTGACTTCTAAGAAGTCGGAGTCAAAATAATAA
Organism: Colocasia esculenta; assembly: GCA_014218235.1. Lineage (NCBI taxonomy): Eukaryota > Viridiplantae > Streptophyta > Magnoliopsida > Alismatales > Araceae > Colocasia > Colocasia esculenta. The sequence goes on from CM024760.1 coordinate 92,889,720, forward strand.
GATAGACTTCGACTGTAAAGAAGTCGCAGTGAGAGACAATCGATGTTCAAAGAGAATCGATGTGGAATGAAATCGATGATTGAATTGAAATCGATGTTCTTCTAAAATCGGTGTTGTGAGTGAATCGATGATGATGTTCAAACATTGATCGGTGTGGACTTCAGAAAATATCTGAGGAAACCAGCAACTATCGATAGGAAGGTTGCATCTGTCGACAACCCAGCCTCTGATTCAGAAATACAGTTCTAGAAGACACATATGATGCAGTACCTATCGACAACCAATGAGCATCTGTCGACAGCGGCCGTTCAAACATAGTGTTTATAAAATACATTCTTCTGTGACACTATTATAGTGCATTTGAAGATTATATATGCAGATGGTTATGCACTCATTGAATGTTCAAACTTATATATGAAATGCATGAGTTTTCAGATTAATACCAAAACATGATATGGCATAAACATAAGATTTATTTAGTCATGAGTTTTAGTTATCACCAAAACATGAGATAAACAAAAGTGGTTCAACAATCTCCCCCTTTTTGGTGATGACAAAACTCGTGAATTTTCTTGAAATGAGAAGTTTGAAACATAAAATTCATAAATAAAATACTCTCCCCCTTTTGCTCAATTAACCAAAAAGGAAGGATCTTACCATTTGCATTTTCTCTTTTGTAAATACTTCTTACCAGTATGTTGGAGGAGAGGGGTTCAACAATATTTATCATGAACATGTAGCTCCCCCTTAGTGTATGCTCCCCATGAATGTGAGGCTCCCCCTTGATGTGAGGCTTGATGAGTCTTCACTTGTCTGTCGATAGTTGTTTCATGGTGTGTCGACCTGTTGTTTGATCTTGTTGTCTCTTGACATATCAACTTGTTATTTGTCAAGTCCTCAAGAGTTTTACTGCATTGATCTTATAAAAAGAGACTTGCAAAACCTTATTAGTAGTACTGTAATTTAGTGAATAAACAACAAGAAGAAATGTAAGTTTAAAAACAAAAACTAAATACTAAGGATGACTATTTCCTCTTCAGATGGGAATGAAGTGAAGAGTAGATAGTCACTAATAGGATGCTTTTGAGCATCCCTAACCATACCCATTTGAATGCCTTTTTGCTTTGTTCATAAAAGGTGGATTGACATTTTCTTTTTCTTTAGTGCTGGAGCAGCCTGAGGAGTTGTTCATTGAAGGTGTCTTCTGATGTATCCCTTGAGACTTTGGTATCTCACCCTCATCTTCTTCTTCATCAATTTCTTCTTTAACACTTTCCTCTTCAGAGATATTCTCCTAGGGAAAATTTTGAAACTCTCCCTTAACTTGAGATTCCTCCCCCTGAATGGGTGCTTCTTCATCAACTTCCATCATACTCTCAGCATGATATTGATCCAATACTTCTTGAATGAAGATAGTTAGAGGAGATGAAGTCATAGATTCCTGTCTAGTTTCTTTAGACACTTGAGCATCAGTGTCTTCTTTTGGAACTAGAATGATCTCATCTTGAAGAGTTTCTGGATTTTCTTCAACTTGAGCAACATGTTCTTCAACTATCGTGGGTTCTCCTTCATATTTGACTTTCAACTCATCCCATATATCTTTAGCAGATTTACATGCTGATATTCTATTAATTCTCTTTTTAATAAAGCACAACATAGATAATTTTTAGCTTTAAAATTTAGAGATAGTTTAACTTTATCAGCTGCAGTAATTGTAGTAGTACCTTCAGCAGGAATAATAACAAAATCACTTTTTTCTATTACCTGCCACAGATCAAAGTCTGTGCCTCTGATGAAGCATTCCATTCACATCTTCCAGTATTGGTAGTCTTCACCATCGAAGAATGGTGGTCTGGTAACTGACTGACCTTCATAGTTGTGAGCTCAGCTACTATCTCTTCTCAAATCTTTCGATTCTTCTGAGAAGACCTCACTCTGATACCACTTGTTGGATCGAGATGGCACTTAGTTGTCCTAGAGGGGGGGTGAATAGGAATTCTTGCGCTTTTAAAAATCTATCTGAAAACTAGATAAGCAATACTAAATAGAGTCGTTAGTACTTAGTGTAGAGTGTGTGAAACAAGTGTAAACTTGGCGGAAACAATCACACAAATGCACAAGAGATTTTATCCTGGTTTGGCCCTTCCCACATGGAAGTCCTACGTCCAGTCCCTAAGAAACCACTTGGGATTTCACTAACTAAGGGTACAGCTCCCCTTAAGGACATACAACACCTAACCCCTGCTGGTCTTCTTCTCTTTCCCGGGCAAGAAGGCAACCCACTTCTCTTACAGGTCAAGAAGCCAACCTCCTGGTACAAACCCCACTGCGGTTCTATTGGAACAAACCCCAACTAGGTTCTGCTGACACTGACCCCAGCTAGGTTCTTCCCTTAAGGAAGTGCTAAGAACAGTCCCTTAGCTGGACAGAAACCGCCAGCAACCCCACTGGCCTTCTCTTCACATAGGAAGAGGCTCACTGTATACAATCCTACAGCTGGACAAAAATATTTCTTAGAAAAGAAAGAACAGACTGAGAGTTGTACAAAAATGGATTCTAGCTCAAAAACTCTCATCCGAAAGACTCTCCCTAAAATTACGATAGCAGCACAGAGAGAGTGAAGAGAGGGAAGGAGCTTGAAGCTTGAAGACTTCAGATGGTTGCTTGCACACTTCTTCTTTGGCTTGAGCTCTTTCTCTCTTCCTTTTGAGTGTAAGTGGAGTTGAGGTTTCTCACTAGATGTACACTCTTTGAATGATTTTCAGGAAAGCTCTCTGATTTATTGTTTAAACTTTAGCTTTTATATATGAGCTTCAGAAATCTACCTGTTTGAATTTGGCCGTTGGAAGCTAGTCGTTGAAAGATGTCTGTTGAGAGGTGACTTTGATCTTCTTAGGTTTGTCCATCAAATCTTTAGCTCCATGAGTCCCAACGTCTTTAGGCTATATTTTGTAGCTTCATGCTTGAGAGACAACTTCATTAATGCTTCTGCAAGTTCCATACCCAAGACTGAAAGCTTGAGCATGTTTCAGTGGGTGGCCGCACATCTGAAACAAAAAAGAGCATAGATACCTCCATACCTTAGAGATAGATGAGATAGAAATATATAAAGTACAAATCAGTTCAGACAGAAATGTTCAAAGCATTTAAGGATAGACAGATAGTTGTATGGGGAATACAAAAACTCTTCCTAAAAGTCATGGTGTTTCTGACAATGGTAGGTAGGTTCTGACAGATAGCCCACACATCTTATACTTATCAAGTATTAAAACTTTAGTCCTTTTGTCAAATAGGAATAGACCTTAAATTTCTGACAGTGAGAAAGACAATAAGCATACAAACATTGTAGATCTCAAAAAGTCATTTCAAATGAGATAGATATATAATATTTTTCCCACCAAAAGATATTTGAATTTTATGATAGCAGAAAAATAATTATAAGTCTCATAGAAAATATTCTTATGTAAAAGGGATTCCAATATGAATAATGAAAACTTATGAAGAAATCAAGATAATGATTTATTAAGTTCTGTGGTAAATGACAGAAGCATAAAGATTATTTAAGTACAAACATACAAAAGTTGATATGGGAAACTTTGACTTTCAAGAAGTCGGAGTAAGAAATAGCAATACAACTGTAACAGATAATGAACTTCGACTTTAAAGAAATACAGCTACTTCGACTTCTTTAAAGTCGGAGTAAGGAAACAATGACTTCAACTTTGTGGGAAGTCAGAGTAAAGATCAAGTAGAATTCGACTTCTAGGAAGTCGGAGTGAAAACAAGAAGATAGACTTCGACTGTAAAGAAGTCGTAGTGAGAGACAATCGATGTTCAAAGAGAATCGATGTGGGATGAAATCGATGATTGAACCAAAATTGATGATCTTATTAAATCAGTGTTGTGAGTGAATCGATGATGATGTTCAAACAGTGATCGATGTGGACTTTAGAAAATATCTGAGGAAACCAGTAGTTGTCTATAGGAAGGTTGCATCTATCGACAGCTCAGCCCCTGATTCAGAAATACAATTCTGGAAGACACATATGCTGCAGTAGCTGTCGATAGTCGATGAGCATTTGTCGACAACGACCGTTCAAACATAGTGTTTATAAAATACATTCTTCTGTGATACTATTATAGTGCATTTGAAGATTATATATGTAGATGGTTATGCACTCATTGAATGTTCATACTTATATATGAAATGTAGGAGTTTTCAGATTAATACCAAAACATGATATGACATAAACAAAAGATTTATTTAGTCATGAGTTTTAGTTATCACCAAAACATGAGATAAACAAAAGAGTGGTTCAACGCTAAAGCAAGGATAGATGAGGAGCTCTTGTTCTCTAGCCGACTGGTGAGCAGGAAGAAGGTCCCTCCACTCATCTCCCGCACTGTTGAGAAGGCGTCGACATCCTGCGTCACGATAAGGAGAACGCTCCCAGTTGGGGCGTCGCGACAGTCATCATATCGCGACGGGTCTTCCCGTCACGACATCAGTAAGTGCCCACTTCTCAGTTCCTTTTCCTAGCACGTTAGCCTTAGTTTTCGTCTATATCTTTGGGCAACTTGTTAGGTGGTGATCACATCCTCATATCATGTTGTTAACATAGACCATGTTGTGTGTTTCGAGGGGCGCACAACCCTGTGATTACAGAGAGAGGCTATTGTTTTCGCAACAATCAACTCTTCATATTTATGGGATTCATGTCATATACTCACATTGACTAAAAATATAAGACTTCATATGGGAAGTTCAGATTCATAGTCAAATGAATTGAAAGAAATTGCAGAATGGATATTAAAAATTGGTGATGGGTTTTTAGGAGAGCCAAATGATGGAGAATCAATGATTGAAATATCTGATAAATTTCTTATTAAAGATACATGCAACGTACTTGCATCTATAGTGGAAAGTACATATCCTTCCTTGATAAAGAATTTGTGGAATGCAAACTATGTGAAAGAAAGAGCAATCCTTGCTCCTACACATGATATTGTGGACAAAATCAATTAATGTATGTTTTCTCAAATTCCATGAGAAGAGATAATATATATGAGTTCTGATAGCATTTGCAAGACATATGATGATGTTGAAATTCAAGCTGATCTTTGCACATCTAAATTCCTAAATAGTCTTAAATGTTCTAGAATACCAAATCACATGTTGAAATTGAAAAAATGAGTTCCTGTCATGTTGCTTCGAAATATTGATCAAAGTGCTGGATTGTGCAATGGCACAAGAATGATGATTACACAATTGGGAAAGTATATTATAGAAGAAGTTATATCTGGTATCAAGAAAGGTGAAAAGGTTTTTATTCCTCGAATTGTTGACTCCATCACAAACTAAATGACCTTTTAAGTTTCAAAGAAGACAATATCCATTAACAGTGTGTTTTGCTATGACTATAAATAAGAGTCAAGGACAATCACTTTTAAATGTAGGTATTTACCTACCACAACCAGTTTTCAGTCATGAACAATTATATATAGCAGTTTCCAGAGTTACAAATAAAAAATGTTTGAAGATATTGATTACTGATGACAATGGAGATGTAATGCACACTACAAAGAATGTACTGTTCAAAGAAAATTTTCAAAATCTAAATTAGGTTTGTATTAATCCAATCCAATAACATATCAATTTTATTAAATTAATGCCATTTGTCATCATCTTATAAAGCATAAATATTATAAAATATGCTCTTACTATTTTTAAAATATATTATGAATATTCATTCATCTAACATTTTTTTATAACAATAATTTATACGTAATGGAAGCCACATTTGATTTTCTTGATGATATCACTCCATTAAAAAAGAATTGAAAAATTAAAGTGAGAATTTCAACATTATGGAACACTCCAAGATTCAACAATTATTGTGAAGTCAATAGAATTGATATGCTATTATTGGATGAAAAGGTAACTGTAGTGACTCTGATTATTTATGCCCAATAAGGCTCCATATCCAAGTTCGCCTCCCGCGATCAGACTGAAGTCTCGCAAGGGATATCTCACACAAGTGTCCAGTAAGAATATAAAAGACAACCACAAGAGTATAAACCACAAGAAAGTACATGTATGTATACTCATTTCCACTATTTATATTACATGTCTAAGAGAAAAGTACAACTACCTGTGGCATACCCCGAGGGAGCACAAACTCACACTATGACAACTACGACTCAACTGCTGGTGGTACAAGTCTGCCACAATGCCACTGCAAGCCAACACATGGCTAGCACCTGAAAAGGACTATAAGGGAGTGAGCCTCAACAAGTCACAGGCTTAGCAGGGACCTCCCAAAAACAACAACTAGAAACTGAATAGATCTCAACCACAAGGGTCTCACTGGCCACACCGATAGCCAAACCACAACATAATCACATTAAAAATAATTAAACTGTAATTAAATAAAACACACTATCTAACACATTCTGCAGAATCTAAAGAAACCAATAGGACTAATACAGAAACACCAGTCCACAACAACAACAATAATGCCTAGGCCACAAGCCTTACAGGAGAACCGCAAGCACAAGGGTAACAGGACTGCCCACAAGGAGCTAGTTCACTATACCCTAAAACAACAAACACCCCGAAAGGCCACCCTCAAACGGGTACAACACAACAAGTGAAAGGTCCTACATCACGACCTCCACGGAGCACGGCTCCACCTCAACACCTGAAAAGGCTGGTACATGGCGTACCACGACAAACGGTTACCCATGAAGGGTACAGGTACCTACCACCACGAGGTACCACCACAATGATGATCAGTCCATCCCCATATAATATTAATTATTATATATATTTTGGTGATTAACAAAATCCTAACAAATATTTTTTGACAAGTTTATATGAAGCTCAGTTATAGGAAATAAATAGGAAATAAATCAAGCCACACTTGTAAGTATTCTTACCCTGTAGTATTTAAAGTTCAGAGCACGTAATTTGTCCAAGTACACATCGACTTTCTTTATGTTACAACGATTTCATTAGAATCATAATGATTTCCACACTTCTATCGATTTCATTTCCACAAGGATTTATAAAGTATCATACTGATTTCGGTTTTATAACGATTTCATAAGTGTTGCATCGATTTCGATCTCACAACGATTCGATAAGTGAGCATAACGATTTTCTCTCACAACGATTTGATAAGTGAGCATAACGATTTGCTCCCACAACGATTCGCTAAGTGAGCATAATGATTTGCTCTCACAACGATTCGATAAGTGAGCATAACGATTTGCTCCCACAACGATTCGCTAAGTGAGCATAACGATTTGCTCTCATAACGATTTGCTAAGTGAGCATAACAATTTCGATCTCACAACGATTTGCTAAGTGAGCATAACGATTTCGATCTCACAACGATTCGCTAAGTGAGCATAACAATTTGCTCTCACAATGATTCGCTAAGTGAGCATAACGATTTCGATCTCACAACAATTTGCCTTCACAACAATTCGATAAGCTCCACATCTATTTGGTCTTCATAACGATTAGATAAGTTCCACATTGATTTGGTCTTCATAACGATTCGATAAGTTCCACATCGACTTGGTCAGTATAGCGACTCGATAAGTTACACAATGATTTGCTTGCTGTAACGATTCGATAAGTCACAACAACGACTTGGTATGTGTAACGATTCGATAAAGCAAAACAACGATTTGATCACTACATCGACTCGATAAGTGAAACAACGATTTGATTATAACAACTCACTCATAACGACTTGCTTATACTCTCATAACGATTTGGTTTTGACTGTATAACGTTTTGTGTACACATCGATTTGTTTATACATGTGCAACGATTTACATAAACATCGACTCATTCACATAACGATTTCATAAGTCATACTCACAATGATTTCATGAGTTATATTAGTGTACATCTCAGCCTATTGAATGTGTTGGGTAAATGTCCCACTGTAGCGATGCTCTCTATATCGATGTGGGATGGTATATCCGTACCGCTATAAGGATGGTCATTACAATAGGTGTTGTTATCCCTCCAAAATTTGAAGATAACAAAGTTTATTTATGTTAGACAAATTGTTTTAGTGTTTATGTAGTTAGCAAGTCAATATTGAAAATCTAAATATAAATGTGTATGAAAATCAACTTTGTATGCATGATTAAATAGAGTATTTATTTGAATTTGAAGTTGCTTATTTAGAATCTTTTAAATATTTATTTTACACTTTTAAACAAGTTCTAGATAAAAATTATGGTTATGTGTGGTGAAAATTATAGTTTCATAAAATTGGCACATTGAAGTTTAATGGTGCAACAATAGTGTACTACACCTAGTAAATTGAGAAGATGTTTTGGCATATCAAAAAAGGATTTTCAAGAAAGATTTCAGCCCTTAAATCTAGAACAAATGTCATGTTAAAATTGGAAGATTCTTGGGTTGCCTTAGAATATAAAATAAAAAAAATGTCATGTTAAAATCGAAAAATTCTTGGGTTATCCTATCATATAGAATTATCATTTTTAGATACTGAAAGGTAGAAGAGAATTATAAAAAAGTTTCCTGCATTCTAGTGAATAATAGTTCATGAATCACTATTACACCTTGCAACAACCCAAAGTCTCTATTTCTGACTTAACCTCAAAATCATCTCGGAGGAATCATCTAGAACATTCTCTTTCAGATTTGATATTTTTCACTCAACTCTACATATTTTTTTTTGTTATTTAATTATAACTAAACGTGATCCAAACCAGTAAGCCTATAACATGCTCTACTAACATAAATCATCTTAGAATAACTTAAAACAACCTTAAATAGCCAAGGCTAGATCCACATAGGACCATCATAGCCCAACCACCACAAACACATCTTAGAGGCTGAAACGCGATGGACACAGGCGTCGCCTTTAAGAACACGACGACGTGCCCAGACACGATTCCAAACCGAACACAACAGGACCCAGTGTCGCGACCAGAACACGAGGGCCTAATACATCACCTTCAAGCCAAACTGTCAAACACTGACAGTTGAAGTGTAAATCGCGATAGGACGATACATCGTGACAAAGACAAACCAAACTGTACATCAAATCGTGACAAACCACACCGACGCATTCAACAAGAATGCAACAGGTCAAGTGGTCGCGTACACCCCAATTGGAACCATCAAAGAGAAACGTGATAGACTACCCCATCTCGTTCTCACCAAAACGTGACGGTTCATACCGTCGCCTTCTCAGGCGGATGGCTGAACCCCAGTCCCTTCTCCAGAAGCCAAGCACACACACCATGCAACCCACACAGAAGCTCATAAAACGAAAGCTAAGCTACCACATGCCATCATATCGTGCTTTTAAAGATGTAAACCATTTAAAAGAGGAAGTCTCCCTACCAACTCGAAGAATCCTCAGAAGCTAAGAAACGCTACACCACCGGCAAGTCCACTCTCCAGACACCCTCCTCGCATGGAAACCGTGCCGAATGAACCTCCAGCAAGTCGAAAATAGCAGAAGGAACCGCACAACAACTCCCCACGGCCGGATAGAGCCTCCTTTGCTCTGTTTGGCCCGAAACAAAGGATTAAATGCAACAGTCCAAATCGCGACGTAGGCAGACGTCACGTTGAAAAGGCCTTAAACACGACAGACCTACCCGTCACCAAATTCCCCGTGCACATGAAAGGCGGTTAGTAAATCATGACGTAGGAAGCCGTTGCATTCAAAACTCGATGACATGCCCCGTCGCCTTCTTCACCAGAAAATATGTGGGTTGTTTGGGCCCAAACCTTCAACCCACAACACCCACACCATGTATGGAAGCCACAACCAGGGCTCTATGACCCCACATTGGTCATGAGCACCACACCAGAGCCACTCAACACGAATCCGAACGGCCGCGACGTTACATTACCACCATCTAAAAAGGAATGTCATCCTCGACATTCAGAACGAAACCATGGCAAACCGGACTACCACCTAAAAAGAAGTAAAGCCATACACAGAACAAGTAGGATACACTTCATGGCTTCATGATGTTCTTCATACTTTCTATTTTGTCTGCTTCAATCGATCAATTTTTGTTTTCTTTCTATCTCACTTTTTTTTTTCTTCATAGCTCGAGCAATACTAACCTGCTGTAGGCACTTTATCTCCTTGGACTCAACCTGCTTCTTCATTTTCCTGGTTGTGTATGCAATATCCTTTTCTGTGTCATTTTGCTTACCAAAAATCTATTATGATAAATCACTGCTACTGATCTTTCTGCCATATCAAACCATCTTCTAATATATACAATCTTTCAATACTGACTTGTCACTAACTGTAATTCTGCCTCAATTTCATTCACGTTTCCGATTGCTAATCTATTTTCTGCTTCAGTAATTGCTTGCACATTTTCGCTTTTTACTTTATTTGTTTGTGTCATTGCTTCATATCTGCACTCATTTACTGCATTGCTCTGCTAATTACTAATTATCTATACAAGAATATTTTCTTCTCTGACCTACTATTCATTATATGATTCCATATGCTTTCTTGCTATGTATACTAACAATATTTGATACAATACTTTGAAACTCTGTTCTTTCATTATTCCATTTATTTATGCTACCTACTATCCTTTCACTGTACACATTGATTACATTGGATATTTATTAAATACTCTACAAATTCTACTCTCATGATCACCTTCAATTTTTTCCCATTTCTATTACCATTCTTGTAAGATCTGGTCCTCTCGGGCCCTTGGCTCTGTCCTCAGGGTCGCGACATGGTCGCGCCAGGGGAGCCTATCGTGACAGGGTTTTGGTCGTGGCACACCTGGCCATTGTGACATGGTCGCGACGGGGGTGGGTGTCGCATTCTTGTCGCAGTGTCTGGAGGCGTCGCGACTGCTTTTCTGACCGATCTGACTACTGTCCTTTCTGTCAGAATAGCCGTGTCGGGTGTCAGGTGCATACTGCGTTGATGCGACCTAGCAGGCCGTTGCATTCTGGTTTTCCTAGTCTTCATTGTTTGACCACTTTTGGTGTCGCGCCGGGGTAGGCGGTCGCGACATGGTCGCGACGCTCAAGGGGGTCGCGACAGGGTTGCTATCGCGCCGGCCCGACCCGTCGCGTCTCTAGGGCCGTCGGTTCAAAACTGAGGTAGGCGCCCATTTATCCTTTCTCCCCTTTCCTTCTTCTTCTTCTTCCTTCTTCTTTCCCTCCTAAGCCCCCTTGGCTTCTCCGGCGATTCTTAGTGTTTTGGGCGAGGAGGTGATGCCCGTTCGTGTAGGCGGCGTGATCGTGGTGCTTGGAGCGAGGAGGAGGTGGCCATTCTAACGTGAAGACCCGTTCGGCTCTACTCTTAGAGGTAGGGACCCCTAGTTCTCCTCTCGTTCTAGCATGCTCCCTTCCCCTTGAGAGCTTGTTTCTCCATGGTTTGGGGTTGTGGGGTGTAAGGATCATGCTCGTGGTGAGTGAGGTTTCCCTCAAGCATAGTTTTCCATGTAATCCATGTTTTAGGGGGGTTTGAGGGTGGTTTGATTGTTTATAAGCTTTTCCATGCGTTTCCCATGCTCCCCTCCCCCTTTAGATGTGTTATTGTACGATTTTGGGGTGGTCCTTGGGAGGACTATACCGGGACGCCCCTCGGCTGAGATCGTGACCGGTATAGAGGTCGCGATGATGTCACGACCGACACGGCCGCCGCGACAACATCGCGACGCTCTAAGGCGTCGCGACATGGTCACGATAGTTTGTGGCGTCGCGACAGTGTCACGACAGGTTGTGGCGTCGTGACATGGTCACGACAGCCTGTGGTGTCGCGACAGCACCAGAGACAGGTAAGTCTTGCTGAGTTCCATTTTCTGTGGAGTCTTCGCCGTTTTCGATTCTTGGTGTACCCGTGGCACCAGTGCTAGTTCATAGTACGGTCCTACACTAGTCGTTCGCCTGGTGCTCGGCACTTGAGGGCTTGTCCCGTGAGAGAGGTTGTTACCGTTTCCTGGGACACCCGTCCCCGCGTGCCTGTTGACGGAGTGCTCCGAGCAGCGGGTGTGCTCGAGTCATGGACTCTGGAGCAGAGGGGAAAACGGTGGTTAGGACAGCGGCGTTGAGTCATTTGCAGAGCTCCCTTGGTTGGTCTGGGACGTTGAGGTCATTTGGAGTTCTTCCCGGTGCAGGCCAGTCAGTCCTTTTTTCTCACTGCCTCTCTCTTTGTGGCCCCGGAACCACCTAGAGAGGCCAGGCATGGGACCATGGTCATGCTAGACTATGGCGGTTACTGTTGTGTTCCTGCCCCACTCTGACGAGACTTAGAGGTTTGGACCTGGGTCGAGGGTAAGACGTCAGTGGACGCACCTGACTGGTTGACTAGTGGTAGCGTTTCCTGTAGTTAGTGTCTCTTGTCCTGGCAGAGTTCGCTCTGTCTGTGTTTCTAGCTGTGTGGTGGTCATGACGTGCAGTCATACGGAGTTTCCGATCGTGGTATCCTTCCGTACCGTTGCTAGTTAGTAGCATTGCTTCCGCACTTTCCCTTGTAGAGTAGAAGATATAACTGTCGTTATTTCAATTGTTTATATAATCTTCTGCCTGTTAGAGCCAGTAGGAGATTGGTAGTCCCTACTGAGCTTCTGTTGTGAAACTCATCCCCTCTTTTCCCAAGTGAGACTTCTCAGCAGCGACATGGCGTGCATTGGGTGGAGGAGGCGGGGCGGTAGTCGTCGTCCTCGTAGCTAGCGGTGGTTTCCCGATTTAGTTGTACGTCACCCTCGGGGTATGCCTCTAAGGGCTCTGTTCTCCCCTTTTTACTTGTACCAGTGTGTGTGTGTGTTGGGACTATACCTAGAGTGATACGCTGCGGTCTCGCTCTTCTTTCTGCTTCCGCGTGTGTGCTCCTAGTTAGAAGTTGATGTTTATTTCCCTTACATATTCTGTTAGACTTGTTTTATAGCCCTTCCGGGTCCCCGGATCTATGGGCGGAGACCGTGAAAATTAGGTCCTCCGCTTGGGCCGAGGGTCAGATTCTCGGGGTCGTTACAGTTGGTATCAGAGCAAGAGTCTAACATGACTTGTAGTGGATTTAAACTGCAACAGGAAGTCCCAACAATGGTACAAGTACACTGCTAGCCACCTGAGTTGGTATTGTGATAGAGCAGCAAGGTGAGTCAAATATGTCAGTGCCGGGTCAGGTGTCAGCAGAGAAGTCTGTGGCACAGCATCAGGAGGCAGCGACAGCAGCAGCAGGTGGGCAGCAGCAGCAAGGGTACTAGCCCCCGCCACAGCAGTACGCAGATTGGTTCCCCATGGCTGAGCAGTTCTTCAGAACCCTGCACTAGAGAGCGTGGCAGCCTAGGCAGGCAACAACATGATGTCAGCCTCCAGTACCTCCCCCAGCAGTACCAGAGCAGCAGGCAGATCCGCAGGTGGAGCAACCAGTAGTTCAGCAGGCGTCGGATACTAGAAGTACCCGAGTCGGTAGGCGGAGGATGGCTGTCACTGAGGATAGGACCGCCCTCTTGGAGAGGTTCCTACATCTCCGCCGTTGATGTTCTTCGGTGACTGATCCAGACAAGGTAGTTGGATGCATGAGTTGGAGCGCACGTTCGAGACCATGGAGTGCGCCGAGGAGGACCAGGTGAGACTAGCAGTGTACCAGCTCAAGGGACCAGCCCATGAGTGGTGGAGAGTTTAGAGGCAGACACACTTTCCAGGACATCGTTTGGATCAAATCACTTGGCAGAGGTTCTTAGGGGTCTTTCACGACGAGTACTTTTCTGACTATGCTCGACGTGGGAGACGAGATCAATTTCATGAGTTGGTTTAGGATGATCTGACAGTTACCCAGTATCATCAGAGGTTCGTCTGGTTGTTGAGGCATGTTCCTCATGTTTCCAGCAGTGAGCAGGCTTGTGTAGAGAGGTTTATTATAGGACTGAGGCCAGACTTGAGGTGGGGTGTGACTGCTCATATGTATGCCACATTGGGAGAGGCCGCGGCTAAGGCCACCACCTTGGAGAGAGAGACCTGGCAGCCCCATCAGTAGCAGCAGTAGGGAGGAGCTTCCTCTAGGACGTCACCGTACCAGTGCCCCATAGGTAGTCACGGTAGTGCGACTTCTTCTTCTTCTTCTTCGAGTTCGGGTAGTTCGGGCAGTTTCGGTCTGCGCTCAAAGTTCAAGCAGATGACTACTCACAGGGGTGGACGGAACCGGCAGCAGAAGCGTCAGTCGAGGTTTGCAGAGCAGTCGGTCCAACAGGGAGCCGAGCAGGGTAGGCAGGAGGCAGTCTGTTACACTTGTGGTTTTCCGGGCCACTTTAGGAGGGATTGCCCGATGGGGCAAGTCCAGCAGCCACAACAACCAATGCAGTACACTCAACAGTTGCCGCAATACTAGTACCCTCAGTAGTAGCCAGTACCCCGTCAGCAGCAGTAGGGGCAGTACCAGCAGCAGCCTCAGTAGTTTCAGCAGTATCAGTAGCCTCAGTAGTTCCAGCCGTATCAGCAGCAACAACAACAGTTTCCACAGCACCAGCAACCGCCATAGCAGTAGCAGCCCCAGCAGGTGCTGCAGCATGGGCGTGGTCGTGTGATGGCTCTTACCAGGGAGGAGGCCGAGGTGTCGAACCTAGTTATAGGTACTTTGCCTATGCTTGGTAGAGCTGCTCGTGTTTTGGTTGATCTCGATGCTTCTCTTTGTTTTGCTTCCGAGGAGTTTTACGAGTCGCTGGTTCGTCACACCCCTAAGAGGTAGTGTGATATAATGGTTGATCTCCCGTCCGGTGATTACATGTGTTCTTTCGGTTACCTGGAGGGTGTCACAGTTGAGGTTTAGGGACATCAGTTGCCGGCCAGGTTGTATGCGTTGCAGCTTCATGACTTTGACGTCATCCTGGGCATAGACTAGTTGGAGGTTCACTCAGCTATGGTGGATTTTCAGTGGAAGACTGTTCGATTTAAGATACCTGGAGCACTTGTTCTTAGCTTCCGAGGTATCCAGTCTACCTGTCGACCTTTTATTTCTTTATGTAGAGCTCGTCGTTTGATCCGCGATGGTTGTGTAGCATATCTTGCTTCTGTTTGTTCTTTGGAGCCTAGCGGGTCGTCGGTTTTTGATGTACCTACTGTTTGTGAGTTTCCTGATGTCTTCCCGGAGGATCTACCTGGTTTGCCGCCTGAGCGGGAGGTAGAGTTCTCTATCGAGCTTTTGCTTGGTACGATGCCTTTGTCTAAGGCACCATACCGGATGGCTCTGGCTTGTTGGATATCTTATTTTGATGATGTTTAACTATGATCCATACAAATGTAAATATCTTGCATCAATCATATCTAACATTATTTTCCATGTTTAGTTGACATAAATGTTGATATGATGCCAGTTGTGTCGACACAGGTTCATCATGTGTCGATACATCATTATTTCACATAAGCTTTTCTAGAACCAAAAGTGCCAGTGGTGTCGACACATGTTCAGTAGTGTTGACACATCCCATGCATCCAGTAAACAATGAAGTATGAAAGTGCCAGTGGTGTTGACACAAGTTGGTTGTGTGTCGACACATCTTATGTACCCAGGAAGCAGTTAGAACTTAAGTGCCAGTGGTGTCGACACAGGATGATTGTGTGTCGACACATCCTATCCCTCCCATAAGCTTGTTTTGAAGTCTGTGGCCAAGTGTGTCGACACAAGTGAAAAGTGTGTCGACGCAACTCATCAGTCAAAGCTGCCAGGACACAAAGCCAGGAACATGTGTCGACACAGATCTCATGTTGTGTCGACACACTTCAACTATTTTTCCAGATCTGATTCTAAGGACACGTGAATGATTTTGGATGAAGGCTTTTGAGCCGGAATTTTTGTGCCCCCAAATTCCAAGGCATTTCGTGGGTACATGGGACTATAAATGCCCATCATTCACTCATCTTTGTGGGGACACACACTTCAATTTTCTCAACTCCCAGAAGAAGAAGGAAAAATCAGAGAGAGGCTTCATCCTGGAGAATTGCGCCCAGATCTAAAGAATTGGGGGATCCAAGTACCTTGGCTAATCAACCACAAGTGGAATTTCCAGATTCTAGAGTCTACATCCTGGAGCTGAAGTTGGAAGCCTGAACTCTCATCTGGAAGCAGAATAGGGGGAAATTGAACCAGACTTCTTCAATCTGTAATTTAGTTGTTTTGTCTGGTCCTTACTTAAAACTCATTTCCTATTGTGTGTTTTGTGAAATTGGAGCAACTCTTGTGCTCAATTTCAAGTGTGTGGTCAGATCTGAGATATCTGTTATCTCAGAGAGTGTGTGTTGTAGTGTGACCTACCTAGACTAGCGATATAAGCCACTTTGTGTGTGTGTGTGGATGGTGGATGTAGGATACACAATTGTGTAATCCGAACCACCCTAAATCTTTGTGCCATTGTGGTTTGATTGTCTTTGCGTTAGATGATTGGTAGGCTCGGTGCTCTCACATCACTTAATCTGTCTAGTTTGCTTAGATTTGTGCTTAAGTCTGAGATCTAAGCTTCTCATTGGTTTCTTTGAGTTTCTAATCGAGTAAATCTTAAATTCAGTTGAAATCTATTAAATCCCCCTTTCTAGATTTCATCATAGCTGTTTTTCGCAACATTTCATTTGGTATCAGAGCGGGTTCTCATTACACCTACTAAGTGTTTGATCTAGTGATCAAGAGTTTTTGCTATGGAAATGACTAAGGGGTTTATGTCTGAGGGTCACTTAGTTACTAGACCTCCATTTTTCGATGGATCTGACTATTCTTACTGGAAAAATAGGATGCAGGTGTTTTTAAGAGCTCAGGACTATGAACTCTGGAAGATTGTTGACAAAGGACCTACTGAACTGCCAGAAGATGAAGATCTATGGACCAAGGAGCAAATCAAGAAGTCCACACTCAACTGGAGTGCTATGAATATGATGCAGTGCGCCATACATCCCAAAGAGTACTCTAGAGTCTCATCATGTAAGTCTGCGAAGGAGATGTGGGATAAACTTCAACTAATCTATGAGGGAACATCTGAGGTATGGGAGACAAAGGCAAGTATACTAGTCTCAAAATGTGAAATGTTCAGGATAAAGAGTGATGAGACCATTTCTGAAATGTTTGCTAGGTTCATGCTTATTGTAAATAGTCTTAGAGGTCTAGGAAAAGATTATTCTAACAATGATCTTGTTCGGAAGATACTTAGGTCTCTTCCATCAGCTTGGCACACAAAAGCCACTGTTATTGAGGATTCAAAAAATTTTATCAACCATACAATTAGATGAGCTAATAGGATCATTAATGACATATGAGATTAATTTAAAAGAAATACATCTATCATTACTTCTAAGAAACCTATTGCTTTGAAAGCCTCATCTAGCTCAAAGAATCTGATTGAAAAATCTAATGAAACTGATGAATCTTCTGATGAAGAAGATGATGATGAATTGGCCTTATTGACAAGGAAATTCAAGAAATTCTTAAGAAAGAAAGGAAAAGGTAAATTCAGACCTTCAAATAAGAAAGAATTTTCAAAGAAAAATGATTTCAATAAGAAAATTGAAACAAACAAGAAGACTGATATAATTTGTTATGAATGCAGGAAACCAGGACACATGAGAGGAGAGTGTCCTGACTTGAAGAAGAAGTTGAAGAATCAAATGTTCAAGAAAACTAGAGCCATGCTAGCCACATGGAGTGATGAAGATGAGGAAGAGCAAGAAGGAAGTGAATCTGATGAAGAAGAAGTTACATGCCTCATGGCTAGAAATGAAGAGAACAATGAGGTAAGTTCTTTATTTGAAGATTTTTCAACTGATGATTGGGAAGAAGCATATGCCACCTTATTTGAAAAATTGTGTGAATTAAAATCTGAAAACAAATCATTGAAAAAGAAAATTCACAGCATATTGCATAATTCTCAAGAATCTGAACAAGTAAATCTTCTAAATAATGAAATTGTTAGCTTGAAAAGGGAATAAGAAAATTTGAATGAACAACTTGATCATGTCAAAGAAAGATGCCAAAATGATGAAAAAGAGAAACAAATTTTGATTGATGAAAATGAAAAACTCAAGAAAGAGAAAGAGGTGATTCAAGAAGAATTGAAAATTGCACAAAAGGAATTAAATGACAAGAAAGAAACTCTATCCAAATTTGTTAAAGGGAAAGAAAACCTAGATGCCATATTGGGAGTTCGAGTGAATACTACTAAACA
This sequence comes from Colocasia esculenta, assembly GCA_014218235.1. Taxonomy (NCBI): domain Eukaryota; kingdom Viridiplantae; phylum Streptophyta; class Magnoliopsida; order Alismatales; family Araceae; genus Colocasia; species Colocasia esculenta. The sequence continues at coordinate 92,907,918 of CM024760.1, forward strand.
TGGTTTATGTTTTCAGTCAGAGAACAAGAAGAAAATTGGACAGACTTTAATAACATCATTTGTTAAAGGAACCACCTCTCACAATCAGTCAGAAAAGAACATTCAGGGAAAACTACCAATGAACTCAAAATCCAAAAATTAGAATCAATTGAAAAATTCCAAAACACAATCCAAGCATGGAAGAGTTCAAATTAATAATCAACAGAATTTGAAGCCAAATGTTAGATCTACCTCATATATGAAAAACAACAAAAACTTCATAGTTAGATCTAACTCTTATTTGAAAAGCAACAAAAATTTCACACCACACAGATTCATGACATGCACAATTTGCAAGAAATCTAGACATACTGATGACAATTGCAGATCAAATGTGAATGTATGTAGAATGAAACAAGTTTGGATTCCAAAACAAATTGCTATTGAATTGAGAAAAGTGATGGGACAAAGCAATTTGGGTACCAAAATCCTCTTTCTAAATCTCTTTGCAGGAATGTCTTACGGCCCACAAGAAAGACAAATGGTACCTTGACAGTGGCTGTTCAAGACATATGACTGAAGATAGGGAGAAATTCTCTTCATTAACTGAGAAATATGGTGGGCAAGTGATCTTTGGAGGTAAAAACAAAGGTCAAATCATTGGAACTGGAAATGTTGGTAAGAATCCTTCAAGCTCTATTGAAAATGTCTTGTTAGTTGAAGGCCTTGATCATAATTTACTAAGCATCAGTCAACTTTATGACAAAGGCCTTAAGGTAATTTTCAGTTCTGAATCATGTGAAATTGTTGAAAAGGATTATTGAAAAATAAAGTTTCTTTGTCAAAGGGTTAACAATGTTTATCTAGTTGATCTAAATGAACATCAACATGAAAATCTTTGTTTAGTTGCTAGCCAGCATGATCTATTTCAATTGTGGCATCGTAGGCTAGGTCATGCTAGTGAGAATATTTTGAATAAATTGATGAGACATGCTCTTGTGAATGGTTTACCTAAAATGAAGAAAAAGAAAAATTCAATTGTTTGTTCTGCATGTGCTCAAGGTAAACAAACTAGAAAATCATTCAAGTTTATTGCACCTTTAATAACTTCCAAACCCTTTGAATTGTTACATATGGATTTATTTAGTCCTACTAGGACACTCAGTCTTAGTGGACACAGATTTGGGTTTGTGATTATTGATGATTTTTCTAGGTTTACCTGGGTATTTTTTCTGTCTCATAAGAGTGACACATTTGAAAACTTTCAAAATTTCTTTAATAAAATTGAAAATGGAAAAACAAATAAAATCTACTCCATACTTACTAATCATGGAGGAGAATTTGACAATAATCTATTTTTTGAATTTTTCAGAGAAAAAGGAATTGATCACAGATTTGCTTCCCCAAGGACTCCTAAACAGAATGAAATTGTTGAAAGGAAAAATAGAACATTGGTTGAGATGGCCCGAACTCTGTTGATTGAAAATAAGCTTCCAAGGAGCTTTTGGGCAGAAGCTGTCAACACTTCATGCTATATTCTCAACAGAGTCATGGTAAGACCAGTCCTTAAGAAAACTTCCTATGAGCTTTTAAAAGGTAAGAAACCACACATTGCCTATTTTAGAGTCTTTGGAAGTAAAGTCTTCATTCATAATAATGATAAACAAGATCTGGACAAATCTGAGAAGAAAAGTGATGTAGGCATCTTTCTAGGATATTCTGAACACTCAAGGTCATATAGGGTATTTAATAATAAATCAAGAACTGTGGAAGAAACTCCACATGTCATTTTTGATGAAAATTGTGAAAATCCTAATGACCATGATTCTTGCAGGAACCAAGAAGAAGATACTAATATCCTTTTAAAAGAATCAGATCAACCACTGGAGAATGAAGAATTTTCTGAACAAGATGTGTTGACTCAACAAAGCATTAGGTCGACACCATATCAAGTCAGTACAGTGACAAGAGGTAACTTCAAATATTCTAAAGATCATCCACTTAAGAATGTTGTAGGTAATGTCAATGATAGAGTTCATACTAAGTCTCATTTCAAAAATATCATTGAACAAGACCAAATGGCTTTTATATCTCAAGTGGAACCTACAAACATTGAAGAAGCCTTGAAAGATAACTCTTGGGTAGAAGCAACGCATGATGAATTAAATCAATTCAAATGGAATAATGTTTGGAGTCTAGTTCCTAGAAATCCTAAAAACTCAATAATTGGAAGTAGGTGGGTATTTAGGAATAAACTGAATGAAGAAGGAAAAGTTGTGAGAAATAAAGATACATTGGGAGCAAAAGGATACAATCAAGAGTTTGTGGTAGATTTTGAAGAATCCTTTGCACCAGTAGCTAGATTGGAAGCTGTAAGAATTTTGTTGGCATATGCATGTTCCAAAAATTTTAAACTGTTTCAAATGGATGTGAAAACTGCTTTTCTGAATGGTTATATCAAAGAAGAAGTGTTTGTTGCACAACCACCTGGATTTGAGGATCATGATAAACCTAACCATGTTTATAAACTGCACAAAGCTCTTTATGGATTGAAACAAGCTCCAAGAGCATGGTATGACATGCTGAGCAGTTTTCTGGTTAGTAAAAATTATTCCAAGGTATGGTGGATCAAACTCTTTTCACAAAATCTGTCCACAATCACATCATTGTAGTTCAGGTTTATGTGGACGATATCATTTTTGGTTCCACCAATCCTTCACTGTGTGAAGAATTTTCAAACACATGCACAGTGAATTTGAAATGGGTCTTATGGGAGAATTACAATTTTTACTTGGTTTGCAGGTCAAACAACTTGAAGATGGATTTTTCATCAACCAAGCAAAAATATGTCAAAGAGTTGCTGAAAAGATTTCATTTTGAACAAGCCAAGCCAACATCCACTCCCATGAGTACAAGCATCAAATTGGACAGTGATGAAAACAGTAAAATGGTTGATGCAAAACAATACAGAGGTATGATTGGATCTCTTTTGTGTCTTACTGCAAGTAGACCTGATATTCAATTCAGTGTTTACCTTTGTGCTAGATTTCAGTCTAGTCCTAAGGAAAGTCACTTGCTTGCTGTTAAGAGAATATTTAGATACCTCTGTGGTACATGTGAATTGGGCTTATGGTACCAGCTGGTTGCCATGCTGATTTAATTTCATATTCTGATGCTGACTATGCTGGTTGTAAACTTGATAGGAAGAGTACTAGTGGTTACTGTCAATTCTTGGGTAATTGCATGATAACATGAGCATCCAAAAAGCAACACTCAGTTACACTCTCTACTGCAGAAGTAGAATATGTTGCTGCAGGGAGTTGTGCAGCTCAAGTGTTGTGGATCAAAAGTTAATTACTTGACTACAATATTGATATTGGATGTTCATCTATTATGTGTGACAATACTAGTGCTGTTAATCTCTCCAAAAACCCAATTCAACATTTTAGGACAAAACATATTGAAATTAGACATCATTTTCTTAGGGATGAAGTTGCAAATAAGAACATTGAACTGGAATTCATTCCTACTGAAAAACAAATTGTTGACATTTTTACAAAACCATTGGCCGAAGATAGATTCACATCTTTGAGAAGAGAACTTGGAATTTGCCATATGCAATAAAAAATTGAAATCAATTGGAATTCTCATGCAAAGATCATTTAGTATATCAAATGGTGAACTGTGGAAGGACAAGTCAGGCTTGTCTGGAAACTATCATTATGTGTGAGGAATAACCTCCACCAGGTACCGATGATCTTCCTTGTGTAAGAATCATTAATTTTAAAAAAATGAAATTGGTTGTGTTTGAAACATGTCTGTTTGTTAACATTCATATCTCTCATGCTGATCATGCTTGACTGAATGCTAAAATTGAGTGCTGAATTGATTGTACATCTTTGAATACCATATATTTCATTAATGCATATTTTGAGGGGGAGCATTAATTTTTGAGAAGAGAAATTAAGTTTTGAAAGGATGCTACAATGGTATCAGATTGGTATATGAAGTATTTGAGAACAATCTGTAGTGTTGGATCAAATTTGATGGGGCAATTAGTGCATCTGCTAAGCTATCAGGTCGACACACAATCAGTGTAGTGTCGACACTAGACCATTGTTCCTCATTTGTGAGTGATCTTTTCACAGATTCTGTGTCAACACATATCCATTTCTGTGTCCACACATTTCTTCAATACCATTTTCAAATCTTTCAATCTGAGTCACATTCACTTCATTTAACTTCTTGTGAATCCCATGATTGAAGAAGGACTCTCTTCATTTTTGATGAAAATTGATCAGGTCAATAATTCAGGGGGAGCTAAAGGCTTCACTGCTTTTTCTCTCATCAAACCAAAACCAATTTAGTGATTTGATGAATATGTAATTCATAACCTGATCATTAATTCTTCTGAAAACAATCAGGAATGCACTCTTAATAGTCTTAACATATTCTTCAAGTCAACATTCTATTGTTTTCTGAAATCCTAAAGTAATTTGATTCCTCTAGTTGAAAAATGTTCAATTCAGTATTGTCCTTACACATTTCTTTTGAGTTTGATAAATGTTAAAGTTGTGTCAAATTCTTGATGCTCATTAAAACAATTTGTTTTCTGGCAGAGCAATGACATGAATATTGAGAAACTACACACCTTCACAAAAAGTGATGGGCTATGTATGTCATGAAGTGTCATGCTATCTCTGTTCTAAGGGGTTAAATCAAAATATTTAAGATCAATGTTAAGTGAGTAACTGGAAATATTGGCGTCTGATAAACATATATTTCCATGTCAAAAGGTTTTCATTAACCCCTTGAGGCAGAATAATTATTAAATCTTCAGTAACTAGGGACTCAGGTGTGTGAAAAACATGTGTACTTGAGTGAAAAAGGTTTACTATATTTGAATGCTCATTGCCTCTATTTCAAGAAAAATCAATCAAACAAAATGGACAACTTCTTGCCTAACTTAGACTTTTTAAGGATGTTTAACTTCAATACAAATTGCATTTATACTGGTGAAATCAACTTACTTTGGTTTAGTAAGGTTTAAAAGAATGAATTGTTCTGAAGAGAATATTTTAATTCAATTAAGTTGTAATCCAGGTTTTTCAGAATTACTTAATGATCAAATCTTGTATGGTATTCCTCAAACCAGTAAATTTGCAAAGGCATGATGATGAGAATTTGGATGCGAAATCTTTAACATGTTACAAATCCTTGGATAATTGGTTTTAGATCTTTTTAATCTTAATAAAGATTTTCCTTCTCATCATTTCCCAAAATTCTGCATTTCTTGTCATCTCAGGTCGACACACATCTATCCTGTGTCGACTCAGGCTGAACTCAGGTCGACACATGTCTTCTTCTGTGTCGACACAACATCATCTCAAATCGACACACATCTTGTCTGTATCGACACAACTACACCCAAGCGGCAGTTCAGGTTTGGGGCAAATGGACCTGCGGTTCATTTTATCTCCTTTCTTTTTGTGTCGATCCTATTCTTAAATGCTCTCACTTTTAGGTCGACCCTACTTTTCGGTTTCACAATCTTTCAAACTTCCCTCTCCTCCCACAATCTTGGACGCACGGCTCTCTGCATTCTCCAGGGTTCTTCATCCTTCTTCCAGGCCATCTCAGGCATCCATGGCACCCAAGCAAACTCCAAATCATGGAGCCAAGGCCAGGGTGTTTGCAAAAGGTGTGGTTATCGAAGAACCACCAGTGGAGAGAAGGAGCAAGTTCTGCCACGATCCTTCCAAGAGAAAATCAGATTCCATCCATTCTGGTGCACCCTCCAAGCGGGGCAGATCAACACCTCAAAGCAAAGGCAAGTCTCTTATGCCATCTCGATACCCTAAGAGGAAGATTTTGCAAGACTCAGATTCTTTTGATGAGGATGGTTCATCATCTTCTGCCGGTACATCTTCCTCAGACACATCTCAGACTCCGGTCGCAACACCCTCCAAGTCCTTCTTATCTGAAGGAAGATCAATTTTGAAACCTAGGGCTATTGATCTCTCTGATCAAGAACTTGCAGATGCTTTTCCTGAATTTGTACCTTTCTTTGAATTTCAAGGGTGGCTTAAGTTCATATCTGAGTTCAAAACATTTTATCCTCAGCTAGTTCAAGAGTTTTACTTGAATATTGAAGATACAAAAGAAGGGTTCAAGTCAGAAGTCAAGGGTGTTAAGATTCTTCTCTCTCCAGAATGATCTCACAATTGTTTCACATACCTGACTCTAGTGAAGATTACTGCACCTGTCAATTTAATCTTCATGAAGCATATACACTTCTCACAGGCCTCCCTCATGACAAGAAAAATTCCAAACAAACCAATGTCACTAGTTTCAACACTAACACTTTCCCTCCTCTACTCAGACTAGTGCATCATGTTTTTACCACCATTATCACTCCTCAAGGTGGTGGCAGAAATAGGCTTACTAACATTCAGAGGTTTGTTTTGTACTGCATGAAGAAAAATGTCAAAGTCAACTTAGTTTTGATCATGTCTCAATTCATCTCTGAGACAATTAGGAAAGAGCTTCACAGATCTCTGCCTTATGCTGCTCATTTGATTGTTGTCTTTGAGTATTTTGGTGTTTCTTTCCTGAATGAAAAAGTGCAAAAGATTCCTCAAAATAAAATCTATTGTTTGCACCATGTCAAGAAATTTATGAAGTTCAGAGTTGAAGGGGATCAGGTCATTAGAGGGCCAGTTATGGAACAACCAGCAAAACAATTAGAAGAAGAGCCTATTCCAGATGTAGAAATTCCTCAGGGAGATCCAGTGGAACAGCCACACCTTGAGTCTGACATCCCTCAAGATATGCCAGCACAACCTACTCCCCAAGTCTCTCCAACTCCTCAACATTTGCTTGTTCCTTCCAATTTTTTCCAGCAACATCACAGTTCAGCATCCACTTCATCTGGTGGATCATCTATTCCTCCTGAGCTTTACAAATTCCTTCAAGTTTAGTTTGACAACTTGAATTCTTCTATGAGGGATATGTCTGCCAATTTTGAGCTCAGAATTCAAAGGCTAGAGAACACTGTGAACAGTCAATTTCTGAGACAACAAGAGTTAGCTGAGCATGCTACAAGAAGATTTAACAGACTTGTTGGAACTTTGGGTGATGCTTCCACTCAACTACAGTGTCTTCAATTTAATTTGCAAGTTGTACTTTCTAACATTCATGAGCGTACCCAACAAAGCATTAAAACTGGATAGGATGCTGTGATTCAAGTGTCAAAATGTAGACTATCATTTGCCCATTTTGTTGAAGATATGGAGCATATGAAAGCACATACAGCTCATATTGATCAAGAAATTGCAGATCTCAGAACTAATTTTGAAAATATATGGCAGACAGGCAATGCTGCTAGTTCATCAACTGCTGCTCCTCCCATGTATCAAGGCTTTACTCAAGTGCAATCACATATCTTAGAAAATCTCCAGAAAATGGAAGAGACACTGCATACAAGACTGACTTCTGTGCAATTTCATCTGCCGAATAATTTGGGTGCTTTGGAAGCACAAATGAAGACCATTGAGGACAAGCTGCTTCCTCCTCCTCCATCTCCATGATGTTCTTTTTCTTTTGATGATGTCAAAGGGGGAGAAGGGTGTAATGGGTGCTACTTTAGTAAAGGGTGCTATATTTAGTTCTGTTTGATGGTTAAACATTGAATGTTATGTTTGCTCATTTTGGGATTTGAATATTGAATGGTATGTTTACTCTTGATGTGATGTGAATTTGTGATGTAATTGTCATTTTTGTATTCAATGGAATGGTGTACATGATTGCCTTAAAACATCTTGTTTGAGTAGACAAAAAATGATCAATGAATCATAGTTGCCATCATCAAAAAGGGGGAGATTGTTGGATCTCTTATTTTGATGATGTTTAACTATGATCCATACAAATGTAAATATCTTGCATCAATCATATCTAACATTATTTTCCATGTTTAGTTGACAGAAATGTTGATATGATGCCAGTTGTGTCGACACAGGTTCATCATGTGTCGACACATCATTATTTCACAGAAGCTTTTCTAGAACCAAAAGTGCCAGTGGTGTCGACACATGTTCAGTGGTGTCGACACATCCCATGCATCCAGTAAACAATGAAGTATGAAAGTGCCAGTGGTGTCGACACAAGTTGGTTGTGTGTCGACACATCTTATGTACCCAGGAAGCAGTCATAACTTAAGTGCCAGTGGTGTCGACATAGGATGATTGTGTATCGACACATCCTGTCCCTCCCAGAAGCTTGTTTTGCAGTCTGTGGCCAAGTGTGTCGACACAAGTGAAAAGTGTGTCGACACAACTCATCAGTCAAAGCTGCCAGGACACAAAGCCAGGAACATGTGTCGAAACAGATCTCATGTTGTGTCGACACACTTCAACTATTTTTCCAGATTTGATTCTACGGACACGTGGATGATTTTGGATGAAGGCTTTTGAGTGGGAATTTTTGTGCCCCCAAATTCCAAGGCATTTCGTTGGTACATGAGACTATAAATGCCCATCATCCACTCATCTTTGAGGGGACACACACCTCAATTTTCTCAACTCCCAGAAGAAGAAGGCGAAATCAGAGAGAGGCTTCATCCTGGAGAATTGCGCCCAGATCTGAAGAATTGGGGGATCCAAGTACCTTGGCTAATCAACCACTAGTGGAATTCCCAGATTCCAGAGTCTACATCTTGGAGCTGAAGCTGGAAGCCTGAACATTCATCTGGAAGCAGAACAGGGGGAAATTGAACCAGACTTCTTCAATTTGCAATTCAGTTGTTCTGTCTGGCTCCTTACTTAAAACTCATTTCCTATTGTGTGTTTTGTGAAATTGGAGCAACTCTTGTTTTCAATTTCAAGTGTGTGGTCAGATCTGAGATATCTGTTATCTCAGAGTGTGTGTTGTAGTGTGACCCACCTGGACTGGAGATATAAGCCACTTTGTGTGTGTGTGTAGATGGTGGATGTTGGATACATAATTGTGTAATTCGATCCACCCTAAATCCTTGTGCCATTGTGGTTTGATTGTCTTTGCGTTAGATGATTGGTAGGCTCGGTGCTCTCACTTCACTTAATCTGTCTAGTTTGCTCAGATTTGTGCTTAAGTATGAGATCTACGCTTCTCATTGGTTTCTTTGAGTTTCTAATCAAGTAAATCTTAAATTCATTTGAAATCTATTCAACCCCACCTTCTAGATTTCATCATAGCTATTTTTCGCAACATTTCACGGCTGAGTTGCGTGAATTGAAGCGCCAATTGCAGGAGTTGCTTGAGTTGGGTTTTATCCATCCGAGTCGTTCGCCGTGGGTAGCGCCAGTGTTGTTCGTGAGGAAGAAGGATGGCAGCTTGAGATTGTGCATCAATTATAGACAGCTGAACCAGGTAACAGTGAAGAACAAGTATTCGTTGTCTAAGATCGATGATTTGTTTAATCAATTGCAGTCGGCCAGAGTGTTTTCGAAGATTGACTTGAGATTGGGTTACTACCAGCTGAGGATTAGGGAGTCATATATTGGCCTGATAGCTTTTCGTTCGAGGTACGGTCACTTTGAGTTTGTCGCGATGCCGTTTGGGCTCACGAATGCACCAGTAGCTTTTATGGATTTGATGCACAAGGTGTTCAGTGAGTACCTGGATGGATTTGTGGTCATCTTTGTAGATGACATCTTTGTTTACTCGGCTTCTGAGGAGGAGCACGAGGTGCATCTGAGGATCATGCAAGAGACGTTGCAGAGTCACCAACTTTATGCCAAGTTTGACAAGTGCGAATTTTGGCTGAGGGAGGTGCACTTTCTCGGGCACGTGATCTCAGGTTTTGGTGTGGTAGTGGACCCTGCCAAGATTGAGGCAGTGTTGTCTTGGGAGTAGCCTACTTCAATGTCAGAGGCTCGTAACTTTCTGGGTTTGGTAGGCTATTACAGGAGGTTTATCTAGGATTTTTCCAAGATTGCAGAGCCGTTGACCAGATTGACGAGACTTGAGGCCAGATTTGTTTGGTCAGAGGACTGTGAGTAGAGTTTTTAGGAGCTGAAGAGGAGGTTGACTTCAGCACCAGTGTTGGTCTGCCGTCAGGTAGCAGAGGTTTTTAGTTTGCACAGATGCTTCGAGATCAGGTTTGGGTGCAGTGCTGATGCAGCATGGTGTGGTCGTTGCCTATGCTTCTCGGAAGTTGAAGAAGCATGAGGAGAACTACCCTACCCACGACTTAGAGTTGGCAGCAGTGGTGTTTGCTTTAAAGTTGTGGAGGCACTATTTATACGGCGAGGCGTTCGAGATCTTCACTGACCATCAGAGTTTGCAGTACATCTTCACTCAGAAGGATTTGAACTTGAGGCAGCACAGATGGATAGAGTACCTGAAGGACTACGACCTTACCTTCTCCTATCACTCGGGAAGGGCTAACGTCGTGGCGGTCACTTTGAGCAGATGGGTTCGCCTGAGTTCATTGATGGTCAGAGAGTGGCAGTTGTTTAAGGACCTATCTCAGGGAGTTTTCTGCCCTTCGAGGTACAGAGACCATGCTGTGATGACTAGTTTGTCAGTTCGCCCGTCAGTGTACCGTCAGGTGCTGGAGGCACAACAGGCAGATTTAGAGTTGGCAGATATTTTGCAGATGCTAGATGTTGAGCTGGACAAGGACAGTGAGGTCAGGTTCAGAGGCAGATTGTACATTCCCTGTGATGCGCGGCAGGCGCTGTTGTCAGAGGCACACCGGTCGAGGTATGCTATTCATCCTGGTTTTACCAAGATGTATCATGACCTGAGGAGGTTCTTCTGGTGGCTAGGGATGAAGAGGGGTGTGGCAAAGTTTGTCGCTCGGTGCCTTACTTGTCAGCAGGTGAAGGATGAGCATCAGCATCTTGGTGGTGAGCTACAGTCGTTACCCATTCTCGAGTGGAAGTGGGACGACATCACCATGGACTTCGTGGTTGGTTTGCCCCATACTCTGCAGAGGCATGATGGTATTTGGGTGATTGTGGACAGGTTGACCAGGTCAGCGCACTTCCTTCTAGTTAGGATGTCTTTGTCAGTGGACAGGCTAGCCAGATTGTATGTGGACCGAGTTGTTTCGTTGCACGGAACCCCAGTTTCGATTGTTTCCGACAGAGATCTAAGGTTCACTTTAGGGTTTTGGCACAGTTTGCAGAGAGCTATTGGTATAGAGTTGAGGCTGAGTTCAGCGTACCACCCGCAGTCAGATGGTCAGTCAGAGAGGACTATACAGACTTTGGAGGATATTTTGAGAGCTTGTTGCTTGGACTGGGGTGGCACCTGGGAGTCCCACCTTCCGATGGTAGAGTTTGCGTACAACAACAGTTATCACTCGAGCATTATAATGGCACTATACGAGGCTTTGTATGGTCGGCCGTGCAGGACACCACATCATTGGTTCGAAGTGGGTGAGAGGCAGCTTCTAGGACCAGAGATGGTACAACAATGTGCAGACACAGTCAGTTTAGTCAGGCAGAGGCTTCAGACAGTGCAGAGCAGACAGAAGAGCTTTGCAGATGTCAGCAGGAGGCCGTTGCAGTTCAACGTGGGTGACCTTGTGTTCTTGCAGGTTTCGCCGACCAAGGGTGTCATGCGGTTTGGCAGAAAGGGAAAGCTCAGTCCAAGGTATATTGGGCCTTTCCTTGTTTCAGAGAGGATCAGCGAGGTTACTTACAGGTTGTGTCTTTCGACAGAGTTGGCCGGCGTACACAGTATCTTTCACGTTTCACAGCTCAAACGGTACGTTGCAGATCCATTGCACGTGTTGGACTACTCGCAGTTAGAGGTTGCACCAGAATTGTCAGTGCCAGAGTACCCAGTCAGAGTTGTGGACTGCAGAGTGCAGCAGTTGCGCCGGAGACAGATTCCGCTGGTCAAGGTTGTCTAGGAGAACCGCGTTGGTGGCAAGGCCACATGGGAGTGAGAGGATGAGATGAGAGAGTAGTTCCCTTACTTATTTGAGTGATCGATATGTTGTTTTTCCTGTACTGCTTTCCATTTGAAACTGAGTTTCTTTTAATTTTGAGGATGAAATTTCCTTAAGGGGGGTAGGATGTAAGATCCGGTCCTCTCGGGCCCTTGGCCCTATCCTCAGGGTCACGATGGACACCCTGGTCGTGACATGGTCGCGCCAGGGGAGCCTGTCGCAACAGGGTTTTGGTCGCGTCACACCTGGCCGTCGTGACATGGTCGCGACGGGGGTGGACATCGCATTCTTGTTGTGGTGTCTGGAGGTGTTGCGACTACTTTTCTGACCGATCTGACCACTATCCTTTCTATCAGGATGGCCTTGTCGGGTGTCAGGTGCATACAGAGTTGACGCGACCTAGCAGGCCGTCGCGTTCTGGTTTTCTCGATCTTCAAGGTTTGACCACTTTTGGTGTCGCGCCAGGGTGGGCGGTCACGACATGGTCGTGACACTCAGGGGCGTCGTGATAGGGTTGCTGTCATGCCGGTCCGACCCGTCGCGTCTCTGGGGCTGTCGGTTCAAAATCGAGGCAGGCGCCCATTTCCCCTTTCTCCCCTTTCCTTCTTCTTCTTCTTCCTTCTTCTTTCCCTCCAAAGCCCCCTTGGCTTCTCTAGCGATTCTTGGTGTTTTGGGCGAGGAGGTGACGCCTGTTCGTGTAGGCGGTGTGATCATGGTGCTTGGAGCGAGGAGGAGGTGGCCATTCCGACATGAAGGCCCCAACGGGTCGGCTCTACTCTTGGAGGTAGGGACCCCTTGTTCTCCTCTCATTCTAGCATGCTCCCTTCCCCTTGAGAGCTTGTTTCTCCGTGGTTTGGGGTTGTGGGGTGTGAGGATCATGCTCGTGGTGAGTGAGGTTTCCCTCGAGCGTAGTTTTCCATGTAATCCATGTTTAAGGGTGGTTTGATTATTTATAAGCTTTTCCGTGCGTTTCCTATGCTCCCCTCCCCCTGTGGATGTGCTATTGTACGATTTTGGGGTGGTCCTTGGGAGGACTGTACTGGGATGCCCCTCGGCTGAGATCGTGACCAGTATAGAGGTCGTGATGATGTTGCGACTGGCACGGCTGCCGTGACATCATCGCGACACTCTAAGGCATCGCGACATGGTCACGACAGCCTGTGACGTCGCGACATGGTCGCGACAGGTAAGTCTTACGGAGTTCCATTTTCTGTGGAGTCTTCACCATTTTCAGTTCTTGCTATACCTGTGGCACCAGTGCTAGTTCCTAGTACGGTCCTACACTAGTCGTTCGCCCGGTGCTCGACATTTGAGGGCTTGTCCTGTGAGAGAGGTTGTTACTGTTGCCTGGGACCCCCATCCCTACGTGCTTGTTGAGGGAGTACTTCGAGCGGCGGGCGTGCTCGAGTCATGGACTCTAGAGTGGAGGGGAAAACGGTGGTTAGGATAGTGGCGTTGAGTCATTTGCAGAGCTCTCTTGGTTGGTCTGGGATGCCAAGGTTGTAGCGTATTGACCGTTCGGATCGTGTCATTGTGTTTGTAAAGGCCAGTGTGTGGCCGATGACGTGTGTAGCAGGTGTTTCCATAGGTTGTGAGGCTTTGTGGGCCGGCGGTTTGGGCCTAAAGCACTCACTGGTTCACTGTCTGTGAACGCAACAGTAAGGAGCGTCACGTTCTGAACGCAACGACCCTGGGTGTCGTGTTCATGGAACCGCTGTTTGGGTCGATGTCTGCATGCGCACCGCGTGTTGCGCGCGGAGCAGAGCTTGCTGACATCAGGAGTCGGAAGGCGACGACCACAACCGTCGCGTTCAGGTCGCAACATTGTGCTACGTCGCGTTCCCAACTAAACTGCGTTTTAAGCAGGTTTCTACCGAACATCGCTTCTGCAAGCTCTGCTCGGCTAGGGAAGGGGGTTTCGTCATGCTGAGGGGCGATCTGATGTTTTGGTGGTGTTTTGGGCGTGTTCTTGCCGCGAGGACGTCGTGTGGAGCGGGGGAAACGCCATGTGAAACTCGTACTTCGCATTCTTCGTGAAGGTAGGGGGATTCTTCCTGTTTTGTTGCGTGAATCGGGTGTGTGTTGTGTTTAATGTGTTATCATCTTTACAAATAGTAGATATCATGCTAGGATACACATTAAAGCAGGAAAAACGGTTGAAAACATTGGTTTATGGGGTCTAAGGGGGAGATCCGGCAAGGGGTTCCCGGATTAGGGTTCTCGCCTGTGAAGGCGACGGACCCTCCTATCACGATCAGGTCGCGACAGGTCGACCCGTCGCGTTCAGCTTATGAACGCGACATATCGGGGTGTCGCGTTCAGGTGGCGACATGGAACCCTGTCGCATTCATAGCCGAGGGCTTGATTGTGTTTGCATATGAGAGCAGGTTTGTCCGATTATCGTGAACTATGTTACATGGCAAGGGTAAGCAGTGCATGAGCACCTGTAGTGCTCGGGGAGCGTGTCGTGTGTGCGGTTTGCATGGTGTTCACACAGTTGACGTAGGGTTTCACGTGGCTTGTGCGGTGTGCACGTGGTTTGTGTGTGCGTGGCGAGTAGTACGATGCCTACCGTGGATACCTCTTCAGTTGGGAGCCCCAGGTTTTGTGTGAGCCAGGCATGTGTGTGTGCTCGGGGCTTGTCCCAGTACTGGGTACCGATGAGGTCTTGTCATCTTCCTAGACACCCTCACTCTTGTGTAGATTTGTACGTCCGGCTGAGGGAAAGACGACAGTGGGACAACGACTTGTGAGAGTTTGTGTTTTGTCACTTGTAGCGCGCTCGTAGTTGGGGGTTGCGGACACTAGTAGACGTACTGGACCCCACCTAGTCCTATTTTCCAGTGCCTCACTTTAGGTAGCTCGGGCCAGAGTCCCTAAAGGTGCCAGGCATGGGCTTGCGGCAGTGTGGTCCGCAGGAGTGGTGCTGGTTGGTCTCCACAGTTTCTTGACTTGAGTTTGGTGAAGAGGCAGCTGGACCTTATGTTTGTGCTGCGAGACTAAGAGGTAGTCCTGTGTGGTTTGTCCGGGTTAGTTGCTGGTGTCGCGAGCCAGTTTACGTGGCCCGAGTGTGGCGTTTTCCTACTTTAGCACGTACACCTGGTTGTGGTTTGCCGTTTATTTGATATTTTTGTTTTTTGTTAAGCGGCAAGCGGGAAGTGATATTTACAACCTTATATCCTGTTAGCTAGTTCTATAAATTGTTAGCGTAGCCTCCTGCTTTACTACTTGTGTTGGTTTGCTCAGTTTCTAGGGGAGTTTCCCTACTGAGCCAGTGACTCGTGAGGCTCACCCCTACCCCTTTCAGGTGAGGGAGAGCAGAAGACTTCACACCCGTCGTCTAGTTCTGAGCTATACCATAGCGGGGCAGGGTCTGCACCTCCAATAGTATAATTTTCTTTCTTTGTACACCTCGGGGTATGCCCCAGGTTGCTGTTGTAGTTATTTTCAGGTTTTAATTGAGAAATGGCTATGTAAATTCCTTGTAAATATTTGTGAGATGGAAATCTTATAATATATTTCCGCAGTCTTCTTTATATTTCTACGGACTTGTGTGAATAATATCCCTTGCGAGGCTTCGGCTCATTCGCGGGAGTCGGAGTCGGATTAGGCACGTTATTAGGTTAACGGGTCTGGACGAGGACGGCCGCTACAGTTGGTATCAGAGCAAGGTTCGTGTGGATATAAAGGAATCGAAAATTTGCATAGCCTATTCTCTACTTTAGCCCACTGCTGGTAGTTGACCCTAGTTTTTGTATTGATAATTGTATGCGTGTGGTTGGAATATTGTTTGTGCAGGATCAGAAATGGCAGACAGAAGGGATTGGGGAGGTGGTGGAGATGAGTCAGGAGAGGATGCTACGCAGCGAATGATAGAAAAGATATGGGAAAGTCTTACAGATATTCAAATGAGGTTGGATCAGCAGCACCGGTACAGCCAGCAGTTGCAGGACCACCAGTTGTAGAGGAGGCAGTGCTAGTAGCACCAGTTCCACCACCAGGAGTTGGGGTACCACCTTTTGTACCCATATCCCCAGCATAGTGCAGAGGAGCCTACGCACTAGTGGAGAGATTTTTGAGGTTGCAGCCCCCTACGTTTTCAGGAGGCCCTAACCCCCACACAGCGGAGCACTATGTGCATGAGATAGAGAGGGTATTTGTGACAATGAAATGTTCGCAGACAGATAGGGTGATTCTTGCCACCTATCAGTTGCGAGGTTTTGCACGGGAATAGTGGAGATTGAAGATGCAGACGGTGTTTGCAGGAAGACCAGAGGATAGTATCACCTGGCATGAGGTTTTAACGGTCTTTAATGATACTTTCTTTCCAGTCCAGATACAGCAGGCGAAGAGAGAGCAGTTTTAGACCTTACAACATGGGAATTTGTCGGTATTAGAATATCAAATGAGATTTATGGCTTTGAGTAGATACGCTCCATATGTGGTGACTGATAATACTATGATGGTGGAGTACTTCATTAGAGGCTTGTGAGCTGAGTTGTAGGATGCAGTGATTCCCCTTATGTGTAGGACAGTGGAGGAGGCGGCGCAAAGAGCAGTAATATTGGAAAAGACTATTCGGGCTAGGCAAGGACAGTCACAGACAGGTGGATCAGGCTGTTTCCGGCTTCCCCAATAGTCTACTGGCATCAGCAAGAGTAAGGCACCCTCATGAGCTTCATCATCGTCTGGATTTGCAAAGTGGGGCAAACAAATAAAGAAGTTCTTCCGAGGAGGAGGTCGAGGTGGAGGCAGATAGCAGGGCTTCCAGCAGGGTGGTTTCCAGCAGGGTTGTGGTTATAGACCACCGGTTCCAGAGGAGTCACAACAGAGTACAGCAGGGCAGCCCACAACTTTTCCAAGTTTTAGGTGTTACACCTGTGGTCAGCCAGGGCACTTAGCCAAAAATATCCGCAGTCCCGGGGTTATGGTTTTGGCAGAGGGACTCAGCATAGCACACCATACCAACCACCCCAGCAGAGCAAGGTAGAGGTGCACCATACCAGAGAGGAGGACGGGGCCGAGTGATGGCAATCACTAGAGCACAGGCGGAGGCATCCAATCTTATTGAAGATATATTACCGCTCTTTGACTTTTCTGCTAGAGTGTTGATTGATCTAGGTGCTTCCCATTTATTTATTTTCGAAGATTTTTTGGATAGCATAGTACATCCCCTAGAAGAGAGGCAGTGTGAGTTGGTAGTAGAAGTTCCTTCCGGTGGCTACGTGCTCACTTCCTGCTTTTTAGATGAGGTTCCGATAATAGTTCAGGGCAATCAATTATCAGCTAGATTGTATGCCCTATCACTGAAGGATTATGATGTAATATTGGGAATGGATTAATTAGAAGCTTATGGGGCACTGATGGATTGTAGAAAGAAGAGGGTCAGATTTTGCAGGCCCGGTGAAGCAGTATTTGAATTTCAAGGTATGCCTTTTTATACTCCTAAGCTTATTATTTCTGCACTTAGAGCTAGGAGGTTGATTAATGCGGGATGTGTAGCGTACCTTGCTTCGGTTAGTTTAGTTGAGTCTGGTAAGTCTATAGATTCAGTGCCAGTGGTTAGGGAATTTGCAGATGTATTTCCAGAAGATCTACCAGGGTTAGCTCCACATAGAGAGGTGGACTTCACTGTTGAATTGCAACCAGGCAGTATGTGATATCAAAAGCACCATACAGAATGGCACCGGAAGAGTTGAAAGAATTGAAGAGGCAATTGTAGGAGTTGTTAGAGAAGGGTTTCATTAGACCCAGTCATTCGCCATGGGGAGCGCCAGTATTATTTGTCAGAAAGAAAGATGGCAGTTTGAGAATGTGTATTGACTATAGGAAATTGAACAAGGTCACAATTAAGAATAAATATCCACTCCCCATAATAGATGATTTGTTTGGTCAGCTTCAATCAGCCAAGGTTTTTTCCAAGATAGATTTGAGATCAAGATATCATCAGTTGCGGCTAAAGGAAGAAGACATTGATAAGACAGCTTTCAGGATGAGATAGGGCATTACGAGTTTGTGGTAATGCCATTTGGTTTGACAAATGCACCAGCAGCCTTCATGAATTTAATGAACAAGATCTTCACCCTTATTTAGATCAGTTCATTGTGGTTTTCATTGATGATATTCTGGTTTATTCAGCATCAGAGGAGGAGCATGCAGTACACTTAAGGATCACATTGCAGACCTTAAGAGATCACCAGTTGTATGGTAAGTTCAGTAAATGTGAGTTCTGGTTAAAAGAAATTCAGTTTTTGGGTCATGCCATTTCAGCAGAAGGAGTTGCAGTTGATCCAGCTAAGGTTGAAGCAGTAATGAAATGGGAAGAACCAAAGACAGTGTCAGAAATTAGAAGCTTTTTGGGCCTTGCAAGATACTACAGACGGTTCATCCAAGATTTTTCGAAGATAGCAGCTCCAATGAAAAGATTAACAAGGAAAGGAATACCTTTTGTATGGTCTTTAGAATGCAAGCGTAGTTTTGCAGAATTAAAGAAGAGATTGACTTCAGCACTGATACTGGAAATTCCATCAGGCAGTGGCGGATTTGTTTTATATACAAATGCATCAAGGAGAGGTTTGGGAGCAGTGTTGATGCAACATGGCAAGGTGGCAGCTTATGCATCTAGACAGTTAAAGAAACATGAAGAAAATTATCCGACACATGATTTGGAGTTAGCAGCAGTAGTTTTTGCATTAAAGATTTGGCGGCACTATTTATATGGTGAAAGGTTCGAGATATTTACTGATCATAAGAGTTTAAAGTACATCTTTTCTCAGAAAGATATGAATTTAAGACAGTGCAGATGGATGGAGTATCTGAAAGACTATGACTTCAGTTTAGCATATCATCTAGGTAAAGCTAATGTGGTGGTGGATGCACTGAGCAGAAAGGCAGTTATGAATCAACTTATGATCAGAGAATGGAAATTGTATGAAGATGTGACAGAAAACTCATTATATGTGCCAAATAGTTAGCGGAGAGCAATATTAGCAAGCAGTGCAGTGGAGCCTTCTCTATATCGGCAGATAGTGGAAGCGCAGAGGACATATGACAATTTAGCAGATATTGTAAGAATGGAAGAAGTGACTCTTGGAGATGACAGTGTGGTCAGACTCAAGGGTCGATTATATGTGCCAGCAGATGCTGAGGTCAGACAGAAAGTATTGGAGGAGGCCCACAGGTCGAGATACACTATTCATCCAGGCAGTACCAAAATATATCAAGATATGAAGAAACATTTTTGGTGGCCCAATATGAAAAAATAAATTGCTGAATTTATAGCAAGATGTGCAGTATGTCAGCAAGTAAGGCAGAGTACCAAGGCCAGGAGGACTGTTACAGCCGTTACCCATTCCACAGTGGAAATGGGTTGATATTGCTATGGATTTCTTTGTTGGTTTGCCCAGGTCATCAACAGGTCATAATGGTATTTGGGTTTTTGTGGACAGATTGACCAAAGTTTGCAGGTTATTACCAGTAAGTATGTTTTGGTCAGTGGATAGACTAGCCAAATTATATGTAGAAAGAATAGTACCTTTGCATGGGATTCCAGTTACCATTGTTTCAGATCGAGATCCCAGGTTCACATCAGGCTTTTGGAGGAGCTTGCAAAGAGTGGTTGGCACAGAATTGAGATATAGTTCGGCTTATCATCCACAGACAGATGGGCAAACAGAAAGAACAATCCGAACAATAGAAGATATGTTGAGGGCTTGTTGCTTAGTTTGGGGAAGTGTATGGGAGCATCATTTAGGCATGGTAGAGTTTGCCTATAATAACAGCCATCATGCAAGTATTGGAATGGCACCTGATGAAGCATTATATGGTAGACCATGCAGGACACCATTAAATTGGCATGAAGTGGGTGAGAGACAGGTTATGGGACCAGAGTTGATTCAGCAATGTGCAGAGATAGTAAAGTTTATTAAAGAAAAGCTTCAGATAGCGCAGAGTCGTCAAAAAAGTTATGCAGATACCAGACACAGGCCTTTGCAATTTGAGGTTGGAGATTATGTCTTCTTGAAAGTTTCTTCTACTAAAGGTGTGCTTAGGTTCAGCAAAAGAGGCAAATTGAGTCCGAGATATGTTGGTCCATTTCAGATAAAAGAAAGAGTTGGTGAAACAGCTTACCGATTAGATTTACCAGCAGATTTTACTGATGCACATGACGTGTTCCACGTTTCAATGCTCTGAAGGTACATCAAAGATCCTACCCAGGTGGTTAGTTATCAAAGAGATGATTTGAGGCCAGATATGACAATGCCGGAATATCCAGTGCAAATTACAGGTCGCAGAACCCACAAACTCAGAAATAAAGAAATTGAACTAGTGAAAGTCAGATGGGAAAATAGACAGGGTGGAGAAGATACATGGGAACTAGCAGATGTGATGAAAGCGTATCCATACTTGTTTGAGTAAGTCTTTAATTCTTTTAGGTGATAGTATTATGTTTGTGTAAGTGAAAGTTTATTTGATGTCGAGTTTCTGTTTTAAATTTCGAGGACGAAATTTCTTTTAGGTGATAGTAATGTAACGTATTGACTGTTCGGATCATGTCATTGTGTTTGTGGAGGCCAGTGTGTGGCCGATGACATGTGCAGCAGGTGTTTCCACAGGTTGTGAGACTTGTGGGCCGACGGTTTGGGCCCAAAGCACTCACTGGTTCACTGTCTATGAACACGACAGTGAGGAGCGTCGCATTCTGAATGCGACGACCCTAGGTGTCGCGTTCATGGAACCACTGTTTGGGTCGACGTCTGCATGCGCGCCGCGTGTTGCACGCGGGGCAGGGCTTGTTGACGTCAAGAGTCGGAAGGCGACGACCACAACCGTCACGTTCAGGTCGCGACAGTGTGCTACGTCGCGTTCCCAACTAAACTGCGTTTTAAGCAGGTTTCTGCCGAATAGAGCTTCTGCAAGCTCTGCTCGGCTAGGGAAGGGGGTTTTGTCGTGCTGAGGGGAGATCTGACGTTTTGGTGGTGTTTTGGGCGTGTTCTCGCCGCGAGGACGCCGCGTGGAGCGGGGGAAACGCCGTGTGAATCTCGTACTTCACGTTCTTCATGAAGGTAGGGGGATTCTGCCTGTTTTGTTGCGTGAATCGGGTGTGTGTTGTGTTTAATGTGTTATCAGCTTTACAAACAGTAGATATCATGCTACGATACACATTAAAGCATGAAAAACAGTTGAAAACACTGGTTTATGGGGTCTAAGGGGGAAATCCGGTGAGGGGTTCCCGGATTAGGGTTCTCGCCTGTGAAGGCGACGGACCCTCCTGTCGCGATCAGGTTGCGACAGGTCGACCCGTCGCGTTCAGCTTATGAACGCGACATATCGGGTGTCGCGTTTAGGTGGCGACATGGAACCCTGTCGCGTTCACAGTCGAGGGTTTGATTGTGTATGCATATGAGAGCAGGTTTATCCGATTATCGTGAACTGTGTTACATGGCAAGGGTAAGTGGTGCATGAGCACCTGTAGCGCTTGGGGAGCGTGTCGTGTGTGCGGTTTACGTGGTGTTTACATGGTTGATGTAGGGTTTCACATGGCTTGTGCGGTGTGCACGTGGTTTGTGTGTGCGTGGCGAGTAGTACGATGCCTACTGTGGATACCTCTTCAGTTAGGAGCCCCAGGTTTTGTGTGAGCCAGGCACGTGTGTGTGCTCGGGGCTTGTCCGGTACTGGGTACCGACGAGGTCTTGTCATCTTCCTGGACAACCTCACTCTTGTGTAGAGTTGTACGTCCGGCTGAGGGAAAGACGGCAGTGGGACAACGACTTGTGAGAGTTTGTGTTTTGTCGCTTGTAGCGCGCTCGTAGTTGGGGGTTGCGGACACCAGTAGACGTATTGGACCCCACCTAGTCTTGTTTTCCAGTGCCTTACTTTAGGTAGCTCGGGCTAGAGTCCCTAAAGGTTCCAGGCATGGGCCTGTGGCAGTGTGGTCCGCAGAAGTGGTGCTGGTTGGTCTCCACAGTTTCTTGACTTGAGTTTGGTGAAGCGACAGCTGGACCTTACGTCCGTGGCTGCGAGACTGAGAGGTAGTCCTGTGTGGTTTGTCTGGGTTAGTTGCTGGTGTCGCAAGCCATTTTACATGGCCCGAGTGTGGCGTTTTCCTACTTTAGCACGTACACCTGGTTGTGGTTTGCCATTTATTTGATATTGTTGTTTTCTGTTAAGCGGCAAGCGAGAAGTGATATTTACAGCTTTATATCCTGTTAGCTAGTTCTGTAAATTGTTAGCGTTGCCTCTTGCTTTACTACTTGCGTTGGTTTGCTCGGTTTCTAGGGGAGTTTCCCTACTGAGCCAGTGACTCGTGAGGCTCACCCCTACCCCTTTCAGGTGAGGGAGAGTAGGAGACTTCGCACCCTTCGTCTAGTTCTGAGCCGCACAGTAGCGGGGTAGGGTCTGCACCTCTAGCAATGTAATTTTCTTTCTTTATACACCTCGGGGTATGCCCTAGGTTGCTGTTGTAGTTATTGTCAGGTTTTAATTGAGAAATGGCTATGTAAATTCCTTGTAAATATTTGTGAGATGACAATCTTATAATATATTTCAACAGTTTCCTTTATATTTCTATGAACTTGTGTGAATAATATCCCTTGCGAGGCTTTGGCTCGTTCGCGGGAGGCGGAGTAGGATCAGGCACGTTATTAGGTTAACGGGTCTAGATGACGAGGGCCGCTATAGAGGTCGTTTGGAGTTCTTCCCAGCGCAGATCAGTCAGTTCTTTTTTCTCACTGCCTCGCTCTTTATGGCCTCGGAACCACCTAGAGAGGCAGGCGTGGGACCGTGGTCCGGCCAGACTACGGCGGTTACTGTTGTGTTAGTTGTGTTTCTGCCCCACTCTGACGAGACGTAGAGGTTTGGAACTGGGTCGAGGGTAAGACATCAGTGGACGCACCGACGGGTTGACTAGTGGTAGCATTTTCCCATAGCTAGTGTCTCTTGTCTAGGCAGGGTTTGCTCTGTCTGTGTTGCCAGCCGTGTTGTGGTCACCATGTGCAGTCATACGAAGTTTCCGATCATGGTGTCCTTCCATACCGTTGCTAGTTAGTAGCTTTGCTTCCGCACTTTCCCTTGTAGAGTAGAAGATATAACTGCCATTATTTCAATTGTTTATATATTCTTTTGCCTATTAGAGCCAGTAGGAGATTGGTATTCCCTACTGAGCTTCTGTTGTGAAGCTCATCCCCTCTTTTCCCAGGTGAGACTTCTCAGCAGTGACAGGGCGCGCGTCGGGCGGAGGAGGCAAGGTGGTAGTCATCGTCCCCACAGCTAGCAATGGTTTCCCCTTTCAGTTGTACGTCACACTCAGGGTATGCCCCTAAGGGCTCTGTTCTCCCCTTTTTACTTGTACTAGTGTGTGTGTATTGGGATTGTACCTAGAGCGATACGCTGCGGTCTCGCTCTTCTTTCTGCTTTCGCGTGTGTGCTCCTAGTTAGCAGTTGACGTTTATTTTCCTTACATATTCTGTTAGACTTATATTATAGCCCTTCCGGTCCCCGATCCGTCGGCAGCGACTGCAAAAATCAGATCCTCGACTTGGGCCGAGGGTCGGGTTCTCGGGGTCGTTACAATTCTGACTTTAGCGGAACCCAAATCTGTCTTACCAAAAATCATCTTACTCAATCAATTACCACCGAAAGGAAATATCTGAAGCTTCAAACTGTTCTCTTTGCTATACTATTAGTATCTTATCCCGCTCTTTCCTATTCACTGAAAATTATAATCTACTTGATTTATCAAATAACTCACCTGTACTGCTGTAACACCGTACTCTCTTATCTAAGGATAAAACTGCACATTCAACTTTACATATGCTCTGCCACTAACTTTATTCAATTCTTTCAATTAACTGCTAGCCAACCCAAAAGTCTTCTCTATTCAACAAATTAAGCCTTTCCATCTGCATTCCACAACTCACTGACCTCGGGAATTTCAAAATGTACACATTACTTATTCTTCCTGCTTTACTCTGCCATAACCTCATCTTTTCTTTATTCTTTAACCAATCTGTCTCTGCTACCATATCAAATTCTAACAAGCATTCTAATAAAGAATACCTATGCTCAACCGAATTCCTTATTCTGCACTATATCATAACCTCTTGATGTACATTACTTTAATCATCTGACTATAACCATCTGCTGATCTGCTATACTCATCTCTTCTTCCAATCAATACTACTCAACTTTAAATTTATTGCCACTGCAACAAACACATTACCATTCCTGTGAAGTGCTCTCTTAAATACTCCCTTATCTGGCTAATCTCACTGTGCTACTCAAGGTTTCTAACTCATATTATAACTCTTCTTAATACATACTTACTGAATACTACTAAATCTAAAATCTAATTACCTTCTTCCTTTAAATACCATGGTCTACTCTTTCTGATTTCTCTATCCACACTGTTGCTCTACAAACTCTACATCCGCTCTTACTGCACTCTACTGTTACATCTCTATTTCTATTCACCGAATCCATTACTGGCATAACCCCGTTGCTGACATTGGCAAACCTACAGTTTAATTATAAACCTTACCAGAAACTTGATCTCATTACTATTAATACATATGTTCCTTTGCAAATCTTTATCTGCCAATGCTGATATTATGCATTCCTCTTTTTCCTGAATCAGTCTTTCTCTATGTCCTTCTGTTCACTCTCTCTATTGCAAATCCTAACTCTAAATTCTTAATAATTGAAACACCTTTTTAACCTCTGATCGGATCTTGCTAAATCTCTGAATCTTGCTTAAAATAACACTGACTCCTTTACCTTTACAACCTTATACCATTCCTTGCTTCAGCAATTACAATACACTAAACATCTCCACAGAACATCACAAAATCTGCCTGTACCATTTCAATATATAATAAACACTTCTGCTAACAATGACCATGTTCTATTCAAAACTACTATCTGTTTACCCATTACTGATCCTTAACTGGTCTCAAAAATCTATTCGAGCTCAACAACCTATTCACTCGCCCTTTCCTTAAGCAACAATTCTCATTCTTGCACTTTTCACAATTCTGAACAAATCCTTCTAATACTAACAAACACCTCTGATTACAAAACACACTTAATTCTACTGCCACAAGTTACTACTGTCATGCCCCGACGCAGAATATCAGAATGCGAGGCACTTGCAAGTAAATGGGTACAGAGCAAGTAATAGACATCAAACCATTGCACAATGAATAATACTAAAGATAATTCTTCTCATTAATAACTTTTCAATGTTTAGTTACAACCACTAATATCAGAGCCAATCTATAGGGCCCAATTACATTGAAATAAAAGTAAAAGACTAAACTAAGACTCTATCATAGTACTAGGACACTAGGGTACTCTTGACATCACTCCTGGTCGTTCCTGTCCTCTTGAGTGTATAGTTCATCATCGGTCTCACTTGAGAACACAATGACAAATAATGCAGGGTGAGCGATAACGCCCAGTAAGACTTAAATCTCAATAGTCAAGCAGGCTTTAAATAGTTAATGCATTAAAGGTAGAGTAACTAATGATAGAGCGAGAGAGTCAAGTAAAAGATAGCAGGATAGCACGTGAACGAAATAACACAACTTTCCAAATATAGCAAGAGTGTCGAGTATAGCACAAATAGCAAGATGGCCATAGCACAAATAGCACAAAGTATAGTAATAGCATAACGGGTATAATATAGCACTTTTGTCAATAGACAACGAGAGAACATAGCACTTTTTGATTGTCATTTAGATAGTCGAGATAGATAGCACTCGAGTATAATGCCAAACACTCTGATCATTTAACTCCCATGGGCAAATGGCACTTTCGGGTGCTCTCCCCAGGACCAGATCGAGCCCTTTATATATTGCCAGGCATTGGTTATATTGTTTATCTTTAGACAATCAGTCAATGGCCAATATAGAGTACCAAGAAATAGCTGAGAGCACTAGATGAATAGACGAGAGAGTAGAGTGAACGAGAATAGATGAGCGAGTAGTGGATAGATGAGAGCTAGTGGACATTGCACGTAACACGTCGAGTAAACAGTGATAGTAACAGTTGCACAACACGCGCACTTGGTGTTGGCAGTCAGGTGGAACTCACGACCCTACCACTGGCCAAGTTAAGCACAGGTCCAGAGGTTCGGCATGATTCAAGATAAGAGCGAACTTCTAATAGCCGTTTGGATCATGTTGATCCCTAAATGGGGTAATAGGTGTTAGGGTACAACTGGCTCGTCGACCATGTGGGAATCCATGGACAGAGGAGACTTACGGAGGCCTTGAACAAAGACTCACTAGTCCGGCAGAAGGAGTATCCGATGGAGAGTTCGTCCAAGTCAAGAGAGAGTGTGTATATAGAAACAAGTGCTCGACGTTCTAAAGGAATTCTAGAACAGTGGAGTGTTGATAACGGTATTCCCAAAACAGTGCGAGAAAATGTAGACAAGTATATATTGAAATATGGCAATTTAATTAAATAAATTACCAGATGTATTATGAGTTAATTACATGCCAAGTTAAGCCATAATTGGATGGTTCAAAGTGTGTGCATGTATCATGAAAATTAAAGCTAGAACAAGTCATGTGCATGTCTTTTAAAATTACACATTATGTTCAGTTTATAACATGTATATTTACTGCGTATATGATTGTTAACAAAGGGTATGAACATCTAACAAGTTTTAGCAACAAAAGTTAGGGTTTTTCAAGCAAAAAGCCAGAATGTGACGCACCCTTGTAAGGGTCACGATGGGCTCAGCTGAGAACACGACGTGGGCTTGTACAGATCGCGATGGCCTTGTCAGTTCGGGCAGGCAGGTTGCGACGGGGTCGCAACGGGCTCTTCAGATCAGGTAGCAGATCGCGACGACAGGCCTTGTCGCGATCAGATCGTGATGGAAGGCTCTCTCGCGATGGCCTTGTGAATGCGGCCTATCGGGCCATCACGTTCGCAGGGTCTGCGCCCGAGTCCGACAGGGAAAGGACATTACATTGGATTGCGGGCCAGAACTTACCCTATTTGACATAGGGGGATTCAAAAAATCGTAACTAATTGTACAATTGATGAAAAATCATGAAACTAGTTGCGAATTGATCTAGACATGCATGGGTACTTACAGTAAGTAGGAATTTGACAACAGACAAGGTTCAATACACTTTAAACATGGGTATTGATGACTTGAAATAGTACATAGTTAAGATCAACGATTTAATTCGCAAGATAGGATGAATCAAAATTAGGCTTTTAGGGGCAAAAGATGCCTAACATGCATCAGTTCCTATAGTAAACATTTCGTGGCATGGGGTTGAGTATACAAGGAGAACAAGAATTAAGATGAAGGGTCGGGCTCATGCTAGTTGCAGAACATAAAAAATCAAGAAGAAAAATTGACTCGATGAAAATTATGAAACC
The DNA here is from genome assembly GCA_014218235.1 of Colocasia esculenta. Taxonomy (NCBI): domain Eukaryota; kingdom Viridiplantae; phylum Streptophyta; class Magnoliopsida; order Alismatales; family Araceae; genus Colocasia; species Colocasia esculenta. Next base: position 92,935,240 of record CM024760.1, read on the forward strand.
AAAGGGCTTTTGTTCTGAGGTTTAGATCAACCTACAACGAAATTGATTTAGTTTTGCTCGTGAGAATGCCTACCTTGGACGATTTCCTCTTCTAGGGCTAGAACTTGAAGAACGGGGTTGATGGCTTGAGAGCTCCTTCTCCCCACGAGTTCTCTCCTCCTTGTGGCTTCTTCCTGGTCCAGAAACCCTTGGCAACGAGCTAGGGCCGCCATGGAGGTTTAAGAGAGTATTTATGTCTCTTGTATTTCTAATTCCTAATAGGACTCTAATCCTTTTAAATTTCGGGATTTCCTATTTCCTCTCCCCTTTCTAAGCATGAGAACTTCTAATTTGGGTTAGGTTGGGACCCAAATTCGTGGCCAACCTATTAGGGTAGGTTTAGGAATCCAAATCTAACTCAAACTAGCTATTTAATGCATTAAATACCCCTTTTCTATTTATGTAATAATTTAGTTACGAATTTGAGGTATTTTCCTATTATTCTTCTTTTAAAAATCTTTATTTTGGCCCACTAATTTCTAATGGGTCTATTTAAAAAAGCCCATTACTTCTTTTCATTTAATGGGTTTTATTTAATTCTCTTTTATTTGATTTTTCTAATTACTTTTATTTTTTTATTATTAAATTTTTATTTCTAGAAAAATCTAGGTTGCTACATCCTCCCCCTCTTAAAAAGAATTTGGTCCCTAAATTCATACGATCATCCAGGAGAGAATGTCTATCCGAAAAGATCGGGGTAGTTCCGTCTGATGGTTCCTTCCGGTTCCCATGTGGCTTCTTCCACTCCGAGGTTATTCCATAAGACTTTAACCACGTGAATGGGACGATTCCTGAGCTGTTGTATCTTTCGTTCCAGTATCTTGACTGGCTTCTCTTCATATGACACATCCTTGTTCAATACCAGCTTCTCGTGGTGAATGATGTGTGTAGGATCATATACATATTTCCTGAGCATGGAGACATGGAATACATTGTGTATGCATGCCAGATCCGGTGGCAACGCCAGTCGGTATGCAACCTCACCAATCCTTTCGAGTACTTCAAGAGGACCGATGAATCTAGGACTAAGCTTTCCTTTCATACCAAATCTTTGGATGCCACGAGTAGGTGACACCTTTAAGAATACATGATCACCAACTTGGAATTCTAAGTCTTGCCTTCTTTTGTCAGCATAGCTCTTTTGTCAAGACTGAGCAGTCTTAAGCCGGTCTCTAATCACCTGAATGTCCTTAGTGGTTTGTTGTACCATATCCGGGTCTAGCCATTGCTGTTCTCCCACCTCATTCCAGCACGCAGGAGATCTACAATTTCTTCCGTAGAGTGCTTCGAACGGTGCCATCTTAATACTCACCTGGTAACTGTTGTTATAGGCGAACTCAATGATGGATAGGTGCTCGTTCCAATACCCTTGGAAGTCTATAGTGCAAGCTCTCAACATGTCTTCCACTATTTGGTTGGTCCTTTCAGTTTGCCCATCCATTTGTGGATGGAATGCGATACTAAAGTTGAGTTTAGTACCCAGTGCACCTTGCAGTCCTTTCCAAAAATGAGATGTAAATCTCGGATCTCGATCCGAGATTATAAATGATGGAACTCCATTGTAGCCTTACAATCTCCTTGACATATAGGGCAGCTAGTACTTCCACCGACCACTTACTTGTTATAGGCAGAAAGTGGGCAGATTTGGTTAGTCAGTCGATAATGACCCATATAGCATAGAGTCCACCACGAGTCTTGGGTAAACCCATGATGAAGTCCATGCCAATGCTTTTCCATTTCCATTCCGAAATATCTAGCAGTCTGAGTACATCAGCAGGGCACATGTGTTCCGCTTTTACTTGTTGGCAAGTAAGGCAGTGTGTGGCATGTTCAGCTACCTCTGTTTTCATGTTCGGCCACCAAAACGTTCTTTTCATGTCTTGATACATTTTGGTACCTCCAGGATGAATAGTGTACTTCATCTTGTGAGCTTCATCCATTAATCTTCTCTTCAGTTCTTTGTTGTCTGGCACACATGTCCTTCCTTGAAAAACAAGCCTTCCATCTTCGGTCATTGCAAAGTCCGGTCTTTCAACTATAGTTTCCTTAACGCGAACTAAGAATGGATCATCATCTTGTTGAACTTTGATCTCTTCCAACAAGTCGGATTGAATCTTGTTATTAGCAACCAAGACTCGATCATCCCTATGTTCAATATTTAAGTCTAACCTTGCGAATTGCTCTAGTAGTTGCATCTCACCAAGGACTAGACTTGAAACAGATGCCATCGACTTTCTACTAAGAGCATCAGCCACGACGTTTCCCTTGCATGGATGGTATTGGATGTTGAAGTCGAAATCCTTTAGATATTCTAGCCATCTTCTCTGTCTCATGTTGAGTTCCTTTTGGGAGAATAAGTACTTCAAGCTTTTATGGTCTGAGTAGATAGTGAATTTCTCACCATACAAGTAATGTCTCCAGATCTTCAAGGTGAAGACCACGGCAGCCAACTCTAGATCATGCACAGGGTAGTTGACTTCATGAGTCTTCAGTTGTCTTGAAGAATAGGCAATGACTTTCTCCCTTTACATCAATACACACCCTAGCCCAATTCCCGAGGCATCGGTGTAGACAGAGAAACCTTCTCCCTCTATTGACAGAGCGAGAACAGGTGCTGAGGTAAGGCAATCTTTAAGAGTTTGGAAACTTTTCTCACACTCTTTACTCCAGGAGTAGTGATTCTCCTTTCGTGTCAGACGCGTGAGTGGAATGATGATCTTGGAGAAGTCCTTGATGAACCGCTGTAGTAGCCAACCAGTCCTAGGAAGCTTCTGATCTCAGTGACGTTGGTTGGTCTCTCGCAATTGAGTATAGCTTCGACTTTAGAGGGATCAACTGAGATGTTGTCCTTTGAGATGACATGGCCCAAGAAGGACACTTCTTCGAGCCAGAATTCACACTTGCCAAGCTTTGCGTACAGTTTGTTGTCTTGCAAGACTTGCAATGCAATCTTCAGGTGTTATCTATGCTCTTCTTTGGTTTTTGAATAAATGAGGATGTCGTCGATGAAGACGACCACGAACTTGTCAGGTATGGCCGATATATACTGTTCATGAGTTGCATAAAGGCTGCAGGAGCATTGGTTAGACCAAAAGGCATAACGACGAATTCATAGTGTCCATACCTGCTCCTGAAAGCTATTTTGAAGATATCATCATCCTTGATCCTCATTTGGTGATAGCTAGATCGAAGATCGATCTTGGAGAAATATTGGGCTCCAGATATCTGGTCGAATAGTTCATCGACCCTAGGCAGTGGGTACTTATTCTTGATGGTCAACTGATTGAGTTGACGATAGTCGATGCATAGCCTCATCGATCCATCCTTCTTCTTGACGAATAGCACATGTGCTCCCCATGGGGAAGTACTTGGTCTAATGAACCCCTTCTCTAATAGCTCCATCAGCTGCGTCTTCAACTCCTTTAGCTCGGCAGGTGACATCCGGTACGGTTGATGCGATATCGGGGGAGCTCCAGGAATCAACTCTATGGCGAAGTTGACATCTCATTCCAGGGGAATCCCTAGCAGATCTTCAGGAAACACATCGGGGTAATCCTAGACTATGTGGATGTCTTCTATCTTAGAACCCTTCTTTTCCACTACTACGGCCGCAAGGAAAACAATGCAACCTTTCCTTATCATATTGTGGGCTTTGAGGGCGGAGATTAGAGACATCCGTCTCTTATGTCTAATCCCAGAGAATGCCAATTTAGGAAAGTCATTAAAGGTAACCTTCCCTTTATTACAGTCGACACTTGCCCCATATGTGGATAACCAGTCTGCTCCCAAAATTACATCATAGCCTTCCATGGGCATACACACCAGGTCGGCTTTTAGGTTATGGTCTCCAATCATTACGTCGGCAGATGGAAAGTATTTGTTTAATTTCTCCTTTTCCCTTAGTGGCGTTGTGACAGAGAATTCACAACCCATGGATATAGGTTTTGCAGTTAGGGTATCAAAATGTGTTGAGATATAAACAAATTAGTTGCTCCAGTATCAAATAAAACAAATACTGATAAGGAGAAAACTTGTAGGGTACCTTCTACCACGCCACCGTCCGTAGCGGGTTCCTCATCATGCAGGCTTGCAGTCTTCCCTGTTTCTTAGGCGCATTAGGGCGCCTTTCATATAATTTTAGCAGCGGGCACTCGGGGATGCGATGCTCACGACTTCCACAGTGCAGACATACGTCGACTTTCCTCCAGCATTCGTCAGCAGTGTGACCAGGCTTGTCACAATGCTTGCAGTTGCTTTTGGCTGGAGTGTTGGGTACGAAAACCTTCAGTTTTCTTTCTTGGCTGGACCCCTCTGTGATGTTGAAGGGACGTTTCTTGCCATTGTTTGGCTTGGAAGATGATGGTTCAGAAGTCATTTCTTTCTTTACGAACTTCCCTTTGATACAATCGTTGAAGTCCGTGGCATCTTCCAGCAGCTGAGCTTTCTTCACCATCTCGGCGTAGGTCTGGATGTCGAGAGGTGCCATTTGTGTAATGTATTGAGGCTTAAGGCCATTGAGAAAGTGCTTAGCCTTCATTCTCTCCGTGTTCACCAGGTGTTGAGCATACCTTGCTAGTCTAGAGAATTGGGCCTCATACTCGGCCACTGTCAGGCTCCTCTGCTTAAGAGCAACAAATTCAGCAGCCTTCCTTTCTTGGACACGCTCGGAGAAGTATTTGGAATTGAAGGCTTCTTTGAATTCGGTCCAAGTGAATTGACCATTTGCTCTGGTTGTTTCAACATACTCCCACCAAGCGCGGGCGTCCTTTTTAAGTTGAAATGTGGCTAGCAGCAGCTTATCCCCCATTGCACATTGCATAACACCGAAAATCCTTTCCGTTTCTTTGAGCCAGTGTTCTGCTTCATCCGGATCCATGGATCCACTGAACCTAGGTGGGTTCAGACTCTGGAAGTTACGATGCAGGTCGCTTGCACCACGATTGCCACCTCCTTGGGTAGTTTGCACAATCGCACGAGTAAGTTCTTGAATGGTCTGTTGCATGCCCCTCATTTGAGCACGTTCAGCCATCATCTTGATTGCTTAGTTCCTACAAAATAACTTAATGTTATAATATTGATGTGAAATATAATTTGTGCGTGTGTGAGTTCATTTTAGCTATTTACCCTTGGCTCTAACCACAACTCACATAGGTAGGATAATTGACTCTAGTCAAGGCTGGTCAACCTAGATCATCCTATACTTAAGAATAACCTAGGCTCTGATACCACAAAACTGTCACGCCCCGACGTGGAATATCAGAACGCGAGGCAGTTGCAAGTAAATGGGTACAGAGCAAGTACTAGACATCAAACCATTGCACAATGAATAATACTAAAGATAATTCTTCTCATTAATAACTTTTCAATGTCTAGTTACAACCACTAATATCAGAGCCAATCTATAGGGCCCAATTACATTGAAATAAAAGTAAAAGACTAAACTAAGACTCTATCATAGTACTAGGACACTAGGGTACTCTTGACATCACTCCTGGTCGTTCCCGTCCTCTTGAGTGTATAGTTCATCCTCGGTCTCACTTGAGAACACAATGACAAATAACGCAGGGTGAGCGATAACGCCTAGTAGGACTTAAATCTCAATAGTCAAGCAGGCTTTAAATAGTTAATGCATTAAAGGCAGAATAACTAATGATAGAGCGAGAGAGTCAAGTAAAGATAGCAGGATAGCACGTGAACGAAATAGCACAACTTTCCAAATATAGCAAGAGTGTCGAGTATAGCACAAATAGCAAGATAACCATAGCACAAGTAGCACAAAGTATAGTAATACACGGGTATAGTATAGCACTTTCATCAATAGACAACGAGAGAACATAGCACTTTTTGATTGTCATTTAGATAGTCGAGATAGATAGCACTCGAGTATAATGCCAAACCTCTGATCATTTAACTCTCATGGGCAAATGGCACTTTCGGGCGCTCTCCCCAAGACCAGATCGGGCCCTTTATATATTGCCAGGCATTGGTTATATTTTTATCTTTAGACAATCAGTCAATGGCCATATAGAGTACCAAGAAATAGATGAGAGCACTAGATGAATAGACGAGAGAGTAGAGTGAACGAGAATAGATGAGCGAGTAGAGGATAGATGAGAGCTAGTGGACATTGCACGTAACACGTCGAGTAAACAGGCGATAGTAACAGTTGCACAACACGCGCACTTGGTGTTGGCAGTCAGGTGAACTCACGACCCTACCACTAGCCAGTTAAGCACAAGTCCAGAGGTCCAGCGTGATTCAAGTAAGAGTGAACTTCTAATAGCCGTTTGGATCATGTTGATCCCTAAAGGGGGTAAAAGGTGTTAGGGTACAACCGGCTCGTCGACCATGTGGGAATCCATGGACAGAGGAGACTTACGGAGGCCTTGAACAAAGACTCACTAGTCCAACAGAAGGAGTATCCGACGGAGAGTTCGTCCAAGTCAAGAGAGAGTGTGTATATAGAAACAAGTGCTCGACGTTCTAAAGGAATTCTAGAACAGTGGAGCGTCGATAACGGTATTCCCAAAACAGTGCGAGAAAATGTAGACAAGTATATATTGAAATATGGCAAATTAATTACATAAATTACCAGATGTATTATGAGTTAATTACATGCCATGTTAAGCCATAATTGGATGGTTTAAAGTGTGTCCATATATCATGAAAATCAAAGCTAGAACAGTCATGTGCATGTCTTTTAAAATAACACATTTATGTCCAGTTTATAACATGTATATTTACTGCGTATATGATTGTTAACAAGAGTATGAACACTGTAACAAGTGTTAGCAATAAAGTTGGTTTTCAAGCAAAAGCCAGAACGCGATGAACCCTTGTAAGGGTCGCGACGGGCTCAGCTGAGAACGCGATGTGGGCTTGTACAGATCGCGATGGCCTTGTCAGTTCGGGCAGGCAGGTCGCAATGAGGTCGCATGAGGGTCGCGACGGGCTCTTCAGATCAGGTAGCAGATCGTGACGACAGCCCTGTCGTGATAGATCGTGATGGAAGGCTCTTCGCGATGGCCTTGTGAATGCCGCCTATCGAGCCATCGCGTTCACAGGGTCTGCACCCGAGTCCGACAGGGAAGGACATTACATTGGATTGCGGGCTAGAACTCCCTATTTGACATAGGGGGATTCAGAAAATCGTAACTAATTGTATAAGCGATGAAAATCATGAAACTAATTGTGATTGATCTAGACATACATGGGTACTTACAGTAAATAGGAATTTGACAACAGACATGGTTCAACATACTTTAACACGGGTATTCATGATGAACTTGAAATAGTACATAGTTAGATCAATGATTTAATTCGTAAGATAGGATGAATCAAAATTAGGGCTTTTAGGGGCAAAAGATGCCTAACATGTATCAGTTCCTACAGTAAAAATCTCGTGGCATGGGTTGAGTATACAAGGAGAACAAGAATTAGATGAGGGTCGAATGTCGCCTCTGCTAGTGCAGAACATGAAAATCAGAAAAAATATTGACTCGATGAAAAATTATGAACCAAAGGGCTTTTGTTCCTGAGTTTAGATCAACCTACAAACGAAATTGATTTAGTTTTGCTCGTGAGAATGCCTACTTTTGGACGATTTCCTCTTATAGGGCTAGCTAGAACTTGAAGAACGGGGTTGATGGCTTGAGAGCTCCTTCTCCCCACGAGTTCTCCTCCTCCTTGGCCTCTCTTCCTAGTCCAAAACCCTTGGCAACGAGCTAGGGCCGGCCATAGAGGTTTAAGAGAGTATTTATGTCTCTTGTATTTCTAATTCCTAATAGGACTCTAATTCCTATTAATTTTGGGATTTCCTATTTTCTCTCCCCTTTTTAAGTAAAAAACTTCTAATTTGGGTTAGGTTGGGACCCAAATTCGTGGCCAACCTATTAGGGTAGGTTTAGGAATCCAAATCTAACTCAAACTAGCTATTTAATACATTAAATACCCCTTTTCTATTTAAGTAATAATTTAGTTACGATTTTAAGGTATTTTCCTATTATCTCTTTTAAAAATCTCTATTTTGGCCCACTAATTTCTAATGGGTCTATTTAACAAAGCCCATTACTTCTTTCATTAATGGGTTTTATTTAATTCTTTTTATTTGATTTTTTAATTGCTTTTATTTTTTTATTATAAATTTTTATTTCTCGAGAATCGAGGTTGCTACAACTTCTTTCCCATTTACTAATACCTCATCTAAAGCTGATCTGAATCTCTAATTATCTAAAATCTTTCACTTCATTGGTCTCATTACCATATGAACAGTTTCTCAATGCCTACTGACATGAGTCACAAACATAATACTCCTTTATCAGATTTCTCAATCTTTTAAAACTAAT